>JAGQAX010000015.1:35644294-36244294 GCA_019142605.1 Cephalopholis sonnerati
CCTCTCCATCCTCTTCCCCTCCCTCCTTCAGTGGTGGTGGTACTTGCCTTCGTCCTGTGCTGGTTGCCGTTCCATGTGGGTCGCTACCTGCAGTTCCGCTTTCTGGACGCTCCCTCCCCGCTGCTGTCTGTGCTGTCCGAGTACTGCAGTCTGGTGTCCGTGGTTCTCTTCTACCTGAGCGCAGCCATCAACCCCATCCTCTATAACACCATGTCCTGGAAATACCGGGGCGCAGCGGCGCGCCTCTTCGGCCTGACCGACAGCCAGCCTCCGAGAGGCCGCACAGCCAGCACCATGAAGGGAGACGGCTCCAACGGCTGGACGGAATCCACAGTTAGCTTCTGAACGCGTGACTGTCAGAAAAGTGTGGATTTAATGTGAAAAACTATCAGTCATAAGATGATAACACTCACCCAAAGCCATTATTTCTGTCAGGGCCGAAGAAAAAACTGTTCTGCACACGTGAGTGCGGCTCTTGCCTTTATTCAGCTGGGACAAAAAGAAACAGGATGAGAAAAGCGCAAACCACAAAAAGCTGTAAGCCTCTATCCACTTTGTCAACATGCATCAATAGAACTTCGATTTTTGTCAAACACTTCATTTTCTTGTTGGATTATTTCAGCAAGTGCCATCCAGTATTCACACAACACACTCAGCAGCATTTCAAAAGCACCACTGGTGGGTTGGAAAACACACACCGGCCTGAAGTGCTTGTATTGATCCAAATGTGAACAACATGGGAGCTCACACGCGCACATAGAAATATAAAAGAAATTTACAATTGCCTTATATTGTATTCATACTCTGGATGACAAAGAAAGCACTGTAGAATTTGTGGCACTGGTCTACACTCCTGCAGGGAGTGGCAGCGGTGCAGTGTGTGTGTGAGTGTGTGTCTGTCTGTGTGTGAGAGAGATAGAAAGCGAGATTAGCATGTGTGTATTGTGTGCCAGGTGTTGTTCTTTCTGGATGTGATTTCTGTAATTTGTTAGCGTGTGAAGATGTAAATGTTCTTTGTCACTGCTGTTATTACATTTCAGCATCCTAAATGCCCCCTGCTTTGGAAATGGAAGTCCCTGCTGTGTCAGTGCTGCCAAGACAGGCCAGGGGGGTTTGGGTTCATGCCCTGACATTAAAAGAATGAATATTCCTGTGGAGCCATGTGCTGCACAGCAGTGGGGTTCAACAAGGTTGGAGTTTGGTTCGTGGGAGCTACAAAACACATTGAGTGCAAACATTTTCAAGATCATTATGTCTTAATTTTGTTTTTTTTTTCTAAGTATAGACTACTTTAATCTTGTTAAAGGGATGCTTTGCTGATTTTCAACCAACTTTACATCACAACAATGTGGGTAGTGTGTGTAAATGAACTGTGGTAAACTTACCAGCACCAAGATCTCCCTGCTCATCTCAGCTCAAGTCCGCTGGATAACGCTTTTCGCTGTTGTTGCTGCAACTAAAGATTGTACTTTAGCATTTTTGTACACCTGCAACCAGGGACACAAAGAGTATATAAGCAGATTGAGAGAGGGACCCTCACTCCTGTTTTGCTCTCTTTCTCAAACTCAGACCAAACTCAGATCAAACGGTAAAATTAGGCACAGTTAATCAAATTTAAACCAATATTCCATTACTGTTTTGCCCACTTCTTGCCTGAAATGTCTTCAGAAACATATTTTAGTGCACTCCTTGACTTGTGAACAAGGCGCGGGCACCATACTTATTCCTGTTTCGTACAAAAAGAGGCTGAAAATATTGATATGCGAAGTAAAACTAAGCAGTGCTCATCAAATATGACCCAAGGCTCTGTTACTGTGTTGCCTATTTCTCGCCTAAAATGTCTTCAGAAACATATTTGAGTGCACTTTTTGAGTATTGAAGAAGAGGCAACACTACACTTTTTCCTGTTTTTTAAAATAGAGGCTGAAAATACTGAGATCAAACAGTAAAACTAGGCAGTGCTGATAAAATATGGACCAAGATTCTGTTACAGTGTTGCCTATTTGGCGCCTCAAGTGATTTCAGAAACATATTAAGCTCACCATTAAACTGTAATTTGAGATCATTTGTGACCAGCCAGCCAATATTTTGTTTCCTGTGGAAAATGGTCAAGCTCGCGGTCTGGTGTGGTGCAGTGCATTCTGATAGTTGTAGGTTGACTATGTCTTGATCAGCAGCAAATACCACAGCCCATTTCCTGTGTTTATTTTGTTCATATAGCATCGATTTCAAAAGCATTTCTGTCTTTCTGCTGCATAGGCCTTGTTTTATGGAAAGGCCATGTTTACTGAAGTGAAATACATCTTTAAATGATCAATGTTATTCAAGCTACAAGCTCTTGCAACTTAAAAGAAATTATATGGAGTGAAAAAACAATGCACATGAGAAGGGTTGGAGAGGGTGTTGTTCAATAAAGAAATTAAGAGGTATCACTTTGGTGCATAGGGCAAAGAAAGCTGTTTGGTGTTATTGTAAAAATCAACATGTCAGTGGCCATAAATGCCTCAGCTCTCTGAGTCTCATGTGCACCGTTAAAAAACATTGTTGATTTTAGCCATCTTATCTTCATACAACACACAGAACAACAACAGGGCCTTTTCTTATTATTACAGCTGCATGGGCAACATGTGCTCATGTGGATCCAATCATACATCACATGTAGCACATTTGTCATTTGTCTGATTTCACAAGATTCTGTATGCCTCTTTATGCATATTCAAACCACTGGGCAGGTGAAGTAAATTTGAAAGTACAATAGGAGTCAACCTGTTAGCTGACCCTGTGGATTCATCTTTGCTCCCAAAACTGTCCAGTGTGAGCAGGCAGAGTGACTTCAATGCTTAAATCAAACATGCACAATGTAAGTTATGTAATTTATGTCCTATTTATTTATTGCTCCGCCGAAAGTTTGATTTTTAAATTGCTTTAAATGAAGGATTTCCCAGTGGAAACTATCTTCATGGGTGACATTACAGCGCATGATGGTTTGTAAACCTGAAGTCGAAGCATTCTAACGTGCCAAAGAGGTGCCAACCTATACAACACCATTCTACAAGAACACTTTTCAAACAGCCTTTCCTTTAAATGTGTAAAAGATAATGCAGCAGATGGAAGAATACATGTGATTTTGTAAAGTGTATCATTGTATCTTTTGGACAAAGAGGATCAGTGAACTGTCTGTAAGTGATGACGTCGTGCTTGCTTTAACGTGTAAATAGACGCTTTGTAATGCTCCACTCGATGCTGCACACTCAGATGGTTTCAGCAGTCCAAATCACCGCAGCAGCCTCCACTTATCTGCACTGGATTTCAAAACATGGCCTCCTGGCTCTGAAGAATGTATTTCTGTTCATAAATGTTTCTGATTGTACATACTGATGTCATGCCATACTATTTATTAATCTAAAGGATGTATACGACTTAAAAGATTAAAAATGTATTCATATTTTCTTCTTCTTTTTTTTTTAAAGATGACTGTGAATATTTCCTGCTGGGTCATGTATCTGTTGATGATGAAGTCTTGTTAAAGTAAAAAAAAAATAAAAAAAAAAACTCAGTTTCTTTTTGTTTTTCTTTTGCAAACATATTTGTATTCTTCGTGTGAGGTGGCACACACTTGACAATCAGGTAGCTGTTTGTCTCTAACAGGTATGAGATGCAAATTGCAAGGTGAGATGATTGTGGAACTCGCTAAGCACTCAACATTAACCTTTCACCCACATTAAACATCATTCAGCGATAGGTCTAAATAGCTGAGAGTGGACTGAAAGACGCAAAATGCACCTTGACAGGGCCTGTAATCTTTTCCCCATGTGACCCTGTGATACCCCATTACGTGGTGTAAGTCTCAGTGGGGTGTAACACCAGTCAGTAGATTGCAATCTTTACACAGAGACGCAGCAGAGTGTTCTCTCTCATCTCAGCTGGCATTGTATTTTTGTGGCCACAAGGCACAGCGCCACGCCATCACCTAAGACGGCTTCAAAGACAGCGGGCTATGCCCTCACGAGGTGACTTCAGGTACCCGATCAAAACACCTGCGAAACCCTCTGAGTTCAACATGCTCAGCAGAGGTTGGTGCATGTCTGCGGGAAAGAGCTGAAGAATTAAAAAGTATATTTGAGTGTCGGCTCACTGAGCCGAGAACTGAAAAGGTGATAAAACCCAAAAGTAATGAAGGAAGTGAATTAAATAAAAGCTGTCTCTCACAGAAGACAGTTAGTGGGTGGATGATAGGTATGGAGAGGAGGTGTGAAGATCAGGGATGATAGGTGCCTATTCAAATAAATTGTGCAGTGAAAATAGACAATAAAACAAAAGGTGAAAGAAGAGAAGTTTAATCAGTGAGTCAGACATCATGATAGTTTATTTAGATGTGGGCTGTGCAGTGGAAAATGAACAATTAGATGAAGAGGAGGAGGTTGGGATTGAAGAGGGGTTCACATCTATCTCTATTTATATTAGTGTGTCCCTGTATATTTAGTAGGGGTGGGAATCACCTGAGGACCCACGATGGACTGTGTTATTTTCTTTGCTCTCTAAAAGTTGGATGGTAGTTTTGTCAAGCTAAGTGTGTTCAGTGTTTTTTCGAGGGAGCAGGTTTAGTGTTAGCTTGGCTGTCAGCAGCTAATGTTATCTCTGGATGGTGGAGTGTGAGCTGAGCCTTCATGTTCGTAATATTTCCAGAGTATTTTATTCTCATATGACATTTTATTCTCACTGCATTTATCAAACCCAATAAAATCGAAAATCCAAATTAGTCCAGATGTTTGATTTAACTGCCAGCAGTGCATTTCTGACTTCTCTCTCTGGTGCCTCCATCTTTGTTTTGATGAACTTCCTGTCAAATGCTGATGACTGAGACCTCAGCTGACCTCACCAGAAAAAAAACATCACGCTTTTTTATAGTAGTGTCAAAATGTGTATTTGCAAAAAAAAAGTATATATAAAAGATCAACACTTGGCGTTCGTGTTTTGATACAATATCGCCACACAAAATATCACAAATGTCACGGGTGTGGTTCAAACCCAGATGCAGCACCACAGACAATAAGGACAGTTTCTGATAGTCTTAAATGAAGCTACTTGTCAAACACAGAGTGAGCAGGCAGGGGAAAAAACATGAAAAAGGCTGAGTTGTTTACCAGGGAGCAGACGAAGCAGGAGAGTCAGAGACAGGCGAGGTCGGCAACAAGGTAGCAGTCGAGGAATACACACTGGTGATGCATGATTATGACAAACAATCTGGCAAAGAGAGTCTGTGAAGCTGGAGTCTTTATACTGCAGGAAGTAATGATCCACAGGTGAGAGCAGTTGGCTTGATGAGATGGGTGTGGTGAACTGGCAGGAGTGGGAGATGTGTGGACAGGTGATAGGCTGGCAGGTAGGTGTGGTAGAGAGGCGGGGTTAGTGGAAATTTACTGAGTTAACTGAGAAAGTGGCTTGTATGGCAGGTCGACAGTGCCCACGGTGACATCTATATATATATATTTTTTTATTATTATTTATTTATTTTTTATATACTTTATTAATCCCTCAAGGGGAAATTCAATGTTTTCTGTTTTTTTTTTTTATTTTACACATACACACAGGTCCGAAATACACACACATGCACAAATGGGACCTATACATGCATTAAATGGAGAGATGTCAGAGTGAGGGGGCTGCCCATGGACAGGCTGACAACTGGCACCTCTCCAGCTACCAGTCCACACTCCATATTTTGGTCCGGGTGGGGACTTGAACCAGCGACCCTTCGGTTCCCAAGCCAAGTCCCTATGGACTGAGCTACTGCCGCCCCTACCGCCGCTACACTGAATCAAATTTTTTTCCCCCACCCCTAATATTTAGTAACCACTTCATGGGATATACCAGCTGACACTAGGTATGATGCTATGGCAAGGTGCTGTAATTACCATTTTCACCTAATGATGTTGCTACAGGAAAAGTCAGGGGATCACCAAAGTCAGTAGGCTTCATCCTCTGGGGGCCATGACTGTCTCTGTCCAAAAGTCAGTGCAGGATCTAGCACATTCTGTGCCTGAATGGTTACTGAGAACTCAACAAAAATAAACAACTAAGCTAATAAACAACCCAGAATGGGTTAAGCGGTAGGGTGGGGCATAAAGACGGCTGCCCATGTCACCCATAGAGAGATCCGCCACTGCTAATAGTTGCTAAGATATTTCAGTCTGAGCTAAAGTAGTAGTTCTGTCCCCACCTTGCCGATGTCATCTCCAAAGCAATGGTTAAAAAATCGCATCAAAGGCACTGACCCAAAGGGGATATTTATGTATGATCTGGTTTTCTAATAATTCCTCACTAACAGGAAAGGAAGCGCAGCCTGGATTTATCCTGCTGGTAAAAAGTGCAACATGTTGTGGGCTCTTCATCCTCCTCAAACTATCCATCAAGCTAACCTGCAGACTTGTGCTGTAATTGTAGAGTACACAGCCACAGGGGTAAATTACATTTCTTCTCCTTTGGGTATTGCCCCCGAGACAGCAGCTGATTGAATTTTTTTTCTTCTTTTTGCTGATCGCACCTTTGTTCCTGGTGAACTTTGGACAATACTGTTGATGAAAATCACAAGAAGTTGGCTGTTTTAAAGAAGCCAGAACGGGTGCATCTCTGACCCCACAGATCATAACACACTGTGCTTCTTGGCCAGCGATGCACACCAAACATCTTGATGCTTTCTGAGTGCTTTACCTCACAGCTTTATTCATACTATATTTGACTGTCTGGGAAAGCGAGTTATCACATGGCCACTGCTTACAGTGCACCTCCCAGGAACAAGGGTTATTTTATATTATATTACTGCTATACTAAAGCTTAAGTAAAACAAGATAAGGGTGAGATAGATAGCGGAGGAGGGTTGATTTGCTCCCACCTTTTTATTCGTTACACCACTTTGCCTGGGAGTCTGATGAATCTGGCAGCTCAGGTTTTATTTGCTCTGGCAGTTCCTTACATTTACAATTTGGTCTGGCGTTGTCAGGCTAAAACAAACCTGCTGTATGTGTATGCACCACAAAACGCTCACAGATAAAGTCAAAAGACTGATATTCCCTTGTGGTCTTCAGGTTGCTGCAGGGTGAGGGGAATTGAGCGTGCAGAGTAGCCGTCTCTGGTTGCCCTCGGGGACAGCAGGGGGTGATAGTGAGTGTGATTTATTCTTCTTAGCAATCTGGCGAAACACTACCGAGCCACTGGAGAGTAAATCTAAAATGGACACACATTCACACTGAGCTTAAACAGGCACTGATGCACTCACTTGTCATCCCTGAAAGTATGTGTGACAAAAGACAAAACTGTCTTTAATTACATGACTGAGTCTGTGACATTTAAAATGTTTCCACCTTGAAGTATTACAGCTGCTTTGAGACATAATTCAGACTATTAATAATAATTTAAATCCTAATATTATAAATATTGATTTCTTCTCAGCTTTGTTTACAACAGAACATAAAGGTGTATCCGACGAGAGCAGAATCATCACTCTCATTAAATCTCGAAAATAAAGATCAATACTGCTACACAACAGTAAATGTCAGCTCAACAGCTCTGGCATGAACATTGATGATACTGTTGCTGTTGTGTGAAACAGTATCTTTTTATGTTTATCTGCAGAAATGCAAAAGCACAAGATCATAGACAGACCATAGTTTGCAGAACTGCGACTTTCCTCATGTGCCAAGTATTTAGGAGAACTACAGTGGCCGACACGAGAACGCAAATAGCCCTACGTCCTGAGTTATGGTGTTAAATAATGGCCAGGAAAGTGTTTCTGCAGAACATTATGATGTCACAGTGTAACTGACCTTTGACTCTCTACATATGAAATGTCATCACAGCATCACTTTCTCCTTTTAGACATTGTGTATGAATTCTTGATTGGCCAAAAATATCTTTTGTGGGGTCACAGTGACCTTGACCTTTGACCACCAAAGTCTGAGTGGAGGTCTGCGCCAAATTAAGAAAATCCCTCAAAGCCTTTTTAAGATACCACGTTAATGAGAATGAGACAAATGCAAGGTCACTGTGACCTTGACCGTTGAGCACCAAAATCTAATCAGTTCATGGATGAGTCCAAGTGGACGTTTGTGATAAATTTGAAAAAATTACCTCAAGGCCTTCTTCAGATACCATGGTAATGAGAACGAGACAAATGAAGGTCACAGTGACCTTGACCTTTGACCACAAAAATCTTATATGTTCATTGTTGAGTCTAAGTGGACATTTTTGATACATTTTAAACATTCCCTCAAGGCATTATTGAAATATCACTTTCACGAGAATGACACGGACGTTGTGTGGATGGATGAATGGATAGATGGGTGTACGGACAACCTGAAAACATGATGCCCCTGGCCACAGCTGTCATCGGCACAGGCATGAGAAAGGTATCAAACACAGTACTTTATTGGTATCTGTATCGTTTTAAGGGTGCTGGTATGAGTACTAGTCAAACAATACCCAGCCCTAATATGTCAGTAGAAGTGCTGATGAATAATGACACACACAATAAAACATCCCGGTGCAATCAAAGTCAGAAAAAAAAATCAAAACATTTATTGGGCATAAATATATTATATATACGCTACCGATACAGTTACGTCTTACATACATAGGGTAGTATTTGCAAAAATCTATACATTAAAATTGATATGGCAGTTTCTTTTATATAATGCATATGAAATTGTCTAACATTTACAATACAAGAAGAAATGCATGAATTTCTTATTTTTTTTCTCAATTCGTAGACCATGACAACATTGGAATGTTTGTTTTTAAATCGTGAGGTAAAAATATGTTTCTTTTTTTTGTCTCGCTTAAAAAATAGTTAAATACCTGTGAGTCTCTGTACGTTTGTCAAATCGCCAAATTCTCAGTCAAAATTCTCTACTTACTGTAAAACGTACAAAACATAAAAAAAAGAAAAAAAAAAGAAAAATAAAACTGATCAGAAGGCACAGACGTGGGGTTGCTGGGCAAAAAAATTGTCTCTCGTTCTTGACATACCCGCCAAATGTGCAGGACCTGCAGGGTGGGTGGGGAGGGAGGGGGCGGGGCGTCTATAAAATCACCAGCATTTGAAAATAACAAAACAAAAAAACAACAAAGCACATGGGGGAGTACCCTGCCCACAACACACAGCCTTTCGGTTAACATGGCGTTAACGTCGGACTTTACAACACTAACACGACTGGCCCGAGCTCGGCCAAACACCTCTGCTCTCCCATTGGGGCATTAAGGCTTAAAGAGGGGGAATAAGGGGCGGGGGGGGGGGCTGTGGGTGGGCAACATAACATCAGGGGTTTAAGGACAGGACACCTCACATATCACCTGTCGACTACAATGCAACAGGCTAGGTAGACACCATGAGCACGTCTGAGAAAGGAACCACATGAACTGTGCTTCCTTTGTCAAGCAGGGTGCCGTTTGAGAAGCACAGAACCATGCTCCAGTAATGCCAATGTCACAGTGACGCCAACGACAGAATAATGCCAATGAATGTAACAGACGGCGTTGGCAGTAGTGTTTGGAACAGAGCGATGGACCTCGTGTCTCCTCTCGCTCACATTAACCTCATCAAGACTAATGCTCGGCATAAAAAAAGTGCTTCAACTCTGTTAGTCATAATGTATTACCATCTCATTCTATAGCTCTATAGATATCTCTGTATATCATCTCTTAGCAAAATACTGGATACAAAATACTAACTACTGCTATACCAGCACTAGCCTGAACAAGGAATCGTCAATATTATTATTGTCATCATCTGCCTGAAATCATCGTATGATTGTTTTTGCCTTTTTTTTCTTTAAATTTAACCTTTCAGTGTGAAATCAGGCCGTGTTAAAAACTCTCCTCCGAAAGGGGCTACACATCTCAAAAATGGCACATTTTGCTTTACAAAACAAAATAATAAAAGATAATATGAAAAGAAGCATAATCACAGATCAAGTTAATGTTTTTTTTTCCTTTTGAGAGAATAATAATAACAATAATAATAATGCTGTGTCGTTACAGAAGAACATCACAGAACCCTTTAGACGACTGCGAACGCAACATCTAGTGGACACGAGAAGCCTGCGCTTTGGCAATAAAACAGTAAAAAGATATCAGAAGCTTCATTATAACACTAATCAGGAAAATAAAAAAAAATAAGCCAAAGGCAGCGACGTTTATCCCAATACAGATGACTTGAACTTGACCCCTAAGGCCTTTGCTTTTGCTACATGTCTCTCTAAGCATTACAAGAACTGCTCGGCTGTGCACGGCCGCAACAGGAGATGAAAAATAACAAAAATACATTTGGTTACATGTTTGAAAAACGGCAATGATAACTGCAATGCATGGACTGATGAGCTACACGTTCCCAACAGCTGTAAGAGAAATACTTAAAGGGTTACTGAGATAAGGAATGCTGGCCTTAATCATACAATCTAACATACATCCATTAAAAAAAAATTAAAAAGAAAAAAAAAACATGCTACAAGGAAAAAAATTAGTATATAACTACACTTGTCTCTTAATCTTTAAACAATAAATAAATGAAGATTGCACTGTAATTGGCATGTAAAGTACTGTATGCAAATATATAGTATAAATAAAACCTAGAAAAGAACTCTACCTTAACTTTCCCATCAACTTTGGCAAAGGTATTTTGAGCTAGTAAACCACTTTGCTTACTGACACATACAGGAGCAAGGCACAGCATTGACAGAGGACAAGATACAGCATCAAAAAAATGAAAGATAGAAGGGAGGGAGGAAGACAGAGAGAGAGAGAAACGGAGGAAGAGAGGCTAATATGATGACGATGATGACAGCGATGGGGATGACAGGATTAGATCTCCCCTCTGTAAGGCCTTATCCCTGAGGTACGTTACAGGCTGCCAATCAGAGCCGAGCGGCGGCGCTAAGACTACCCGCCGCTCTTCCATACCCCTCCTTCCCACCCAATCCTTTCTTCCCCTGCACCCCACCTGACAGAAGTAGACATGTCACACAATAATCAAGCAGGTGAGGGTGACTTCTTTGGATCATCAGGGTGTGTATTGGGCTGTACCTTGGCTTTGTTTTTCGGGTTGGGATTAAAGGGGGGTTCAGGAGTCAGGCGGGAGGTCAGGGGGGGTGTTAACTAACGTGTGTCAGAATGCCCTGTTCTGTTGAGTTGTGTTCTGTTCTGTCAAAGGCTTGTTTGGTTAGTGAACATTAGTTCAAGTCCCCAGAGAACATGTCCGTCTGAGGAGAGACCACAGACTTGCTACTGCTCTGATTACATGTCAATAAAGCACCTTTTAATAGAGAGAGAGAAAGAACAGAAGGAGGGGAAGGAGAGGGAGAGACAGAGAGTAGCGCATGGGCAGATAGATGGGATGGATCGAAAGCGAGAGGAGAGCAGCCAGAGCAAAAGGTAATTACAGATAATTATGCTGCAGGGGAGGAGAGAAGAGGAGAAGAGTCTTCAAATGTATCGATTCACAGACTAGCTGGAAGGAGAAACTACAGCTTCAGCACTGCTCTGGCTGGCTAAATTTCAAAGAGAAGGGGGGGTAAAGCTCAAGCTAACTCCTAATGGCTTTCCTGGTTAACACACAGAGCTCTGAGAAGGGCAGTTAGCTTGGCAGGCTGTTAGCACCTCTGGGTCTGTGACGCTACGGGCACATCGCTACTAAAGCTACAGATAAATAGGCTGGAGCAATGGTACTTGAGATGGTAGAACAATGGAAGGACTGACCTAGAGCCAGTCAGCCCCTTCCTGGTTAAGTTGCAGCCAATCACGATCCCAGCCCTGCTTCCTAAAGCCAGTTTATGCCCAACATTCGAATACCTACAAGGGTTCATATACTGATCCAAGACCAGTGTTTAAGGGCTCCTTCGAGCTGCTGAACTGACCTCAGAGCTGCTGTTTGTGAGCACCTAGAGTCGACTCCTCCCCTTTCGCACTGTACTTCAGACCTTACATTGCCATCACTTATATTACATCACTTTTATAGCATCATAGATATTTGTTATAATATATATTTATATATATATATAGATTGTGTGTATATATATTAGATTACTGGTTTTCCATTCTTTCTTAGATATAATAAAATCACAGGATAGCAGCATCTTACACCACACATGGATTGCATCACTTTGGTAGCTGAATGAGTGAGTGATTGAATGTTAAAAGCTGAGCTGATATGCGATTGACTTCTTAGGAGGAAAATGTGCGTTTCTCACCGTCATTGCATGAGTGTAATTGTGAATGTGTGCACGTGTGTGTCTGCACATTGTGTCTTTGTCAGTCAGTCAGTCTGTGTGTGAGAGCAGGTGCAGATTGCATGAATTGACCGACAGTCTGTAAGAGTAGCAACAAACTGGATAATAAGGTATGAACGGCTAAAGCTTTGTAGGCCTACATTGGAATATGGCTGAAATGAATAAAGACTGCAGCAAAAAAAAAAAAAAAAAAAAAAAGCAAATTACACATTGAAAAATGAAAAAAAAAAAGTAAGGCAATGACCGTCAAGAAATATACACGTTCTCTAATCGAATATGTTTTAAAAAGATACAAAATAAAAACATGCAAGTCAGTCTGAGGAGCAACTGCTTTGCTCACAGCTATTTTAAGGCTTGATTATCAGTTTTCTTTCCCAACCGAGGTACAGCTAAGACAAGGCTTCCCTCGACAGAAATCCTTAACAAATGAGACGGACAATGACACAAAGACAACAGAGACGTAGAGAGAAATGAGACCGAACTTAGTGAAGGCAGAAGACAACAGGAACAAGGTGAGGAAAAGCCAGACTGGATACTTTGACTAAAAAAAAAAAAAAACATACATAGCCTTAGAAGTACATCTCAAGTGTTTGTTTTGATTTCATTCGGTTCTTTCATAGACGTTTTTTAAAAAGTTTCTCTGTGATTTCGCTTTCTCTTTCTATCCTATAGTTAAAATTCCCTCACTTCATGAAGAAGTACTGTAGCAAGCAGGCGATGAGGATGGAGAAGCCCGCGAACACGCACACGATGAGTGCCGCAAAGCGCTCGTCGCTGGAGATCAGGCCCGCGCCTTTGCCCGTTTCCACGGCGCACAGCTCTCCCGACGACGCCGTCTCCTGGCGACGCAGCGTGAACAAGGAGGAGGGGCTCAGTGGTCCGCACAGCTCCTGGCACGTGTCCTGGCAGCGGCGGCAGGCGCCCACTCGGAAACGATAGTCTGTGTTGCCCTGGAGACCAGAGATTTGGAACACACCCTCCTCTCCCTTAAAAACCTGAGGAGAGAGAAAGATAAAAAGTTCAACACCCAGGTTGTAAAGACATAAGCAGTTTTTTTCTCATTACTAAGCACATATAAGACTTTGCCATCAATTTATTCAAGAGCACACAATGCCAGCTGATTTCACTGAAGGTGTGCTCATGAGTGAAATGAGTTGGTTGGTGTTTAGTTGGAATAGAGTCCTGCATTCTTGCTTGGGTCACAGTGGCATATGATTGCCTTGTTTTCATGATGTGGGCATGGTGAAGCTCTCAGCAGGTGCCTATTTTAAAAGGAAAGTGATTGAAGTCAAATTATGAGGAACACATCCAGCAGAGTGTCATGGTCATACTGCAGAGAGAGGCTCAGCCCCCTCCAGAGCACCCTGACTGAGTCCTGTCTTTATCAGATGTGCTTGTTTTCAGGTCCATACTTGTATTCAGGTTTCTACTAGAACATGTTTACATGCTTTACACGCTAAAAACACTTTATTTCTGTGCTGAACACCTGTATTCACCGTCTGTCTGAGACACTTTGTTTTAGTGCCTGTCTCTTTAACACCCTCTCTCAAAAAGTACAGTTTGCATTGCGACACGCCTCACATCTCTGCGATCTAGGCGCCTGACGTTTTTGCTGAAGCACTCGGAACTCCTCAAGTTAAAAAAAAAATTCAATTCAAAGTATAAAAAAAAGCCCCACATCATAAATTTTTTTTGTTTTTTTCACACTGTCCAAATCAGATGACAAAACAATTCGCATTAGTGAACAACATGTGGTGTCAATGTAAAGACGCAATTAGATGTGAATTCCCATCGGACGGTGCGACCGGAATGATGCAAAATACGCAAATTAAGTGGCACAAATAAAGAGAGTAGCGTGATTTCACGTCATACACTTATCGCGTCATACATCAGTGATCAATTTCCGGCACACGCAGCATTGAGATCCTATGGGGATGTTTGATGCCGAGGATGTACCGTTCATTCATCGATTCAGCAATTTCACGCCCGTATGACGCAAGTTTTGTGCGTATAAAGCGAGGCAATGCAAAATATTCTAGTGTCCAAAGTGTGATGTGAATTTTTGCATTTTACTTTAGTCACTCACTCTACAGCAGGAAATGGCACTTCAAAATAAAACCTCTGAGATAGAATTTACTTGATCTCAAAATTAAGATTTCTTTTACAATCTTGACACATTCATGAGTCACTGCAGTCCACTCCGCGACCCACCATTTGGGAACCACTGATATAAACAACATCAGCAACCAAGATTATATATTTCCCTGACGTTAGCATGTAGCTACATGTACCATAGCAATGTACTTGCAGCCAGGGAATGACTGTAACAGAAATAGCGGCACTTTCTACAGTGACAAATCATCAATAAAAGCTTCTAAATTCAACAAGACATGATTCAGCAGGAAAATGATCCAAAATCAGGAAGAAATTAACAACATCAGCAACCTAGATTACGTCTTTCCCTGATGTTAGCATGTAGCTTCATGTAGCAGTAGAGGCTACACAATGTAAACACAGCATGCTTGGAGCAGATGACCAAATAAAGAATTCTGGCACATTATGATGTCATACTGTAGCCAGAGAAGAAAAACAATTGGAAACAGAGTTTTCAGGACGGTCTGAAGCCTGAGGATTTTGCCAATAGGGATTACTTTTGCATGTGTTTACCTGATTACTTGAAATTTTGGCCACGTTTAACATGAACAACCTTCACTGTAACCCTATTAAATTTGAGCAGTTATTGCCACCACTCATCGAGCCTACTCAAGTGCTGATTAGAAATTTAACTGCTGCTAGTTATAGAAAGTAATAAAAAAAGACATATAGGGTTTCAGATTTCTGTCATCTGTTCCCTGCGTGTCTAATACTTTATTGGGACTACATTCTTATCCCTAAAGAGAGCAAGATCACTCCTAGACCAAACATATGGTATTTGATCCAGCACAAGTACATAAAAACAGATCTCGCAATGCTTGACCCCATCAGGCTAACTCTTCTTCCAGTGTACCCCATGTTTCTATTATCAAGTTCCACTCAGGAGCTGGCGTACAAATAAACTCACTTGAAAATCACTTCACTGTAAAATACTGATAAAAGGTCGCAGATTTGCGTGTCTTGTAATGGCTGGTCTGTCCTCATGAAATGTCCTTGGGTAAGACAAAGAGCCCATATTTGCTCATTTCTTTTACATAACTTTACAGGCTGTCTCATAAAACGTCAATCACATTAAAATGCAGTGAGCTTAAGGACAAAGTATCAATTTCAATCTCTTGACAGGTCACCTTCTTGTTCATTTTGTGACTGATGGAGCACAATATGTATACCTGTTTAATATTTATTCTAAAAAGTCATAAAAACTGGCTTGTAGCCGATGGCGCTCAGCTGTGTGTGCCAACAGAGGCGCGGATGAGCATACCAAAATTCACTGTAGTTTTCCTGTGAGTCACTTAACTCTTGTCTCTGGTTGTGAAGATATAACAATAATAACTTAATTTATAGAGCACTTTTCCAGCTGAAAGTACAAAGTACTTTCCAATACAAAGCAAAAGTGATACTGATAAATCATAAGCATATACATGCCCCTACACTAACATACACACTGTAACACATATATACCTGTAAGCATGCATACATAAGCATATGGCTGCAAATAAACACACAATAAGGGCCAATCCCAATTCTCTTCCCTTAACCTTACCCCTTGGTTTCAAGTGCATTCGCCAGATAGATTCCCCTCAATGACGAAGGGGTGGTATTGAGGGGTAGGGAATTTTACCTACGAATTGGAACGCCACTTCATGCCAATTAGCGTAACAGACGTGTTCACCTGCGTCGTGCGTATCGTCGACATAGGCTTCTAGCGCTCATTTCCAAAATGCCAGCTCCAGTGGTTGTATTGCCTATTTCGGTGGCTGTCTTCATCCGTCATAGTTTAACAAATCAACGGAGAAGAAACGCAGCAAATAGAAGACGCCTTTGCCACCTTCCTCTCCTGGTCGATTTGTTTCAGGTATGTCGATTTAAAAAAAAAACAAAAAAAAAAAAACCCAAAACATTTTCACGCAGCAGTGTTCTTGCCTGCAATTAAAACGTTTCTGGACAACTTTTAGCCTATTACTAGCGTACTAACGCAACGTAAATACACTTGCCTCAGTTCATAGTGTGCACTTCCCTTACTCATCTTAAAGTTTGGGACACTCTAGCCCTTCGCAGGAACGCGCAAAAACAAGGGCTAGGGCCAATTTTGAGGGGAAGTGTGAGTATTGGGACGGACCCCAAGTCTATCAACTGTCAGAAAAGGCCCATCTATAAAAGTATGTTTTCAGACGTGAACAGAGTCAGCTGATCTGATGCTCAGTGGGAGGATGTTCCAAAGCCGAGGAGCAAGAACTGAAAAGGCTCAATCACCCTTTGTCTTTAACCTGGACTCTGGAACAGTTAGAAGACCTCGACTAGCAGACCTGAGAGGGCTGTTTGGATAATATAGTGTAAGAAGCTCAGTTATATACTCTGGTGTCAGATCATTGAGAGCCTTGTATGTCAATAAAAGCTCTTCAAAATGGATTTTAAGAGAGACTGGGAGCCAAGATGTGCGACACAAACATCTCACATTTACCGACAAAAATTACTGCTGAAGACCCTGCAAGGCAGTTCCTTTATGTTCTGGACTAAAGTGGGGGTACACTGTGCAACGTTGTGGTAGTACACAAAGACTTCTGTTCCGCAAAACACACCCAGAAAACATCTGAAACTATTCAAGAGGCTGTTGCATCCTATCTATTGCAACTGCTTAAACAATTAGGGGGAGTTAGATTAAATATGCATGGATAGTGGAGGCGAGGTTGCCTGTTTGCATGACAAAGAAATGTGTGTGTGTGTGATAAAAAATTGTTCAGGAATAAAAAAGTCTCAAATAAAATGTTAAAACATGGTGTGAAAGCTTTATTCAGCCCTCTTGGTGAGGTTACTTAGTAACCACTGGATTAACTTATCTTCGGTTTTCAATTTACTGAATAGAAAAAAAGACAACTATTTGTGCAATTCTCACTCGCCTCTAAAAGCATGGGAACGTGCAATTTTTTCAAAAAGATACTGTAAAATGACATATTATACCCTTTGGTGAAAAAAATGGATTTCATGTTATTTCCTGCCCCTAAATTCTTCCTAAACTGAGAAGCTGCTCGTTGGTCTTGCTCCATACGGACATAAATTTGATCAAGTGACGGTCACTTTATACACATACATGACATTTATTGAACATCTGTCGTTTTGGAGAAGGGGTCTCTCCTCTGCTACCCCTTCTGAGGTTTCTTCCATTGTTTTTCCTTGTAAATGGTTCCTTTGGGAGAGTCTTGTCTTTATTTGAACTGAGTGTGTACAGATTGTAAAGCCATTCAAGGCAAAAAGGATTTGTAAGATTGTGTTATACAACCAAAATTTACTTGACACTGAGCTAGGTCACTGAGATGTTTTTTTTTTATATGTAAGGGCAGCTAACACACAATTTTTCAAGCGGCAGGTGGACCATACGTGTGCATCTGTGTGGGGGTATCACGCAAACGCATATTGACTTTCACTTTCAGCCTTCAGAAATTCCTGTTTCTCTTATTCAAGAATGGAAATTCTCTCAAAAAGAGGACACACACACGGAGAGGGAAGCATACAAATGTCTGAAAAGCAGCATCACAGATTTGTATTGACAGCTGATGTGCGTACACGTAATGAAATGAGCAAATACACATCACACACATTCCCACATGCACACACATATACACACACAGC
This sequence comes from Cephalopholis sonnerati, assembly GCA_019142605.1. Classification (NCBI taxonomy): domain Eukaryota; kingdom Metazoa; phylum Chordata; class Actinopteri; order Perciformes; family Serranidae; genus Cephalopholis; species Cephalopholis sonnerati. Next base: position 35,662,354 of record JAGQAX010000015.1, read on the forward strand.
TGCAGTTTTGTCTCCTAGTGAGTATCAGCAGTTCTTCCCTCCAACCATTCAGTAATTTAATAACGGAGACTAAAACGTCCCTGAAGACAAATGTCTCTTTGTGTGCAGCTTACGAGTCTGCTCATCGCTCCAACTGCCAGCCATCCAATCCCCAATTTCCAAGTAGAGCCAAAATCCTTTTTTTTCAGCTGTTTCTGTGTTGTTATTCTCATTAAATCCTTCAATACCATTCAATAAATGCTGCTGGCACTGCAAAGTACCTTCAATTTCAGAATGCTCTATCTCTCAGTGCGGGGAAGACATATAATGTGTTTGAGAGAGGATGTGTGTGTGAGTGTGTGTGTGTGAGATTCTTCAATGTGCAAATTTGCGTCTAGGTGTGTGGGTGGCTGAGTGCTCCGTAATGCCTTCCCCAATCGATGCAAACTGAATTTTTCTTCTCTCTTAGGGAGATAAGAAAAATATCCCCCCAATAGTTGTACACACCTCCACAATTTTAAGAATGAACTGAATTACTGAAGCGGCGCTGCAGAGACGCGGGAGCTCTCAACACTATCCTCAAATGACCTGTGTGTGAGTGTGAGTGTGTCTGTGTGGGACGAACCTGTTTGTATTCTGACTCGCGTCCCACCAGCACCTGGAGCACGTAGCTCACAGGATCTCCTCTCATTGGTGGGATAGTCTCCCATGTGATCTCGCACATGTTCCCCTCCAGCTGGTGCACTCTGGGAGCTGTTGGAAGAAAACACATGAAAAAAAAATTACAATCACATGACAGGATCCCATAGTTAGAGAAGAAATACAATATAATACAAATACTTGGATTAGTGCCCACTAAAAATAAATTCAGCCTCTCTAGAGATAGATGAGGTGTATTCTCTCCCACCTTTACTTCCTCTACTACTGCAAGAATGCATTAAGAGGGCCAGATAACAGCAACTTAATTAACACTAGCATCCATCATCTTGGACAAAAGCCGCAATAAAGAGAAGAGATTATTTGTGTGCGATGATTCTCTTTTTCTGTATTGATAATTGTGTGGCAAAGCAATAATACCCCTAGATGATAATGCCATTTTACACTGCTGGAAATAACAACAACAACAACATAATAACAAGAATCCAATTCTGATTGCATTAATTTCTCTGCTAAATACCATATATATTTCACTAAACTATTCATTTAATTGTGTCAACTCTTGTTGTTGTGGATGAAAGCCGATTGCGGGGAACCGTTTGGACGGCGCACATGCACTGTGAACTGTTTTCTAGAGGACATTTGGAGCCCCTGAAGCTGTTATTTACCTGTTTATGGATATGTCAGTAGTGTGCTGCACATTCACAGCCTGACAGTCATACCCATAATATTTCCTGTTATATCACCTGAGAGGATACTCTTAACTGTGATTACTGTAGCTATAATAAGCCACCGCCTCTCAGTTTACAGCAAAGTCCACATACCGGAGGCAATAATCAAGCAAGGCGACAGTAAACATGTCATCTCTAATAGCAAAACAGGAACAATGGTATTGCCTTTTCTGGTCTTGTAAGTGTATCAGCTCTTTGGTGCCATTCAGTGTAACACCTAACCTGCTGGAGCCACTTGTAAAAGCTTTCTAGAAGTTCAAACTTAGATCAGCTGGAACATAACTGGAGATTGATGTGAGGGTAGGCCATGATGTGTGGGAGGGGGGTGCCATCTTGTGAAGCACATGCTCTGCTATCTCTGTCATTTAAGTGTATCCACTCCGTCCAAAAACAAGATAGTTTACAATGTCCAGATATGTGAGTGAAGGAAGTGCATCGGCAGCCTCGTTCTTCGGACGATAAACGAGGTGCAGACTTCCATCTGTGTCACCGGTAATGAGGAAATACAGTGAGTGCTGGATGGAGCAGTGAGTGACAACAACCCCGCCCACGTTTAAGAGTACTGTTTGTGGTGGAAACGGTAGCGTCTAGGTACCATGTCTGAAGGGTTACTTTTGGCTGAAAGTGTTTAGTGGAAACTTTAGACTTCAGTAACTGCCAGGTGTAACTGTTAACCAACTGAGCTAACAAAGCTACCATTAGCTTGCTCATGCAGGATGTATTTTTAGAGTATAAAGAGGTAAAAATACAAGAGTCAACACATCTGACCGCAAGATTTTAAATTAAATTTCACAGAAATAGCACAACACACCTCAAATTTCTAAACATGATGCTAATTACATCACATTAAAAGACCAAATATTGTAAAATACGTTAGCATAATCTGATCTGTCCCTCTCATTCCAAACTGCATGACTATGAACTCTATCAATCTTATCTTAAATATGAAAATGAAAGCTTTTAAACCCAAATTTTTACAAGTGGACCAGTTCCAGCTGGAATATGATCTGAAATTAGGGAAACACTAACAACATCAGCGACCACGATTACATGTTTTGCTGACGTTAGCATGTAGCTTCATGTAGCAGTGTAGGCTATGAACGTAAACTCTTGCAGTGGCATGCATGGAGACATCAGATTGTCTCAGAAGTAGAAAAAAATGTTTAAAACAGAGGCTTCAGAATGATCTAAGGGTTTTTTTCTGACAGGGATTACTTTGGCCACATTTAATATACATATAAGACATTGTAACATATGACAGAAAATAAGGAAAAGTATAATAGGGCCCCTTTAATATATTGTTATCTGCCCTGAAACTGTAATGAAAGTTATTCAACAACTTGTTATGACACCGCAACTTCCTGTTTACGTGGTTAATTCTCTCGATTGGTTGGCTCAACAGCTGTTTCAAGAACAGAGGAAGGTCTTTTAAGCACAAACTTAATGATGGATTTATGAATAGCTGCTGCAATCAAATCCCGGAGTGCGGCAGTGACATCATCCGTGCAACAAAACACAGACAAACACACACTTTGCCTGAGTCAGCTTACCTTTGAGGGCAGGGGGTACAGACTTGGTGGTGCAGAAGGTGTGTGTGTCAGAGAAAGGCCCCTCCCCAGCGTCACTGATGGCCTGTATTCTGAAGCTGTAGCTGCTGGACTCAGTCAATCGCTGGACCTTGTAGGTGTGGCTGGGGCCGCGGTAGATCGTCACAAACCTGGACAGGCGACATAACGAAGAGGAGGAAAGAGACAATGAATCACAGATCTAAACGGGAAATCTGTAAATGAGAAAGAGGGGTGAAGGAGAGCAGAAGGGAGGGAGGAAGAGTTAGTAAGATAAGGGAGAAGGTGAGGAGTGGGGTGAAGGTGAGAGGAAGGATGGCGCTATGAATAGATTAGAGGAAGGACGAGATGTGGTGATAGAGAAACTCAGTTAGAAACCTGGATAACAAGAGCGCTGAGGGATGAGGCATTGACACTTGTGCTGCACTAATCACCAAACTAGTTTTCGAGTGCGCGTTCAAGATTGGATTGATGCATTCATCCGAGACTCGGGATGACTCATCACAGCAGGCATTACCAGCTAACTGTGCTTATTAACAGTTCTGGATGCGTGACATTGCTGAATCAACCACATATAGACAAAGCAGAGTTTTGCTGTTATTTCAGGTCTGTGTTTGGTCTCTAAGGAGTTTATTCAGGTGGGACTGTCTTGAGAAATAGGTAGCCGAGACCTTGAAAAGAAACAAGGATGCCGGTGGGAATAGAGGAGAAAGCATCTTCACAAAGATAGCAGTGATTTATAAACACAACAGGATGAATACTGACAGCCCAAACTCACAAATCTGATGGAAGCAAGCGCCAAAAAAAAGTTTCTGGCCGGCCAGATGGACAGATTGATGGAGCGAAAGAGAGATGATAAGTGAGCAAATGAACGAGTTGGGGAGAAATGGGGATTCAAGCTGAAAAGGGGGTTATTTATCTCCGCTATCAGCCTTTCAGCACAATAAGGTAAAAGTCTAAGCGAGGAGGGGTTATGGGAAAGAGGGAACAGAGGGAGGAAGACAAAGGCGACGGGGCAAGTGAGAAGATAGGAGGCAGTGATGGAGGGAGAGAGTCTGAGGAGGATATGAAGGAGGGGAGAAATAAAGGAGGAAGAGGAGCGAGGTGACTGGTAATTACAAGAGCAGAGACGATGATGGAGGATCTGCTGCGAGAGGAAAGAGAAGAGAGAGTGAGGGGAAAAAGAAGATGTGAGAGAGGTCACGGTTTAGTAGTGGGCTATAACTCCAGATGAGCTCTTTATGTAGCTGCACTACAGAGAAGTGATGTGTTTCTCCGGCTGATATATTATGTTGTTAATCCTTTGCCTCGCTGACTTACAGTTAACACCCACACACACACACACACACACACACACGGCGCTGGTTGAATTAGTTCAGTGGCTGCACTGTAACTGCCACGTGTATTCAAGTCTTCTCTTGTTTACTCTCTGTTGACAATTACACGGCCAAAAAAATGACCAATGTTTTATATTAATACACAGTAACTACATCGACTTTTCCATCATCATAAGTTTCCATCATCAAAACAATTAACTTTCAGCAGAGCACAAACAATAAACACACACACACACAATCACCGGGGCCACAGTTAATGAGATGAACCGCATCCTCGGCCCGCAGCCAAACAGCCGACCAATTAACCACAACGATGAGCAGAGGAGGACGGAGACAGAGAGGTTAGAAGCAGACAAGGATGTGTTATTGTTCTGATGGTTGCTATCCATTTTTTCTGGTACTTATCAACAGGAGTTTTGTAGTGATATCACAAAGAATTTATATATTTCATTTGCCTGTCAAGTTTGCCTATTGTGCTGTAACTGTACCAGTCCTCCGTTTTTCAACACAACAATGGGCTTTCCAATGAGCCTGCAATCATTTGTCACGCACACACACACACACACACACACACACACACACACACACACACACACACACACACAAAGGCAGACATTTGTTTTGGCATAACTTTATCAAACATCTTTGTCCTTGTATTTCTTTTTCAAAAGCAGGTGGAATCTAGAGAGCTTTCTCATAAATATAAAACTTTTTTTTTGCAAACATTAAAAGGAAGAATCTGTTCAGTTCTATCATCAAATTTTTAGCAATAACAGTTAACTAATAACTTTATTCCCTTTGCAGAGGGTAGACAGTTTCAGCAACTAAAGCAAGCCTATCTTTGATCACACACATAAACCATATAAACACATGCACACCAATGTGCAGATATAGCATTATGACCAAACATAAATGTGTGTTGTTTTCATTAATGACAAACTCATCATCAAATATGCACAACATTAATTGTATATTTGTTATAATTCATTTCATTTCATAGTAAACATGTTTTTAAGCAGCTACTGCCTGACAGGGACGTATCATGCATGGCTACTTACTGATAAGGTTAGCATTAGAGACAGAGAAACAGCTTTCAAAGTGGCTGAGAGGCTTTGTGGAAAACAAATGGGTGTACACAAGGAAAAAAATAACCAACTACAAGGATTAAGGATTAAGAGAAATGAAGAACATGGAGGGATGAATAAACAAATGGGTGCTGGGGTTAATAAGAAGATGGAAAAAATGAACTTAAAGGAGTAGTTCACCCACCAAATGATAATTTGTATATCAATTACTAACTCTGTGTTGCACTGAATTCCAGAACAAAACTTTTTTTTGTTTGTTTCTGACATGCCTTTATTGAATGAAGAACTCAAAAACGATATTCTGATAAATTAAATACAAAGGTGACCGAATTTAACAACAGCAAAATATATCAAAACATCAGTTTGCAAACTTTCACACAACTTGTGCAGTATAATCCAAGTCTTATTTATTCAGTCGTGTGATCAGTGTTTCCCATACTCATGCATTTGTGCTAAAAACGTCTACTATACTCTCTTCAAAGCCAAACTTCATTCACAAAAACAGTAATTTTACCTTGTTGAACACTGGAGCCGCTGCTCTACCTCTGGATCGATCTGTAAGTTTGTTTGTGTTCTTGTGTAAATTTGGTGTTTCAAAAGGTTAGTTCAAATTCACATACGTCAAACAATAACACAAATGAACCATAGATCGACACAGTAGTACACCAGCAGCTCCTGTGTTCAATGAGGTAAAATTACTCTTTTTGGCAATGGAGTCTGGCATTAAGGAAAGCATAGGTTGGTTTCACTTTAAGTTCAGTTTTAAATAGTAATGTTTAAACAAAAATGCATGTGTTGGGAAGTACTGAGCACACGACTTGATATATGAGACTTGGATTAAACTACAGGAGTTGTGTGAAAGTTTGCAAATGGATGTTTCGATATAGTTTTGCTGTTGTTAAACATGGACGGTGATGACTTTGAATAACGAAGAACTTTTCTTCACAAGTTCAACATAACACAGGGTGAGTATGTGAAATTCTCAAGGTCATTTGGGGGTGAAGTAGTACTTTAAGAGAGGCTGAAGGAAAGACAACAGAATGGAGGATGAATGAAAGGCTGGACAGACACAGTGATGGACGTATGGATGGATAAGTCTTATAAATGACAGCACCCGCACCCAGGCTTTGCCCCTAGTGCCTGTTTTTCAACCTGCATTCATCTTAAATACATTATCAGAAGGTTTAAGCCTTAATTGCATTGCACATGTTGCCATGGTGCCTATACATTCCCAAAACCCCTGCTAGGAGGCATTTTAGTAATAGGGAGGAGAAGGAAGAAAGATGAGAAAAATCAAACAAACACAGCTTTTAAAGGGCAACGACAGAGTGAGGAAAACAAGTGAAAATGAAAAAGCCATGAGCGAGGGAGGACAGAACACAAGCAACAAGTCTGCATACAGGGAGATAAGAGTGGAAAAATAAGCTGAGGGGGCAAAGAAGGACAGAGAAGGAGAGAGAAGGAGAGAGAAGGAGAAGGGAGGAAAGTAAAGAAATGGGATTCGACATAGTGAACCTGAGACAACAGCTTTGTTTATCATCTCACACGCCCACAAAGATGTGGCGGGGCGGCTGGGAGAAAAACAAAGAGGGTAAAAGATGAGGTGGGAGGGACGAAATTTATGAAAGGGGGCGCACATTCCTCCAGAGGTCCTCCTGAGGTGAATTCACCTGTCTACCAATAAAAGGAGATGAGTGAATATGAATGAGATGGTCCACGGACTAAGAGAGAGAAACAGCGAGAGACAGGGTCGAGGGACAGCCAATGTCAAATACATAAATAGACAGTAATGCTATTTGGTTAACAAACGACCCTGATGGAATTTATCGGCAAAATCTGAAATTACATTTGCAGAAATTGCAGCTGGCTATTAAATATGTTTGTTTACAAAGCAATATCAAGATTCGATACTTAGTCTTTTTCCAAAATGCCCTTCGGGTCTCCCTTGATACATTATCATTATTGGCAATGGAGCATCTGGTTGCCATGGTGATTTCATCAATAAAATAAAAAAACATCCTGCTAATTTATTTTAATAGAGTGTGATGAGAAAGCAAAAGGGGGAAGAGGAGGAGGAAGAGGAGCTCAATCCATTTGTCTGTTGATAACCCTCTGCTCGCTCTCTCTCTCTCTCACACACACACACACACACACACATGTTTGTACTTCTATCTTTGTGAGGACCCTAATTGTCACAAAGCATTTCCTCGCCACTTACCGTAACCTTAACCATCTCAACTAAATGCCTAACCCTAACCCTTACCCTAACACCTAACCAAAATCTTATTCTAACCTGAACCCTAAAACCAAGTCCTAACCCTCAAACAGGCCTATGAAAAGTGAGGACCGACCAAAATGTCCTCACTTTCCAAAAATGTCCTCACTTTGTTGCTAAAATACAGTTTTTGGTCCTCACTATGTAGCATGTACTACAACACAAACACACACACTTACTCTTGTACTTCTATGTTAGTGAGGACCCCACTGACATAACGCATTCCCTAGCCCCTTATCCTTACCTTAACTGTCACGATTGATAACAAGCCCTAACCCTAACCCTAACCTAAACCTAAGGGGCTGTGCACACGTTGCGGTTTTTGCACCCTCAAATTATTGATTTCAATGTAGCCGCGCAGCAGGTGGGCTTAAACGCCTGTGTGACACCGTCAATACAAATAAACCGAGATAAACCGAGGTTAACTTTTGGAACACAGTAGCGTGCACCGCATATCATGTGACAAGGAACAATCAATCACGGCCAACAGATATCTTTCCCTTCTTCTGTAAATATTCAGTCTGATAAATACGGAAAAGTTGATCATGTTAGTGCAGGGCTACCCAGAGCTTTACATCTGTCCCACAGACGATATGCCTACACATGTATAAACAGCTCCTGGAAGCAGATCAGCTCTGCACTCAGGATTTCAGGTAAATAGGCTATACCGTGCTTGTTAAGGTTGCTTAGCAACCTCAGACGCAAGCTGCTGCTATGCTCTTGAAGCTGGCACAAAAAAGGCACAAAAGTAGCACCCAGTGCTCGACCTTAAATTTTCCAGGCTCGTGTACGAGCTTTACACTCAAACAGGCCTTTGAAAAAGTGAGGACTGGCCAAAATGTCCTCACTCTGTTGCTAAAATACATTTTTTGGTCCTCACACAGACAGTCACACACACATACACGCCTCTCATGCAGCTGCTACTACACCTAAACATCCTGACACAACCACCAGTAGCTGCAAGTGATTATTTCTGAGCAAAGGCAATTAGCTTGAATCAGTCAGGAATAACACGTCGTCATTATCGGGCAATCCAGTCAATTATAGTTTATGGACAGTTTCCTCATGGAGGAATGATGGCAATGAAGAGGAGAGAGTGAAATAATGTTTGTGTATTTCGGCTGTCTGGAGGAGATGCTGCTATTTTTAAATTCATTTTCTTATTTATTTGCATTTATTATTATTATTATTGTTATTATTAACATATATTTTCCCATTTTATTTGTACCAACCAAATCATGAGCAGCAGTATTGGAACAAATCTGAAATGTTGTTGAACCAACTGCTTAAAATCCAGAAAGGTCTTCTCACCTCATTTACACCTCACCTTTCATAACCTAGCTCCTCTGTACCTTTCCCAACTCTTGCACATCCACACCCACACCCTCAGATCTCCCTCTTCCATCCACCTCACTGTCCCACTGCTCCCCCCGAGCACCACGAACCTTCAGCCGCTCTGCCCTCCTCCTCTGGAACTCCCTCCCATTGGACATTCTTGGCATCAACTCTCTCTCCGCTTTCAAACCCCACCTCAAAACTCAACTCTTTCAAACAGCCTACTCAGTGTGACTCCCGTCCGTCTAGCCAAACACATCCAGTACTTACACTGAATTTTAATCACTGTAAACTTGTTTTGCTGAATATTTATCTGTTGCTATGTTATTATTATTTCATTATTTATTTTATTCCTTATCTCATTGGCTTTTTTAAATCTTTTTTTTAAGTGTGAAAGGCACCTATAAATACAAATTTATTATTATTATTATTATTATTATTATTATTATTATTATTTCCTGCCATAGATAAAATCCATACTTTTACAATTAAATATTTCTAATCAATATAAAAAACTGTTTGCTTTACTGATCTAAATATGGTGTATGCAGACATATGCATATTTACAAGTGCATGCAAGCGTGGTCACAGAAACAGAAACACACACACACACATGACTAGCATACTGCCATATTAATCACTGTGCCAATTAGCAAAGGGTAAATAAAACTCTCTAAACTGTGAAAGCTGTTTTCATTTTGCTGGCAGGGAGTGTGCTTGTGCCTACGTGCATGCCTCTGTGTTTGTTTGTGTGTATCAGAGAGGTTAACAGAGCCGGATCGGGCCCCATCTGTTGCCTGCTGCACTCTGAACCATTCCAGGGGTGCCAAGGTACCTGAGTGCCAACTTGACGGCAGCCAAGCCTTAATTCAAACACTGATAGCCAGCCAACCAGAATGTTGGAGGGCTCGACAGAGGGAGGGAGGGAGGGAGACAATCTGACAGGTGGGCAGATAAAAGTGGCTCTTCACTGCTTTTCAGTTTATTCCTTCTATGTTGTTCACACCTCTCTTATTCCCTCTCTTTGCTATTTCTGCTTGGATGTATAGAGACTCTGCCTTCCCTCCATCTGTGTGTTTCACTCCCCGTCAGCAATCATGTTTTCTCCCTTCCCCTCCTCCTCCTCAGTCTGCTAATTCTCCGTCTCCCTGTTTCTCTCTTTGTCACACCTGTCTGACCACTTGCTTCAATAGAGGGTTGATTGTTGGAGGCTGTATCCCGGCCGGCTCCAGATGCCCTCAACGTGACTACTTGCTGGTACATCTGGTTACTGCAAAAAAAGCCCCTCCGCAAGACCTACACAAGCACTTCTTACCAGGCATTCATGCACACAGGCTCCCTCATCCTCTCTCAAGCTGCTCATGTCCTATCCATCTTGTGTTTGTGTGAGTGAGGTTTGTGTGTAGTATTGACCTCCTGGGTCCTGATTTGTTGTATTGACTAGCTGCGGGTTAAAGAGGCTGAGAAATGTGGTGCCCGGGGTCGCCTCAATCTGCGGTCGTACCTGAGGCTTCATACATGAAATACCTACTAATCTTGTCTTGTCTCTGCAGAACAATGTATCGTGTTGATGAACGCCTCTTTTAGCCAAAGACATCTTCAAACCCAAGGAAAAATAACAAGTTTATAGGTTTGGACAGTCTTTAACCCTAAGAAGCACTTTGATATTGATTCTGGCTATACAGCTCAGCGCTGATTAAAGTACAGCTTGTTCTCATGGAGCTCTCTTCATGCTGCGAACTGTACCACGCACAGTTGGGAAACAGCGTGAAATGCACTTCAACATCCAATATGCAGCCGTTTAATGATGAAGTAAGATGAAGTAATGCTGAGCATGTGAGGTATATAGAAGCTGCTGTGGATGAGTTCATATCAAACGACAAGGAATATATGATCATTGTTCAGTGTGAACAAAACATAAATGATTTTTCAACCTAAGCCTCCATAGTACGCCCAGGTGGTATTATTGTGGTATTATTGTTGGTGTCGCTTTCACAAAGACAACTGGATCACTTTCCGTTTTCTTCTGAGTTTAATGTCTACCGACTACAAAGGACACACCACATTTTGTTTTCTACAGTTACTTCTGTTGTTCCACCATTTGCCATTTTCACTATTGAGGATAGAAAAGAATTTGCATTGATACTTTTGGGAACTGGAGATGGCTAACGATAGCTACCAATAGCTGTATTGGTTATGCAATGGCAGACAGAATTGCAAAATAAAAGCGAGGCTTATTGGGAACCAGTCTAAACGCAGATGTTGTCATTATTCTATAGCCATTCTGTTATGTGATCAACACATAGACTCTAAAAATAATGGATGTAAGAGCCAAATACTCTTATTTATTTGGAGGACATTTGTTGTATTTACTATATATGTACAATGGGTGGCGCTGTATTGGCAGTTAGACCATTAATGTTGCTGTCAGGTGTTGCAACTCAGAAGGGCAAAAGGTTTTTTGACCGCTGTGGTGTTGGAACAGTGGGCAACGTTCTGCATGTTCGGTTTGGATAAAAGAAACTGACATTTACCCAACCTGTGTTTGGAGGTATGAATAAATACGATGATTGTTCTGCAGCTGGAACCTGCAGTTTGTTGTCTGAACTCGACAAAACAAAGGAAGCTGTGGCATCAACCATACAAAGTGCGTCAGCCAGGACAGGCTGGGTGAAACATCCATGTTGCTGCAAGATAGGCTTAGCTCCTACAGTGGATGTAGCTACCATGACGTCACCCAGTGGTTTGTGGACTCCTCGAGTTCGGCACTTCGTCCCTCGCTATCTTGGGTTTTAAGAGCCATAAATGAATATTTGGGTGAGAGACTGGCGCTGTGGAGGAGTGAAAGGTAGATCTAACTGAGAAGTCAAGAACACTATCGGCAGACAATCTGTCACTCAAAGCCCCTCATCCTTAATTATGTGTAATTTTAAACCTTTATAATAGGTAAACTGGTGAGTTCTAAAAAAAAAATTAACTCCCTGTAAAGTTGTCATGGAAATTAGCTATAGAGACCAAAACAGTTTTTTGTACCAGGCTGTAAACATGTTTATTTCTGGGCATTTCAACATGGGGTCTGCAGGGATTGACTGGCTTCGGGAGCCAACCTCATATGACCATTAGACAAACTGCAGTTTTTGGCACTTTAGTGTGTTGGCTTCATTTTTCAGCCCCATTGGTTGCCATGTGAATCAACATCTACTTCCAAATGGTAAATCAAAGCAAAAACGGTGTCTATTTCCACCTTAATTGTGAGCTTTTAATGTGACGTTGGATGTTTGATGATTTATTTTTGTCTGTCCCTGTTTATGTAAGTCTAGAAAACAGCAAGCTGAACCCCCTCTCAGTCTATACCATGAGGTAAACAATGATGTAAGAGCAGTATAGATCTGTGTGTGTGTGTGTGTGTGTGTGTGTGTGTGTGTGTGTGTGTGGGTGTGTGTGTGCTCCACCTGTGGTTCTTGTCCTCCATCTGTAGTGTGTAGACCATGTCATCGGCGAGCAGGGCGCGGGTGTGCGTGTTGCTGGCGTTTTCGCCCCACTTCAGCTTCAGGCTCTGAGGGCCGGCCGCCGAGCATTCAAGTGGGGGCGGGGCCGGAGGGAGGGGGCGTGTTCTTGCCAGCAGGGGTGGACTCAAGGGACTGGAGCCGATGGCATTCACCGCCTGGATATGTACACTGCAACGGAGGGGGAAACAGATTACGATTTGTTGGTTACAGAATGTACACTGTGAGATAAAACTTACACGCTTGAATAATGCTTGGTAGTTTTGGAAAAATGTCTTTAGAAATGGAGTTACTGGAACATGTATGTTGTGTGCAGGCATTAAAGTAACAAGCCAAAAGAACATATACATTAATTGTGGGTGTATACAATGTAACCTTGTTTGTTCTCAGCGTGTTCACAGACCTATTTTTCTAATGGTGGAGTAATTTTCCGTGAAGAGGCTGACCATGCGCATTAGCTTTGACCTTGGATGCGTCTGTGATGCCTCCGCCCATTACCATTCACCCATTACAATTCAATGTACTCTCCCGGAGGAGACTTAAATACGGCTGGAATTGTTGGCCCACTTTTCCCCTCTATCTACAGTTATAGTAGAATGTATGAAAAAAAAGCAATCACTGCTGAACAGTGTTTGCAGGATTTACTACTTGAAAGGAACTTTTTATTTTCCAAGCAACAGAAAGCAATGTATTTCTTTTTCTGCGGTTCGATTGAGGTTAAGGTTCCGAAAAGCCAATCTAGAGATTCTGGTTTCTGTGCAATGTGATTAAAAAGAAAACTGAGTGTGAATGTACACAGGTCAAAAAATAAGGGAACACTTAATGGTCACAGTTTAACACCAAGTCAGTGAAACTTCAGGGATATCAATCTTTTCATTTAGGAAACACAAGTGATTGTGAATCAGCTGCTTTGGTGCAAATCAAAGTGGCACCAGGTGCAATGGAGAGGCAAAAATGGAATGGTTTTACATGTGGTGGCAACAGACAGTTGCTCTCTCCTTATCCTTCCTGACTGATTCTTCTCTAGTTTGGTCTTCTGCTAGTGCCCTTGTTACTACTGGTAGCGTGATGCAGTACCTGCAGCCCAATCAGGTCGCAGGAAGGTTTGCTATTTCACCCAGTACCGTCTCAAGAGCATAGAGGAGATACCAGGAGACCGGCCATTACACAAGGAGAGCTGGACAGGGCCATAGAAGGGCATCAACCCAGCAGCAGGACCAGTATCTGCTCCTTTGTGTGAGGAGGAACAGGAGGAGCACTGCCAGAGCTTTACAAAATGACCTCCAGCAGGCTACTGGTGTGCATGTTTCTGACCACACTGTCAGAAACAGACTCCATGAGGTTGGCACGAGGACCCGACGTCCTCTAGTGGGACCTGTGCTTACAGCCCAGCACTGTGCAGCTCGGTTGGCAATCACCAGAGAACACCAGAACTGGCAGGTCCGCCACTGGGACACTGTTCTCTTCACAGTTGAGAGTTGGTTTACAGTTGGTTACATGCTGTGGTGAACATTACGCTGCCTGTAACAACATCCAGCATGACTAGTTTGGAGGTGGGTCAGTGATGGTGTGGGAAGGCATATCCTTGGAGGGTCACATAGCCAACGGTACTCTGACTGCTGTTAGGTACTGAAATCCTCAGAGTGATTGTCAGACCTTGCGCTGGTGTAGTGGGCCCTGGGTTCATGTGGTCAGAGTGTGTGGGCAGTTCCTGGATGATGAAGGCATTGATGCCAAGAACTGGTCTAACTGAGCACCTATGAGACGTTATGTATTCATGCATCAGACGCCGCCAAGTACCGCCACAGACTGTCCAGGAGCTCACTGATGCCCTGATCCATGTCTGGGAGGAGATACACCAGGACAACACCAACCAAATCATCAGGAGCATGCCCAGACATTGTCGGGAGTGCATACAGGCACGCGGGGGCCATACACACTACTGAGTCACATTGTGATTTGCCGTAATAAAATTCACGCAAGTTGAGTCAGCCTGTGATTTCAGTTTTTGAATCCAGCCCTCGGTGGGTTGATGATTTTGGTTTCCATTGACCGTTGTCTTGTCATTTTGTTCTCAACAAATTACACAGTGTTCCTCAGTAAAGATTTTCAATTTGAATAATTTGTTCATCAAGATCTGATGTGTGGTTTAAGTGTTCCCTTAATTATTCTGAGCAGTGCATTTTGCACAGTATACATATATAATGAAAAAATACCAGCATGCACATGCACACACTCAAGGGTATACAAATCTACTGCTAATTAAAAAGCACTAGCAGGAATAGATTTTTGTTTTTTCAAACTCCCCTGCTGCCTTTCTTCTAGGAATCCCCCTCCTTCCCTCACCCTTTTTCAGTCCATGTCTGATCAGCTGATTAGCATCCATATCAGAGGCCCTCAGCTAGAAAACATCCACCGTCTGACATTTAATTGCTGATTCTCTGTAACTGTAACCTTTCATTATCATTCACGCAGCCAAGTGAGGGCCGATGAGAAAGGGCAACGTCCATCCATCCACTGGGTAATTAAGCATATAGATGAGAGATGATGAGGTGTGGAGAAGGAGGGAGAGAATTACAGATAAAGGATCTCAGGGAGGAACTGCATATCAAAGCTCAGAATACATGCAGTTTCACTGCATTTTCTTTCATCAAGAAATGACAGAGTCTAAGGCAACAGATGAACAAAAGGTGGTACATCAGCGGTCACCGCACAACCACACAACGCTTTCAGAATTATTCTTCCTGCTGAACAAAACACTAAACCTCCAACCGAGTCACTCATCCCATTCTCAGCTTAATGATGGCTAACCAAAGGACTCAAATGTAAATAAAACATCACAAGCAGGAAACAAGGTGCATAATTATACCTTGCTGCAAATGCATCTATTTTAGTGCCAAGCATGAAACACGCAGTCCCCTTTAATTACTTGTTGGTACTAATTGACATTTTGTGGATTTCTTCCCTGTTTAATTAAGTGTGCACTTCCTTAGCACTGATGCTTTATTGAATGTGTACTCCCTGTAGAAATTATCCTCTCAAGATGTCTCTGCAGACTTAAATACCTTTTAGTATTAGTAATTGAATGTGACGGTATTGAGCGAAGATGCACAAGACGGGCTGTAAAACCTTACATGTGAAAAAAGGGAAAAAAGCCATTACTGAAAAAATCTCCGCTGCCTTTTATTTATTTGTACTGAAGACGTTCCGCAGAGTCTTTGAACAGCGAAAGGTTATGAAGCCTTTAATGAAAAACATGACATTTATTAAGAAAACACATTTACAATCTAAACCATTATTGATGTACTATTAAGACTGTTTAACATATACAAAGCTGAAGGAAACTAGAATTACTGCCTTGTGGTTGCATGCCTCCGTGCATCGGTCAGGTTACACTTACAGTTTACATGGATGCTTCGCACACATCCCCAACCCCCCCGCACCACAGAAGATCTATATAATCAACAGTTTCAAGGAGGACACCCAACATTATTGTCCCATACTTTCTGTTCCTGAGCTACGGCGTTGGAAACGCCAGGAACACCTTTAACGTCGACCACCAAATTATAACCAGTTCATTCTTGAGTCCAAGTGTACCTTTGTTTCAAAGTGGAAGAAATTCCCTCAAGGTTTTCTTGATACATTGCATTCCCAAGAATGGGATGGACGGATAACCGGACAACGTAATGCCTCCAGCCATGTCTATCACCAGCCCGAGGCATAACAACAGGGTTCCTACACATTTTCCATTTTAAAAATTCCATACTTTTCCAGACTCAGATTTTCAATCCTTTCTTTTATCTCCGACCTCTTAGTGTCTTACGTGCCAGGATGTACTTTAAGGTCCTCGGGCAAAGGTCTGTCTCTTCCAGAGGCTCAGCTGAAAACTAAAGGGGACAGAGTGTCTGGAACAATCTGGAACAGTCTGCCTGAGGAAATCAGGTTGGCCAAGTCAGTGATCTACTTTAAGTCCCTTCTTAAAACATACTTTTTTCGGAGAGCCTTTCCTGATTTTACTTGAGCTTTAAGTTCATTTAAACTGTCTTTTATTTCCTCAGCTTTTATACACTAAAGTGTTTTTATCAGTTGTTGTTTCCATGTCTTGTCTGTTTTAATTATTGACATGTAAAGCACTTTGTAACTCTGATTTAAAAAAGTGCTTTATAAATAAAGATTATGATTATGACTATAATTATGATTATGATTATTATTTACCATTTGGAATCCTTAGCAAACCAAGCTTTAAATTTGGAACTGTCAACCCAAGACGACGTTCCACTGTCAAACATTTATCCCCAAAAGAAGTAAACTAACCAGTGCTACCTATTCTCATATTTTTTTCCCTTATATATTATATTTTATTCCCTTTTTTCCCTATATTAAAGTGAGTTTAAAAAAGTTTAATAATTGAACTTACATGGCTTCTATGCAGCTTTTCATATTCACTTTGTCCATGGAAACAACAGAGAACATAGCCATAAAGGTTTACCAACACACCATAACACCAGTCACTGCATAACAGGCTAAAATATTTGATTATTTGTGGTGCTATGTTAATATGTAATTTCTTTCAAACTAATTTGGTTACAGACAGTTTAACAGTTATAAAGCACTTGGGGAAGAGCTATTCTACAGGCTGCAATGAAGGTGAAGAGGCACCTCTGCATAGGAGTGTAAGTTTAGTCGCATGCTGTACTTCTCGCCCTGCTTTCGAAGGCATTATGCGAGCTCTGGCTCGCATTCTCTCACACAGCAGTAAACATTTTGGCTGCTCTGCCTGCTCCGATTGCCACTATATTCCATACTATCTTTTATTTTTTCCATATTTATCCAGACCTGGACCTAACTTAAATGAAATTCCATACCTGTCTGTGGCGTACGAATCTGAAAAAAGAATCTAAGTTACTCTCTTGAACATATAACTACTGTAACCAAGGACAGTTCTTCAGAGCATGGACAGAGAAGAAAAACCCCTAAAGTCTAAACATTATTCATCAACAATAAGAAATTTTAAACCTGTGCTGAAGCACACACAGCCCCGCTCCGACAGAGCAAACAACATCTACTGCGGTCCTTACCGAGCTATACACACAAATGAAATATGAATAATATTATTTGAAGCACCCCGCTGCTGTAAATAACAACCAGAATTACCATCACGGTCACACACAAGCACTCCCACAGGCAGACTCTCATCAACACACACACACACACACACACACACACACACACACACACACACACACACACACACACACACACACACACACACACACACACACGTACATGTGCGCTCACATGCACATTGTTCTGCCTCGGTGGCAACCATTATGCAAGAGAGCAGAGTGACACCGGGACAAAAACAACCTCAGAATGAAAACAATGGTGTGTGATCGCTGTGCCTCGTCACACGTCATCCTACCTTGGACACCCTCGCCCCTCAATTCAAAGAACTCACTTCACAATCACATGCAGGCACAAACACACACTCAAGCAATCACAGAAACGCATATAGAGGCATATAGCTGGTGATTCAGATTACTAAGTTGTTTACTGTTGCACTAGCACAACAGGGTCTGACATCTCTGCTCATGCAAACATCATACAGGCTATCCGTCGTTACTACATGTACTACTACTGCTGCTGCTGCTGCTACACATGTACCTGTTTCATGTGTCACACTGTCGGGAACAAGAGACAAAGTAAACAAACTTGCACTGTAGCCTCACTGGCAGACAGTGTGTTGTTGGTGGTGTTGGTTTCAAGGATTCAAACTCAATTTTCAAGAGCTGAAACTGACTTTGAATCCTGACAAAAAAAAAACGTATGATGTTTACAAATTTAAAGAAAAAGCCACTAAACCTTCCATCTCTTATCACGATTCACTGCAGTGTGATTGAGCCTGTACCTTTATATAAATACCTCAAATTCCCAACTGAGAAGTCTCTTTTTAAAGCCTCACATTCAGCAACTTGTAAAGAAGTTAAAGCTGAAGGTGGGTTTTTATTTGAGAAATATGTCTGGTTTTTCTTTGATGCAAAAAGAAGTCTCCTCGCCGCTGCTTCTGTGCCTGTGATTGAATATGTTGATGTTTTACATATGCATACACCTTCTGAATGCCTTCAGTCCTTAAATACTGTGAGGTTAATCACAACTCTCAAGGCCCTCACAGGGTGGTAAATGGTAGAGCTCCACTTGTATAACACCTTTTTAAGCCTCCAACCACTCAAAGTGCTTTAACACTGCGTGTCACATTCACACACTCACACACATGTTACCACACAGGGTGCCACCTGCTGCTCAGCTTAAATGTACTCACAGCCAGACAGCAATTAGGGTTCAGTATCTTGCCAAAGGAAATACATAACATCTTAAACCCAATGAGTAAAAGCATAGAGGAGAGGGATCAAATGTCTTCCCAAAGGAGTGTTGCTAGGGCTGGGCGATAGTGGACAAAAATTCCTATCTCGGTATTTTCAGGCTGAATGGCAATACACTATATATATATTACGGTATTTTCTACGAAGTGGGCTACATGTTCAGTTGTCAGCTGATCTACGGCTTAAGTTCCCTGTTATTTTTGCTGCATGTGTTTCTCCACAGCAGGGCAGGTAGAAGACGTTCACCTGTTGGAGGTGAGCTGTTTGCAAAGGTGCAGTAAGAGCCTGTTGTCTGCAGCTCTTCATCAACATCTCACTGTGGCTGTTTCTGAATTAACTCTTCCTCCCTGCTGTATTATTAGGCTTGTCTTTATTGAAAAAAAAAGCCGCTAACAAAGTTCCACTCATGCAGCGATAAACATTTAATTTCCTATAGATTCTTCACAGTAAAAGTCCTCTGTTATTTTGTTATGTAAAAACTTGTATTGTGAAGCAGCAAAATCAGGAAATGTTAAGTTTTCTAGCACACACTTCACACACCTTCTCATACGGCTGATAGCGAACATGAAACAGTAAAATAAAGCAGATATCTAAAGTAAAAACAGGACGCAGGAGAGAGACTAAACTCCAAACCACAAAGTCCTGAGAGCTGAACACACAGAGACTTTTAAAAACATCTTTCTCTCTGGTCTCCTGCAGACGGAGGTGAGTTCAGTGTCACAACACGCACGGCTTGTTTGAGCGGGAGAAGCAGGATCATCAAGGTTGGCTGCTGTCGGCAAGACATCACCGCTACCGCAGTGGCTCGGCTTTTGGACCTACTCCGGAGAAGGTGCGTCTCTGGCACAGCTCGGCGTGGCATGACGTGTCTTAACTCTACTTTGTTTTTCTTCACTCTCACAGCATCATGTCAGACACTGCAATCAGAAACTTAAAAACAGCTCTTAAAACTGACTGTACTCTATCTGTTAATACAGGTTTGTAAATCAATATTTAATACTGGTGTGAAGGAGAACTATGTTTCAGATCCTCTGACATCTGATGTTAAAGGACACCTGCCCATCAATTACAGCCTGTGGTAGAACATTCAGGCTTGATTTGTAGCTCCTGTGCGTCAAAATGTCAGCCCATGATTTGGTGATCATCATCAGTATAAATCCTACTGTCCAATAAAATCTAAGTTTATAGGTTCCCTCACATCAACCCTGCCATCTGCTAATTTATGCCAGTACCTGTATTCGCTGTCGGGCTGCAGGCCTGTGACAAGGTGACTCGTCCCTGATTCCACAGCGATGGTTTGGTCCTCCAGGGTGATGACGTAGGAGGTGATCTCCGCCCCATTGCTGTTTGGCTCGTCCCACTTCAGGAGGAGGCAGGTAGACGGGGAGTGACCTGACTCCAAGGATGTCGGGAGGTCCAGGAGCGTGAGGGAGGAGACCTGGTCGGGATTCGTTGCCGGGGTCCGGAAACTCACCTGCTCGCTGTAAGGACCGGCGCCTGCCTGGTTCACCGCCTGAGTTGGACACAAAAACACAGTGAGGGGAAGATATGAAGGAGATGAGGGAATTTGAGGACAGAAAATCATTGAACACAGTCAGATAGACGAAGGCTAAACAGAGGTTGAAAAGAGAAGGAGACGAAGGTGAAATGCATTGGCAGGAGAAAGAGTGACACAGACAAAGAGCAAGACAAAGTAAAATTGAGGGGAGAAACAGACATGAAGAATGGAACAAGAAAAGAAAATCAGCAGAGGGAGGTGAATTCAAATTAGTTGTGAAAGAACATTAGTCTATTTCTTGTGATGTGTGTCACATTTATATTCACCACAAGGAGCCTCTATTAAACGCCCTTCAATCGCTTTTGAGCTGTTGTAGTCTGCTTCATTGCCTCAGACAAACTCAGCGAGAAGGACACCGGGACAAAATAAACCAGCCTTTTAAAAAATACATCTGCTAGATTTTGAAAGCTTAAAACTAAAATTTAAGAGATTTACAAATGTTGGAATGTTCTCTGAATTTTTACCTTGCAAGCAAAATGTGAACTCTGTGGCTGTTATGTAACCAACAGGACAAACAAGCTGCTTGCAAGGAGTGAAGAATTTACTGTGATGGTCAAAAAAGAAAAACAAAACAGTACATTAAGAACATCAGGAGCACTTATTTTTCTGTTTAAAAAGTACTGTAGCCACTTTCCAAGAACAGCCAGGCAACATTAATGTGAGTGCACATCAAGGAAAGGAAGGCATGATTTGCAGTCTACAATGAGTTCTTGGAGAAAAGTTATGATTTTATCTTGGCAGTAAATTATCTACATACTGTGCAGGGCTGCCCCCTAACAGTCGACCAAACGTCAGTCGGCCATAAATGTCATTAGTCGGCAAAACTATTAGGAGCTGAGCTTTGTCAAATAAACCGAGACCAATATGACTGGACCATGTGGGAATTTAATGTGAAAGGAGAGACACAGGAAGTGGCCACGCTCAGCAGTCAGACAGGAGTCACGTTACAACCAATCACAGCCGACAGATACCTTTCCCTTCTTCTGTAAATATTCAGTCTGATAAATACGGAAAAGTTGATCATGTTAGTGCAGGGCTACCCAGAGCTTTACATCTGTCCCACAGACGATAGGACTACACACTTATAAACAGCTCCTGGAAGAAGATCAGCTCTGCACTCAGGATTTCAGGTGTAAGATGCTTGTTAAGGTTGCTAAGCAACTTCAGACGCAAACTGCCACCGTGTTCTTGAAAGCTCATAAAAGGCACTTAAGTAGCACCCAGCACCCGACCTCGGGTTTTTTCTGGCAGTTAAAGACGAAGCATGTGTATGGCCCCTAATTTCCAGGGCTGGTACCTGCGGTTATTCCACAGGCTAGTTAATAACATGTCGGGCAGGAAATCCAAAGTGTGGGATCATTTTGAGAAGGTGAAGGACCAACCCAAGGTGATATGTAAACTCATCTTCATTGGTCCACTACAAACATGACGTATCATGTGAAACATGGAAGTAGCTACATGCCCATTAGCCCACAGCGTCTTTAACAGGCGGCTCGCTCAGTGTGTGACGTGCACTTGGAGATAAAATATAGGCCTATATTAATGAAGGTTCATTAGTACGGTTTGTATTTCTCTGTAATGTAGCACAATGTTAACAATGTTACTGATACTATTCTTTTTCACACCTTCAACTCAAACCACCAAAATATATCATTTCATCATTTAATTAATATCGTAAACATGCGGGACACTAGTCAACTAATGGGCCTAAATGACGACTATTGGTCGACAAGGACAATTTTTATTTGGGGGCAGCCCTAATACTCTGAGAGTCCAACGAGAAAGGTTATGTTTCAGTGGTATTTCTGATTTTCCTTAACAAAAGAAACCTTTTGAAGAGATTCTGTGCGACCTATTATGTCCCTCAGCTAAGGAGAAATTAGTGTCATACTAAAGGAGAAATCTTAAGGTGTTTTGTGGAACCTGTCCCTGGCTTTTAAGTGTTGTCATAAAACAAGTGTATATCAGTGCTGCTCCAGCTGGTGAACCTGCTCTGATTCATACAGGTAGAGGACATCACAGATGAGTCACAGAGAGTTCAGGATGCCTCCTGTGTGGTTTGTTCTTTCTCTTAAGAGGCACATCCGTCTGATTACTACACGTATGAACACACATGAGCACATAAATACACAAAGACAAATCAGGCTCACACACACAAACTGATGAGGACAATAGGAGGATGACCTTGTGCTGTCCTTTAAACTATAAATGAGCCCATAAAGAAATAAGCCATAAACCACGCTGTTATTGGATTCATAGCTTCAGGGTACATCAGGCGGGAACGCAAGGGAGAGAGAGTGTGTGCATGTGTGTGTGTGTGTGTGTGCTAAACAAATACATAAAGAAAACTATTTATGCACCAGATTAAGAGTCAGAACACAAATAGAATCAATTATCATCAACCTTTCACTGGTCTCTGTCTGTTTGTGTGTGTTTCTTGCGTTTGAGGCTCCTCTGGCTGACATTTGTATGCAGCTGTTTGCTTTTGTCTGCGTGTATCCTGACTGAGTCTGTGTCATGTTTGCGACTACATTCATGTGTAATGTTTGTGCTGTGTAATCTGTGTCACTGTGTCTGTGGTCATGTCCTGTAATAGTTTATATGCTCTCTTATTTCCTGTAAGCAAACACCTCTGCGTGCTTGTGTAAGAATGCAGTATCTGCATGTGGGTGTGCATCGGTGTAGATTTTGGAGGGGTGGCAGCAAGGGGCATGTCCCCCTTAATATTTACAACATGTGCAATAAAAAATGAAATTAGCAGAGGACTTTTATTTTGACAAAATTAAATAGATTCCACCATAAACTGATGCAGAAAAGGCACAAAATGGTGCATAAAAATTCAGCAGAATGCATGAAATTAGGTGTTTGATGGTCAAAATTTACTGGTGGAGAACCCCCCTGTTTCATACTCGCCCCCTACAATGTTGAAACATGTACATGTATCTATTACCCATAAGCATATTTGGAGCGTATGTCTCTGTGTGTGTTACCTGTAGCCTGCAGCAGAAATCTGTGGCAGGCGTCAGATCAGACAGTTCACACTGTGTGGCAGCTCCGCAGTAGATGAGCTCCATGGGTTCGTCTTCCCTCGCCCACTCCAAACGATACTCGGAGATGTCTGTACCCGAACCCTCGGGACTCTGCAGCACACAGAAACACACACTTAGCTCAAGGAAACAAGCGAGAACTTGAATTCAAACAATCCTGCCATAAACCAGGAAATACAGTGTAAGATTAAAGCAGGCCAAACGTAAATGGGGGATACACTACTAGATGGCTTTATTCAATTCAAAATTCGTCATCAGAGGCTTTCTTTGAATTTAGATACATCATCCAGGACTAGTTGGATTGCTATGAACAACACAGTCTCCAGGCTCTCTGTCCGCAACCGCCCAGAAAGACAAATGTAAAGCAGCAGCTATGCAGGTCAGTATGTGGCCTCTCTCTTGCTGTCTGTTTGTCTTGTGCATTCTTTGCTCATAAAATTTGTTCTTTACTTTGATAAATACAGTAATGTATCTGGCTCACCTCCCAGTTGAGCGTTACACAGGTGTTACTGGTGAGAGTGATGAGAGGCGCTCCGCACTGGCCAGGGGGCCCCGCTGCAGTGGTCACCTCTGTCGGCTCAGAGTATGCTCCGAACTAGAAGAGAGAAACAGACACCACAGTCATGATGAAACAGCGTTACACAAGCGTCAACGGCGGCACAAATCACACTGGGTTGCCTGTTAATGTGTGTACATGCAAATATGTTTTTTTTTCTGGCAGGTTCCTCCTATTTTGAAGTGTGTGTGCTGTGTTTGTGTCTGCGTCCCATCAGCCAGTCTGAGTGCTAGTTCACTCTTGAGTGTGTGGATGATTAAACCAAGCAGATGTTAGCTGTGGAACACTTACGCATCTAAACACGGCTGCTGTTAGTCTGTCTGGGACACGCTGACCTGATTGATACTGGCCCCGTCTGTCTATCTATCAGTGTGTTTGTGAGAGCGGCTACAATAAAAACCATTCTAATTTGAATTGAGTGGTTTTCTTTTTGTATTTGGATCATACCAAGAGGTCCCACAGTTTATGTACTCGATGTGCTGGAGTAGGTTTCACGGCCATAAAAGCCAATAAACAAAGAACTTCATGCTTGTAAAGAGGAAAATGAGAGGTACTTTGATGCATTTTGTTGGGTTTTCTTTTGCTTTGCTTTTGTTCTTGTTGGGTCTCATTCATGAAATGTGAGTAAATCTGTGAGTAGATGTGCACATAAAAACCCTTGGTATTAAAAACCTACTCCAGATTCATGAATGCCGCGGAAATCTTAGATTTGATCGTAGGCATGTGTGTGTGTTCATGAATGCAAATCTATCGTAAACTGACAGCGTGCTCCCGCTTGCTGACTAGCATACATCTCCGCCCATGAACAGCCAGTGACCACCACAAATGGAGGTGATAATTACTGAAGTGGGGTTGAGAAAAACATTTTACTTTCTTTTGTTAGTAGTGGTGTGACAGGGACAGGTAAATCAAAGGCCTGGAAGGAGGTAACATGTGTAGTTAACACCGTGTCATCTGTTCTAACAACCAACGAAAATGGTTTGATATGAAACTTGATGCAAAAAATGCACAAGTACACACAAAAACCCACAACAGCTACAGGAGGCTCCTCCCAGTCACAGCTCTCTGCTGCAGACAAGTGCATTGCTTACATCATCAGAGAGACCTCTCTGTCAGTTTGCCCAAGCCTCGGTATTCTTTGTCACTCTTGTGAAATTAAATCACGATTAAAAACATCTTACCACAGGCAGTCTAATGTAGGCAACAACCCACCGTTAGGTTTAACACCAAGTAAGACAGTCTGGCGTCAAACCACACCATCTTCCGCCAACTCTCTGCCAGATTCGGGTTCACCAGCTGCCCGGCAGGAGTGGAGACAGATGCCGAATTGCTTTCCCCTCATCCACAGGTCTTATTATACAAAAACTCAATTTGAAATAATGTTTACGTCTCCCATGTTGTGTCTCTGATAATTAAATTAAACAAAAAAGTGTGGGGCGGCAGTGCGTAAAGAGCGCAGAGGAGGAGCGCTCAAGTCGATTTAAATAACTCATTCCTGTTTTTAAGAAGTCTAATCTGAAGTTTAAATCTGCTAAATGCCACCTAATTTATCTGAATGTGTTATATTTCTAATCTTTTGTCATGTTTACCTTGCATGTGTCAAAGGCGTCTGTGGACATATTAGAGTACAATATGAATTCAATTTGTAATTTCTAATAATGACAAGGATTTATGTGCAATATCTTATTTACACAAGCTATATGAGCACTCAGAAGCAGGTGTAGATTTTGTTAGTACCCACGAAAAGATTGGAGCTACTAACATATTGATGAATGCCGAAATAAACGTAAATTTTGTTCTGCGAAACAGTTTACACACAAATTAGGCCTCCTACCAGTGGGACATGCCCGAACCACCTCAACTGACCCCTTTCAACGTGAAGGAGCAGCGGCTCTACTCTGAGCTCCCTGCGGATGTTCAAGCTCCTTACCCTATCTCTAAGGCTGAGCCCAGCCACCCCACCCATTGGCTGTGGCTGAATGAGACCCATTGGTCGTATTCCTACAGTGTGTGCGTGTAAATTTCTCACCCCAGCTTCGTTGGCAGCCCGCAGTTGGAAGCTGTATGTTGCACCTGGCAGCAGACTACCAACAGTGCACTGCAGCTCTGACCCATGATAGACCTCTGCTGGCTTGGTGTCCCCCTCGCTCATCTCCAAACTGAACACACACTCCTCACACACTCCCTCAGAGACAGGAGGGTCTACAGGGACAGAGAGGGAGCAGTTACAAACTGTGATTAAATAACATGTAATCAAAACCATGTGTGATGTGAAGACACAAAAGATATGATGATGTGTATTCAGTATGTTGGCTTTAAAAGATTTACTGTGTGTAATGTTTATTTTTAGATGTGTTCACAGATCAGTTCACCAGGTGCATTTTGTAATCCCCTCTAAGGGATTCTTTCTTCCACCAGCTGCTTCACTTTGGATGCAGCACGGTGAAAGTAATAAATGACAGAGACAGTGGGGAAAACCCTCCAATACATTATGTCTGACCTTCAGCTCGAGCCAGTAATTGCAGCAGCGCTGCCTGAATGTGAGCTGATTAGAATTGCGGCCAGCTGTATTAAACTGGTTAAAACAAGAACTTCCTCGGCGTTTCAGGCTGGGAGACTTTTGCCTGCCAACAGATAACAGCGCTAATCTGCAATAATGGGCCGACATTAGGGGAGTTAAGTCAGATATGAGGCTAGGTTAGGCATTTAATGGACTAAATTAGGGCTCAATTAGGCTGAAACATGGTTGACTAAGGTTACATTAGAGCTGGCCAGAGGAACATATTAAGCAGCCAGAGGGTGATTTAGCCGCCTTATGTAAAATAATTCAAATATATTCTGATAAATAAAAGTAAACACAGTGTACGTGTGTGTCTGCACTCACCCCATTCTAACTGCACTTCCTTGTGTTTGGCTTTACCCACAATCCTCGGTGGCTGGCAGCGGCCTGGTGGGACGCTTAATGTACGGACTGGAACACTAACAGTGCACTTCAGGAGTGGCGATAAACACAGGAAATCAAAACAAAAGAGAAGGAACTGCAGTTATAGATCAGCTTGAATAATAGGCAGCAGAAATGTTAATTACACTCGGGCACTTTGTTGATTATCTGTAAACAGATTGTAGATTTCCCTCATTTTCTTCTACATGATGCATCACCGCTACCCCACTCCTAACTCTTGTGAAAATCCAAAGTTTACAAGGTTACCACTCTGAAGTTGTTTTTGCATGTGTGAGTGTTTGTTTGTGTCTTACAGGGCTGTGTCCTCCGGTCGTGATGCTACACACACGTAGGCGGTAGAAGGTCCCAGGTGTCAGGCGCTCACACACACATTCTGTTGCTGGACCACTGTACGCTACCTCCCACTGGCTCGCTGCACAAACACACACGTACAAAAACATTACACAACTTATCACATACATAAGAATAAGACAATACACAGAACCCCCCCCACTGTTTCGCACTCGATCTAGTTATTTTCCCAGAAACAGAATCCCATTGACCTAATTAATATCTGCACAACTCTTTGTGCTGCTGTTACTGTTCTGTTGATGGATTGTGTAGGACTGTGAAAGGTATTGTTCTACCTGTAGAGCAGCACTCGTGTTATGCAAATATGGGTCCTGTTTGCATCACAGCACAGAAAGCAATTTTGCAGCAGAGCGGGCAGACAGTATATTATGATTATGTAATGCATACACTTGAGTTATTTACACACTCTGACTACAACCCCTGAAGGTTAGTTCGGAATTTTTGGAGAGGGGTTACATGAGGTGCTTATTCATAGACAGTGTATTACCTACAGTAGATGGCAGTTGGTACGCTCCCAGTTTGGAGAAGCTAAGTGATGTGCTGCTGTGTACAGGGGCAGCAGCAAATGTATTTTAGTCACCTAAAACATCAATTTCAGTTCAAGTGTGCACTTTATTTAGAATATTTTCACCGCTTTACCTTGCCATCAGACATCCCTTTCCTAGAGGGATATGAAGCTGTTAATCGCCCTCTCACAGCCACCAGACTCCACTGACAAAGACAGTAATATTACCTCCTAGAACACAGGAGTTACTGCTCTACCATTGCCCTGATCAGCTTGTTTGTGTTATTGTGTGACCCTTAAAGGGTGAGTTTGGATTCACCTAAGTCACACAATAGGACAAACAAACTAAACTATAGAGGAAGTAGTAGACCAGCAGCTCATGTTCTGAGAGGTAAAAACTACTGTTTTACCTCTCAGAACAGGCAATTATCACTATTTATATGAAAGGAATACACTAATACATACTAATGCATAACTGATTTGCTATATGGATGCAAAGATAACAATATATATGTGCTTAAATGTTAGTGATGCTGCACTGAACAGACTTATGGTGGATTTATAGTTGTGCTTAAGCTTTATGCAGAGCCTATGCCTTTTTTTGTTTTTTTACTCAAAACACACATTAAACATGGCTTAATAGCTATAATTTCCAACACAAGTACAAAAATATGCTTCATTATAACTCACAGCATTCACAGACAAAGCACTTGTCTTTATCTGGACACATTTTCCTCACAAATACAACATGCTAATGTTATTAGCACGAGCCTATGGCATTTTACATTGTATAAATTAGCCTAGCAGCTAATCATGAAGCCAGAATCAACAGCATCATTTCACAAATGTAACACTACAAAATTCGGCTCCATTATAACTCACAAGGTTCACTGACAAAACAACTGTCTTATACTAAACATGTTTTCCAACCAAATACAACATGCTAATGCTATTAGCACAAGCCTATGGCATTTTACATTGTATAAATTAGCCTAGCAATGAGCAGAGATTTCCTCTGCTCATATGAAGAAAGGATAAATCACACACAAGACTTAAATGCTATTTTTGTGGAGGCTTTATTGTCTTCACAATTTATTGTTTCTTATCTGTGAAATTAAAGTAAATAAAAGATTGTTGGCCTGTTTTGTACATGTCTGTGTATCAGGAAGTTCAGTCAAGACATTGTCAAAGGAGTCTGGTGGCTTTGAAGAGAGCATAGATGGCTATAACATCTTCAGTTCCCTATTGCAAAGGGCTGTCTGACAACAAGACAAAGAGGTACAAATATTCTAAATCTAGCTTAAACTTAAACTGACATTGATTTTTTTAGGTGGGCCTTTTTTAGGTGGCTAAAATACACCTTACTGCCACCCTCATGCACAGCAGAACATGGCTCTGTTTCCTGTCTCCTGCCTGCTTCTCCAAACTGGGAGCATAACACCAGCCATCTATTGTAGGTAACAGACTGACTGTGGACAGAAACCTCATACAGCCCCACTTGAAAAACTTCAACTTATCCCTTTAAGTGGAGTTCATGTAACCTTTCAAGCACTGCACATAAAAAAAGAGTCTCCAGTGACTTCTGAGAGTTTACCCACACATCTGTTTCAGAGCAGGAAAAGCTACACACACAAAGCACCTTAATACTGTAATGAATCACAGCAACCACAATGACATGAGTCAGGGCCTGACAGTTCACCGCTGGTGCAACTTAGTGAGAGGTGAGAGGGTGAAAAGGGCTCACATGGACACAATTTACAGATCGAAGAACAGGGGAGTCACAGGCAAAAAAAAAAAAAAGTTTGACTGTGCAGGGTATCTGTGGTGTTTAGAGGAGCAGAAAAATATTTCTTAAAGTCAAAAATGGAATCCGACGAGAGCACACAATTTTCTGCAAAGGCTAAAACAATTTTGATGAATTCCCATGAGATATTTCTGTATTTTGTCTGTGCTCTGCTCACTGCTTTAAAGTTAGAAAAAGGTTATGTCATGTTCTTTTTTAAACCAATCAGGCACATTGGAGTCAGAAACTGACGACAGTCTGCGGGTTGTTAGGTCACTGTCAATCAAATCTGATCAAAAGACACCCAGACAGGCCCGATGAAGCAGGTCAGGTTTTTGAACGTTAACCTCTAGATAAAAATAACCAAGAATTAAACTTTTATTATTTCTCATTGAGTTATAATATTAAATTCTATAGAGAAATACATCTGAAGCCAGGTTTTCAGGGCCTTTTAAGTTCAGATTCCAGCCTAATTATAACATATTTTTATCTAATAAAAGCACAACTGCAGCAGTTGAGATAAATCATATCACATCCAGTCATACTGACTTAAAAGCACAGAATAAATGTGAGTTGCAGACAAGCCAGGGGCTGAATTAACCAATTACATCAATTTAGCCCATTTGGTCTGAACCACTGGACTTGTACTTATATTTGTGCCGCTGTTCTTCCTCTTTTATTACCAATGAAAAAAGAACAAGAGCTTCTGATGTTCTATCGTGTTCTCAAACGTGGGTCGACAAGGACAGAGAGTGCTGTACGCTGCTCAGATTGTAAAGCCCTCTGAGGTGAATTTGTGTTTTGTGACTAGTGGGCTATGTAAATAAAATTGACTTGACTTGACTTCTCTGATATTCAACACTAGTGTCCAATAAACAACTGACTCCTCTTTCTTTGATTTGATTCACAGGAATATAAGACATTATGCCACCTTCCTCTCCCTGCTGAAGAAACAAGAGAACATTTGGTTCTCTTTTCCTGGAGTGAAGGTCTGTGAAAATCTGAACAAGTCCGTGTGTTAAATTGATGCTAACAAAGAGCAAATTATGGCCACTATTCTTCTTAGGAGAGTAAGTGAAAAAAATGGATGCACGCAGAGTATGAGCACAGGGGAAAGAGGACGGATGGTACATTTTGAGCTTTGTTTCATAAGGTGATGGACTGAAAGGCACTTAAATTAGCTGAATGTGTGGCACAGATGTACGGATGGACGGAAACACAGACAGGCAGATGTAAATCGTACCTTCAGAGCATCCCTCCGAGATCTCTAGCAGGTACGTGAGAGCCTCTGAGCCCCCGTTGTCCTGGGGAGGATCTGTTGGAGGAGAAGATGGACTCATTTAATTTGGGTTAACATTAAGCAGAGAACAGCTCAGATAAATCATTTCAAGTTTCCAACATTGCTTTTATGGCTTCAGGAAAAGGTGCAAAATCACGAAAAAAATGTATTGTATTCATCTTATATAGACTTTTTTTTAAAGAAACTTTTCAGATGTTGTGATGGTAACAGTGAAATGATACACTGATTTATTCTGAGTTTAGAGGTAAATCAGCTCTGCTGGAAACAACCTACTTGGCTGTGCCTCATCTGGTACTTATTGTATCAACACTGATGCCATTATTAAAGTTCGGCACACCCTTGGATGGTGCTGTTTCAGAAAAATAAGCAACAATACAGCACACTATGAGGGAATGCAGTGCAGCTATATCACTTTGGAACTGTCAAGCTGCAGCTAGTGTCGGAGTCGCACTATTTATGACGTAATAAAGACAAGTGTTTAGCACTCAAAAATGTGTTGTGTTTATAGCTATTAAAGTCAAATCAGTGATCTGAATGGTGATTGAGAGGCATGCAGCAAGATCTGTGCCACGCTACGACATTCGAAAAAGGGCGGGTTGCCCTGACTCCCGCTCAGGACAGATGGATGATAGCAGACATGATGACTTTTATGACCGCTACCTCAGTTTCATGACAACACCCCAGAGGCAGCAGTTTGTCAACGTTCATCAATACTTTTATTCTGCACTGTGCTCTGCTAGGTTTTTTTCTTCAGGTTGTGTTCAAGGTGTCTATTGTTATTGAAAACAAAAGTAAATTAAAAAAGGCATTTTAAAAAATTTGAAGTACGTCACCGACTGCACTTGAAACCAGAACATTTTAAAACCTTTTCTATTATTCCAATAAGAAAAACATAAAGCTGTGAAGCCTTGTCCTTCCTTGTTGTTTTGACTAATGGACTGAAGTGTTGTCTCAGCAATCAACCAAGAGACTGCATCTTATTAAGTATAATGGTTAAAACTGTTAGAACAAGTCTAAAATTCTACGTGTAAGAGGGTGAATAATGCATGTTTTACTTTAATTTAAAGGGGACCTCTTATGCTTTTCCATATTTTGTGTTTTATACATAATGTTAGGATGAAGGATCTTTATATTAGACAACTTCAGAGTGACACTGGGTTGACTCTGGCTACAGTATGACATTATCGTGTTCCACATTTCTTTATATGGTCATCAGCTCCAGGCACGCTAATGCAAGTGTTTACAGTACGTAGCCTACACTGCTACATGTAGCTACATGCTAATGTCAGGGAAACATGTTATCTTAGTTGCTGATATAATTTTTTCCCCAATTTCGGATCATATTCAAGCTGGAACATGTACGATTGTGTTTAGAAGCTTTTATAAGTGATTTTTCACAGTAGAAAGTGCAGCTTTTCTCCATCATGGGGATTTCCTGGCTACAAGAACAGTGCTTGCATATGTGTAGCTACATGCTAATGTCAGAGAAAGTGCTGCTATTCTCTGTTACAGTAATTCCCCAAATTCAACAATGGTACACAAACTCTAGGGTACAGAAGACCCAGAAACGGTGACCAATCAGAGCAGACTGGGCTTCTGTTTGTAAAGGGGAAAGAGACAGGTGCTTAATGGAGTGTTTCAGACAGAAGACAGAATCCTTTAATACAAATATAAACCTAAAAATAAGCATAATAGGTCCTCTTTAAATTTCACTTTTGATAGTCATATTAGTGCAGCTCCTTGTGACTGCGTGCATTTCCACTTGCATCATGTGAGTGTTTGAGAGCATGCAACTGTTTCTGTGTTTTGAACACTGTCCATCTCTGTGTCCATGTGAGGTGAGGTGTTATGTGTTACGTGTGGGTGTGTGTCTTTACCCCATGTGACTGTAAATCCGTAGGGTGTCGCTGCGGTGACACAGGGCGTAGATGGAGGGCCTGGTTTGTCTGGATTGGTGGTGCACACCAACACTTCACTGGGACTGCTCTTTCCCTCCATGTTCGACGCTATGAGCTGCAGGGAGGGGAGATGCAGGGAAAAGACGGGGACAAAAACAGAGAGAGGATGGTATGAAGCATAAGGGAGGGATGGAGGAAAGAAGAGAGTAAAACAAGAAACAAAATGAGTAAAGATGGAGTGTAAGACAAAACAGAGGCGCAGTGAGCGTGGAAATCTATCAAGAAGTAAAGAAACTGTCCTGATTAATAGGAGCCATTACTCTCTGCTCCTTCATCTGTGGTTCTCCTGGCTCCTCTGCCTTCATTTCTCTTCAGTTTATTCCCTCCATTACCTCATTCTACGGACAGTCAATTTGCTTTGTTCCCAGATGCTCGCTCTTGTTGAGCATCACAAAGAACACAGAGGTTCCTCTTTGTGTGTGAGCATGTATGTTGCGGCCTGTCGCCTCATCTGACAGTGTGAGTGAGGGCAGGTACACGTGTGTGTGTGTGTGTGAAAGTCCATGTGAGGTGCTGTTTGAGATGATTGCACCATAATATGCTGTTGATAACAAGATGCACACAGCAGTGCCTGCATTAATCATAACGTAAACTCTCTTGCAGAGATCTGCTGTGGGTACATTTTGTTTCACAATGTCCTCACATTACGAACAGCTAACACAGCTTTTAGTCGAGCCGGACAGCGTTCTCTTCTCGCTGCTCTTGGTTAAATTGCAGCCACTTCTCTAGTAGTAATAACGCTGTATTCCTTCTTAGACTGATGGACGCTGTATTATCACTAAAGGTCATATGGTTATGTTGAGCCTTGGAAATGTTGGATGGAAAAAGAATATTACTGACTGGAGGACTCTAGTGTTATGAACTGTACTCAGGGGGACACGTGATATCAAACAACAGTTGAGCCTTTAAAGGGTTTGCTTTAACCTCATCTGAATACCATATTATTCAGGTTTTACATACCTTTTGCAATAAAATGTAGCTTTTTTAAATCCAGTTACATCCAGTGTGACAAATCCCACTCACCTCATTCACCAAAGCAGCTAATGCTAATCATACTAATTATGGGAGCGAATCTCTGTTCCAATAGTATATTAATATTAAGAAGACCTTTCAAAAGGGTTTCATGTTCTCAGAAATGTTTTTACCTATGGGCAAGTGTTTAATATTTCCCTGGATCAATATGTTGAAATCATCCAACGTTAGCTTATAGCCTACTGACGTTACACTCTTTGACACCTACACCCTCAGATGTGCGTTTTATAATCACAGTGGCCGAACAGATTTTTACCATTCAAACTATACTTTAAAGGTTCATCTCTCTACAATGTTTATATCAGGGGACACATGCTAAAAAGTAAACACAAGGCTAGGCTAGGCCCCTCCGGAACACAGGACCCTGGAAATATAGGCATGCCCCCCTCATGGTTGTCAATATCTATCATTCTGACACACGTGTACACACACTAGGCTTGCTTGGTAGCTATTTTTAAAAAAAGCTTCCTGACATTTCAACTGGGAATACAACAATATTCCTAAAAATAAATAAATAAATAAAATAAAACCTAAGCTACTGGTGATAGAAATCATTGAAGCGTGTATGACACTGTCTATGCAATTTGCCTAATTAGACATTTTCTGCTGGATTTCAATAATTATGGTCCATTAAATAATGAATAGATAAGAAATATGATGTGTTGAATAAAATCAAGTGGCTACTTATCTTCTTTTATACTTGGAATAAGTCATCTCATGATAAAGTTAAATGTGGCAATGCGTCCAAACAGGGACAGAGGCATTTTAGCTTTTTACTAGCCCTTGAACGATATCCCTACTACCCACAGTCGCCATCTTTCTCAGCTCAGTTCCACCAGTACAGACTGACCTCTGGTGGTGTGAGCTGTGCACTGCAATACATTGCCTCGATACAGCATCTCCATATCAGTTTGATAGAAAGAAGAGCATCTGTATTTTTGATGGTATTGAAAATCACACATTAGGATTTCTAAATAGCCTTATATCCCATAATACCTTGATAATACCTAAGCTTATTTCCATTATCATTTTCTGTGCAAAGATTATTCCAATAGTCCACCTGCCTGCCAAAAACCTGCAACATCCTGGTTCCATTCCAGCTGTGAGAGCTCAGTTGTATATCATACCTTTCTCTCTCTCCCATGTCCCTCTCTCTCCACACTGTCATCTGGCCAGTGAAGCCGAAAATGCCCAGAAAATAACCTTAAACAAAAAAAGTATACACACCAGCATCCAAATGACATCACTTACCCTGAATTTATACTGTGTACTCCTCTTCAGGCCTTGTACAGTACAGGTCAAGTTTTCTCCAGTGTACTTTGGATGAAAGTCTGTTCCCTGTGGGTGAGACAGATACACCGTTAGTGTGTGTGTGTGTGTTTGTGTGTGTGTATGTGAGGCTGCTTCTGTCAGCGTGTATCCGTTTAGGTGTACAATTTTAAGCATATGGATGCAATAAATGCTGATGTTTGCATTTTACACATGTGGGTTTGAGGGGGTGAAGGAGTGTGTGGGAGCTTTTGGTGCAGTTCCCATCTTATATAGGTGCTAAATCATATGCATGTGGTGTGTGCTTCTGTGTGTATGCTTGTGTATTACAGGGATTACTGCTCAGTGCATCCGCTGTGCATTCCCCTAACTGTTTTGCAATGCATTACAGAAGCAACTTTTCATATTTTCTTATAACCTATTTTTTTTAAAGTGCATAGTTTGCTGGTGGAAATTGTTTCTTGTTCTCTCCTTATGGGATTCAAGTGACTGACAGCACTGAATGACAAAAAACTAGAGTCGATTATGTAGCTCCTTCTGCCACGCTCAAATCTGTGAGGGCTGTTTTAATGTAATGGAAAAGAACCTGAGCCAGCAGCGTAAACTTTATAAATGTTTTCATGTAATAAAGGTGTTTCTACTCACGCTGTTGTCCTCCTGGATCTCGAGTGTGTATTTGAGCTGCTCCTCGCTAGGACTTCCCTCAGGACGCCCCCACTCCAGGGTCACCCAGGACACCCCCGCCCTGACCAGCCGCGGCGCCAGGGGCAGAGCAGGCAGGGTGCCCATAGTGTAAAACACCACCTCTGTGCTGAAGCCACTGCACAAAACACATTTTTATTTCACTCACATTTTTGCTTTATTTAAAATGCTGAAGCAAATTATTAACTTCTTGGATCATTGGTTTTAAGGGAAAAGGGAATGCAGTTTGAGAGGGAGGGGAAGCTGTGCATTATGATGGCAGAGATAGAGAGAGGAGCATTTCTGAAAAATAAAAGGAGGGGGAAATGTGAATAAGAAAAGGACACTGACATCAGTGCTCATATGAAGGGAGTGCAGGGGTACATGCGGGGTTGCAGGTAAGGATGGGAGCCTGGAGGACTCCCAGTGGAGATAGTAAGAAGAGAAAGGTTAAAGAAGAGCTGCGACAGGGGAAAAATAGTATATATACATGTCAGAAGCCAGACGGAAAAGACAGAGGAGGCGGGGAGGCTAATTTTCAGGAGGGAAAGAATTTGAATGTATAACCAGCAGTGGGTTTGAGAGGTCGGAAACATTTTTTTTTCCCCAAGTAAGAAAAATAGCTGGTAATCAAAAGCCAAAGTGTGCCGAGCACGTTTTCGTGAGCATGGGTGTCCGTGGCTTCAAAGGGGGAATCAAGCTGAGGGATGCATTAAGGCTGCTTTGGGTTCAGCCAGAGAGCTAATATCTCCTCCCTTCGCTCTCGCTCCCCTCCATCACCTCCTCCCTCCTCCCTGTCACCCTAACGACTGCAGGCGAGATGCTCGCCACCATAATGACAAAGAGGAGGCTAGAGGGGAGAGGAAGTGGAGGGAAAATGAGACAGAGGAAGAGGACTTATGTCACATGCAGAATAATAAACGCAGGTGCATGTCTGTGTGTGTCTGTCCATCACTGTATACATGTACAGACATTTATTGAGACACGTGCATATGTTGTGACATTAATGGAATTTGTGTCAAAGGGTGTTAAAAATGTTATATATAAGGCCCTGACACACCACGCCGATGGTCGGCCATCGGTCAATGTTGCGTCTGTTACCATAGTTTTTGCGGTGTGTCCCGCCCTGATGGCACTAGTCGGCCCTTGAAAGCTTTTTTACCAGCCGATTCAGCATGTTGAATCTGCGTCAGAGCTGATGGAGCCCATCAGTGAGTGAAATCATTTTGACTGGAAGTTCAGCTCAGTGCACGAGAAGAGAACGGAAGTGAGGAACGAAAACACACGGCTAAAATCAAGATCAAAACAAACTTGTTATATTAGGTAAGATTATTTTTTTAGCCACTGAGCTTTTTAGCAGACACAGTTCATACTTGTTTGTGTTATGTGTTGTGTTCAACTAGCTAACTAGCATCTTGAATTTGCTCTGTCGCTCTTCTGGTTTCACTTTTCGAATTACCGACTACTGCCACCTGCTGGTATGGAGAGTTATTTCCTCTCAAGCAGACACAGAAGGCACATGCTAGCTGACAGTTGGCTGAAACAATGGCTGCACTTTGCGGTGTGTTCAAGTGCAACTTTCTGGTGAAAATTTTATTTATTTTTTATCTATTAAATAAAATAAAATAGAATTAATTAATTCAGTTGCACACCTCTTTTGAGTCTATGTATGCTATTCATATTCATTTGTATCTGTTTTATTAATTTATCATTACTGTGCTCTTATGAGCTGGGAGGGGATTGTGGGGGGTGAAAGGGTTAATATTTCTGCTTAAAAAGAAAAACACGACACAGTGCTACTGTGTCTTTATATATGGAAATTGCTGAATAAAATTTTGTGAAAAAACAACAACTTTCTGGCAATGACACAGGTAACACGAGGCAAGGCAACAGTCTGCCGTCGTCAGCGCTAGTTTGTTGATGTCAGTGAAGTGTGTCTGAATGGCTGATTGCGAGGTCGTCATGTGAAAAGCTGTCATGGATCTTAACTAATCCTACAGTGTAGGAACAAGGAGAACAAGGCCTCCTGTGCTATTCATGATGATGAGTGCAGAAATACATTTTTCATTTAAGTGTGTGTGTGTATGGCTTTTATGAATTCAGTGATAGGTAGCAGTACCTTGTGCCAATGTCGTTGTGCGCAGCCACTCTGAACGTGTAGCCACAGGCGGGGAACAGTCGTGTCAGCTTACAGTGTCTCTGGCTCCCAAAGTAACATTCTCTGAAAACACTGTTCTTCTTTCCCTGCAGACAAGAGAGGAGATAGATGGAAAATAAAGTAAGGTAAGATGAGAACAGGGGATAAGATTAATTGCAACAGGAGATTAAAGAAAGGAACAAAATTGATGAAGAACAAAACGCATGATGGTGAGAAAGTACAAAAGGGAGAAGGAAAAGGAGTGGGACTGAGGAGCTGAATGGTAACATCCGTTTAGTGTGTGTCTGTGTGACAGGTATGAGTGCTTTTTTTAAAATAAGGGGAAGGCATGACAGATAACGGACATCCAGAGCGAGAGACAGACTCACCTCATCCCACTCGAGCAGGTAGTTTGTGATTTTGGATCCGTTGTCGCCCGGGGGCTGGGGACGATAGAGAGATGGACGGAGCGAGGCAGACAAGAGACAGGAGAGAGACGGAGAGATTAGCCAAGGATAAAAGAATCTGACACTGAGACAGACAAAATACCTGCCGTGTTTTTATGATTGGCCTCATATCCTGTCTGGGTGACTGATGTCACTCTTTATCAGTGACGGTGTGAGTGGATAAAAATTACTTGTGAGGATGAAAGGTCAGAGAGTGCGGTGGGATGCACCTTAACAGGCATTGAGCAATGATGCAAGAATGTCCCTGTATTAGGTGCTGTCGGGCTAATAATGTCAAGCTGGGAGATAAACCAGATGAAGTGAAACAAACTGGGTTTTTGCCAAGCGTTTAACTGTACAAATAAAGTGTGGGTGACACAGACATATGAGATTAAACAAAAAGATCCCCTGAGTCTTGTTTAGCAGCAGTAATGTCATTGCAAATAAGCCATCAAAACTTACTAAATCATCATAACGTTCAGGTACTGTGATGTTTATTGGGGTGAAATGTGTTGTGCCTCTACCTTCCACTGTAGGGTGAGGGTGCTCTTGGTGCGGTGGGAGAGTTTTGGGGTTAGCGGGACATCAGGGACGCTGCAGTGTGTGGTGAACGAGCTGGCCTCTGAACACGAGCCTCGAACCGAGTTGTACATTGCCGACACCCTGAGGCAAACACACAAGACATCAAACGTTCATGGCCAGATGAAAATAGGATCTTAGCAAAAGAAAAACCCACAAAAAGTGACTTATAGAACATACGACGGTAGTAAAAAACACGACATCCAATTAGAAAGAGTCCTACGACAACGTCCTTACCGTACGTGGTAGTCTGTCGCTGGCCTTAGGTCTTTCAGATGGTACTCCAATTCTTCGCCGCTACAAACAACAAAGCACAAAAGTCAGAAAAAAAGGTGTACTTTGGATGTTTCTTGAGGTGTATTTGTAGCTGATGCCGTATTCTTCTAGCTAAGAGTGTGTTTCCTACCTGTATATGAGGCGATACTTTCCGTCTCGTCCCTTATCTGAGAGAGAGACCTCGTAGGAGCAGGACACAGGCATCCCGTTACTATGCCTGGTCACCAGCCCTGCCGGGGGGGCCCAGGACAGCCGTGCGGACCGCGCCTGCACGTTTGACACCTGTAAGACACACATAAACATGATAAACACAATGCATCTGAAATCATCCCATCGAGGTGTGTGTTGTGCTTTAATATTGAATGTGCGTCTTTGTGTGTTCATGTATGTCCTTGGCTCTGTACGTGTGTGTTTAAAGCAATCTGTCACTGGAGCCATTACTGCACATTCGACTGCTCTTTCCGGCTCATGCACGTCCATTGTTGCCAGGAACGCAGCAAGAGAATTAAAATGAACAAACACGAAAAAGAGGCCTGTGTGTTTGTGTGTTTAACTGTGTGCCCGTCTGTGTTCCTACAAGTGCCTGCATGTTTATGGGGGTTTTAGTTGTGGCACATGGTGGGTGAGCCAATTTAGCGTGATTTAGCGCAGTCTGCTGCTATTCCAGACTCCACATCCACTGAATAGGCGATGAATGTGGCCTGAGGGCGCTGAAAAACCACAACCATGCCTAGACAGTCGATGAGGAAGACAGACAGGAAGAGACGGAGAGACAGACATGTCATTTTATGGAGAGTTTTGATCACGATGATTACGGTTTTATGAGATCACATCGCTGTGTTCACATGCCTGAGAATGCCTTTGTCTTTGATAGCAATTTATCCCCGACTAAGAACATTTTTTCCACACACATTCTGTCAGTCACTTTGCACTGCGGATACATAAGTAAAGCTCCCACTTAGTCCTCGTCTTCTATTCACTGTTTGTAAGAAACTAAATAGGTCTCTCTGAAACAATGGCTGCATTTATATGTATACACAGATCCATTCAATCACAGTGAAGTGGACAGAAGAGGTGTAAGGCAGAGCACATGTTCTGTTGAAAAGACACATTTCCACCCTTTTGTCATTTTGCAATGCTTTAAGGTGACAAACTTGAAAAAAAAAACATCTTTGTGCATGCTCTTCTACGTCAAAGATAAAGAAGACTTTCACACACAGCTTTATTTCAGCCCCAGAGACAAGACTGTATATCATGCCAGCATTATGACAGAAAGGTGAGGTGTAAAGTTGAATGCCGGAGGGACTTAACATTTGGTCATGCACATAAATGTATAGCAACACTTTTCTCATACTACCTTTTTACAGTCTAACATATCTAGACCTATCTCAAGCTGTGCCAGAAGTCTGTCTATACCCATCACAAAGGGAAACAAAGCTCTGGTTTGCTTGTATGTCTTTAAACCAATACAATCATCTTGGGCGGCCCTAGGCTCAGGATGCAGCGACAGTTCATTCATTCATTTTCCGTAAACGCTTATCCTGAAGGGGGTCGTGGGGGGCTGGAATCTATCCCAGCTGACATTAGGTGAGAGGTGGGTACACCCTGGACAAGTCTCCAGACTATCACAGGGCTGACACATAGAGACAGACAACCATTCACACTCACATCTTGAGTCACCAATTAACCTGCATGTCTTTGGACTGTGGGAGAAAACCGGAGCACCCTGGAGAAAACCAATGCTGACATGGGGAGAACGTGCAAACTTCACAAAGAGGGGCTCCTTAACCCTTGGTTTAAACCAGGAACCTTCTTGCTGTGAGGTGAAAAACCACTGAACCACTGTGCTCTGTACAACTAAAATCAATTGCCAGTTTCCACCCTAATCCCTAACCCTAACCCTAACCCTAACCCTGGACCTGACCCTGAACATGGTTGCTGTTGGCTCAATGTCACGGTGATTCGGTTTATAGTGGTGCTGGTGCTATATGACAATAAACAAGCCAGGGATGCAAACCAAAGCTGTAGCAAATTCAAACAAATCTTTGTCATCTTAAAAGAACAGTTTGACTTTTTGTGGAAATATCCTTTTTGTTTTCTTACCACGAGTTAGATAAAAAAAAAAGTGATGCCAGTCTCATGTCCGTACCATTAACATGAAAGTACATCAAGCAGCTACTTAGCTGATCTTATCTTATCTTACCTTAGCTTAGCATAAAGAACACTCTGCCATAAACTTTCTAGAGTGTCTGTGAGTTGTCTCTCACAGTGACTGTAGAAGCCAGAATTTGTATTTAACCTCTGTTGTTTATTATTTCTTAGGCTGCTCACACTCTTTTGGTCGCTTTCACTTCCAGTAGTTGTAATTAGCACAGGTTGGATGTGGTTTCACATTATTTTACCTGTTCATTCACTGGTGTGGCGGCTTTTAGACAAAGAGGGGGAGTTTTTGGCTCCATAATCACGTCATCACAAGACATAATATTTCATTTCATCTCATTGTGCTGTCTCAGTTGTTTGTTTAATAAGTCACCATAAAACACATCTTTGGACTTCAGCATGGATTTTGTTGGACGAGTCGCAAAAAACACCTTTACTTCAATTCATCAAGAATTTTCTCCAATTTTTGGATTCTTCATTCCGAGCCTTTGAGGTAGAAAGTGGTTTGCTACATCTTAATTCCGGCGCTGAGCGTAAACACGTACAGCCAGAACTCACAAGGAAATTACTTCTTTTCCCTTCTTACTTCTCTTTCATCTCCTCTCTGCTTCTCATATTTCAATTCAGCTCAAGCCGACACACCTACCTGCTATGAAAGCAAACAATACGACAAGAGAAACAACGCTGTGAACATTTTTAAATGAAGAACTTTCCTTATAAAAGCTCTGCCTCTGCAACACCTTCTACTGTGTCTGTTTGTTACACAGCTGAATCCATCATGTGGCACTTTGTAATCTTACAATCGCTCCTTTTACTGTATAAATCCATACCAAACTACCTTCCCCTATATAAATGCATTAAGGGAGTGTCCAAAGTGGTAGAACATCACATCTGCACTGTATGACACAAAACAGCAATAAATGACATAAGGAGATCTCTAAATTGTCCTCTTTCAGTGTAGAGGTGATTTGAGGTTATGAGAGTGAATAAATCGCCGCCGCACATCAACTTCTAATCTCCTGAAGGGCTGAAACCTTCCTCTATCTCTCTCACATCCCTCCATTCTCCCTGTCTATTTCAGCCCCTGTTATAAACTCGCAGATATCAAATGGTCCAATTGCACAGCCTGCTGACCAAACTGCTTTAACCGGGAGCGAGCAATTCCTCTCTACAAAACCACGTCTGCACGGCTCCTGCTCATTCATTCACATTCCCCTTGGGGAGAGAAAAAAAACTGTGATAGTGTTTTTCAGCTGATAAAGGCATGTGTGGAAGTGGATGGTGTGAGTGAGCAGATGCTGCCCTCATGTGGCCAAGGTGAGCAGAGCTTAAATGGTCCGTTAGCCTTCCCTGTGAGTGTTACTAAAGCCTTGAAATGACTTCAGAATGAGAGACACTCTGCACACACAAGTCGCTACAGTCGTTATGTTCAGTGGGAGCATCTGATTTTTATGTAAATCACAGGGACAAGGGTGAAAATATGGAAAATACATCAACACTCGTGCCAGCTATGACTGCATCAGACATGGGGTGATTGATGAAAGTGGTGTCGGGTTTGTGTGTCTGTGTGCAGCTGCGGGAGGAGGTGTGCATACCAACCTGTGGTTTGTCGATTGTAGACAGCATGTCTTGAACGCGCTTCCCCTCTGAATCATGATCTGAGGAGACAGAGGCAGAGAACAAATGAGTGATTATCAAAAATAAACAACAAGAGGTGTTTTTAATGTAATATTCAACAGGGAAGAGAGACTGGCACTGATCATGGGTGCATCTGCGCCACATGTCGGGTCATAATTGCAATCTGTCTGCATAATTCAAACGAATCTGAATTTGAGTCATGAAAAAAAAAGGATAAATTCCACAGTCATAAGTTTCAAAACAGATGCACATTAGCAATTTTGGCAGCGCTGCTGAAAACAGGGGCTCTTGATTGACAGGGAGGCTTTCCAATTCCCGCAAGCCATGTTATTGTGATATCTGGAAATCTACGACTCATTATCGTTCGAGGTCAGCCAAGGTTTGCATCTCGATTGGGAAATCGTTGGGTCAAAAAGTCGACTGAAATGACTCCCTAATCATCCCTGATATTGTCTGTGAAAATAGTGTCTCCAAATAGTAATCCAGTCATCAGTGAAAAAAAGAAAAAAAAACAGCCCAAAATAGAGTAAAAACAGACCTAAATTCTTAAAAAGTGTGTTGTCTAATGGTGTGTGATGCAACACTTGTTTTCTTCGGCAACTGCCTATTTCATCCCATCAAGTCATGATGAACACAGCCCTTGGAAAAAACACACTAAATTATCCAGCGTTCCACAGAAAAGCATTAGTCACGAATTCCTGACCTTGAGCAAATAAAACAGGGATCACCGAAAAAAAAAAGAAGAGAGAAAAGAAATATGACTCATATTCCACAGTGACTATTCTGCTCTGTCCGTAGAAACCTGTTGATTATCTTTGGAGGCATTAGTTCATAGAAATCATTATACTAATCATTATTATGTATCATTTTCAATCAGCTGAATCTCTACACCTGCGAATAATCATCCACATCATCATCTGACGTCAGCAGTGTTGTTGCAGCTCTGCACTACAGCTTATTATGCATGACATTTTACTGAACACAATGCCATATGTATATAATGACCGTGTTGCTGCTGGATCTGAGAGCTACGAGAGCCCACAAAGAAAACAGGACTACCATATTTCTCTTAGAGCTCTCTCTTTTTAAGTAGTTATATTTTTTCCACTTGTATTTATTTCGATTTATTTTGATTATTTGACACCAAGCAATACACTGGACCACGTATACCTGCTGATTCACACATGTGGGCCCCAGGAAAAGGCTGCGCACTGCCTCCTAAACACACATGCTTTCGGAACACATCAAATCAGACGTCAGGTGTTTGGAGGAATACATGTCATCTCTTTCATATGCAATGAACAAGCATAATCACTAAAAACACTCTGTGACAGAGCAGAAAAATCACTTTTATTTTGATGAAAATGATGTGGCTCATCATTGTTATTAAGCAATTTCTTATGGATTTAAATGGTAATAATGTCACAACATCGATAAGTTGACAATCAGAAAATTAAAGGGGAACTACATCCATTTTCAAAATTCTTTTTTTAAA
Source organism: Cephalopholis sonnerati (assembly GCA_019142605.1). NCBI lineage: Eukaryota > Metazoa > Chordata > Actinopteri > Perciformes > Serranidae > Cephalopholis > Cephalopholis sonnerati. The sequence continues at coordinate 35,706,937 of JAGQAX010000015.1, forward strand.
ATAATCTTTTAACTTATCTTTTTAATTTTTATATGCAGTGTTAACACATCCTAGAGGCCCAACAAAAATAAATAGGTAAATAAATTACCTTTAAAAATTAAAAATTAATAAATTAAAAAATTAAAAAAAAACCTACATCCACAAATAAAAAAAGAACGTTGCAAAAAAAAAAAAAAGAATCTTGTATCACAAATAAAGCCTCTCACTCGCATATTAATTTGTATTGACTCATATTCTATTTCTGTCCATTTCCAAAGGATGGCTATGAAAAAGAGCTATAACAAAACTATACACAACCACAGAGGTAAAGATAGAGGCTAAAATAAAATAAAATAGAGTGAATAAAATGCTTGTAGCAGTTTGGCTTCACTAACTGCACGTTACAATATCTGAACATAGCAGAGAACACAGTAGAGGAAAAAAGAAAAACTTAATAAATAAAAAGTTAACAATGTTCCTTCAACTTATTATCTCAACAAAGTCGGGTCTCAAAGGTTTAATTTACCGCGCCCATTTTTCCCAGTGCTGCATAAAAATGTCAGTCTTCAGGTGTGGAGCAAAAGTGACCTTTCTCATCACGTAAATCTCCACTGTCACATCTATCCAGCCATTTATTTTAAGACCAACGTGCCTCGTCCATTTTCTGCTGCCAGCAGTATACCCATCAAGTATCTGCCAAAACCAGTTTCAAAACTCACGTGTTATTCGTATGGTTTAAGACGGTTCAAAATTATTAGTAAACATCAACAAGTCTCTCCCAAATCCAAAAGCTAGTGTGCTAAAACTCAAATTTGTGATGTCATCAGGTGTAAAGTCTGGAGCTGCTCTATAGGCAATGAATGGTGAAAGATGTTTTTTAGGACAGACAGCAGCCAGGGGAACGTTCTGAGTATATAGGCACGTTTTCTGTTTCAAAACTGAGAACACTACGATGGAATAAAGCTCATTTGGGTGTAAAAAAAAGGACAATCAGTCTGTGCAGCAGCTACAGACTTTACACCTGATGACATCACAAGTTTGAGACTTCCTCCTGCGGTTTCTGGCTTTGAGAGAGAGCAGCTCATGTTCACAAATACTGAACTTTCCCAGGGCCATGGAAATAACATATAGGTGGAATCCCCCTTTAATTCAATGGATTACAAGTCTTTTATCAAGTTCCTTTATTGGGGAAATTCAGTGTTTTCATTCTGTTGTTATTTTTCAGGCCTTAAATATAGACAGATGCACAACAGGACCTGTACACATGCGTTAATGGAGAGATGTCAGAGTGAGGGGGTTGCCAACGGACAGGCACCCAGTGCCTTGCTCAAGGAAACCACGGCAGTGCCCGGGAGCATGAATTTACTGTTCCTGTCCTGTTTCTCTCAGTTTAATGTTACTGTTACTATTACTAATCAATTAATTTACAAAACATAATCAAAACATTTATCGGTGATAAAAACGATCACCAGTTGCAGCCCTTAAGTTCATAAAGGTCACTTTGCCTCTTTGAGCATTACATTACTCACACACTCACACACTTGTAGCATAAACATATGCACACAAACACACACCCATGCACAGGTCTGGTCTGGTGATATGATGAGTCTAAAAGGTGATTTACTGGACTCTTGGGGTTGTTAGGAGGGCGAATGCAAGTCAGTGTGTGTGTGTACACATGTGTGGGTAATGGAAGTCTTTCCCCCCTGTGTGATCCCCGCAGTTAAGGTTTTTCCGACCAAAGGAGGCCTGCTTTCTCCATCTGAGTCTGACCACTGTAAATCACACGGGATGTGTACGAGCGTGTGTGTGTGTGTGTGTGTGTGTGTGTGTGTGTGAGTGCGTCTGTAACGGTCAGCAATACAAGACCTGTATGAAACCAAGTTAGTTTGATGTGTGTGTTACAGCGGTACAGGATGGCAATAAGTAGGCTTCAATACACAACTGCACTCACACATGGACACAGAAACAAAGCACAGACATGTACACACACCTGTGCACACACACAGTATCCCTGTGTATAAGCAGGTTGTGTTTTGAAGATCAGCATATGCTTAGAGTAAGTGATGAATGAGAGATTCAGTGTGTGTGTGTGTGTGTGTGTGTGTGTGTGTGTGAGCGGCTAAGTCCCTCTGACAGGTTCTGTGGGGGAGAGGGCCTTACTGTGCCTGGGGGTACACTTATGAGTCATGGCAACAGTGATGTCATGGAAGCACAACCTCAACTTGACCTCCATGTGTGTGTGTGTGTGTTAGACAGAATAAAAAAGCTAGTGCAAGAGAGACAGTGTGTGTGTGAGCGTGTTTGTGTGTGTGTGTGTTTCAGTCCCAGTATCAAGTTACTGGAGATTGGTGATGGGTGATGGAAGGAGGAGGGGTAAGCTACTGTGCGTGCATGCATGTGTGTGTGTGTGTGTGTGTGTGTGTGTGTGTGTGTGTGTGTGTTGGGGCTGGCAGTGTGGGTAGAGTTCAACAGGTGAAGTACACATTCTGCATCACTGCTCGACACTTTGGCTCATTAACGCGTTTTTTTTTTCTTCTTCTTCATCCGCATGCTCGTCCCCTTTCATCCATTTGGACAAAACTGAACTTTTCTCTTTTATGGAATAACGGCGCAGTCAGACAGGCAGCTCCAGACATGAACAGCTCCGTCAGCTAACAGGCTGACCCAGCTTATTCCGCCTGTTCATCACAGCTGGGTGAAAAAGGAGAATACTGCCTGTTTAGCGCTGCGGTCCTGTAGCTACTTGTCTGGGGCAGGTACCACGGTTAAGGCAAGGAGAGGTGGAATTCCATTACAGCATCACTTCAGCAAACAGCAGATGTTAATAATCAAACAATATGTCGGGCTGATGAATAGCTTCTCTGGGAGTTCACGGTTTTATCGGGAAATGGAGAAATTAATTTTGTTTTGCTGAATTTAGCGTAAAATGGTTGAGATCACTTCCTGCTGTTACCTTGTTTTGTCAGAGACAGAGGCTGCTGCTGCTGCTGAGCATGTCTTTAACTATAAATGTTAAATTTAGTGGCTTATAACACAAGTGAGAATTATAAAATGCAATCCCTTTTATATGCTTACTTTTTCATATAATTACGGGCACACTGGTGAGGTAAACATTACTGTAACATTCTTCATTAATTTCTTTATTGGAAACAATGCTGAGAGTAAATTTAGGTCAGTAGCTGCGGTTACATGGATACTATTCTGATTAAAATCATTCTGATTAGAAATGTAACTGTTTACATGGATGCTAGATAAAGCAACCTGATAAGATGTGCACCCCAAAGCATAATGAGAATATACGTTTTTTGACTTGTGTTGACTGGTTCCAGCCACTGTAAAGCATCTAATCTCCTGAAAATATAACAGAAGACGAAGAAGAATGCAATTTCAATTTATTCAAAACACACAGTAATGAAGGAGGAAGTGGTTCCACCTGCTAAAATAGTTCAGTTATAAGTGTAACCCAGGTTATTTTCTGTAGCTACAAATAACAGATATCCCCTAAACACCTCACATGCAGGTGGTAAGCAGTAGATGCTACAATTTACCAATGTTTACTGTACCAGTGGTTCCCAACTGGTCCAGCCACGGGTTCCAGATTTCTCCTTAGTCATTAGTTCAAAGTCCTCACAGTGTAATATATTCAGCGTCACACTTGGTCATGTCGTCAAGCTAGTTTGCTGTCTCTGTCAAGTAGCTGTCTGTCAGTCACACACTCTACAGCAGGAAACGGTACTTCAACATAAAAACTCTGTGGCGGAAATTCACTGTACCTAAAAATAAAGTGCATTTTTTACAAACTTGACATGTTTGTGAATCTATTCTGAGCCGACACTGTATCCTATGCATGTGGCCTACGTCACTGTGAGCATTTATACTCGTGCTGTTGTGTGCCTGTGTCACTTTGCAGTTACACCTCCAAAACACTAGTCAGCGGCCGAGGTTGCTGTGAAGTATTGTTGAATTTAGTTGATTCAAAACAAACCAAAAACACATTAAACTTGGCTTAATAGAGACAATTTCAACTCGCAGCATTCACAGACAAACACTTGTCTTTATCTGGACACATTTTCCCCACAAATACAACATGCTAATGTTTTTAGCACAAGCCTATGGCATTTTACATTGTGTAAATTAGCCTAGTGGCTAAAGTCCATGTAAATGCATCTAATGAGAGATTTTAAATGTCAGTCGTTCAATAAATTTGGTTGATCATTAAAATAACTCGATTCACTAATGAAGACTATTAGATACAGTTGAAAGCTCCACAAAGAGTTGAGCTTTGAGTTCAGATTCACATTCCTCCATTGCTTTCTGGACAAAATCTGTTTGTTTCTCAAAATCACACAAAGATAGATACCTCCAAAAATAAGCACAAATATGCGTATTTCCCAAAATGTCAAATGTTCCTTTAAAATCTAAGTTTTTATTTTGTATTCATGCTCTCTTGTTTTTTTGTCAACGTCTTCTTGAGGGTTGAATCAGGACAACACGCTTGGGTTAAAGGATTAACTTGAATAACCCTGGATTTAATGGCAGCATTACATAGCTTTTTACAGCCCAAACAATCCCACACCGAAAGAGACGGACTAATATTTCAGCAGTGTGAAAAACGTTGGCTAAGCCACAAACTTTGTGACAGAAGAAAGAGATTTATTTAATATTTCAGGAGGCCAGTAATAAAGTTTGAAAAACACTACTGCTTTACCTCACCGCTGAGTGTTATGACTCGCTGTGGTTGCTGAGTCCAGCTGCTTAAGTGTTTAATATAGAGAACGACCACAAAGAGTTGATGCTGACGGCTGAAACAGAAACTGAATCTCTTCCCAGTGTAACTACACACACACACACACACACACACACACTCCTCTGTCCTCACTGTCCCTCACCTCCTCTCTCCTCTGTTTATGTGCTGCCCACGCACGCTCACTTCCTCTCCTCGTCTGACCTCACATCCTGTCTGCGTCTGACCGCCTGTGTTTGATTACTGAGGACAGCCAGACGGAGCGAGGGAGCGCAACGGACAGCAGGAAAAGAAGAGGAATGAGGAATTGAGGAGGGGGGGGGTGGTGTTTGCAGGCCGAGCCAAATTCAGGCGAGAGGGGGATTTAGAGGAAGAAAGAGAGACACTGAAGGACAGACTGCAGAGAGAAGGAGAGGACAGGCAAGAGGAGTCTGGGTAAGAGATTAGGTAGAAAAACACAAGGAAATTGAGAGACGAAGAGCGAGCCAGGGATCAACAGAGAGGAGGAGAGAGGGAGGGATGAAAGGAGAAAGGGAGGAGAGGGTTTAGGAGGATGTGAGGCAAGGATTACACAAACTTTTGTGACATCATCAGGAGGTGCGGAGCAGATGCGCAACGCTGATCTCAGTGTACGTCGTAGTAGTTATAATACATGTCATTGCATGGAAGTTGCTTTTTTTTTCTTGTTGCTGTAAGAGAGCTTTGAAGTGGGAGGAGCCAGTAGCTCAAAAGTATTTTTCCAACTTTAAATTTCCATTTGAAAAGTTTTCAGTCACTTCCTAGAGAGTTTACCAGTCCTACAAGTTTATTTTATGGCCATCAGTTTCTATCATTTTGAGAAATCAGGTTTTTTTTGGTCACTTTGGTAAAGACCAAGTCAGAACGTTTGTTTATAATAACCTCCATGTAGAAAATCCCTGCATCCCTTACATAAATAAAATGCCTCAACTGGTTAGTTCTCAGCCTGAATAAAGCCCACCTTATATCAGTTTAGGTGTAGACAGCCCTTTCCGACCCGTTGTCTCCAAGACTCCACTGACAAAAACTGTTATTTTACAAAGCAGAATGCAAGAGTTGTTGGTCTACCGCTGCCTTAACTGGTTTAGGGTTCAGGATAATGCAGAGAAAATATTCTAAATATAGCGTTGCTTAAACTGATATTGATTTTTTTAGGTGGCTTTAATATGTTTTGCTGCTGTCCCCATCCACAGCGGTAAACTGATTAGCTTCTGTGCCAGTGGATTATGCTCATCAAGGACACCTGCAAAGCAACATGGTACATAAAATGAGCACAGCAGTAACATCAGATAGGTCGTACCACCATGTTCACTAATATGTATTTATACGTTAGAGTTACAGCCTAAAATGACAACAAAAAATTAATAAGTTTGCCAATTTTACATATCTGTACATTCATTCATTGAATCATTCATTCATTTTCCGTAACCGCTTATCCTGGTGGGGGTTGTGGGGGTCTGGAGGCTTTGGAGAGAGGCAGGGTACACCCTGGACAGGTCACCAGACTATCACAGGGCTGACACATAGAGACAGACAACCATTCACACTCACATTCACACCTACGGACAATTTAGAGTCACCAGTTAACCTGCATGTCTTTGGACTGTGGGAGGAAGCTGGAGTACCCAGAGAACATGCAAACAACGGAACAGTGACAACAGAACTACATCTGCATCCCTATTTCCACTATTTACACCTAATAGGCTTTATTATAAATTCATCATTCATCTTCTCATCTGTCTCTCAGAAAAAAAGCAAACGTGTATTTCCTAAAATGTCAGCTGACTCATTTAACTGCGTGTGTTCTGGGTTTCTTTTAAGCACAATTTTTGGGTTTGCTTGCTGATAACAAAACACACACACACACACACACAACACCACTCTAACCTCTCTAATTAAAAGTTTTTATTAAAAGATTCTTCTTAGGAGTTGTTGACATCTCTCCAAACTTAACCTTTGATTTATCTGATCAAAGGACCAGATATTTTCGTACATAGTTGCCCAACCTTTGTACTGATCGCTTAATCAGGAGTTTGATGCCTATCCCATCCTTTAAAAGAGCTCCAACTTCCAGTCATCTAAAACTGGAAAACAGAAAATGAATTGGACTTTTACTTCCAAAATCATCCACCATGCATCTCTGTTCTATGGAACAAAATAGAAAAAACAGACATTTGAAAGTTAACATTGACATACTATACAAGAGCGTCTGTCTCTACCCGTCTCCTTCCCTCCTCCGCTTTCTAATTCCTCCCGTCAAATACATGGTCATATTTACAACAATCTCCTCTAATGTCTTACACCTACACACTTTATTAGTGGCGTCACTTGCAAATAGAGCTACAGTAAAACTCAGCCACTCTGACAGTGAGGAGGTTGCATTCCTCCTGCATGACGGCCTGTGGTTCTTAGACGCGGTCTGTCTGCACTGGGACAGAAAAAGACCTTTAAGGCCTGAAGAAAAAAATGTGAAAAATGTGGCGCTCATTCAGCCCCCACTCCACACACATACTGGGATACAGAGTGTGTGTGTGTGTGTGTGTGTGAGTGTCGCCGTAAAGGAATAAAGTGAGATGTGATACCCATCTTTAGCAGCCTCTAATCAGGGAAAACAAAGCAAAGTAACGAACACTCAGCTGGAAGGATGGGAGGGAGAGACAGAGAGGCAGAGATGAGAGGGAGGACAGACAGCAGAGGACAGAGAGGAAGGAGTGGGGACAGAGTTGAGAGAGAGAGAGGGAGGAGAGGGAAGAGGAAAATTGAGGTAGAGAGGGGCGCAGACCTTGGATTCCACGCTATTATCATCTGCTGCATAGTGAGCATTCCATCTGTTCAACAGCTGGGCTACACACTCACACACTCACACTCACACTCACACACACACACACGGCAGACAAGTCGTTGGGACATGCCTGAAATTGTGGTTGTCATGGTGAAGGTTTGGTTCTCATGGCCAGAGCCCTGATCGTTTATAAAGGGGATTAGGGAGGGAGAGACTGGCACAGAGGAATGGAGAGGTAGCACAAGGAGGAGAAAGGAGAGCAAATAACGGCTGAGAGAAATATCAAAATTAAAATTCAAAGATCAAACTCCACAACAGAGAGGAAGAGATGCAAATAAGAACCCTGGTTATTGTCGACATAGTGCAGTACTGGACTTCATGTAAATGAGAATCCAGGCTTTTTGTGGCAAGAGATTGGAGGACTCTGGTTGATACAGCTTGATTTCTGCAGGAGAAAGCCTGATTTCTGGCCATGCGTAACAGTTTTTAAAAGTGTGCATGTGCATGACAGGGACTATAGACAGTGTTTCTATGGTAGCAATGCATAAGATACTGTGTCTGACATAATGAAATCCAAAGTCCAACCTAACCTGAGACAAAAATAAAAACTTCTCAGTATAAACACACGTAATTGCATTCTCAGATTCCCTGCCTTAACGTGATTTCTCTCAATGACCGGGTTTCATGTGTGCATGTAAACGTAGACAGACAGAGACAGAGAGACCTTGTCCGCTGCAGCCCTCTCGCAGAGGAGAGAGACGAGCGTCTCAACTGCCAAGCGACACAAAAACTCTCTCCATTTTTCCAGGGAGCGCATGATTGTGTGCGCACGTATGCACATGTGTTTATGTAAGGGTGTACGTGCTGCGTACAGCGCAGCAGCCGGGGCCAGGCAGTGAGGGATTATGGGGGATGAATTTCTCAGAACCCTGACCCCATTCGACCCTGCTCAGCCCAAAAATGTCTTGAGAGAGTGACTGCAGACTGGCAGGCAGAGTGGAAGACAAGTTTACAGTCAGACAGACAGCAGAGGCAGAAAGAGAGAGTGAAAGCAGCGGAGAAATGGCGACAGATGGAAGGATGGGGACAGAAATGCAGATTGATGAAGTTTATGGCCCAAACACATACATCTGTTTTTATGCATTTTATCTCCCATCCACACCAAGCTCCTCTTTGACTACAAAAACCGATCCTTCATCACTCAAGTGCTTAAATTAAAAAAACGACAATCCATTTATAGTATTATTTTTTTTCGATGTTTCTTTGTTGCCAATTGCGAGAAGTATTTGCATAGATAAAAACATTGAATGGTGACATCAGTCACATTTATCAGCAAAACAAAATTTAAAAATCTAACTAGTCTGTCTGTCCTTAAATTTTCTTGACAGCCATTTATCCAATTGACGTCACACTTGGTGGGTGAACTGCTGAGGACCCAAGAAAATGCAGTGTCGAGTGCAAGCTCTTGTTATCTACGGGTCATATTCATTAATAGCTTGCTCTCTGTCACTCATTACAGTCAAGGATGTATAAAGAGAACTGGATACAGTGTTGGAGGCAAGGCCACGTTCATTCCTATGAAAGGGTTTAGCACTTTGCTAACTTGAATAGGGACAAAATGATTCAGTCGTGCATCTCCTCTAGACTTTTTCAATGTTATCAGACAAATGGATTAAATCCTGATGGTGATAGGAGTCATTTCGCGGGGGTGGTGACGCTAGAAGAATGAATCCACTTATTTACAGGCATCACTTTTGCCATATAAGACAAAGGAAAAAAAGTGTTATAGCCTTCGCACACTGAGTCCATTTTTTTCGTCCAAAATTGTCATTAATATTTCGGAACAGGTTTGATTTACTGTATTTTTCGCATCTGTCAGAAGCATTTAGAAAGTCGCTTTACCAAGAATCAGTGAAAAATTTGTGGCAGCGGGACAGCTCACTTTCAACAGGTCAGACAGTAATATTCAGGTGGATGGTGATAAAGAAGAGGAAGAGGATTTGGACAGCACATAGAATGTGGAGGACAGCTGTGCCCCTTCATGCAGCTGTGGAGGGGTGACAGTCAGATGGGTAACTCCAGTGGAGAGAGGCAAAGGAGGGAATGAGTCTTTTAATTTTGTCACGTATTGTGAATTTTCGCATCAAATAGAACAATAAAACACATCGGAATCAGTGTGAAAGGTTTCTGTGCGTAACAATTTTTTCGGATGATTAATTAAAAAAATGGATCAGAAAAAGTAGACTCAGTGTGCAAAGGCCATTGGTAGTCCACAGAGCATCACGTAACGGTGTAATTCCACTGTCTGGCCACTACAAAAATTGGCGTCAAAGCCAGGTGCACTTCCTGGAGGCCTGGTGACAGCAGCTATATTCAGGGACAGATGCAGCGAGACGAACTCAAACAATCTGAGCATCAGCGATTTAACTTTCAGCAAGTAAGCTTTTCTTCCTGGAAATAGCCGTGCTTTAACATCACTGAGGCAGTAAATGTTCAGGTGAGGTTTGTACCCAAATAACGTGTGTACTCTAGCGTTGCTAGTGGATGCAACGATATCATGGTGTAGGCTAGTGATCAGGAATGTGAAGTGTGAAGTTGTTTGGATGGGCGATTCTTGAGGGACCTAGAAGCTGCAAGCGTTTTTGAAGTGTGACGCACTGGTGATGTCCTTAACAATAAAGACTTTGTGACCATAGAGACGCTCCCCCTGCTGATCACTGGTTGATCACCAAGCAGTGCACAGGTGACTTACGAAAAAATACTAAGTTAGAAATTAAATCAAAATTAAATCAAAGTTTTTCAGTCTGGCTGTGACAGGTGAGGGAATCTTGACCAAGTGAGTCTTCCATCAATCTCTCATTGCTTCCAGCATCTGCCTTAAACCCCAAAACCTTTATCTGTGTAAAGAACTGCACCTCCTAAAACCATACAAAGCTGAGCCCATTGATGCCCAATGCGAAAAGTAAAGGGTGGTCACCAAATCAGCCCAACACTGGTCAAAATACGACTTGCAGAACCTTTACATCTGTTCAAGTCTTTCTTGAACAGTAGGCCCCAGACGTCAGGGGTTTGTGCACATCGTCTATTTAATTCCTTAATTTAAGCCAAACTCAGTTTTACCTGCTAAAGCAGTTGAAAGAGCTTCAAATATTATGTAACCCAGTTCTGGTTAATACAGAGAGGTCAGGTGCTGTAGTTTGATAGTGTGGCGAGTTTATCACTTGTATCACAAGGTTCATTCAGCTGGATGGGGAAATGTCTGGTGTACTCATTGTGATTGGCGAGAACAACCTCCCCTTCTAATCCCACTAGTCCTGTTACATGATATCAGCGGGAAAGACATTCCTCTGCTGGTAAAGCCATCCCTTGTTCTCCCTCTGTTTTCTGTACATCCCTCCTTCTTTTGACTCTTTCATTCCCTGATTTCTATTCATCATTTCTCATCTGTCCTGTTTCCCGCTCTTATCTCTTTCTTTCATTCCCTCTTCCAGTCTCTCTTCCACCCCACTGCCCTCCATCTTGCCCGACAAACATGGCCGTATTTGGGTTTGTGGGAAGGGGTTGGAGTTTAGAGGGGGGGGCTGAGATTATCGCCATGGTGATCCACATCAAAACAGTCCAGTAAGTGAAGGGTGGGAGTGTGTTCACACATTTCCAATCCTGTTACTACAGTTACAGCAGGAGGAGCTGGGAGAGGAGTTTGATGTTAATATAAGGGCTGAGTCATGACTGGGTCAGAGGCCACAAGAGGACGACGTCATGAAAACATTACAGGACATTTTGCTTTTATAAGCCCCCTTTTACCACCATTGTTCTTTTGTTCTAAAACTGTCAGTTCATTGGTACTGTGACTTAATAAGTATGAAACTGTGGGAGTTAAAAAAAAAAAAAGCAAAGCACAACACTGATGCAAGATACAGTCTGCATAATACAATTTAGAATCTGCCTCCCTTCAATTTCTTGTCATTATTATTACTTTTTATGGTAATTATGGTGATTTTTAATGCCCTTCTTATTTGAGGAATTTAATTGTTCAGTACCACTTACAGTAAAGCACCATTTATAAAGGGTTTATAAGCAGTGACTAACCTTTTTATGAATGGTTCACAAGTATTTAAATAATGCTTATAGATCAGTTATAAGGCATTGATTGAAACAACAAGGGTTGCCATATTGTGACAAATGTCATCATCTGCTGGAGGGACGCTTACTTCGTCTTGTTAGTTCTTGAGTTCACCTGGAAGACCCTCCAATGGAATTTCCGAGTTGGAAAATTTCGACTGGAATGTCTCCTAAGTCTGATTTCTGACTCAAAAAGAGAAACCTCACCAACCCCAACCTCAAAATCCAAGATGGCTGCTCTACGCATCAACAGTAGTGGAAAATTTTAACAATATACTGATTATAAGAACTTCTGTTTTTCTTTTATCTCATTAAATCAGTCTCACACAGAGTACTGTCCAACTTCTATCTGTAGACCTGTTGCTACAGTGTTTGAATGCGCAAAATACAGTGTTATGCGTTGTAGTCAACTGGTACTGCTACAAATGGCTAACCCGGGGTCTAGCCTGGGGTCTCATTTAGAAACACTGCAAACGCATATAATGAGGCCCGAAAGAGGCGTACACCACTTCCAACGCAAAAGTTGCGATCTATAAAAACAGGAGGAACTTTGACACTTTTGACATGCTTACAAATATTTTGGAGACAGGAAATTGGCAGTGCAGATGATGAGGTGGAAGCCGGAGTGTAGAAACTGTCGAATATTTAGCTTTAGCTTAGAAGAAAATACAGGCTGAGGGTGGAGCCTCTGCAGATAAATACACCACCACACTTCTAGTGTGTCATGATAACTGACAGGGATTACTTTTGTATGAATGTATAAATTGTTTTTTGGGAAAATCCTGCATAGTATACCCTATCTGTTCTTGTTCAGGTTCAGTCTTGATGACTTCTTGCTGCCTGCTGGTGCTTTTATACCATGAAAACAAACAAAAATCAAGAAAAGAAGACCAAACTATTTGGGAGGAGAAACTTGTATTCTTAGATGACTATGCAGTAAGAAAAAATATTTGAAAGAGTTTCACCAAGTCTGAAGCAAAGACTGTGCCAAGAACTGACAGATTAAATTCCAGTAGGGTTTTCCTTGTTTCAAAACATCCTTCTTGGCGCTCTGTCATTATGTTTGGCAATGAAGAAAAATCTTTAGAAATTTCTTTGGTTTAGATTCACTATGTCAACACTGAAGATATGTGAAATGTTTTGCTTTATTTTTTGTTGCTAAGACGATTGCACAATTGACTGAAAATGAGCTCCTAAGAGAGTCAAAGTGCATTTCAGGAAAGAGGAGCGAAAGCCAGTTCAATGTAATTGTAACTTAAGCTGAATCTTCCCCGACATAACAGATAGCTGCATCTTCACAGTTTTCACACCATAACAGCAGACCACAGTAATATCTGCGACCCTTCTCCTTACTTTCCTCATATCACAATCAACAGAGCCGACATGGTGGACACAGCAGTCACTGCACACATCTGGTTTCTCCTGGATTCACAGCACTTGGCAGTGACGTAGAACCAAAGATGGAGGAGCTGAGGGTGCTGGCCCATCTGTTTCTGCTGAAATCCCAGTTTCTCCGAGTGAGAGACAGGATCTGCGGTGGTGATGATGCAGAGCCAAGATGGAGGAACAGAGGGGACGAGGCCCACATCTGTTTCTGCTCAGCGAGCAGCTCAGTTCTGAGGAAAAGGGCCTGTAGAGCTGGCTTTACTGGGGAATGGACACTGCGCTCGCCAAGTCAGCCTGCTGCCTTACTGGCACAGGGGCAATAGCCACACACACACACACATGCACACGCTGAGCAAGGGCATCAAGGGCAAAGCGTAGGCGGCTGTGTGTGTGTGTGTGTGTGTGTGTGTGTGTGTGTGTGTGTGTGGTATTCTGGGTTGGACCATACTTAGATGCGCCGGGCCAAGCAGCAACTTTGTCGGAATGTTTGTACTCTGTTCTTTAACTCTCTGTCTCTCCGTCTTTCCATCGCTCCGTTCCCTGTGATGTCGGAGTTCTGCTTCTTTTTTTTCTTCCTTTACAAACCTTCCATCCATCTCCCTCCTCTCTCATCTGTCCTTCAATTCCTACATTCCTCTCCTCTCTGTTTGCCCCCCTACCTCCCGACAATCCCCTGAACCCTCATGCTCTGATTGTTTTACAGGAAGCCCAGTCACGGGGTGTTGTGTGCATGTGTGCGTCTGCGTGTTGGAGTGTGTGTGGTACATCTAGCTGACTCAGCCTGATCTCCAGCCCGGTACTGAGACCCTGGCAGACCAGAACAGACAACCGACGACATGCTGACATGCTCCTGTCTGTCATGTGTGTTAGTGTTGTTGGAGCACTGCAGTACGTGCAACATGAAACCATGATACTCACAAGCTGAGCTGTCGACCTCGCTTTCCTTTTCCTGCTTTGGCACTCATCTGAGACGATACTCTGCTATGTGTTCTATGTCCGCCTGGTGTGTGTGTGTACTGTAAGAAGCTGTGCAGTCTCCCCCACTGCAATGCAGTCAAACACAGCCTCTTATGTATGTGCATGTTTTGCATTTGCAGATGTCCAGACTTGCACATGCACTCCACTCCACAGGCGTCTGAACGCAGGTTAAAATGCAGTCGAGTGTGTGAGCAATGATACTAATTCGATGAAATTGTACATGACATATTTTTAAAGGGCAAATTCACCTTAATTAAATTCCATGTTCTCACTTACATGTAGTGGTTTCTAGTCATGCTGATATTTGTTTTATTTGCTCGTTATTAGATATCCTTCTGAAAAAGAGTGTGAATAATTCTGTCGCCACCCGAGTGCAATTAATTCTACCATGATGTGAATTCTGCATCCTCATTACCCTTGATAACTTACAGACCTTGTGGTGGCTGCAGCTAATAATTACCACCTGGAACAGTGTTGAGACTGCTTGTATTGTTTTCACCTTGTAAGTCTGTCTGAATGTGTCGTCATGGCGAAATGTGGCCCAGGTGACACCTACTGTAGCAGGAACTAATAAAAAAGCCTTTGCCAGGTGTTCATAGGTCTGTCTGTCTGTCCTTCTGTGGACAGACTCTCTCTTTTTTTTTAAAGATAATTATTTTGACTTCATGAGATATGACAGTCTAACCATAAAGGGGAGAGAGAGAGGGGGGATGACATGCAGCAAAGAGCCACAGGCTGGAATTGCACCCACTGCCATTGAGGCAAGGACACTGCCTTTGTACATGGGACTCCCGCTCTACCCACTAAGCCACCAGGCGCCCCTGTGGACAGAGTTTCTCAAAGCAATAGCGTCACAACCCTGAGAGACACAGTCACTAAACTTTACAGGTGTTAAGTTAAGGTCACACTAGCCCCTTTTACACTGCCAGATTTTCTGCGAATGTTGGACCGTTTTGCCGGCAAGCTGCGAGCGTTTACACACACAGAGCCGGATTGGCGAGTTGATCCAAGGTGCCCAATTTTCCGCCTCGTAGGGTAGTCATATTGGCAGAGCGGTTTTGGTCTAAACAGAGCGAGGCGGCTTTCTGCCTCGGGAGGGGCTGTTGATGACTTGTGGGAGGGGCTGTTGATGACGCCGCATATTCGACCCACTGGCGTGGACTTCAAACCAGGAAACAGCTGATAGCAGGAATGAGTATCTAGCAGCACTAAGGAGAGGCAAAGCAGAAGATGAGCAACTGGGGAGATAAAGAATTGCGCGCCCTCCTTGCCCTCGCTAACGAGGAGGCCATTAACCGTCAGATGACGGGAACGTGAAGGACGGGCCGATGTACGAGAGAATCGCCGAAGGACTGATCAGCCGCGGCTTTCCTCGGTACGTCACTGTTTACGTCACACGCTGAGCTACACGTTTTGTTACTAGCTCACGCCCCCCATTGCCTCAAAAAAGGCACATTCTGTATAAACAAAAGTAGGCAGACGGCAATTTGTCGCACTCCCCGATTTTGTTTTTATACTGCCAGTGCTGAAAGAAGACGGATTGGGCTTTCCTGCAAATTTGCACAATTCCTATGTAAAAATTGGACTGAACCATTTTTGCAGAAACTTGTAGGGAATACTGTGTATCTCCGCTAGCAGACAAATTTCTCCCTGCCTACAGACCCAGAACTTTCAAACAAATCTTTTCGCCTTTATTTGATAGGACACTGCGCGGGTGCTGCGACAAGGACATAGCCTTTGTACATGGGACGCCCGCTCTACTTGCTGAGATATTGGGCGCTCCGACAGACAGTTTTATTGTCTATTCCAGACGCACAGTGTGAGAACTCAGGTTGTGGTTTGACGGTCAGACCGCACATTGCGAGCACATAAATCCTGAGCTTTGGCTTTGCATTGCAGACGATTTACTCGTACAGTGGGCCACTTTAAGAGAAAGAAATCTCAAAATGCAACTATCCGCATGGCAATATACCAAAACAGGTAGGTGATAAAGTGTGTTTAGTTGGCCATTGAAGTGAATTAACCAGTTAAACACACCTTTCAATGTTTTCGTCCAAACCACCCCATTTATGGTCACTGACTTTATTATCTCTAAAATCCAAACACTATTCTACACGCATGACAATCCTGTCACTGCAAAAACAAAATTCAAACCTTCTTTATACGTAGGACACTGGATCATTTGAGTTGGGCCCAAATTTTACACCATTCTCATGGATTTTGGGAAACACACACATTCACACACCTGACCCAGATGCCATACTCCTCTGATCCGACACCACGCTGTGAGGAGCTAAAGCAAAGTTTTATGGCGAGGGTAAATTTAAAGAAGAGTCTGACAGTTACTGCGAGGAAGTGGATGAATTTATGCGCCTCGTTATGTTCTTCTGTCGTCACCTCTGCAGATAATCCCGTGTGTGTGCGTACGTGCATAAATGAGATACAGTGTTCTTTTTAATAACTCCGACACACATCTGACGTGTCAAAACACATGTCGTCAAAGAGGAACAGTGCAACAAGTGTGTGTGTGCCCTCATGTCTTTGCACATGTGCACTTCTGCATGTGTGCGTGTGTGTGTGCGATAAGGCTGAGCTGTGGTGTCTAAATCTCAGAGCTCAAAGGTTTCCTTCATCTCAAGCAGGACCCTACAGGTATGTGACTCCCCCCTCCCCCCCTCCTGTCTCCCCTCTCGCTCTCACCCACCCCCCCGTGGCTCAGCGTTCACCAACAAGGCCGGTATTGTAGCGAGGGTAAAACGATAGCGCTCAGGGACGGCTTCAGCTATGTGGTTACCCAGACAACCTCTCATACCCCCTTCCCCACCTTCCCACCTCAATCCCTCTACCACTAACCCCCGACTCCCCCCCCTTCTCCCCGTATCCCTTCACCTCAATGAGGCTGCATACATCCATTCATTTTTTGGGTGACTTTCTGTGAGAAAAAAAGGAGCGAGAGAAAGAAAGGAGCGAAAGGTGTGTTTTATCTGGCCCGCTTGAATGCAGAGGGGCACTGAGGTTGACGAGGACAAAGCCAGTCACACAGAGACACCGAGACAGAGGTCAGCGAGGGTAGAAGTTATTCTTCCACAAAGAGATATGAGCTGGTATTTTGGAAATCAAAAGGCCTTTCAGTGATGATTTCTGAGCAGCAGCAATGTGAAACAGAATACACAGATATTAGAGTTTGTCTCCTTGCTGTTGCTTTCAAGGTGCCATTTTAAAATCAAAAATAGAAACACATGCTGCACTGTGATGCTTCGATTTCGCTCTTTGGGATTTAACATCCGTCTCGCTGTTGCTGTTTATCAAAAGTGTGTGCCAGTCTCTCTTAATGCTTCGTATTGTGATGTGTGTGTCCTACCTTGTGTGTGTGTCTCTGGTTCACTGTTTCGTGGACTGCTGCGGAGTCGTCTCTCTGGTTTCTTCCCTCCTGGACTGCCGAGTCCGCCCCCTGACCCCACTGACCCCAGCGATGGGGCGTGTGATTTGTTGCTGCATCAGAAAATAAAATTACAAAAGTATTTAATTTGAGTTACAAGAAAAAAAACGCAAAACAATACATACAGGAATAATAATTCAATAATTCAACTGTGCAATACGCTCTTCTTAAACTCATTTATATATTCATGCCTATGCTTTGTGTTTTATATAGTTGCATAAGGCACTTTTTTGTCTATTCTCTTATAGTTTCGCAATGTCTATACAGTATAATGGATCGAAATTTGAAATATAAATCCATATTTGAGACGAGGAATAGTTTTGACAGCAGTGAACGACCACAGTTGTTATTTAACTACATTTTCAACACCTAATGGTGTGTATTCTTCAAACAGTTATAGAGCTGTACTGAATAGTTTGAAGCTTCATTCGTAATGTTGACATTTGAAATCTGAATTAACATTTAAATGCTGGGGAGCTTTTTTTTTTTTAACTTGTCTTTCCCTTGTGTTTAAACCAGTTATATCAGCACAGTTGCAGATAAACCTGCAGCTCCAGAGTCAGATGCGGCTCTTAAGCACCTCTCCAGTGGCTCCCTGTGGCTTTGACAGAAAATTATACGGAAATAAAAAAGCATTATTTCTCTTAACATTGTAATTTTCATTTGTGTTTGCAGGCCTAAAGTGATTCTTGCATTCTTCAACTGTAAAAATGCATAGCCTGTACCCTGATTTACAAAAATTATTTAACATTTAGTCAACTAAAGTGTGCGTCATACGTCTGGCCCTGTACCTTTGTCCTCAAAAAACATCTCTAGTTATTGCTGTTGTAGTCTTGAGTCTTCCTCGCGATGCTAGCTGTGGATTCCAAATCCAAAAAGGGACATTACTTAGGGGGGAAAGAGAATTTAACAGAGTGTGGACTAATTTGTTTGCTTTCATCAGCAACGCTGCAAAGTTAAAGTACCAAATAATCAAATATAGCCCTCTGCAAAACAGCCAGCTCATGCTAAAACATATAAATGAATGCTCATTTAGATCTATTAGAAATGCTGACAGGCTAAATTCGACTTAAAAGGCTGTGTTTCCTTTATTATGAGACAGTGGTGGCTGCATAGGACGTTGTGTGACTATTTCCGATAACTCCAGAGTGATGTAAAGCCCGAAGTAAAAAATTTAATGAATAAAGGTAGATGTAATCATTTCCAAAATTCACAACATGTTTTTATCTAACAAAATATCCTGCTTCAATCCATATTTGCTGGCGTTTAGCCTTTTAAAAACCATATTTTCACTGCAGTTAAAAAGGAAGGCACGCACCTGTATGAACGAGGTGGTCTAGCAGTAATCTAACAGCAACATAAGTTATATTTATTTATTAAAGAAAGTTGATTAAATAAAAAAGGAGTAACGTGCGTAATCAAAAGAATCACCTTCTTCAAATTGAGTATTTTGTTTAAGGATTTTTTTTAGGGTGACGACATCATAAAATACGACAAAGCGTCATTTCAAAGCCTCAATAGAAGCGTCAAATGTAAAAAAAAAAAAAAAAATAGACATTCGGCACAGCTCTAAACAGTTGATGATTTAAACCGTATTAAAAAGACAATCTAGCCAAAGCCATCTCCGAGGGCCACAGGAGCAGTGTGGTCACCTGTATCCGTTGTGTGCTGGCCCCAGGCTGCCCTTATAGAGAGTGGAGGGAGGGGAGTTGAGTCGGTTCTGTCGCTCTAGTTGTCTCTCCTTTATCTTTTTGGGCTGTGGCTTACTGTACGTCTCCTCTCTGCCTATGAAGTTAGACATCCCATAAACCGGGATGATTTCTGAAAGAGGAGATGAAAGCAGAGAATTTATGTCAGACTAAAAAAAAATCTGCACAAAGCACATTTTTAATTGGATTAATAATAGGATTTTTAATTCCACATAAATCCCCTGATTTTTTGGCAGCAGAATAAAGTCCAGTCAGCATGTCAGTACCTGGATCGCCGTACATGGGGGGGAGGTGGTGCTGGTAGTACTGGTGGGGAGGCAGCTCCCCGGGGCTGACAGGGGGGTAGAAAGAGTGAGAGTTGGGGATGAAGTGAGGGTGAGCCAAGTAGGGGGGCAGGTGGTGTGTGGGGGAGAGGGCCGGAGAGTAGGAGGGAGGGTAGCATTCTGGAGACTGGGGGGTCACCACCACCCGGCGGACCCCTGTGGTATCCTCCAGCACCTGTGAGAGACACAGAAGAAGAGACGGGGGGTGAGTGTAAGATGAATAGAAATATGTTTCAGGAAGAGTCACAGTTCCAAAGGACTTTTGTAACCACAAACCATATGAGGTGAGTAAACACACACAGTCTGTGTTTGCTTTATACATTGTTGGGTGGAGGGATCCCATGATAGCGCTCCTTTACAGTGGCTCAATAATCAGTTTATATTTTATTATGTGATTTCAATTTGGCATTTGATATGTGGCATCAAAATCTGCGTCAAGAGGATAATGTACAGATTATCAGATTATCTACATATGATTTATACTTATGCTTCCAACTGACGCCATACCTAAGGTGTAAGACAGTAAAGCCTCCACAAAAATATCATTTTAAGTCTTGTGTGTGATGTTTGCAGTTGTTTCCTGGCTTCATACAAGTAGAGGAAAAGTCCGCTAGCTGCTAGGCTAATTTATACAATGTAAAATGCCATAGGCTTGTGCTAAAAACATTAGCATGTTGTAACTGTGGGGAAAATGTGTCCAGATAAAGACAAGTGTTTGTCTGTGAATGCTGTGAATTATAATGAAGCCGATTTGTGTACTTGTGTTTGAAATTGTCGCTATTAAGACATGTTTAATGTGTGTTTTGGGTGTGTTTTGAATCAACTTAACTTTACAGCACTTCACAGAAACCCAACCACTAATAAGTGTTTTGGAGGTGTAACTGCAGAGTGACACAGACACACCAGCACAAGTATACTCAAGTATGCTCACAACGGCGTAGGCTACAGCATAGGCTCTGCATAGAGCTGACGCACAAGTATAAATCACGCTTTAGGCTCAAATCACAGCTTGTCGTGTATGTAACATACTTAGACTGGCTTAAAGGGAGCCTATTATGCTCATTTTCAGGTCCATTCTTGTATTTTGGGTTTCTACTAGAGCATGTTGACAGGCTTCAATGTTCAGAAATCTCTTCATTTTCTTCATACCCTCTGTGCTGGAACACCTGTATTCACCTTCTGTCTGACACACTCTGTTTTAGTGCCTGTCAAGCCCCTCTCCTGAAAAAGCCCAGTCTGTTCAGACTGGTCAGCATTTCCAGGTGTTCAACATCTGCAGTCTGAGCTGTGGAATGACTGTAATGGAATACAGAGGTACTTCCTACCTTGAAAAATCACCAATAAAAATTTCTAAACCAAAATTTATGTTTCCAACAGAAATATGAACAGAAATCAGAGAGAAATTAACGGCATGGGCTACCAACAATATAGGGTTCTCTGGCGTTAGCATGTAGCTACATGGAGCAATGTAGGCGGAGGGCAGTAGCGTGCCTAGATCAGATGACCAATTAAAGAAATCCGTCACAAGCCAACGTCAACATGTCGCAAAGGTAGAAATAAACATTGGAAACCCTGAAAGCCTGAGGTTTCCTCTCACAAAGATTACTATTACATACTTTTACCTCATTATTTCAGACTTTGGCTGTGTTTAATATGAACATCTGACATTATAAACAAATATATGTGACAGAAAATCCCAAAAAGCATAATAGGTCCCCTTTAAAGGAAAAGTTCAACACTTTGCAATATATTCTTATTGAACTAGATGAGAAGATCCACTTTCATTTCTGTGAATATGGAGCTCCAGGAAGCAGGTATCAATCGACTTACTTCACTGCTGGTGAGAAAGCAAAGAAGCATATTTCCAAAATTGTTGAACAAGTCCTTTAAAATATTGTTTATACCTAATGTTAAAGGTCCTTGAGCACCTGCTCTGATAAAATGAAGCTGTCAATCATTTTCATAAGAGCAGGTGTCCTGTCTGTTGAATTATGGAAATCCAATAAAAGAATGAATCACATAATTAATTTAACAAGTGAGACATTGTGTTAACAGGATGCTTTGGCCCTTTAAGTGGTGAAAACAATCACTGCAATGTTGTCATCAGATGGTCTGCAGATTTCAATGGCAGCAAGTTTCAAAGAACTGCCTTCAAATTAACATAGATTCCATACATGTATTCACTTTCACATTCATGGACTGGGACACACACGCACACACACACACACACACACACACACACACACACGCACACACACACACACACACACGCATTCCAACTATTCAGACACTTTCACAGGCCTGCATTCCAAGCAGAGAGCAAACACACACTCCCTGCAGAGAGGGGAAGTCATCTGCTGGTCCCTAACAACAACAACAACAACACACATGCACACACTCTCGCATGCACACACACACACACACACACACACACACACTAAATAACACTACCCCAAAACCCCCGCACACACACTGAGAGGCAACAGACTCAGAGCCAGAATACAACAGACAGAAAGAAAGAAGAGAGAGTGTTAAAGGGGGTCAGGAGGGGAGGAAGGGGGTTACAGAACTAATCCGAGTGAGAAAAACTGAGAGAGGGGGGAGAAGCAGAGGAGGAAGAGGAGGCCCCCCATCTGCCCCTCATCCCCTCCTCTGCTGCAGAGGAGAAAAACACAATGTTTACAGGAAAACAAGGGCAAAGTCCCTGCGTGAGTACATGTGGATCCGACCTACAAACCCACGCAACATTTACTGGCAAGGAGTCACACATCTTCCAAATAATACGAACTGGAAGACACATGCAAATATGTTTGCACATGTGCGCACACACACACACGCCCACTATCACAATGCAGACATTAGCACAAACCACAAAGGACACACACAGGCAAACACACGTGCAAAATCCATCTGTCAATGCATTACTTTCCACCACCGCAGTGCTCTTTCTCCATCCGTCCCTTCTTCCACCCCTCACCCCACAAAAAGCTCACCCACCCAGTGCCTGTCTCCCCTATCAGGCTTGTTTATATAACAGTGACAGTGTTTCCCGCTCACACTTGGCCCAGTCCCTACTAACACACACACCCACACACATGCAAACACAAACACACACCCACGGTGAGCCAATGACCTGACTTCCATTGGCATAGGAACACAATCCCACCACATGCAGACCTACAGACATGTTGGTAACACTATACTTGTGAGGACAGACTACTGAATCTTGTTGATTCAATAACCTTTAACCCCTACACACCAATAACATGGCAAACCCAACCTTTATCCAACTTATTATGTCACACTTGAATGTCAAAGTTATCTCTAAAAGTCTCATCTTTCTGTTCTTGTGAGGACATCTGATGAAGAACTCTCTGTCTCAGCGCACACACGAGAGGGTCAGATAAACATGTGCCCCCTGACACACAAAATTCTGCACATTCCTGCTCAGTGCTCTGTTGGTGGAGAAGGCTGCCTTGGTTACTTCTCTTCCTAAACTACAACAGCCAGTTTAGGACTGATACACCTTTATTAATCCCACTCAACTGTGGGATTAATAAAGGTGTATCTCATCTTATGTTATCACTGGTGCGGGCAAAGTTCTCCACATATATGCGGGATTTATACTTCTACATTGAATTGACGCTGTACCTATGGCCTATGCTATTGTGTAGGGTATGGCATAGGCTCTACATTGACACAGAGCCCACACCATATCCTATACAATAGTCTAACGTGCACCTCCTCAGAAATGTAACTACATGTTGCAGTGACGCAGACCTCCTATCTATTTCTGTGAGCTGAAACCATTTCCCTCAGTGGAAACAAAGCTTTTATTTACTTTAATTTCACAGATAAGAAACAATAAATTGTGAAGACAATAAAGCCTCCACAAAAATAGCATTTTAAGTCTTGTGTGTGATTTATCCTGGCTTCATATGAGCAGAGGAAAACGCCGCTAGCTGCTAGGCTAATTTATACAATGTAAAATGCCATAGGCTTGTGCTAATAACATTAGCATCTTATATCTGTTTGGAAAACGTGTTTAGTATGAGACAGCTGTTTTGTCAGTGAACCTTGTGAGTTGTAATGGAGCCGAATTTTGTCACAGTACCTTTGTTAAATGTTGCTGTTGTTCCTGGCTTCATATGAGTAGAGTAAAAGTTCAGTAGCCACTGGGCTAATTTATTCAATGTAAAATGCCATAGGCTTGTGCTAATAACATTAGCATGTTGTATTTGTGGGGAAAATGTGTCCAGAAGTGCTTTGTCTGTGAATGCTGCGAGTTATAGTGAAGCTGATATGTGTACTTGTGTTTGAAACTGTTGCTATTAAGCCATGTTTAATGTGTGTGTTTTGGATGCGTTGTGAATCAACTGAACTTTACAGCACTTCACAAGAACCTCGACTAGTGTCTGACTCCCATTGTATTAATAATGACCACTAATCCACTTCCGATAGTTGCATAGAAACAGGAAGTCATTCTGTGTTAATGGGCAGTTGTTACAGCACAGCAAGAGAGTTTCTGGTTCCAGCTTCCTCCCACAGTCCAAAGACATGCAGGTTAATTGGTGACTCTAAATTGTCCGTAGGTGTGAATGTGAGTGTGAATGGTTGTCTGTCTCTCTGTGTCAGCCCTGTGATAGTCTGGTGACCTAGGCTCCAGCCCCCCCACGACCGCTAACAGGATAAGCAATTATGGAAAATGAATGAATGAATTAATGTTTTTTTAATGTGAGAAAACTGGTTAAATATAAGCCATAGACCATTTTCCCATCACCAGTAGACTAGAGCCATGTAAACAGCTCTACAATAGTTATATAAATAGTATTATTTTATTCTTTTTCTGGTGTCATGTAATTAATCGACTGGAAAACAGGTTAATTAACAGGTGGAAAGCAGCAGTGAGGTCAGCAAAAATGTTACTGTGGTTACCTCTTTTTCATATTTTTCATCGATTTAGTCTCTTTCTCTCTCAAATTTAGTCCCAACTAAATTTTCATCGATGTTGGAGTGCTGCTTGGACGGAGATGGACCGCATTAATGGCGGCACGTCATTGCATCGCAACGGCAAAGGGGCTAAAATTAGCGCAGCCACCCTGGTTAGTATTTCCATCACTGCCGATCGAAGCTAATCGGAGCTGAAGCTGATAAATACCTGTGACTACTGCAGAATCATTTATCCCGGGTTTGAATGCCAATAGTAACCATTCTCAATAAATACAAAGACAGATGTTAGCGGGTGTTAATGGGTTTTTCGTCCAGTGGGAAATGGGCTTAACTTTCTATATCTGTTGTACTCTGTATTTGCTTTCTCTCATGTTGCATAACCATAATTGGAATGTTACCATTTTGTGGCTTTAAATACATAATTTTAATTTCATTTTCCTTCCTGCTTTTCAGGAATTTTCAACATCAGTACATTGAAGCAAATGAGAAAGCAGGCTGCTCTACTGGCACCAGTGACCTGACACCTCATGAAATAAATACTTAATATATTTTCCTTGGAAAGATTTTAAATTATGTCAGGTTTGTTTACTTATCACTTACTTGTTGCTAATAAAATGAGATTTTAAGAGTCAATATAAGATCACATGATGGCATCAGAAGCCTTTTTTTTTTCAGAAACAAAACCTCTGGCTAATTAAATGCAGTCGCACTCTGTGTTGGTCTCTCTCTGTGTCTGCCTGAAACTCTCCAGCAAAACACAAACACATGATGAATATAAAAAAAAGAGAAACATGTCTGAGAGGCTCAGATGGAGGAAAAACACAAACACAAGCTAACCTGTGAGATGTATCCCGGGGGGACGTGGATTGGGGGGATTGACCCATTTGGGGACATCATGGGAACCTCAGCAGGACCTGCAGGAAAGAAGAAGAATTATTTATTCAAGCAGGCAGCTAAAGTAAATTCTCATTTACATTCGTCAATCGGCAAGTACACATGCTGGGACACAAACACAGCCACACACAGTGAGGGGCAGGGCGGTTTGAAGGGAAGCACAGATGTGTCTCACTTTATTGTTAAATGCCCTTTATTCCAGTGAATCAACTTATTCCACTGAATCAATCTGTACCAAATGTAGATGTTAACCAGACTTTTCCTCTTATTCCTGGCAGGCAGATTTAAAGGGACAGTTCACCCCCAAATCAAAAATACATTTTTCTTTTACCTGTATTCCTATTTATCAGTCTAAATTGTTTTATGTAAGTTGTCGAGTGTTGGAGATATCAGTTGTACAGATGTTGGTGCGCCCTCAAAAATACCTTTGAAAAACTCAACAGCAATGTTTCTGTCCAGAAATCATGACCCCGTTACTCAAGATAATCCACAGACTTTCTTGTGAGCTGTTTCATGTAGGGACTATTTTCTTTTTGCCAACTGTATCACAGCACGGAAGGAAGCACGCTAGCTCACCTAGCACTCCTAAGCTAGCTACTGTTACAGCAAAGCCGAGGAGGACGCCATTAATGTTTCATCTTGTGTTCTCAAGAGTACGAGCCTCTCACCCATGAGTAGAAGGTAGACATCTCTACGGCGGATATCTCCAACCCTCTGCGACTCACACCAAAACAACCTGATAAACAGCAGTACAGGTTTTTGATTTAGGGGTGAACTGTTCCTTTAAAGCCTTTCAGAGATGACGATGTCTGTATCATCATGATGGATGGGTGTACAACACACAAGGCCACAAGACTGCTTACTGTAGAAGAAAACCTCCGCTCTGAAGCAGCAGCAACAGAATCTAATAGAATTAGCAGATTGAAAATGATGTTGACTTTTCCACAATCCGTATCTACCCCCCCACACCCCCCCAAACTCTCTCCAACTCTCTCTTCCTCTGTCTCTCTGTGATGGAGGTCTGCGGCTGGTAAAGTCATTGGGACCCCGTTGGGACAGCTGGAGGCAGACCTGGCCTCCGAATAAATCACACTGCACACACACAGACACACACACACACACAGAGGCCATTACCTACCAACACAAGTATGATACTAACAGTTTCTGTCAAATGTCAGTGGAATATTTAAATCCTAATTTCCTTTAAAGGGTCATTTCACCCAAATTACAACCCCCCTATATTTTCTCACTTACTTAAGCATTTTTTTCTTTTGTAATTTGGGTGAACTGACCCTTTAACTCCTATTTGCCTTGCTTTCCTCTCATTTCCTTTCTCCCTGTCTCCTTCCGCATATTCCATCCCTCAACAACTTCTCTCTATCCACTCTTGTGTCTCACTTATTTCTTCCCTCCATCCTTCTCTGTACCTCCACTCTTCTACTCTTACTCACTTCATTCTGCTTTTCTTTCCATCTTCTCCCCCTCCTTTCCTCTCTTCCTCCATCCCTCCATCCCCATTTTAAGGAATTCCTCCTGCATGACCCTCCTTTCTTCCCCCTCCTTCACCTATTACTCACATCCTTCACTCCCTCCTTTCACCTCAAATATTACTCACTTCATCCTTTCCTCACTTTCCCGCTTCATCCTTACTAATTTCCCTAAGTCATCCTCTCCCTCCTCTCCTAAATCATCCCCTCTTTCCTTCCATCCCTCCATCTCCATCTCTCACCCACATCCCTGACCTCTCACTAGCCAAACAAACAGGTAACAGTACAGTAAACACACACACACACACACACACACACACACCTACACACGCACAAACACAACCTGAGCAAAGTCTGCGCTGCGTGTGTGTGTGAGTAGTGAGTAGGTCACAGGTATGAGGAGACAGACCTCTTTCAGTCCCGTCTGCTCCCCTTCCATAGAGACCAGGGGTGGATATGAAAGTCCTCATTGAGTAAGAAGGTCATAGCATGGGGAGAACACACAAACACAGAGCTCCTCTAAACCGCTTTCCATCACTGCTCATAGCGCACTTTCCCTCCTGCTCACACACTGTCCCAAATACACACTCTGTCTATGTGTCTCAGTCGCCCTCTCTCAGACACACACACACTCTTGACAAACAGACGTGTGTTTGGACAGTCTCTGCTGCCTCTGTGCTCTTCACTCAGCAAACAGCAGCATTCCTCTGCTCTCTCTCACACGCACACACACACACACACACACACACACACACACACACACACACACACACACACACACTGAACATTCCCATCCCTGGCCCCCAGGACTGGACCCAACAGGCCCAACTACCCCCCAACCCCTCCCCAAAATACAAGACACTCTTTGTCCTGCTACCCTCCATACACACACACACACACACACACACACACACACACACACACACTGCTGTAAGTCATAGAATATTAGACTGTTTGCCATTTAGAGAAGCTCAGGATAATCAAGCAGATGAACGTGTGCACTCAAGTGGTTGTTATAACGCTCGTGTGTGTGTGTGTGCATGTGTGTGTGTGCACATGCACATAAAAGAGTGAGTGTGCTCCATGATCCACACTGTGGTAACGTCACTCCCTGGCCTTGCCTCCAGCTTTGCCCTATAAGCACCACAAACAGAGTCACGACTTCCTCTGCCTAATCCTGCTGGAATCCCAGACAACACAGCTAACACACTCCGCTCCTCTTCGCCCTCCCCCCCATTTCTCATTCATCTTCCATCTGTTGCGTCTTCCGCTTCCGACTACCGGAGAGGTCAGGTCAGGGATCAGTTATGAGGTCACATCCTGCATGTGGGATGACATCGCTGTATTACCTGAGCGATTGAAGGGCATAAGTGTGTGTAATCTGGTCCTCTGAGAGGCATCAAAGGGGCATCCGGCTCCGGTTGATGAACTTGGTGTAGTTTCCAAAAACAAATAAAGATCGGTATTTCATAGCTATAACAGGAACCCATATCCCACAGACCTTGAGGTTTGTTTCCTGTCACCTATTGCTCACCCATTTCCATAAAAAAAAGGAAAAGAAATGATACCAGAATTTTGAACTTCTGTACATCCTGGTATAAAAGAATGATCTGAATACCTTTTTGATACCACAGCAAAAACTAAGAAAAAGTCCTTGAGACACATAAAGGATTTTTTTTCTTTTTCAAATTCACAATCTGCACACAGTGCTGGTACAGAACGTCTTTGAATACACGCCTCCAGACACGTGGGGAGTTCATTGCCTGAGAGAATGGCGCAACAGCCACAGGTCGACAACCAGTTAAATTTTCTTCGCTGTTGTTTCATTTGTGCCGCTTTGGGTTGAAAATCTGACTGTAGGTCTGTGTGGCTTTTTTTGTTTGTTTACAGCTTACATACTTTCATTCTTATTGAATGTATATTTAATAAAGATCGGATCACTTTAAGCATGTCGTATTGAAAAAGTATCAAAGTATCAATACTTTTGACAACCTTAAAATACATGATTAACCAATATTACGAACTAGCTAAATTTGTGCAAAAGGAGCATCTGTCCCATCCATTTTCATCTCCTGAGACCTCCCTCTCCCCAGCAACACTCTCCAGCTCCTCCTGGGGGGACGCCAGGCCATATGAGATATGGAATCCCTCCAGCGTGTCCTGGGTCTACCCCGGGGCCTCCTACCAGTTATACTTGCCCAGAAAACCTCTAACAGAAGGCGCCCAGGAGGATCCTGATCAGATGCTCGAACCACCTCAACTGACCCCTTTTGACGCAAAGGAGCAGCGGCTCTACTCCGAGCTCCCCCTGAATGTCCAAGCTCCTTACCCCATATGGCTAAGCCTAGCCACCCCACAAAGTAAACTCATTTCGGATGCTTGTATCTGCCATCTCATTCTTTTGTCCACTACCTATATTTCGTGACCATAAGTCAGGGTTGGAATGGCTCAGCTCCCTCTTCACCAAGACGGTCTGGTGCAGCACCTGCATTACTGCAAGGCCACACCAATCCATCTCACGCTCCATTCTACCCTTACTCATGAACAATACCCCGTGGGCAATCCACCGCTTTCCAGCAGAGAACCATGGCCTCAGATTTGGAGGTGCTGACTCTCACCCTGACCGCTTCACACCTTGAGGAGAATACTTAAGGGTGTTTTGTGCAACCGATTTTATTTATAGGAGACTTGATCTAAGACTTTTAGGCCCCTAACCCTAACCCTAACCCAAGGATATTAACTTAATGTTCTGTGCAACAGGCCCCTATTTTTAACCACAGGTTTCATTCTCACTTTGGTTACCTGGTTAAAAACAGCAAAGTGAAATTGTACAATACCACATCTACTGTATGACTAAACATTCCTGCTGTGAAGATCACTGGAATCAATGTCTGTGGTCGGATGTGCATGCGTGTAGGGGTCAGTGACGTGTGAACAGATTTCTTTGAACCGCTCTCTACAGCAACCAAGACGACCACAGGAATGATGACAAATACTGCAACAAAGATAGGCAAAAAAAAACAACAACACTGACACATGCACTGACGCAAGCTTATTGTCGAAGAAAGATACACACACATGCATACACACACAAATTTTAAAGTCTCACCTCAGATAGTTTGAAGCCAAAGATTTACACAAGAAACATACACACACATGTCCATTGTAAACATCCTGTTTCATACTTAAACATAGGCACACACCTATATACACACACCTGCGCACACACACTCTCCGTCTCAGTCAAGCAGAACATCTCGTATACTCAACTCTTCTACACTGACTCGCTTCTCCCGAAAAAAGCAAACATAAACTTGTGATTTTGTCCAGCTGCCCGCACATATACATTCACATACATACACAGACAGAGGAGATGATGCAACGTTTCATCAGATGTTTCCCATGATACAGCTGTCAAAGACAGCTGCGACTGGGCCCCCAAAGCACAACACACACATACACACTCAAACACAGAAAGAACCCTGGACTCACACGCCCAATTACTTACATTCGCAACGTATGCACAGCGCATAAACACACACTCATCTCATCTATCGGTCAACAGTGCTGACAGCGAGTGATTACTGAAGACCGACTGTGTGTGTGTGTGTGTGTGTGTGTGTGTGTGTGTCAGTTTGTGTCCTCTCAGTCAGACTGAAGCAGTATTGAGCTTTCTAGAAAGAAGCAAATCACTTTCTCTGCCTCCCTTCATCTCAGCCCTGCACATGTGGTCACCACATTGAAAGGAAACGCAGACCCTCTTGGGAAGGCGTGTGTGTGTGTGTGTGGTGTTGGTATCAGACCAAAGGAGCCTGTTTGTGAGCTGACCTACATACAAAACAACTGGATTCAGATGGATTTCCCAAAAACACACAGACAAAAAAAACAACAACAACACAGCGTTACAAAATAGACAGACTCAAAAAAAAAAAAAAAAAACCAACAACGTTCGCTTTATCTTTAAAATACAACACACACAGACACACACAGTCTTTGTACACCCTATCAGAGCCCCATGCAGGCAGCTGTCCCATCTAGATGGGTATTTGTATTCCTGTATATGTGTGTTTGTATGTGTGTGCATCTGTGCATGTGTGTGTGTGTGTGTCTGGGTCAGTTGTGACGTGGCGTTGCCTGGAAGTTATGTAAGCATCAGCAGGGTAATGTTATCTGTCCTCGGAGCTCCAAGAGCAAGACACTCCCACGACAGCTTCCTCTACTGGCTGGCCAATGCACACATACACACACAGTGACTCACACACACACACACACACACACACACACACACACACACACACACACACACACACACACACACACACACAGCAGAGCATGGCCAACTGTCATATTTGAAATATAAAGATGATAAAAATCCTCGTAGATCTTTAAGTCAACCGATACAGCTACTAGAAGCTGTGGGAGAGGAAGGGAGACAGGAAAAGACGAAGAGAGAAACTGAGTGTGGAGCATGATGGGAAGTGCAGTGAAAAGGAGAAACAGTGGAAGACAGAAAGGATAAAAAAGGGACACAGAGGGGGGGAAGAGAGGGAGCCTGCTGTTGCAGGAAATGTGGGAGACAACTTTAAAATAGCACGGTCTACTGTATATACACATCCCGGATTGGCAGTACATGCACAAACACACAGACACACAAATACACACACTAGAGAGCCCTTCAGTCCATCTCCAGTGAGTCAAGTCCGGCGGACATCTTTGACCGGGGGCAGGGTGAGGCTCAGTGATGGAGGAGGAAGTCAGGACTTCCTGCGCTGCCCTGCCCTTAGTAACGACACCAACACTCTGCAGAGTGACGCAGAAACTAGCACATGCATTCACAAACACACATGCAGAAATGCACACAGGGCTAGTGTGCTGGATATGCATGTAAGTAACATCTATCCACATGAGCACGGAGAAACACACACCCTTAGTTCTGATCCCGACTGTGCGACAGTCTGTAATTTGAGTGGGCTGCTGATTTGCTGTGGAATGTAAATCATAAGCTGGAAAGTTGCTACGTTTGAACACCGGGGCTTACTGTATGTACACAGTGTGTGTGTGTGTGTGTGCGCAGGTACGTGTAAGCACATTCCTCAGGACGAGAGAGCCCCTCGACTCTTAGCCTCCGAGCTCAACGTTGCATAACAGCGTCACAGGAGAAGAAGGGAGAAAGCACCCTCAGTCATGCCAGCTGATGAAACTATCAATGCCATGACGACCTCATCAACATCTGACATCAGCATATTAAGAGAGAAGAAGAAACAATCGCTGTGAGGCTTGTAAAACCAGGGTTGCATTTTACAAGGCCACTGGCTCGGGGCTCATATTTCAAATTAAGCATGCTTCTCCTCCATGCAGATTATGAAAAAAAACACAAAAGTATTAGGCCTTTTGCAACAACGGCGGGGAAAACTTTCCACCCCTGCTTGTGCAAAACGGCCCGTCCGAGCCAAATGCTGTATGGGGTCTGATGGTAGAGAGGTCTGCTGCCAAACTGGACTGCCAGACTTGTGCACGAAAGTCTTCAGTTCCATCTCTGGTTGTTTGCCCGGAGGTAGTAAAAGCGGTTGTGATCCTCGTCCCTGGTTGGCGAGGGGATTAAATTCCATTGTAACCTTCCTCTGCTTCTCCAGCTTCTCTTCACTGTCTCTGGATAATGGAAGTCACCTGTCCATCTTAAATTCTTTCACTTTTAAAGACGCTTTTCAGACTCAGAGAGAAACTGAATCTGTCAGTCAGTGAGACAAATCTATTTTGAAAGGAACATGCAAAAAACATGTTAGAGATTTGTTGTTCAGCTACTGTCCTGACATACAAACAATAAAAGTGACATTTTGTCAGCTAAGAGTTATGTTTTCAGTAACTTTATTATATTTCTGCGCAGTTAATCACTTCAACACATAAACGCCTAATTTTGGAATAAACACTTCATAAATCTCAAAAGGTTTTCAAATATTTGAAGTGCTTGTGTAGTGTTTGATTTATACTCTGAGTCACAAATGTTTCCTCTAATATGAAGCTGCCAGTCTCTCCAGGTCTCAACTATGAGAAACTCTGGCATCTTCTAAACTTTATTTAGGTTATTTTACATAAGCTCTTATGTACATAGGTTAGTCCCACTGAGCTCAAGTATGTTTTGGGTTTTTTGTTTTTCTTTTTTTACAAGGGAGAACTGGCCAAGACGGCAGCAGCGCTCTAAGTGTTTAACACTCAATAGCCCCAGAGCTTTGGAAAACATGTGCAAGTTATTATAAATCTAACACTCCTCTTCTTTCTTTTTGAATTTTTGAAAATGATTTAATTCCAGATGGAGAGTTTTGTCTCCAACTGTGATACACCCATTTTATGGAAAAAACTTAACACATTAGAATCATCATTAGTGAGACGCACAACAGCCAGGTTATAGAGTTATTAAAATATTCTTCAGCTGAGATCCTGAGTGGCCGACTGTTTTCTAAGGACGTTTTTCTTCTGTTGCAACTGTCCCCTAAATTTTGATATTTCATGCAGGAGATCTTGTCAACTTATGTCAAAGCAGTGGCGCCTCAAAGGGGGAGCCAGGGGGCCCAAGGCAAAAATAACTAGAGGTCAATGATACTATCATTAAGAGGCTGTGGCACGCTCAATTATTTTAAGCTAGTGTGAAGTTGGTTGTATCTTGTTAAACTAGGCAGCCTAAGGCATCGACTGGTAGCACCCATGACGGCATAGCTTGTTGGAAAGGGGGCTAAATAACACTACATAGGTCGGAAAAATTTTGGCGATTTTCAAAGTGGTCCCTTGAACACTTGCTTCAAGATATCTGAATGAAATGGCTTCTATGGCTACCCAAAGCCCCGTTTCTAACACTTTTGGTATGGTACCTTTGGAACCAACAGTAACCCGTCAGACATGGTACCTAGACCCTAGCGTTTCCACCGCAAACGGGGCAGGGTTTTGCCACTCACTGCTCCGTCCAGCACTCACTGTATTTCCTCCTTTATCAGTCTGCACCTTGTTGAGCGTCCACAGAACGGAATTGCACGCCGACATTTTCAGAACAAAATAAAACAGGCTGCAGTCTCTCTCCATTGGATATTTAAAAATAGCAGGTTTGTGCATGTAGTCCTTCTTAGGCAAGCTCAGGGGTTTAGTGTTGCTGGAGCCCACAGGAACAACACTTTTTTTCTACAGGTGAGGATTAGAATATATGCAGTTCACATAATCCAGTCAAAATTAATATATATAAATGCCTGAAGATCCGCTCACTATTAAAAGTGTATGTCATCCAAGAGAGACAATAAAAACTTAAGTGATGGTCAAAGTGTCACCGCCACATTTAAAGTGTGTTCATTGACTCACATCGTAATAAAGGGGCAGCAAAGCATCCTTTCATTTTACAGTTACAGTTTACTACTATACGTAAAACTCAGTGGTTACATGAGCCTCAAAACCAGAGTGACGGTCCTCTATTGACTAATCAACAGACTCCACCTTTTAGTACCAGATCTGTGTGCTAGGTACCCCAACAGAGGGGGGACCAAAAATGGGGATGATACGCAATGATTTCAATGGTACCATCCACAACTTTTCACAGTGGAAATGGGAAAAACTGAACTGTACCATACTGCTCAGTGGAAACAGGGCGCTCCTCTAAAATTGAGAGGGCTTGTTTCCGGTAAATGTGTTGTTCCTTACAATCAATGTACTCTTTCAAATTAAAGCTGTATCATGGCCTTTTTAAGGGAGAGAAAACCAGGTTACAGATACAGGACTGTTGTGGAACTCAACTAACCCACACACTTCAATAGCATAACAGAATTCCTGAAAATCAGTCATATGTCTTTTTGTTTTGATGAGCTGCCCCAAGATTTCCAGTGGCCCCATCTGGCCACCCCTATGAAAAACTCTGGAGGCGCCACTATTTCAAAGGGTTAAATTTCCTAGAATACGATGTTAACGTCTACTTCTTATCCTGCCTTGATCGCTGTGTAAACGGTCGTTAGGCATACAAGCCCAGATCTGTTTAGTGTTCAGCCTGTAGCCTGGGTGCCAGCCCATACCTCCACCCAGCCCAGATCTCTCTCCGGTTCTCCCCCCACCCAAAGGAGGAGTGCTGTCGGCCGACCTACTTCTGCTGCTGGGTCTGCTCCAGAGGAGAGCAACGTAACGTCTGGAGGGACACTGAGCCCAGCCGTGCTTTGTTCTCAAGATCTCAACATGCACAAACACACACGCATACCTTTGCAGCCACACGCTCGCGTGGACCCAGATGTACGTGGCTCACATGCACCAAGACAAACACATTTTAAAAAACCGCAGACAAATGCCTAGATTAACACCTGGGCATATGTGCGTAAACTTCTGAAATGTCATGCTGACATGGACACACACACACACACACACACACACACACACACACACACACACACACACACAGCTGTTCATACGCACTTGACTTGTGGAACGCACTGACATTTGAATAGTTTACACTGACAGAAATCACGGTCACCTTGGCACAAACAACATACAGTACAACCAAATGAAACACACACGTCTGCTAATCCAGACATAACAACACTGAATACGCACGCACATACACACACACACACACACACACACACACGCCCTAGCTTGATCTTTTCCAGTATTATCACATGAGGCTATTCTCGGTCTTGCAGATATAATTGTTTTGGGTTCGGTAACCACGCAACACACACTGCATGGAGCGACATTCTCCACTTATCACTCTTGCCTGCTCATGCATGTGGACGCGCGCAGACTCCTGACATACATGTGCAAGCATGCACGTGCACACGCAAATATACACAATCCAGACACTGATGACTCATTGTATCCATTCCCTAATCAACTCTACATGTCTGAGAAAAAGAGTGAGGGAGAGAGCAAAGAAGTGCAACAGCTGTTGGTGTGTAAACAGACCCTGAGTCTAACAATCATTTCCTGCTCTCCCTCCCTTGCTCCCTTCTCTTTCTCTCACTCCCTTGAATCCTCGACATGCAACACATTCTTAAACCTTAACCCACTAAAAGAGCAGCGATGCTTTCAGTCAGCTTTTACTCGCTTTCTGTCCCTCCTCTGTGCACAACCTGTTTGTGCCCAGCTGCACTCCTCTCCCATCCTCCCCTCACTTTGCTCCTTCTATCTCTCCACATGTTAATGTGGGGCATTTCTGGTGCATGAGTCACGATCTGAACAGCACCGAGTTTGTGTCCACCGCAAAGAGCAGAGAAAGTGTGTAGGGAGAAAGAAAGGAGGGGGGCTGAAGAGAAGTCGTGTGAATCTCAGTGGAAAGAAAGAAGGCAAGACTGGAAGTCCTAGATTAGCAGGGACTTTCCCCCACTCCCCATCTTTGAATTCCACTGCCTGTATATGTGTGTTTATGAATGTGTGTGCATGGGTGTGTGTGTGCACGTCCCACATGGCTGCTGGGTGATCAGACAAGCCAGGAAGTGCAGATACGGATAAGTAGTTAAACCAAACTAACTTCCCTTTTAGACCAGTATCAAACCCATTTCTCTACCAGTCCCTCCGATCATTCCCCGACCTCCGTGGGCGGGACCTCCCATTAACTGACACACACTTCCCTCCCTCCAATCAGACCGGGGCAAAAGGGAAAAAAAGAGGGGCTTCCCTGTGAAATCTAAACACGCATGATGTAAACAATCACATGTGTTTTCTGTGCAGCTGTGCAGGAGGCCTTGTCCTACTTGTCTTTTATGTATGCCACCACCACTGTGGTGGCCCCGTGTGATCAACAAACATTCAACCAATCTAACTGAATCTAATCGGAAATGCTGCATGAGCAACATGTGGAGAGGATTCAACATTTTAAAGGGCCCTTGAGTGTTATGATGATTTTAATTTAATAACAAAAACAGCATGCAAAGCAGGAAAACTTCAGCTGGAGATATGAGTGAGAGTGAAATCATAAAAAAAAATACTACAAGATGGAAACAAATAGAGAAGGAGATACAGGGAAGCAAGGGAGGAAGTGAAAGAGGTCGGAAAGAGAGGGAAAGGAGGAGGTAACGAGGGCGGAGGGAGGGAGAAGCGCTCCAGCTGTACCCTGAGCTTCAAGGGAGCCAAGAATTTCATCCCCTGGAAAAGCTCTCTTTCTTTCTCTCTCTGGAAAATTCTGCAAGCTCTCTCCTCTACACAGCTGCTGTTCACACACACATCCACTTTCACACAGTCATACGTATAAAGACAGACACAGTGTTCTCCAGAGTTTTTGCCCACTCTTCAGTGGGCCAGTCCCGACAGCAAATAAAGCCTTCCCAGGAGCTGGCAGACCAGACCAAGTCAGCAGCGCAGGGGTGGCTGGGGTCATCGCATGGAGGAAGTGGCCTCGCCCGGAATGCATGGCAGCAGACACGACCAGACATGCAGCGTCTGATTCTCCCACTCTCACTCTATCCCTCCTTTTTTTTTCTCTTTCTGTCTCCCTTCCTTTATTTACCTTCCTTCATTCTATCGTTTCATTTCCACTCCATTTCTTCCTCCCTCCTTTCCTCTTTCTGCCTCCTCATGCCCTACTGTGTGAGGGCATTGGGTTTATAAGTGAGCGCTGGGCAGGGCATACAACAACAATCAACTCTCTCTCTGCCTCACACACACACAGACACACACACACTCACACTAAAGTCAAGTTCTTAACCACCCTGTGCCAAATGAACCAAACCAATCCTCTGTGTCCTTTTGTTAGTCGCACATTTGAGTGGAAAATACTGGAAAAAGCAAAAGACAGGTATGCCACACACACACACACACACACACACACACACACACACACACACACACACACACACACACACACACACACACACACACACACACACACACACACACACACACACACAAACTGTGCCCAGAGGGACTGCATTCCATTACACACCACCTGGAGTGAGAGTCCGTTCCCATGGTGACCACTTTCCCAAATCCAATGGGACATAACACAAAATTAAAACACACACTAAACACACCTCCAGGACTGGTTTTACAGTGAGCTCGAGGGCATAAAAACCTTACAGGTAGATCCTCTGCATAAAGGTCTGGCTGGTTGTCAACCTAACTGCATACACGCAGACGCATAAACCCAAACACACTGTACACACACACACACAGAGGGTTTCTGTATTATATAATTCCTCACCATCATGTGTCTCTCCACCCAACCCATTACCCTTTTTTCCAGCAAAGCATATTCCATAAATACAGACTCAGCAGTCGTCACCAGTTTTAAACAGACGGGAGAGAGAAGTTCACTGTCTGAGCCTAAATGCTTCCTATAGCAGAACTTTTGGTTTCCTGGTCCGACTGACAACATGATGGGAGATTTTAACGATGGTTGTCTTGTTAGGAGAAGGTACTGGTGAAGCAGAGAGGGAAATCTGCAACAGCATGTTATTTTTGGAATAACTCTCAGTGACACCGCTGTCCAGTGGAATCCATGTAGAAAATAGAAAATGTAGAAAATTCCCCCACTTCTTATGCTATAAATAACATCAAGTATCTCTACTGGAATGCTTGAAAAATTCATTTTTACAAGCTAAAACAGGCCTGGTTTTCTCAGCTAATGAAAAGCTTGGTCTGAGTGGAGATGAATGAGGCAGAATCAGTGATGGGCGGACCACAATAAAGGTTCTTTCAAGTTGATACGTGTAAATGAATCGAATACTTTTTGCAAAGTATGGCGTCAGCTTCTCTGTGACACTCAGTTACAGTGCATACATGTCTGACAGCTTGGGCCCCAATCACACAGAAAGCAATTTGCACGTTGCAAAACGCCAGGTGCACCGCACTGCCTTTTTAAAAAAACAAAAAAAAACTGAATGCCACAAGTACAAAAAAAAAGGCTTGCTGTGCCTTTTTATTGTTGCCAGGCAACCACCCCATCACATCCTTACACTAACCTTCCCGTGTAATTGATCAACTGTTTTTTTCACAGAAATTAGTATCTAGTTCCTAAAATGTGAGGCTGTCCGTAAATAGTTAGTTGGGCACAGGGAAATGGAGATCTGTGTGGGTACATGAGACCCTAAAAAAGAGGGTGGGTCATGGGGAGTACCACCAGTTGGTCCAGGAGCTTCTCCTCCATGATGACGTTTCCAGGTATATTTTAGGATGACTCAGGGGCAGTTTGATAACCAGCTGTCTATCATTGGTTGGTATAACTCTGGGTATCAAGCAACCGCTACCACCTGTTTCTCCTTCATTGTTTACCACCTGTAAATTTGTTGTCCACCACAGCCTCTCAAATCATCCCACTGGAAAATGGAAAAAAGGTGACCAAAAAAAGAGATGACATGTGGTGCTTTCTGCTCTGAATTGAAGTTTTTTCAACTCCAGGAGTTCAGAGTGCTCCGGCAAAAACTCCAGGCGCCTAGAGTGCAGAAACGCAAGGCGTCTCGCAACGCAAAAACCACGAGCAAACTGTGTCATTCTCATTAAAAACAATTACAAAAAGCCGCCTCCGGCTGCTAAAACGCTTTCTGTGTGATCAGGGCCGAGTGCTGCACGCCCACAAAACATCTCTTCACTGCATTACCAGCCATCATGTGTGAGTTTACATTAATTAAGGTAAAATATTAATTTTAATGCACTGATTAAGCATCCCAGGTGTATGTAGGTCGGCTCTGTAAGCTCAATATGATGTTACAAAAATGTCTGAGGGCTGAGAGCTGCACTCATGTCGTATTGGAATAATCTGGAAAATGAGTTTCCGATCATATTTCCTACCTGTCCTGTTTCCTTTGCTCTTTGTTATCAATGTGTCGTTGAACACTCTGAGCAACAACACACATACAACACATCTTCCTTGCAGCATCCCTGTTGTTTTCACATTACAACTAAAAGCTCATGAACAAACCGAAGTCTAAAGTACGAACATCCAGGGAGCACGTGATTGCAATATTGGCCTTGGCTGTCAGACGTCTCGACTCGAGTCCAATTCAATTGTTTCTCATTAACTCACCATAGCAGGCAGTTTCAGCAGCGTCCTATGATGACAGCGAGTGGGCGAGTGGGAAAAATCAGGAATTCATTAGCAGTCAAACATTCGACAGGCTGATAACGACCAAGAAGAGTTGTTCAAAAAGATGTGTTTGGTTATTTTTGCCCATCACTACTCAGAGTATAACAACCTAAAAGTGAACTTTATCATGTCTGGAAAGGCCACATAGACACAAACACTGCCCATTTAAAGCACTGCATGAATATGCAATAGACATTTTATCGGTTATGGGATTCATTATGCCTGGGGCTAAAAGCAAGTGGCATAACAATAACAACACACTCATTCGTCTAGTCACACACACACTCAAAGTCTCACACACATTTTGCACACACTTTTTGTTGTACATTCAGGATGAAGAATATAAGACGTTAAATATGTCAATGTCAATGCACATGCTGAGTCCGTTCAGCTGACAGGTCAATGGGAGCAAAGACATCAGCTGTCACCGTCTTGTACTTGCACAGTAATTTTCAATCCTGCCCCATTTTATTGTCACACTGTCTTATACGGATGGGACTTTGATTTTACAGCAGGTTTAAAAAGTTCCCAAAACAGCCACCTCTGGTTACAAGCAGCAACGGGACCGTCCGAAACAGTTCTCTAAATTAAGCCCTTCTGAGAAAAGTGTATTTGTGTCTTCTCCCCCAGCTTGTTTAGAGCCATCTGGCTCGGTGTAAACACAGGCCGCGAGACTTTCCACCATATTTCTCTCAACCAGCTATTTCCATTTACATCAAAGGGCCCAGAGTGTGGAAGTGCACACTCCGGGAGAATACTGGCGAAAGAGAAGCTCAGCGTGCCTGTGTAGTGATGCAGTGAAAACCAGCAAGAGGAATATCAGCATCGTCCATCTGACTCAGCCAAACACTGAAGCGCGGAGAAACTGAGACAAATGTAGTGAGACGAAAATAGTGAAAAGGACAGCGAGGCTGAATGATGAAAGGGAAGAAAAACACAGGGTACATCCCAGTTCCCTTCATCATCTCCTCATTTCCCTCACTCGCTTAGTTCCTCCCACTTAGGAAACAAGGAGGAGAAGCAAGGAGGGGGGAATCGAGGAAGCACGAGTCATCTGAATTGACGTCAGTTACTGATCAGACACTAAATGTGCATGACTTGAATCTGCACTTATCAATTTGTTTTCACTTATAAAGACATTATTTAATCATTTCAGATTATGATGAAGCCTCATAATGTGTGATAACAATTTAGTGGCCTTGCCATTTTGTCCCAAATGAAAATAGCAGCACCACCACAGTCTGTTCTTCAGTCTGTTCTGGCTGATGCAGTGATTGATCGCTGCACTATCACAGTATGGAAATAAGCCAAGGGACAATTACTATGACAAGAGCAAGAAAGCTGTAGTTTGTAATTAGGGATGTCACTTTTAGTTAATTTTGCTTTGATACCCATCAACTGGTAACTAACCAGCTAATTTAAAAAAAAATTAACAACACAAAATACAAGAGGCCCTTCCGTCCAGTGCTCCATTGGCTAAGTGAGCTTTGTAAGCACTGCATTTTAAAGCACTATGCATTTAGAGGTGGTGAAATTTTAATATTTCGTGATGTAACGTTAAATGTCTTGACCTTTTTTTATTTCCTGGTGGCTCTGCTAACACCTGCGAGGATGCAGAAACATACTGCCACTCCACATCCTCGGGTCTTTGCTGGTTAGCTAGCCTTGGCCACGCTGCACTGCGCACCATCTGGCTAACCCCAACAAACACTCCCGCTGGTGGGAGACGTAATGCGAGCTCATCCGTTTGATACAATGGCCGCCAGCCATTTAGTTTTACTGTTTGATCTCAGTTTTTTCTCAGTTTTCACTGTGCAGGAAACAGTATGTTACCCACTTCCTGTTCACAAACTCTTGCTATTACAGCTAAAGCAGGATTTATACCTGTGTGTCGGCTCTATGCAGAGCCTACACACCCTATTACAATGTATAAGGTTCACCAACAAAGCAACTGTGTTATACTAAACATGATTTCCAAACAAATTTAATATGGCCTATGGCATTTTGCATTGTATAAATTAGCCTAGCAAAAAGCAGAGATTTCCTCTACTCATATGGAGCCAGGATAAATCACACACAAGACTTAAAATGCTATTTTTATGGAGGCTTTATTGTCTTCACAATCTATTGTTTCTTATCTGTGAAATTAAAGTAAATAAAAGTTATTTCCACTGAGGGAAATGGTTTCAGCGTACAGAAATAGACAGGCGGTCTGCGTCGCTATGACATGTAGTTACATTTATGGGAAGGTGCACGTCAGGCTACGGCGTAGGGTACGGTGTCAATTCAATGTAGAGGTTAAATCCCACTTAAACAGGCATTAAAGTACATTTCTTAAGAACATTTTAGGCAAGAAATGGGCAATGCGGTACCATAATCTCTGTTTATATTTGATCAGCACTGCTTAGTTTAACTGTTTGATCTGAGTTCAAACTGAGTTCTCTCAGTTTGAGAGAGACAAAGAAAGAGGGGTGTGTCTGTCTCTTGATCCCCTTCTATAATCTTTGACTCTGTAGTGGCGGCATGGGTGGCAGGGAAATACACATTTTGCATCATCTGGGGGAGTATCACTGGGAGGAGAGCAGGGAGACATGGGTACTGGTTTCATGGAGGGAAGTACATTCACACATACTGTCCACATTGTTATGATACAAAGCTGGTTGAAAATCTGCGAAGTGCCCCTTTAACTGTTGACATCCCTGTTTGTAATACGAGCAAGGTCTGTAAAAAACAGTGAAAAGAAAATCTTTATAATTCCACCTGAGTTGTTGACAATATTTGTCTATCCACATCAGTAATTTAACATAACTGCAGTGTGGTGGTTTCAATGCAGCATCCAATTACTGACACATTTTCAACAGGGAGTATGCTATCTGTCTGATAAAAGACTTCTGCCTGGAGTACGCTTGCGTATCCTCCATCTAAGCGACTCTGAGCATAAATAAGGTAAGTGGAACGTCCTTAAAGACTGATCGATTTCAGGAGCGCAGAGATATGAAATAACAGAATTAGGATGCACGCACGGAGGGAGAGAGGATTACACACAAAGAGGCAGAGCAAACAAACGACACTCATCTGCTGGAAAAACACAAAACAGACCATGACATGATTCACATTCTGCTCTGTCCAGATGACACACATGCAAAGAAACATGTGCACACAGCTGGTGCAGAGACCACATCACTGAGGTCACACTGGCAGCGTCCACTATAACCATTGTTTGTCAGAGAAATGGCCTGGGCTAACCAGACTGCAGCTGAGCGTAAGACTACATTTCCCATTGTGCCACTGCAGAAATGCAGTAGTGAGAATGGACTTAATCATGTTCAGTTTAACTGTTGTTAATATAATCCATTGAGTTAAACACTGAACATTTTATATGTTCTACTAAGTTTAAATATCCATTAGAAAATAGCAGGAACTATTTTGTTTGTTTGTGATTTTTGGAATACATCATGGAAACTTCGGTAAACAAGGGGAAAACATGATGACTCTACCCAGGAAACGTGTTAAGGGTTCTAAACCAATGCATTAATGCATTCCTGTGCTGAGGTTTTCATACTCTCATTCTACAAACAGTAATGCAAAGAACAGTTAATGTTTTTCCACTTATCCAAGATGCGTCATTAGCCTCTTAAATGACATTGGAAACATACCACACTAGTAAATGCAAAGGCAAACAAGATGTGTTTATCATAAAGCCACTGAAAAGCTGGTTACCTGCTGACATTACCTACATGCAAAACACCTTTAGGGTACTAGTGGGGGGAAAATTAATACAGCATAGTGTCACAATATATTGTGTGGCAATATTGTATCACAGTACCGAAATAAATTCTTATTATTGCAAATATAAATCACATTTTGGGTAGCCTACATTTTGCTACGAACAAATGAGACGAACAGACTGTTGGATAAAATAAATGTTGCATATTTGGGAAGTACTGAGCATACGATTGGATAAATTAAACTCAGATTATTCTGCATGAGTTGTGTTAGAATTTGCAAATTGATGTTTTGATATAGTTTTGCTGTTGTTAAATGTGTTCCCCAATGAATCAATAAACCAATATGTCCGCCATTTTCCATGGAGACGTGCAAGAAACACAAAGTTTCCTTCAAGAATTTAAGGTAACACGGCATGACTAACTGATTCACACATGGTCATTTGGTGGGTTAAATATTCCTTTAACCTCAACTGAAACCACAACGCACAAGTGCTGCACAGGGAGACTTGCGGTGCCATCCACGCCTTGCGATGTCACATCCTCCCTGGCAGGATGCAGCCTCCTGCTCTTCACCCCCTGTCCTCATCATCCCCCATAAAAGCCAAACAAAGAGCAAACAAAACAGTAAACCAACACAGCCTTGTAAAACACACATAGACACACACCGCATGCACACACACACACACACACACATATTAACACACTCGCATTCCATAGCAGGGTGCTCTAACACACCCTCTAGAGTTTTGTTCTTTGATGTGAGTGTGGGAAAGCTCAGGGGAATGGTCTTAGTGGGGGAGGGAGAGAAAGGGAGAGGGGGGAGGGGAAAGGAGGGAGAGGAGTGTATACATGAGAGCAACCCGATGAGACGTGAGAGATAGGCTGGGAGCAGGGGGCGGGGGGGGCGGGGTCAGCTGAAGCTTACCCCCAAAACACCGAGAGGTCAGTGTGTTTAAACAGGAGATGGAGACGTGGGCATTCACTCGAACACACACACTACATGCTAATTAACACAAGTGATACAGGAAAGGATTTTAGGTGCTACAAAAGTGGTACCCATGAAGTTGCAGAGGCAAAATAACACCGCAACAGACTCGGGAGATGAGCGGCAAATACGAGAGAGCAGGGGAAGCACATCAGCAATATACCTGACAGAACTGCTGAAAATAACTTTTCTACATCTCAGAGAAAACCTGAATTATCTGACTGTGCGCAGCACCGCTCTAAAAGGATTTTATGTGCCCTGAGGTTATGGAATTTGTTAATAAAATTCAGTGTAAACTTTCAGTCCAAATAAAAGAGCATAATTCAGCCAGCAGTGTTTAGTGGCGGTGTGGCTAATGAGCAGTACTTAACATCAATCCAACAAATACAATAATCTCTTTGCTGCTTTAAGGTAGAAGAAGAAAAGA
The DNA here is from genome assembly GCA_019142605.1 of Cephalopholis sonnerati. Lineage (NCBI taxonomy): Eukaryota > Metazoa > Chordata > Actinopteri > Perciformes > Serranidae > Cephalopholis > Cephalopholis sonnerati. Next base: position 35,751,927 of record JAGQAX010000015.1, read on the forward strand.
AGGGAAGAGGCAGGAGGAGAAGAGGTAAAAGAGAGGAGTAAAAGAGGGAGAAGGAGAGCAGAGGAGAGGGACGGCTGAAGGCTTATATGAAAGAATCTCTTTTGGCTGCTGTGTCGACGTCTCCAGGCTGGTGCTGCCTTGGCGGAGCATCTGTGCCTGTGTGTGTACGTGTATGCATGTTTGCATGCATGCACCGCAGTGCAGCAGCTAAACAGAGGTTACTTTATATAAAAGCTGGTCCCTGGTTGTGCCCTGAGGTCTCTGTAATCTCGCTCTCTGTCACACACACTTGCACATAAGGACGCCGGAGCGCAACACACACACACGCACACAAGCATGCGCAAAACCCGGAGCTCTGAGGTCTCAGTAATCACACCGAGTCTCTGTCTAAAGAGCGACTCAGTTCGCCTTCAAAACACACTGCCACACTCCACCTCTCATTAAACCCAGTGACCTCCTCCAGATAGAGACTGGGAGAGGGAGAGTTTGTGTGTGTGTGGCCCTCCACATTAATAATATGTGCATTCAAACATGACCCTGCGCCCCCAGCCACCCGCCCAATTAACTGTCGTCGACTGTAGTAAAAAGCACCAAAAAAAGCACACACAGATACACACTGTGCCTGATGCTAAATTTTGCATGCGAGTGCACACACACACCCGCACACAAATAAACAGACAAACGCCAGACCCCAACTACGTCAATGCTGTGTCTTTTTGCAAATCAGAGTCTGGTATCCCATTAATCTATTCACTGTGCACAATAAACCGTCCTTTCATCTGTCTTTTCATCCGTCTTTCTGCGGCTCATTGATCCATATCTATACATTTATTTAACAACTGTATCTGCTCATCTTTGCATCCATCCATTCTATCAAGTACTGTTACTATCTGGCATTATCTGTGCCTCTCAGCTCTGCCCAGGGCGATCCCTCTGATTCCAGGGAAAAATTGAATTACACGGCGGGCGGAGAAAAGGAGGCGGGCTGTAATTAGTTACAACATAGAGTGTGGGGTGGTGGGGAGGTGGAGGTGGAGGTGGTGGGGGTTTTGCAGGAGGGGAGTCAGTGTCTGAGCCAAAAGTGCTCTCACTCAAAGAAAACCTTCACAGAGGGCAAAGAAAAGAGCTGGAGAAGAAGCGAGAGACAGACAGATGGAGAGAGACTGAGAAGAAAACAAAGGCGCCCTTTCAAAGTTTTCTGAGTAACAGCTTACTCTGCTGACATCATCAAAGTGAGACGCGATTCCACAAGAGTTGGGGGAATTCCCGTGTTCCTGCCACCTCCTTCCGTCTTTAAGAGCCTCTAAGTGGCTTACATTTCCACTCTTTTCATGTACTGATATCAGATGCAGCCAGAGAGCGAGACAATGGCTGCCCGCTCTGTCCCGGTCCGTCACTGACTCTGCTTTCAACTGGTCTTTTTTAATTTGAAGATAACACGTGTGGACACAAGCATTTCCCCTTCACTTCCTTTCCCTCACCCTTGGTGCTGCATTACTGACTGCTCTCCTGGAAGACTACAAATAAGGACAACTCTGGAGTTCTTGCACCAATGTCAATCAAACACTTTAGCATTAGCGCTCAGGTTTTCATTATTTCGTACAGCCTTTCAAAGACAAACACTAACGCAGAGACTCGAGACTTGCATGAGGAAGGTAATTAACTTGAAAATGTCACAATACTGCTTCATGGTATTACGATGCATTCATGGCTACAACATCCTAGTTTTTAAATTCAGGGGCTAGCTGCACAAAGCACTTTGAATTAAGATTTTAAGTCCAAATTAATGTTTCCTTTTAAAAAAATCACTTGCACAAAGCATCCTCGAGTCTTCTCCTTAAGTTTTTCTCCTTATCTTGGTGTTATACTTAAGGAATTGCTTAAAGTTCGTTAAACCTAAACCTAAGAAACGAAAGTAAGGAAAAAAACATAAGATACCTCTGCGTCTTCACCTCAACATGGCTGAGTTGCGCCTGGCTGAGAGTGTTCCGTGACCAGTTGAACCTGATTGACACCCTTAATGATGTGTAATTGATTTTGCATTTAACCAGAGGTCAATTTATGAGTTGTCTCAACACTCACTCAACTTTCCGAAGCTGCGCTCTTCCAGCCCTGCTACATTAATGACTGCTCTGAGGTTTTATGCAACGGGATCTTATCAATCAGTTATTGGCAAGGCATTCCATGTACACGAAACTTAAGTGTACCACGTCATCTACCAAGTTTCAAACGCCCTCACCCATCTGCTGAACACTGTGGTGAAGCTCCCATCCCAGTAAGAGAAGGATGAGATACCAAACAAATGGTCTCCATGGAAACAGCAGAATTTTACTGCTGTAAAATCTCTTTCGGTGCAGTAAACGACTTAATGTGTTTCCTTAGCTAAGGAAACATTTTAAGAGATTCTGTGCAACACCCTCAAGTAATTTCCTCAGCTAAGGAAAAGCTAAACTTTAAGTGTCATACGTGCTTTGTGCAACCGGCCTCAGCTCCTCAACTTCCCAAGAATCCCTGCTTTCACCTGTATCACCACACAATAAAGAATAGCTAACATGATGCGTGGGTTCCTTATCTTAAAGGGACAGTACACCCCCAAATCATGAACAACATATTTTTTACCTCACCTGTAGTGTTATCTGTCAGTTTAGATTGTTTTAGTGTGAGCTGTTGAGAGTTGGAGATATCGCCCGTAGAGATGTCTGCCTTCTCTTAAATGTAATGGAGCAAGATGGCACTCTGCTTGTGGTGCTAGGAACTATTTTCTACCTAACTACACCTGCCAACCGTATCACTGTGCAGAAGGAAACGTGCATCTACTCATGGACGAGAGGCTCGTGCTAATCTATACATTCACAATGTCCTCCTTAGCTGTAACTTTAGCTAGCCCCGTGGTGCTACAGGTGAGCTAGCAGTAGATGCGCACTTCCTTCTGTGTGGTGGTATGGTTGGTGGGTGTAGCCCTGCGGAAAGAAAATAGTTCCCACATGAAACTGCTCACGACAAGGTCTGTGGATTATCTTGAGTAACCGTGAGTTTTTCAAATGTATATTTTGGGCGCTTTGAGCACCACAAGCCGAGTGCCATCTAAATCCATTACAATGGAGAGAAGGCAGACATCTCTACAGCTGATATCAACAACACCCTGCAACACACACCACAGGCAACAAGAAAAATATGTATTTATGATGCATCATGAACTCACTTTAAGTCCATTTCAAGTCCCCATTATTTGATTTTTATAGTAAACTGTAATAAACAGAACTCAATGGCCTCCTGAGAGGTATAAGAAAATCTTAACAGGCACATAATTTGCTGTGTGTTTTTTAACAGAGATTATTCAAATAAATAGTGAATTAAATTCTTGAAATCATTAGACTGCATTTTCAACCCGCAAACATCATGTAAGCATGTGCAACCGGCGTGTAATTAACGTGATGGGAAATACAGTGAAACACATCAGAGCAGCCACCAGGCCACATGTTAATATGATAATATAATAATGCAGAATATGATGGGATGGGACTGACCCTGGATGCATTGCAGTGAGCCGTCCTCTGCCCGGATGGTAAACGTCTCCCCCGGGTTCACCTGCACCAGGATCACCTGTACCAACAACACATACAGGAATAAAAAAACCCACAATTAGAAAGCACACATCAGATTAATTGATGAAAATCAGAAGGAAACAAGAGAAAAAAAATCTGTCACGCATGATCATAAACATACATCCATCTTCAACAATCACAAAAACAGGACAGACTCTCTGCTGGGCAGCCAATAGGCTTGCGGAGGTGACATAACACACAATAAGCATTGGATCCCAGAGTAGGGCGGACACAGAGTTCACACACATATGAATGAGGTGTTAGATAAGCTAATGGAGAGACAATGCTGCTGTCTCACACACCCTGATCTGAGAAAAGCCTTTCTCTTTCAACCACACTGACTGGTAGGAAACCACTAAAACCAGTACACACAGACATTACACACACTGAGTGATGCCTTTACCACCATTAAACGTACACACAGGTGAACACACACACATGAAGCCAAAATGTGTGACACAGTTTTGATTTCCCACTGTTTCAGCTGAATATGCCGGAAGGGAGTGTGCATGCACCTTACCGTCATATTCTCCGCATACAGATTGTTGAGAGTGTACACATGGCTGTAGACATGAAACAGGTGACCCTCCATTACACACACGCGCACATGTATTCACGCACACATGCATGCACACGCGAGCACAGCCCCGTCTATGCTCTACAGGTGTGCCGTCGTAAAATCCTCATATCCTGCGTTCCTCCTGTAGTGTCTGCATGCTCTCCCATCTCAGCGCTAACCTGCTCCTCTCCCTCAGACACACACACACACGCACACACACACACACACACACTTCCTGCTCTGTCTGCTGCAGCGGCTGCTGTTGCTATGGGAACCTCAGCATAGTACAGGGCGACCCATGTTTCCCAAGGACTGAGAAAACCCCCATATCAAACCATGTGGGTGGGTGTGTGAGGTGTGAGTGTGGATATGTATGTGTTATGTATAAACTTACACAAGCCAGCATCATGGTGTGTGTAAAACAGTCATGTAGCAGTATTTGTTATGTTTTGATAGAACGATTGAAGCTGCGATGATCCAGTCAGCTAATGGTTTGATGTGGTTTTGAATGGTTTGATTTTCTTACCCCAAAAATATGCAAAAATGAATACACACACTGCACATTCATTTATAATTACATAATATAATCTAGTTTTTGCAGTTCTAAGTTGAACCCCTTTCATTTTTTCTTGCATATACAACAATCTGACTTTGTCTGCAACACATTTTCCTTCTTTGGGAGGCTATAAAATATTTATTTAACCCTTTGAAATCTGAGCAAGTTGCCTTGATGTCTTTCAAAAACATGGAAAGAGGGCAATGAGCAATAAAAGAAGAGATGACCCAAAATAATTTGCAAGAAACTAGTAAAAAGAGAAAATTCCAAAAAAGAAAGAAAGTTAAAAACAAACAAAAAACAAGGAAAATTATGATAACGCTGTACTGTAATTTTGAGTATTTAATAATAATCATTATAAATATATTTTTTCCCTAGCTATTTTCTTTTTTTTAACCTTGTTTTTTTTTAAATAATATTTTGCAATTGGTAGGACGTTTCTTACCAAGCTGCTCATTGCATTAAAGAAATCACTCTAATTTTCTCAGGGTTCAAGTTTTTGTTTGAATACTTGTTAAAGGCGTGATGTCATTCCAGGTTTCAAAGGGTTAAGCTGAGAAACAGATTTTTTCCTTGTTAAGGGACATTTTTATTCAGTTAAATTTCGAAACAGCAGTTGCGAGCTGCTACATTCCCAGTGCAAGCCTTCGTGCTGAATATGGATTTATTGCTCAGATCCGAGTTTATTGTGCGGCTGTTCATATCGTTTTTTTAATGTGGCCAATATCAGACTCCAGAGTGAACTGCTCGGAGTCCTGAACTGACCCGCAAGCATAAAAAAAGAAAAATTACAAAGACGTCACAGGCAGACGTAAACACAGAGGCAAATGATGTCAGTGTTTACAATTTAATTTATAAGGTGATGTGTAGTGAAAGCCAGGGAATTCATGAGCAGACGATAACGAGGACAAGGATTTTAATCACGGCTTTTCGTGGAGCGATGGCTACAACATGTGTTCTGACGTGTGTTTGGATGTGGAGTCGGAGCCAAGAGCGGCGGGGTCATGATGTGAATGGCTCCCGCCAGCACATTCTGTGACAAATGTTGATCTAGAGTGATGAAAAAGCCACATGATTTCCAATATGACTGGTGAGACTGAGGTCCCACTGCATAAAAGAAACAGACCTGCATTTGATTTAGGATCACATGTGAAAGTCACCCAAATCAGAATTAAAAGATCAGATTCCATGTTAAAAGAGATCAGATTTGGGCCACCTTTCCTGGCAGTCTGAACATAGCCAATGTTACCGTAATTCAACTTTACCTTCTAGCATTTTCTGGAAAGTATGAAAACAAAAACAATGAGTTTTGGCAGGCATCATTTATAGAGAACCAACTTGATCAGAATAAACATCCAAGTTCTGTTCCAGAAGTAATAACGCCTGATTCAAAATCACTTTGACATTTTAAATCATGGACATTAGTAAAACACAAAAAATCCAGGCATGTAGTTCACCTCATTTGTCCACAAAGGAATCACATTTTTAAAAGCCCCTTTTCCACCAACATTCCCAGGAACTTTTATTACCAGGAATTTATTTACCTGGGTAAAAGAGTTCCTGGTAATCTGTGTGGTTGCGTTTCCACCGCACCTCAAAGTTCCGGAGAATGTACTCAAATCAGGCTGATGACGTAGATGACTCAGCGTGTGGTAGAGAGAAGGGGGGGTGTTTGTCTCAGCCAGCAGCTAAGATTAAAAGTATTTTAAGATGAGAGTCAAACTAAGTTAGTCTACATACAGACAGCTGTCATTTGAGCTTATTAGTAAGAATTCGCTGTTAGCTGAACTAGTGTGCTGTCTAAATCAGCGTGTAAGACACAACGTTAGTGTCGGTGGATGTGAAACTGTGGATGGAGCATATTGAATATCGCTGTCTACATGTTGACATGTTCATGTTGCTGAACACATGTATTGATAAATTACTGGCTTCTTACTCGCTAAGGTTTAATTCCACTTACAGTAACGAGTGTAGCTGCCGTCAGCTCGAGTCATTTTTGAGTTTGTTTCCACTGCGGCCGCCGCTCAGCTGCTCACTGCTTACCGTAGCGTGTAGGTGTGTGTGTGTGTGTGTTCAGCGCCGGCACAGAGCGCAGAGGAGAGGCTGCAGGATGATAATGAATTAAACCACAATGTATTTAAGTGCCGTTAAAAGAACCGATACCGCTAGCGCTTATCGATACTACGGTAGAAATGTTTATTTGTAGAAAGTCTGCAGCCACACCGGCTCGGAAGTGCAGAACGCTGCGTGTGTTCCACTGATCAGCGTTCTTCAGCACACAGCCCCGCCCCTCAAAGATCCGGGTAATCTGAAAAGTCCTACCCCGCTACTAGGAACTTTTTTCAGGGGAATTTGGGGGTAGGGGGAAATTTTTTTACCCGGGTAATTTCGGTGGAAACACTCGGAGGCTTTTCAATTACCCGGGTAAATGAAAAAAGTTCCTGTGGTGGAAAAGGGGCTATTGTTGGACTCTTAGTGTGTCACAAGGGGTAAACTATTCCAACTGTCTAAATACTAACAAATCAATATTTGCTTTCAGATTCACAAAGGGTTCAAATTCTAACAGCAAGTGCTGTAAGTTGATACTAGCTTGTCCTTGTATGTGGATTGTAAAACCCAGGAGCATGTTTCACTTCTGCAGCAAGGAAAATGAAAGACACCATCAATGAGAAATTCCAGCCAGCTTTGATGTGATGGTGGCACTTTGGCTTGTTGTAAGATATTATCCATCATGCATATCGCATCTCTTTAAACGCTAAATATTGCAGAATGACGCTGTCAAACCCTAACAATGAATCGGATGTCTTTGCTTGCACGCACCGATGGAACACACAGACACAGATAAACATACATAAACAGGTGTAGGCAGGTAGACACAGATAGGCAGACAGGAAAACTGATAGACAAAAAGCAGACAAACACAAACACAGAAGTATGTGCTCAGACTCAACAGAGACGCTCGGTGCCCACGCAAATGCCAAAAAAGGGTAAAAGAAACACACACAGTGTAAGACAGACCGAGAAACAAACAAATACACACAAACACGGACACACACGCATGCAGCGGAGTCAAATCTATATAATCATCGGTCTAGATCCCTGATTCCACACTGGGAACCAAGTTTAAACTGCAGGGTGTTACAATAAAAAGAGCTCCCTAACTGCTGTGTGTTACAGCCAAAACCCTCCCTAACTGTTATGTGTCGCAGCCAAAACACTCCCACCATGCTTCCTCTGGGCTGTGAGGGAACAAACCGGGGACGATGCATAAACATCATCATCATCATCTCTCATCAACCAAAAGCACACAGTGCGAAAATGTATCCGTGACAGCAGGTTAAGACCCAGGTCAATTAACTGTGATGCTTTTAATTACATCGATCACTTCCTCTCGCCTGAGCAGAGCTCGGGTGGGGTTTTGTTCTTTGAAGGTGATCCAGTTGGCTCTGCAGCTTCTGATAAGATCAGCCTCAGAGAAGCAGTTGAATCTTTTTCTGAATAATTGAAGCTAAGGCCTGGGATCCATCAATGGAGCCAGTAATATCCTGCGTAAAGAAACGTCTCTCAGACTAAACGATTCCAGTGTATGTGCCTGCATACGTCTGTGTTTATTCTTGTTCCTGTTACATGACAAACGCTTTACTGTAACACCTTGGCAGCTGTTCATTACCTGTGGCAACAACTAATGTGACGAAATGACAACAAAGAGAAGCACCCGCACGACTGTTTGATGTGTGTTCTTGCATGCATCTGGTCGGCGTGTCTGCATGGCAACACAGGAATGTTGAAAGGAGGTGGATGCATTTGTATGTTCATGCTCCAAAGATGACAGAAGTGTGCGTGTGAATCTGTATGAGTGTTTACCTGCTGCGCTGCGTCACCGTTAACCATGTGAGGCATTAGAGGGACCTCCCCGTTCAGGAGGGGGGGCGGAGCCAAGTCCAGTGGAATCTGGTCTGTCATCATCATTGTGACGTACATTCATGGAGAAATTCACTGAACTGCCCTACCTGGGAAAGTACAGAGAGGGAGAGAATGAGGAACAGGGGATGTCAGTATTGTTCAGTTATTTACAGACACATAAATAGAGACTAAAAAAAGAAGACATGAAACTATTTTTGACACAGAAAGTGAAAACTAGATTAGGTTTTTCCCAGTAATGGTTTAAAACAGTCAAACAAGATTCCAGAGCGTAAAAAAACCCACAAACAAGAAAGTTGGCCATATTTCAAACTTTCATCTAAAAGGTATACAAAAAGTCGAAACCTACTTCTTCTTCAGCGAAAGAGATTAACATTTTGGGAAATAAGTTTATTTCTTTCTTGCCAAGAGTTTACCAAGAAGATTGATAAAGAAGGCGATAATAGACTTAGCCTAGCATATCACTATCAACATTAGGGATGTAACAATACATCAGTCTGGATCCATCCATCCATCCATCCATCCACCCACCCATCCATCCATCCATCCATCTATTTTCATCCGCTTATCCGGGGGCAGCAGGCCAAGCAAAGCACCCCAGACGTCCCTCTCCCCAGCAATGCTTTCCAGCTCCTCCTGGGGGACCCCGAAGTGTTCCCAGGCCAGATGAGATATGTAATCCCTCCAGCGTGTTCTGGGTCTACCCCGGGGCCTCCTAGCAGTTGGACGTGCCTTGAACACCTCTAACGGGAGGAGCCCCGGAGGATCCTGATCAGATGCCCGAATTACCTCAACTGACCCCTTCCGATGCGAAGGAGCAGCAGCTCTACTCCGAGCTCTGTCCAGATGTCTGTGCTCCTTACCCTATCTCTAACCCTGAGCCTGGCCACCCCATGGTGGAAACTCTTTCAGCTGCCTGTATCAGTAATCACATTCTTTTGGTCACTACCCAGAGCTCATGACCATAGGCCAGCTCAGCTCTCACCTCACTACAACGGTCTGGTGCAGCGCCCGCTTCACTGCAAGGCCACACCACACCCCTGATCCATCTCACTCCACTTCTTTGCTTGAGGCTTCCGAACCAGAGGAGGCAATCCACTGTTTTCTAGCAGAAAACCACAACCTCAGATTTGGAGGTGCTGGATCGATATATCGATTCAATAATCAATGATCCAATATTATCAAAGCAAAGCAATAACATCCAAGCAAATCATCACCTTTAAGATGCGCCTTTCTTTTGAAATTTCCATGGCACATCTCTGTCACCATTTCCATCCAAGCACACAAATTTGCATTTCCTTGGATGGTGAAGGCTTAAGCTGCCCTACTCTACTTCACTCTGCCTCTGATTGGCTTAGCCTAACATTCTTACACTAACCCTAACCAGTGTGACTCCTCTTGCCTCAACTTAACCAATCCAAACAATAAAGGCAACAAGTGCTAACCAATCATATGGAGAGTAGGGCGGGTCCTTTTTCCATCTTAAGATTCGTAAATTTGCTTGCTAAACATTCAAACAGTGCTAGTGGCCTTGCACCAGGCAGATAATTGCAAGCAGCCAAGAAAAAGACATAACATCTCGATCAGCTCGATCACAGGCCTATGAATTAAATGGAATCAAAACTGTATGGTGGCAGACTTTGTGATATCAGAAAATATCATATCATTGTCCAGAGAATCATTATATGATCAAATCATGATGAAACTTGTGATTCTGGCTCCTTATCTTCTTGTTTTTTTGCGATTGTATAATGCGTACAAAAACAGATGGTAGCTTCATGTTTAATGGACATATGTGGTAGTGCTATCAATCACCTATCTAACTCTCAATCAGACAGCAAACAAGCTTATTTCCTAAATTTATTCCTGTCACTGTTGTACAATGACACATGAAGCCACAATATGCCAAACCTGATTTAGTCCAGCCTACCAGCGTGTTTCCATCAGTGTTTATCATGCAATTTCCTCATCAACAAAACAATTTTCCACTTCATATCAGCATGAAATTCTCTTTGCGTTGTCTTGGAGCATTTATTCAATTTGTCTGTTTCCACTGGATTTACTGTAGCTATGCAGTTTCCATCCCAATTTGGGTAGGAGCTTGGATCAAAATCAAGGCAGTAACAGAGGTGTACGTGAAACATGACAGGTAGCCATGTGAACACTTGAATTACACACACGAGAATGAGCTGCGGGGAGGGCAATCCAAAGGGTTTATTCTAAGACAGGTGCACACAAGCACAACAATGAGCGAGAGATGGAAAGATAGATAATTGGTCCTGTCAACAAAGGTACGAAAGATAACCTTGTGTAATGTACAAGAGGAAAGAAAATAGAAAGAGACAAAGGACATGACATGATTCCAGTGTTTCTAACAGATTAGTACGATCCTAATATGCTGTCTTTTTCTCTTATACTGGCTTTGTACAGGTAAATCAGCTTTGATAAAATATAACAAGTCACATCATGTCAATATGAAAGAAAAAAGATGAAAGAGGCAGAGGAAAACAGAGATGAGAGTGAGAGACTAATTCAAAGCACCTCATCATCGACAATAGTCTTGCAAAATACAGGAGGGATCACAGCGAATATCCTGTTTGGAGAATTAATAAAAAAGAGAAACGGTGGATGAATAAGGTCTTGGTTTGATAGGTGAATGGGGATTACTGCACCTGCTGTTAGCTTTGTTAATACAGCACACGGCAGATCCCATAAAAACATGCAAACAAACTGCAAGAATAGGACGTCTTCCGAGGCTTTCTGGGGTCAACTGAGATGCCGCTTTTTGGAGAGTAACCCAAAGAGCTAAATCTGGATATGGTTTCTTTGCTTGCATAATAATAGCAGTAAAACCCAAAAGCATAATTATGAAAAAAAATAAAAACAACAAGCAAGGCCATTCATCTTAAGTGGAAAATGACATGGTTTCACCTAATTGGCTATAGGGCAAGAACCAAAAAAAAAAAGGGGCAATGTGTGGCGGCCGTGCACATGGTCCTCATCAGGGTTTCAACCAAGCTGCTAACCAGAACTTTATCAGTCATAATGTATATGCTTACACAAACACACAGCAAAAACCGCCGGCGTTCCTCTACACTTACGTCAGCAGTGATATACTGTATATGCCGTCTCCTAGGGGAACACACACAGCAGATACACAAAAAGCTCCAGCCAAAATGTTCCGCAAAAGCTAACCTAACACATACATACGCACACGTATGCAAACACACAGAGATTTATTGCTAGAGGTAGATTACTGAATGACGTAGGAGTTTCAAGTCAACGCTGGTGAATGAAATCACTGCTAAAGAGCTACTGACTAATGGTTGTAAGCTGCTATTAGCACACAAACATACAGTGTGCATTAGGGATTTGCTTCTTGTTTAAGAAATATATCCATTTCTGACATACATACGTGGATAACATGCACACACACTAACACACACAGCATTCCTCAGAAAACAGCTGTGTGTCACTGTGTGCCTTGTCTTTCAGCTGGTTGTCTTCTAGCACTGACGAGGTCTTTGAAAGGGTTAGTAGATCACACAGCTGTGGCTCATACTGTTGCAACATAAACACACACATCACTCTCTGCGTCTGTCTTGCCTTTCTGACTCTATCTCTTCCTTTAAGTCTTGATTTTTGTTCTTCCTCGGTCTTAAACTCTCCCTCTTTCTCCATCTGAGCCCCGTTCCCAGCTCAGCCTGGCCATCCTGCCTTGAACACACTCGCTCACACACGCACACAGTTGCGTCCAGGACACATCACAGACAGATGGTAACACCACTTTCAAGTCTGCCAGGAAAAAGAGAGGAGCGAGACAGAGAAGAAAGAAGGAAGAGAGAGAGGGGGAAGAAGTAAATGAAGGACCGGCTTATATGATAAACGGAGAGCGAATGAAGAGGAGAAGTCTAAGACATCTCTTCCAATAACTCTGTGTTCTTAAAATAACCCCTCATTTCCTGAGATATTCATTATGTTCTTACAATCTTTTTGCTCATGAATACTCATCAGCCTGAATCACAAGCAGAGATGATATTCCAACAATGTGCGCTATTTGAATGATGTTCAAGGAATTCTGTTGCCTGGGTCCAGACCTTTGAAACCGCCCACTTCACAAGTGGAGTGATTCGTCTGGCATTGTGACTTAAAACAGCGGTTTATCAATTGACAATCCACAAATCCAATAAGCGCTGCTAACTGGTAGCCAATCAGCGCCATGGGCAGGACTAAAGCCATTGCCAAATGTTGTCAAGCGGTGCTGCGGATCCAATGGGGACAAATTACAACAATGGTAAGCGCTATAGACAAAACAGTTTGTTTAACTTCGGCTATGCATTGGTGTGGTCTTAATTAAGTTAGATTCAGGTGGATATGTTAGTTTCTAGTGACTGGTTAGGGAAAATCAAATCCCCTCCCCCACAGAAATCAGTTGGAGTAGAGGCAATGTCAGACTAAAGGTAGCAATGGAGTGTAACGACTATTCTGTCTAATACCAGGCAAAGCATTCTGGTGTTGGGTAAGCCAATCTGCGTGTCCTAGGATGGAAAAGGAATGACCTGCTACTCTGCCTTACTCTGCCTCTGATCGGCTTACCCCAACATTCTTGCCCTATCCCAAACCAATCCCACTCTTCTTGCCTAAACCTAACCAACCCAACTCACGAAGGCAATGAGTAGTAGCCAATCAAAGGGAGAGTGGGGCAGGCCGAAGATTGATGACTCTCTTACGTCCATACATTAAATATGAAGTGGTGTCGATCATCTCACTTTCAAATAAACCCCTAAATGTCAAACTATTCCTTTAAGGTAATCAGAGAACAGTCTGGTAGATAAACACAATGTGTTGTGTTCAGCTTACTGACGTCTTGTTATATAATTTCTTGGCATTGGCATCCTCTAAATTTAAACACTTAACCTTTCACTGCAATTTGGAGCAACTGATGTGTAAAATTGCACAGTGCAGAAGCAAGTTAAAGAAAAAAGCTGATTATTTGTCAGTCTACTGACGTCTGATTTGTCTGATCTTGTGACTATTTGCTTTGTAAGACTGAGAGATAATGGAAGTTCAATGTAGGGAAAATGTAGTTGCATTTCTTGTTCTGCAGCTGTTTCCTACAGGATCTTATGCACATATCTGGAAATTTAATGTATCAATGAATGAATAATGACCTTTGTTTTCCGGTGGAATCATTACCAGATGGATGCTGCTGTTGATAGCTTCAGACATCACCGCTGTGTGTGTGCACACACACTCACAGTGGTTTCCGTTCCCCTGTGGAATGTGGGAGGAATAAGGTGTCGATTCCCAGCAGGGATAAAATGTTAAATTGAAAAATTCCATGTTGAATCCAGAAAACAATCACCCACTTGTCCCGGGTATATGAATGTTTGTGTGTGTATGTGTGTCAAGGAGCATGAGTGTGCATGTGTGCGCGCATGTACACGTGTCTGTGTCATTAGACAGAAAGCCCTGTGTAAGCATGGAAACTGCTTCTGAAACATAAAAGATGCATAGAGTAAAATGCACACCGAGATGTAACACAGACACACACACAGAAGCCCTAGATATTCAGGGGCAGCTCTGACCTCATAACACGACAGTCATTACTCATACAGTCATTCATCATTCACACACACACACACACACACACCCAATGACTCCAGTTTGTCCATCCTGACGAAGCATAATGGATATTCACAACCACCTAACAGACTGTCTGACTTGCTTCCAGTCGACTGCTTCACACCTCGCTCTCCTTCACCATCATTCACACAAACACACACACATTTGTGCAACAGCCCAAATCTCCTGAGACTGGTATTTCTTGCTCTGATTAAATTTGGCCCTGGAAACTAGTCTTGAATTTTTAATATTTTGCAAAAATAACCAAACAACACTCATATAAATTTCAAATGATCTCATGCGTGCTTATTGTACTTCCCTTTTTCTACACATGAATGAATTATTCATAAAAACAAAAACTGGCAAGACAGCGTGAAACTGATCACATGTTCACTTCTTCCTCTACCTCAAGCCGCAGAGATTTCGGTGATGATGTAAGGAAAATAAAACACTGTGACAGCGTGTGGTTTCTACCAGCACAGTGAAAGAAGCCACAGGTGATTATATACAAGGCTAACATTAGCTAACTGACCATACATGTGCTTCTTCCACTTAAATAGACTGCTGCTTTTAAAGTCTTGCAACTGGGGAGATCAAAGTCAGTCATGTCCTGGTGTTCGTCATGCAGGCCAATGAATCAGTGCATCAGCATGTCTGACTCTTACTTTGTATTTTTCCTCTGATGTTAATAAGAGCAGAAACTTGTCAGCTGTATATAGTAAAAATAAAGTTGATGTTTGGGTGTTTAAAACATGTTTAAAAGCTTAAATATGCAGTATGACGTTTTAGAAAGTGTTACGTAATTTGGATTTAAAGCCTATGTTCTTCACTCTGTCATACATATTCATAGGACTAATCATAGACCACATAATTTTGTGTAAAGTTCCTTTTCCATGGGCAAAGCAGCCTTGAAGCTTCCCCCTGCGGTTTGCCTTCAGGGCCATGAGGGCTTTTCGTGACATTATTCCACCTTCGCTTCACCATCTTTACATATAGATATGAGGCTATTCCACACTTTCAGCACAAATGATCTCCAATTATCAGGCTGATAAAGATATCGATAACTCTGCACCTGTGTAATCCACCATGTGTTGGTCTGATCCATTTTAAAATTCGCTTATGGTTTTGGGTCAGTCTTTTTTAGAAGAGAATGACACACGGTTCACACATGACTGATGTGACAAGTCCTTCTCAGAAGTGAATGTGTCACAAAAAGAGATAAGCATTGATTTCAGATGTAATCGCGCTGTCCCACCCGAAGGACTATTATCGAGGGACAGGCAGTGGAGGTGATGGAAATCTATAAAAGTCTAGAAACTCGGACAGAAAAGAGGTTGAACTTTGAGAGCCACACAGACCTAATCAGCAACAAGAGTCAGTAACAGCTATTTTTTGTCTGAGGAATGTGTTTCCTTGAGGTCCAAACGGGCAACAAAGTACTTTTCTATCAGTGTTAGGTACTGCAGTGCATCTCAAGCCTCATTTTTGTCTGATTAAATGGTCAACATGATCCTCTCTCAGACATGCACTGCAAACCTGGAATTATCTGGACATCTCCCAGAGGAGCTGTATGTGAGAACACAAATGTCCAAATCAGTTGGATTGGACATTACATGGATGTTACTCTGCCAGCTCCCCAGTACAAAGTTCATGTAACGTCCGATTAAGTCCATGTGAGGAGAGGGCGGGTAATTGTCCAGGGAATTTACCACGAGCAAGTGGGTATGTGAGTGACGTTTCTGTCATACAGCTTGCACCAAACCGGGGGAAAACAAACATCAGGTGGTAAAGATGAAGGGTCATTTACACAGAGATGGCAACGAATATGTCGAACTGGAGAGGGATGAGATTTAGCATCGAGGGCCTACGCCACAGTCGTCAGCCAAATTCAAGGAATGGTGCAGTGGTTAGCATTGTTGCCACACAGCAAGAGGGTTCCCGGTTCGAACCTAGGGTAGGAGTTTGGATTTTTTGGGGTTTCCTCCAGGTGCTCCAGCTTCCTCCCACAGTCCAAAGACATGCAGGTTAATTGGTGACTCTAAATTGTCCGTAGGTGTGAATGTGAGCATGAATGGTTATCTGTCTCTATGCGTCAGCCCTGTGATAGTCTGGCAACTTGTCCAGGGTGAACCCTGCCTCTCGCCCAATGTCAGCTGGGGTAGGCTCCACCCCCTTATAGGATAAGCGGTTAAAGGAAATGAGTGATTGAATAAATACTGGTGACATTACCACAGTTTAATCCAGGTCATGTCCCACCTCCTGCATGCTCTACCCAAGTGCCACCCCTTGCTGAAGCCAAAAACAGGATTCCCAGTCAGTGAGAACCTTCCTGACATGTACAATCCCCTGTTGTGTGCTGCATGAGTGAAAGGGAAACTCCAGGCAATGTCTAGACCTGATCCTCCAAACATTGTTAATATGTTAGTCAATATGAGAAAACGGCTATGGTTTGAAATGTGGCGTATTTTATTACAAATTCACTGTAACTGCTTGGTTGCATCAACTTGTTAATTACATTAGATTAATATGCTGTCACAGAACTATGCATGTGTTGTTTTTAAACCGACATTTATAACACACTGATATGCAGAACAGAGAAACATATTATGTCAGAGCATTACATCTCAATTAAAACAAGCATGGCTCCACCAGAAGCCATGTTTAACCAAAAGACCGGGTCAGTAAGTACACCAAGAGAAACCACCGTTTCCTGTCCTGGATAACAGTTTAGCGCAGAAACCATAACCAGCTACACACTGCACTAATATCCACTAACACAGAGAAAGAAAGAATCTAAGCCCTTTTATCCAGCACACCAACTTTTCCAGGAACTTGGGAACTCTTTCAGGAACTTGTGCTGGTTCTGATTTTGGTTTCTCGATTCCTACCACAAAAAAACTGCCCTGCAACCAAGGTACTAGTTTTCATTGGGCTGCAAAATACAGGGGCGGAGTTTGGACTGCTGAACTGTGCTGACTGCTCATACCCAAGCTTTGCAAGAGTCTTACACAACCGCCATTTTTAAATGCCAGCAACCATGTGATTAAAAAAACAGAGAAGCAAGAAGATGAAGAAAAAACTGCTGCTGCTGTGATTGTGATTTTGCATGGACAGGCACCTACTGCTCACTCCATAATCCAACTCACAGCCCCTCAGATCTGGTGACCATCACTGCTCTCATTTTTCATGCACTCAGTTACAAACCAAAGGCAACTGAGCATGTTCAGCTGTTGTCACTAAATTGTGGAAGAGGCTGCTGCGAACAACTACATCGTCCCCCTCCACTGATACCTTTAAAACCCGTCTTAAGACCCATCTCACCATTTAAGTATCATTATAATGAAATACCTGCAAACTTTTTTTATTTTGCTTGTATTTTATTTGTCATTTATACAATGCTGTTTTTGTGCTATGGTTTTATCAAGATATTTTATGCTTTTATTTACTTATCTTTTCTTGTTTATGACTGTTTTCTTAATCCTACTCGTGTCTTATTTGATCATGTTTCTGTTCTATTCAATGTCTTAGGTCAACATTCATCGTTTTTAAATGTGCTGAAACCTGACTTGACTCGACTTGACTTGATCCCCCCATCAATTCCTGTTAATTTTCACAGCTCCTGAGGCGCAGCGAGAAGGCAGAGACAAATATGCGAGACAAATTTCTGAGAATCCCCAAAATTTGTTCATCTAGTTTCTGGAGTTTATCTGATGACAAAGAGGTTAGACAGAGGGGAATAAAAAAAGACAGAGGAGGCAGAAAGACAGAGGATCAGAGAGGTAAAGACAGGAAGACAACAAAGATGGAGACAAAAGGGAGAGGTACAAAGAAACAAAAAGACAGAGGAGAAAACAAACTAAAAAGAGGAAACAAGAGGGAGAATTGAAACTGAAACTGAATTTCATTCAGCACTTAGCTAATGTTTTTTTCTGTAATTCTGTGGTCTAACTGTCATGACAGATTTACCCAGAAACGTGGCCTCGAGTGTATATGACAAATACACAAAGCAACATCAGTCATCATACATGTCTTTCCTGCACTGACAGTGTATATTAGTCACTGCGATAAGCTTTAAAACAAACGTTAGTGTGTCTGATTTGTAATGTGCATGTAAATGTAGTGACACAGAAGGAAGGGAGATAACAGGGAGAGAAAAGGAGACACACAGTAGGTGTAGGTATCCTCTTCCTCATTCTGGGTGTGTTAAGCAGCGAGGAATGCTCTCAGGTGTCAGTGCTCAGAACTCAATGGCTATCTATTCACTGCAACACAACACACACACACACACACACACACACACACACACACACATATGCACATGCACACAAACACAGTTTACGCCAAACATGACTGGGATTGATCCAAGTCCTTTTAAAACCCATCTTATCAACTGACAACTTTAATCTGTGCTGGCATTTAATACGCACGCACACAGGCACATTGCTGTGTGTGTGTGTGTGTGTGTGTGTGTGTGTGTGTGTGTGTGTGTGTGTGTGTGTGTGTGTGTGTTTGGAGAAAGAGGGACGGGGGTAGCTTCTAAATATGGTGGGAAACTGCCACCAACACCACTCCCATTCAACCCCAGCTCCTTTTACAAAAGGTATTCAGTCTAGGAGAGACCTGCTCTCTCTTTCTCACTCACCCTCTTTCTAACACACACACACACACACACGCAGATTGAGTGAGTACCTTTTTACCAGAAGAGAGAGAGAGGTGGGGTGGAGAAGGGGGAGATGCAGAAGAGAAGAAGGGAGGAGGGAGGAGGGAAAGAAGGGTGGAGAGGAAGGCAAAGAGGAATGCTGTGCTTGTGCTTACTCTGAGGGGAGCGTGAACACACACACACACACACATTTGGAAAAGACAGAGGGGGGATTTATAAAAGATGGAACCTCTTCGGGTTCCCACGTCGGCTGGCAGCTTTCTGCACATATGCAGCCTGTGTGTGTGTGTGTGTGTGTGTGAGAGAGAGAGAGAGAGAGAGAGGGTGTGTGCATTGAGAGGCTGAAAGAGAAGGACAGAGGCAAAGTGTCTGAAGCAAAATTCAAGAGTTTCAGCTTGTTCTTCAATTTGCCTTCATGCATTTGGCTTGCATATGTGTGTGCATACATTCGTGCACGCCTCTGTGTGTGTGTGCGCCTATGGTCCAAGTCCTCCTGCCCTGTAATTGCGGTAATGATATGTCATCCACGAAGAAGAACTCGGAACGGGTGGGGTGGAATGCAACGGACACATACGAGCCGCATGCACACGTTCCACTCGCAAACCATGTATGAACAAGCTTCTCTACAAACTCCCTGAACTGAAGTCTTCAGACTGAGCACCTTTTTCCTCCCCACACAACCAGCACGTCAAGAAACCACATCTGATGGTGAACAAAAGCATGAACGAACCAGCTGCTGCATTCAGCTTTAAATTTCCTTTTAACAGGCCTACTTTAAAAACTTTTAATCAAGGCATTTACACCACAACATAGGTAAAGGTTGCTAAACGATGTTGTCTTTGCCCTGCAGTATCGATCAATCATGTCATAAATTCTGGATAAAAACTCTTACCAACTCAACCCCCTCAAGGTAAGGTGAAAAAAGCACCTTTAAAAATGAATGTTCTCTTGAAGGTAACATTGCTATTATGAAAGTTTATTGCGCATTTAGCTGGCAGAACCTACAATGAAGCTCATTCTCAAGGATACTTCCACAATAACAAGGTGAACTTGTGATTGTCTGGGTGCAGGACGATCTGTTGCATCAGTTGGCAGACCTGCCAAACCACAAATATCGGCAAAGGACGAACATATCATTGCAAACACGACAGAAAACATAAAATTCTCCCCTGAACTGTCTGGGATTCAAACTTGCAGCACTTCCTCGCCACAGGCCATTCTCTGCACGCCCTGGCTGCCGTTCTCTCCTTATCTCAACAAGGTTGCAGTTTTGGAAGTTTTGTCATTGCCACGTCCCACATTCCCTGCATGAACGAGCATTTCTCCACTTTTACAGAATGCAAATGAGTCTCCAAGGTTACACTGCGGTCGGTTGCCTGCATCTTGCACATAACTCAAGGCAGATGAGGAGCTCTTAACAATCTGCAGTTAGTGCTAGGAAATACAGGAACACCCCTAATCTTAATGTCAGTGTCTGATGAAATCTTGAGCCGCCATGCTGCATTTAATTAATCCCAGATTAAGTGGCATGAAAAACATCACGGTGTGTTATTTGGTTTCCTAGATTACTCCTTTCACGGAACTATTCTTTCTCTTTTATTTTCTCTGTCTTCCCACTCGTCTCCTTTTTTTCCTGTTTCCTCTGAATGCCAGGCATTCTGCAGATCATTGTGTGCAGCCCGAGCGCCGACAAGTCAGGACTCAGCCTGGTAAACGACAGGCTCAGCACTTCTCCCCCCCCGCCCGTCCATCCCTCACCCTCCACACACACACAGAAAATAAGCACCCTGGGCAAAGCCTTTCTCCCCTGTCATCCTCCCATCTATCCATCTACCCACCCATCCAATCCTCTCATCAGGCCTGGCTTCCAGGAACACAGGCCAGAAACAGATGACCCAGTGACTTCAAGTCAGCCTTCTCCCTCCCTCTCCCTCCCTCCCTCTCCTGCTGAGCCCTTTCAAGATTTAAGTAATGCTTATGTTGTGAGTCCACCTTACACTATGTTAACACAGAAAAATCAAACTTCAGATCACTTTAAATGAATCAAAAGACAGACTTTTTCCTTGTCTAAACGCCTCTGTAGTCCAGACTTAAAAAAGAACTCTAACAGCTTTGATTCCACACACATAAAATGTATCGGCATGCAATCTTTTCCTGCGTGCCAAATAAGTAGCTCAGCCAAAGTCTCCAGGATCTGACTCTATTGCCATCCACTTCCTGGAAAGACCCCGCCTTCCTCGCATTCCACTACCCTGTCAAAACACAGCTCCCCTCTCCCACTGGCTGACGGGAAACCATCGGCTCCCGTTATAGGCTGCTGCCGGGCCAGTGGGCGGGAGGAAGTAAAAGCGGAGCTCAAAGAAGCAGCGGCCCATTCCCAGAGAGAGGGAGAGACTCCAGTTACATAACTGCGCGCATACAGGATCAAGACAACACCCTCAATACACAGCAGAGCACAAAACAGGGTCAAAGAGAAAGAAAGGTGAAGAGACAGTAGAGGGAGGGCGGAGATAGAAAAGGAGACTGAGAGGAGAGAAGTTGAGGAAAGGGGGGAGGAGGAGGGGTAGGGAGGGAGGGAGGGGTCAGGAGCATCAGTTTTCCTTGTGTAAAAAAAAAAAAAGAAGAGGAAATGGCTATTTTACACTCAGGTCAGGAGCTGGAGGGAGAGTAGCTCCAGTGTGTGTGAGTGAGTCAGAGAGAGAAAGGTTAATTGGGGAATGGTGGAAGATCACCTGCGTCGAACCCTAAACGGAAGAGCAGTGGACCAAATAGAAAAACTGTGCCAAGAATAAAGTACACACACACACACACACACACACGCTCGTGACTAAGAGAGCTCTGTAGTTTTGTCAAAAGCAAAGCATTCAGGTTTTATTAAATCAATATCATCTGTTGCCTGTCTGCGCAGGGCGGAATTGACAGCAATCTGTTAACTGAGAGGAGGGCAGGGAGGCAGGATGGAAAGAGGAGAAGAAGGAGGAGGGGAAAGAAGGAAAGAGGACAAGAGGAAAGAGGAGAAGGGAGAAAATGGGGAGGGGGGGGGCGAGGGGGCCGCACGTTGAGTGTATGTGGAGAGAGAAATGTGTGGAATCCTAATTGTGTTATTGCTCCAGAACAAACATTAGTCCTGCCTGTCATACCACAGACAGCGGGCAGTGAGCGTGAGCGTGTGTGTGTGTGTGTGTGTGTGTGTGTGTGTGTGTGTGTGTGTGTGTGTGTGAGTAAAAGACAGAGAGGGAGGGAAAATTGAATGAGTCCTGCAAATAAGGAGTCAAGCTAAGAGAGTTTGAAACATGCTCTCAACTTTTTCCCCGGCTCTTCATGAAGGCAGAGCGCTCACAATCAGCTCTGTGTTGCACTGGGAGTTCTGCGTTAGCCGTTAGCTTCACATTAGGACAGCACGCAGCTAGCTCCAGCAGATGTGTGCATCTGCCAGCGAGCCCTCCCTCCTGCAGCTGTACGGCTGTGGGCTGGCCATGTGTGTGTTAGTGTGTGTGTGTGTGTGTGTGTGTGTGGTTGGGCTGGGGGCCAGCAGGCAGTAAACCCACAGTAGAGGCCCTGACAGTCCAACGCTTGCCACGTAGCCACGTAGCAGCGACGTAACTCCAGAGGAGAGGAGAAAAAGAGATCTGTATTCTCCCTATCTCCTAAGGCCCAATCCCATTTCTTATTTTTACCCCGACCCCTTGTTTTTGAGTGCTTCTTTGCCCTCAGAACAGAGATACAAGCGGGAGTGTTTGAAATATTCCCCTCTGAAATGGGACAACCCTTCAAGACCCTGAGACATCACCAGGGCTCATCAATGGCGTTTACGTAAACAGACGCAACTATGGCAACGATGGTATTATCACAATGACATTTGTCATTTATCTGAAGGCTTTAGAGAAACAGGGATGCTCGCCCTTCGTTCACAACTTAAGTTTCATGGTGTCAATTGATCAAACAAGTCATCAAATAAAAAAGAACACTGTTTTAATACCATGCCACTAGCAATGCTCCGTAGGCTAACGTTAGTCTGCACTGATATTAGAGGAGCGTTTACAAGCAATGACAGTTTTGGTGGGCCGATGCAAAAGTTCGCGTCAGCCTGGTACCTTTCAATTGGCATTGGCTTTTCCATTGGCTTTGTTTTCCTTCAGCAAGATAATCTTTACAAATGAACACCACTTGTCTGATTTTAAAGCCGTAAATCCAATCGCCAAAAAAAGCTAACATTGGGCTATAAACGAACGAAACACAACAGTCACATGACTTCAGCATCACCACCATAACAAGGCTGTAAAGCCGTGATCGGAGCTATGCTGTTATGTAGTCTCATTTAGTCACTTTTTAGCAACTAACTTTTTAAAGACATGTAAAAGCTTACTGACAGATTTCATGTCGTAGAACAATACGTTACAGCCTCTTTGGCTTGTGTTAACAACAGACCTTACTTCGGGCATCAAAACATAAACTCATGCAAATAACCCATAGACTTTAAGACAAGGGAATCGGGAGTGCTAAAATGCTTACTAAGTTCCTGCTTTAGGACTCATTCCTGCTGCACTTAGGAGCTATTACAGGGGGGAGGGGGCCAGTTGACATGGAAATGCAGCAAAATGCAGGACTGTCGAGCACAAATCAGCACTGACAACATAACGTTAGCTGGCTAGCAAGTTTGCATCGGCATACTGGAGATTTTTTGTTATGCCTGCTAGAAGGAAGAGAACCATGACACATTGAAATTAAACAAAGATAATACAGGGGTTCGATTGGGGGAGCCCGTCAATCTGGGTTTTTTCCGGGTACTCCAGACGTGCAGGTTAGGTAATTGGTGACTCTAAATTGTCCGTAGGTGTGAATGTGAGCATGAATGGTTGTCTGTCTCTATGTGTTAGCTCTGTGATTGTCTGGCGACCTGTCCAGGGTGTACCCTGCCTGTCGCTCCGCGACCATCAAGAGGATAAGCAGTTACGGAAAAATGAATAAGATAACACCACGGATATCATCATTAAATCTTAATCAAAGAAAATGCATTTGTGTTTTTTTTGTTGCTTGTACAGCAATCTTGCTGAAATTTTCTCATCACACTAGGTTTGGAGTGAGCCTCTTAAAAAACTAGTAGCCCAAACTCTTTGCTCAACTCCTCTATCCCAAAAAGAATCGGGACACCCTATCCCTTGGCATGAAGCGCAAAATGAAAGGGTAGGGTAAGAGGCAGGGGCAGGGGGTGTATTGGGATTGAGCCCAAGTCTGGGAAAAAGATGCAAGCTGAAGGGAGAAAATAATTGAGTAAAATAATGTGGGTCATTACGTGGGAGTCTAAACAGAGGCAACGCACTCAAACACACTCAGACAAAGTGACTTTGTGATACTGTTTATCCCAGTCACAGACACTGGCGTTTCCCCCAATTACATCAGCCGGGACCACCAGACTTATGCTCTTTTCCTCCAACTGAGAGCTCCTTTGACTTACAGATGTTCAAGGCCTGTTTCCATCAACTGTTGACCGCACACACAACAAAATTGTTTACCGACCGGCACAAACAAAAACCCACCCCGCCCTAATCATCGTCATTAAAACTGATGTCATTGTCTTCATTGCTTCCATCAGCCTCATCAATGCCTATAACAGTTCTGCCATCGTCATGACTGGCACTGCCGTCGTCTTCATTATCCCTGTCAATCCGCCAGACTGCCTTAAAAAAACGCTGTATTTTATTGGTATTTGTGTGTGTTTAATACAGAGGAAGTGGCTATTCTCCCACAAGCACATGAACATGACTCACTCTTCTTCATAGCAGGCGCTTCCAGATTTTTCTTCTCCTTTTGTCCTTTTCTCCCCCCTCCTCCCTGTCTCTCTCTCTCTCTCTCTCTTCCCTCCCTCCCTCCTTCCCTCCTCCTGCCCCACCACACTTCAGACTTTTCTCCATCAGATCCGGAGAGGCTGAGGGCTGAGCGCTCTGCAGCCCAGAGAGGAACACTGAGCCTGAGGAGAGCTCACAGCAAACCCCTCCCTAACACCTCGGATCTCCAAGGCTCAGTCTGGCCACACACACGGAGGCTAGTTCAACAAGCCAGGAGACTAAAGGCTGAGTTGGGCTGACTGGTGGGTAGTATGACAGGCTGTGGGGATGCACATACAGGCCATCTGGGTGCCAGCTTGGCATGGCTAGCTTGCTAATAATGTTAAATAAGAGCCGGGGTCACTCAGTTGGGATTATTCAAGGATCGTTTAAGATTCAGGAATTCTAAATATCTCTAGCCCCGAGCCCCTTTTTTTGCAGGCACAACACCACTGACCCCTACCTGATCTTTAACCTATTGACCAAATACTGAAGACGTGCACGCCCACAGGTGTGCTCCAAGCTGGTGCAGTTTAAAATCAAAAAATGAAGGTTACAGTCAAACACAAAGACAGACAGACAGACACGCAAGCAATTGACAGCAAAGGTAGACAGACAGATAAAAAAGCAGCAAGACAGGAACAGATACGGAGAACGGCTAGACAGCTGTGGAGTCATTTATTTTTTTTAATCTATACTAATTTGTCAGTTTCAGAAATACATGTTATTTCAAAGTCATTTCTCCTCTTGTCACCATGGAGATATGAAGACGGAGTGAACTCAACTCAGGTTCAAACATTCTCTCTTTA
Organism: Cephalopholis sonnerati; assembly: GCA_019142605.1. Classification (NCBI taxonomy): domain Eukaryota; kingdom Metazoa; phylum Chordata; class Actinopteri; order Perciformes; family Serranidae; genus Cephalopholis; species Cephalopholis sonnerati. The sequence goes on from JAGQAX010000015.1 coordinate 35,777,487, forward strand.
TCTATCTTTTTTCTCTTTCTCTCATACACACACATATAACCTGCACATAATAACCTGCCCAGGCACTACGGATGAAAATTAGCTCATTAGCTAACTCTGGCACATTTACATTGATGTGGGAAAATGAAATGTTGATTAATGGGCACGGTCACTGGTAAATAGATGATTAAATAATTCCAAAATGATGCACACTGTAGGGCTGGGTGTCAATACTCAATCCATTATGGTATTAACCCAGTGTTGAAACTCTTATCAAATGATACCTGCATTCAATCCTTTTTGTACCCAGATCTAGAAACAAAATCACTTTTGTATGGTTTTGCTTACAGCCAATCACCGCTAGTGTTCTTCCATTGAATGTAACACTACTGCTGCAACTACAACCAGTCGCACCCCCAGACTTTTTTTTTGGGGTGGCCAGATGAGGCAACTGAAAATCATGGGGTGGTACACAAAAACCAAATGCTATAACTGAATTTCAGGAATTCCTTTTTGCTGCGCAAGTATATTGGATAGTTGAAAACTATAAACAACATATGTTTAAGAAATTGCTTAGTGATATAGTTTGGTTCCCTATTTTACAGTTAGTGCAGTGACCATTTCGAGTTCCACAACAGTCCTGTTTTAATGTGTTATGTATCTGTATATACATGTGTTTGGTCAGTTATTGTTCTTCAAATAGACTGGTAAACAGCTTTAATTTGAAGGAGTACATTGTAAGTCAAAAAACATTTACTAGAAACAAGCCATCTCAAGTTTTGGGAAGACTTTTGGGTACCCACAGAACCCATTTTCGTTCTGTTATCTTGAGGTTCGAGTCCATGGGGCCCCCTTGAAAATGGCCGTGCCAGTTGGTCCCTCACCAAAATCCAGCCTGCCTTTGGAGCATTATTCAGCCCCCATGTCAACAGGCTATGCTGACATGGTTCATTCCAATGGTTGCCTAAGGTCTTCTAGTTTTACAAGATACCACTACCTTCCTACCCCCTACCTGTCAGGGGGCATGGCCCCTCCTGCCTCCCCCCCTTGGGTTGCCACTTCAAACAACCCATACAGCCAGTGATGTGTTGAAGCCTAGCGCTACGTATTTTACGGAGTTGGCAGTTCAGCTTCAGGCCACCAAAACATTTATAAGTATGGGTATACACACCTGTGACATCTGACAACAATACATGCATATGGTGCAAATTAAAATTTTAATAACCCTAACCCTTTCAAAATGTAGTTGAAAAATTGTAATGGACTAAATGCTTCTATTCACATGATTGCTACTGAGTGAAGTAGGAAAAAAGGTATCAAATGAAGACCTCTGTTGGCATCAGGATCACTTTAAGGGTACTGCTATTCTCATGAATTACATGATAGCCAACCCTTCTCTCAAGAGGCCTTCCACATGTATCAGACATTCATTTACATCCCAGACATGACAATATTATGCTAGCATGACATTATACAGCGCCAGCTCTGCATTAGCTCCACAGCCTCATTTCATGTCTCCTCTACACGTCCTGGCCCACCACCTCCTCTCAGTCTTTTCTTTATTGCTGTGTAATGCTGTTGGTTCCATGTAATACAGCCCCTTAGCATAAATATGACGCTTCTGCCCGCAGAGCTGGATCCTTTTCAAGTGGCAGCTCAGATAAGGCAGCGCCTGTGTTGCGTATGACTTTCGTGGTTGCACGGTTTTCACAAGAAAGGACCAGTGGCCAATGAACATTAGTTACACTTTGATTTGTATGCACCAGCGCTTAGCCTTCCTCCTACTTCCTGGACTCCCTCATCTCCACCTCCTCTGCTCCTCTTCAATCCCACTTCCAGCTTTAACCTGTCTGAGTGCTCCCCTACCCTCCCTCTACCTCACATGCTCCTCCCTACCCTCATCCCCACACTATTGGCCCTATTTCCCAAACAACCCCTCAGCCTTCAAAAGACAGCCGCCCATTCAGAAGGTTTTGGGGGTAGGTTGGGGGAGGAGGTCAGCGCAGGCTTGGAGAAGGGTGAGGGGAGAGGGGGGTGGTGTGCAGGGTTCTCATTCCCGCTAAATTGTCCCACATGGCTGAGCGTGCTTAGTTTAAACAAACACAGCCACTTCCTCCTCACTGCGCACATCGGCACACAGACACAGGCGTGCACACACACCCACATAAACACACGCCAATTGGGTGCACAGGCATGCTTGAACTCCATCGCACAAAAACAAGCATGCGCGCACATATATAAACACACATACACACAATACATTGTGTACCTTGGCGGGCAGCGGACAATACATTCAGTCTCGCGCCCCAGCTAGTAAACCTCCAGCTGAGCACAGAGTCCACACTGAAACACCACAAGTCTGGAGATCACTTATAGTTCCTCATGGAGGACAAGTTCACATGCATATTCAGCATGTTTAGTGTATGATTTGGCCTCTAGTAACACCAAGTTAAAAGGAAACTTTTGTGGGCTTTAACTGTACAATCCACAATAAACATCTCAGCTCATGTGTCCCTGGAGTCAAACCCCAAAACCCAAAGTCATACCACAGGATGAGACTCAGGGATCAGACACCGGACACAACATATATATGTGTGTGTGTCTGAGTGTGTGTGTGCACAGTCCTGCATTTGTGTACGGAGAGACAAAGAGAGGCGGAAATATGGAGGATGTGACCAATGTGACTGTTTTAATTTATGTTACTGTACAATCTGTTTGGGAATTAAATTAAATCACATTACTCATATAGAAAATTAAATGTTTCTATGTTGTTCTGAAAATGCTTTCACTGCAGTTGAGAGAAACTTATTTCAACAATGATGTTAAATAATGGTGTTTTTTAACTTTTCTAAAATGTGTCAGAAGATTTGTATTTATATGTCAACCTGAACCAAATTTCCTGCACTTTTTATGTTTTAATTATACACGAGACTGACAATAAACACAATCGCAAAGTCGCTGAAAGTACTCAGAATACAGAGCTGTAAACCTGTCAAAGTTTGATGCTTAAAATTTGGGAATCTGCTGCTTTTCTTGGTCTCGTTTAATTGAAAATGTGGGGGTTTTGACTGTTTGATGATGGCATCACTGGCACTCTCTTTGGTTATATTACAGTCCAATTAAAAGCACCAGCCCAGTCGCCAGAAGATGATGTCGGCATCGTATGTTTTTGCAAACCATGAATGTGCAACATTCAACGTATCATATCAGCAATTTTTTTCCTTTGTTAAGATCATTTTTGGGGGCTTATGCAGCAAAGGGCAGCAAGCTGGAGTTGAGCCCACTGTTGCACTGTGTGCCCCCATATCAACGTTTTTAAAGTGACTTAGTATATGAGCTGACTTTGTCATCAGGAGGTGGAGGGGATGGCGGATGGCGTGACACCTAGGTGAGACGCCCGCCGAGCTGCAGACCACAGTTTGAGACCCACAAACAACAAAACTGGTTGTGCTGTAGTGAGACATCGCTGGGTTTCCTGCGGCCTTTTAGCCACAAAACCCAGTTGTTTTTAAGCGAGACCTTGCTGCTTTACCAGCAGGGATCGTGCCCCCCAAAACAGGTATTTTAAGCAAAAACAGGATCTTTTCCTAACCACAACTAAGTGTTTTTTGTGCCTACATGTACCACACACTAACCACAGTGATGTTGAAAGTTTCGACACATCCGCTACATAATAATGCACAAATATTATGTACCTGTGGTTTGCAGAAACATTCAGTGCCAACATGTTTTCATGCAATTGAGTTGGAGGCACTTAAGTGAAAGATTGCAACACACAGCTGACGAAACATGCACAAAAAAATGACACAAATCACAGTATATAGAGTGGGATTAAAGCCATAAAATACAGTATAGTACATGATGTATAAACACTAGCGTGTCATTAGAGTCAGTTGAAAGTTCAACGTCCACTTAAGTTGTCTTACCTCTGCTGTGAGGTTCGCCGTGAAGACCCACCTACCTCTGCATTACCATGTATTTCAATGTAATGACCTACAATCATCCTAATCAGCTCTGCATTACAAGCGGCTAGTAAAGAGGAGCGAAGAAGGACAACCACTGAGTCCAGACAATAAGCCCGCATTCACTGCCAGTGGACCTGCTGCCGCCCAGGCCTGCACACACAGCATGTCTCTGCCACTAATGCCGAGCTCCATCAGGGCTGCATGCCATGAGTCTTAATTAAGACAGCTATGCCAAGTCAAGAAGTGAATTCAACCCCCCCTCCCCACTTCCACACACACACAGACACACACTCTCACACACACAGACGGATGCACAAACTCACATTCTTGGATGGACGAGCACGTAGACGGAGACAAACCACCAAGAGACACTCAGATCATCAGTTTTATGGGCCATGAAAAAGCTTGCTCAGTGGGTGGTGTGTGTGAGTGTGTGTCTCTGTGTGTGTGTGGGGGTGCTGAGAGAGAAAGACTATTTAGTCACACCTACATGAGAAACCTGTCTCCTCTCTCACAGACAGGACAACAACTGAGTCTGAGAGATGGGCACACACACACACACACACAGCCTTTATATGCATAACAGAGCAAGGAAATCATGAATGAATGGCACTTTACATGCCTAATTCCAGGACTCATAGTCATGTTTATGCATGTGCGTGTGTGTGCATGTGTGTGTGTGTGTAGAGAGTGAGAGAATGCAGCAGTGTTAAATGCATTAGAAGAAAATGGGCTGAAAAATGAGAGAGGACAGTTCTGGGAATAGCAGGCCAATGGAAAGTGTACATACAATCACTTGCTCCCTAACATCAAACACACACACACACACACACACACACACACACACACACACACACACACACACACACACACTTATAACACCCCTCCCCACAGCCTGGGGTCACAGGGTCACATTCCTCCTCCTCAATCAGCCTCAGGATTTCACACACTAGTTCAGGGATGTGGGTGTGTGAGCGCTGTAGTGTGTGTTTCTGCCTGTCTGCCTGTGTGGGTGGATGTGTGTTTGGGATGTTTCAGTGATTTGTGGGGGGTCCCGGCTTGAAGGCGAGGAGGGGAGCAGTGAGGGGAAAATAGGGGAGGCCATGTCCACAGTAAGCCGGATAAATCTGAAAATCCATTTTCCTTTTCTTTTTTTTTGAACTCTTTCCAGACTGAACAAAGACTTTCCAAAAGGATGATGCCTGCGTACACTCCATCAGGTGGCAGCGAGGTGAAGTGGACAACTTTCCATCGCCTCCAATTCTCCTGCGGTCATTTTGAAAGTGAATAAAGCCAATTACGAAACACAGGTGTGTTATTAACCTGTGTTTATGGTTTCTAGGTAATTTTGCAGGTATGATTTGATCTATGTCTCAGCCAAGCAGCGCAGGAATGACTGTTGGCTTTGATAGGCGTGTGTGTATGAGCTGAAATCAGATCACTATTTCAAGTAGAAAAAAAATAAGTGGTGCTACGCTGGGGTCGAGACACTAGGTGTTGGTGATGGTGGTGACTGTACTTAATGTAGATACATTAAGTTATACATTATATATATATATATAATAATGGTGTCGATGTGCAGTCTGAAAAGCATCCGAGGCACTCTGACTGTAGGTAAAACTAACACAAATGTGTTGGTTATCCATGTGTTAATAAAGGATTTTTACTTACAACCACAGTGCCTCGGGTGACTGTTAGACGGCCAACATATACCATGGACTTCTACGTTCAGCAGGCTGGACAATCGTTGTTTTTTATTCTTATTCAACTACTTTATAAACAGTTTTATACTCAATGACATAACAGCTGTTGCTGTTTTGGTCCCTGTCCTTATGAGATTGGAGCTTTAGCTACTTTTCCCGGATTTGAACTTCAATGCTGATGACAAACTTTTTGAAAACCACCTGAAAACAGTTAGTGTGGATGAAGTCCATCAGCGTTTTCAAATTACCAGCCTTGCAGAAAAGCACTGAGAGTGGCGAAAGAACAAGATGGAGATATGACAGGTATGTGGAGCTGGGATGGGTGGGGGAAGACGGGGCGCGAGGAGCAGAGGGAGGGGTCGAAGTGTGTCTGCATGCCCTGGAGGGGTAGGGGCGGTGGTGGTGGTGGGGGTGAGGGGCGAGGAGGCGGGTAGTTTAACAGGGGAAAGCAATAAAACATGTGGCTTCGCATTAAAAAACAGCTACTTCCTCCTTAAGCAGAACCTTCCACTCTGGCCCTGCATATCCGCCAACATGTGACGGCGGGTACAACACGCATGCACACACACACACACACACACACACACACATACAGTACATTCACAAAGAAAGAAGGATACTTAAAAACTGTGTGCACCAGTTCCTGCCATGTAATAATAAGAAATATAACCTGCCGCAGAGTCACTTCCACACTCCAACACACACACACACACACACACACACACACACACACACACACATGAACCCCAGGCCACAGCAGGCTCGAGACACTTGAGATACACACTCAAAACGCTCACAGTCAGGCATAAAAACAGCCATTAACGACCGGCGGAACTTTCCATGGGCCTGCCAACTAGCAACACCAACACGCCTGGCATGCTAATGCAGGCACGTAAAGTTAACTCTGTGTGTGTGTATGTTTCATGCATGTGTGTTAAGTCGGTGCTCTGTGTGTGTACAGGTGCGTGCTTGATCCCTTTGGCCAGCTGACCACGCACACACACACACACACACACACACACACACACACACACACACACACACACACACACACACACCAGTGGGCAGCTCTTCAACAAGCTATTTCTATGGATGATACCCCCGAGGAGCTGTGCAGGAGCACGGGCAGGGCAGGGCAGGGCAGGGCGGCCTGAACTCAGCCTGCTTTACCGCACACATTATTTACAAAATTTTACCAACTGACGAGAAGTTGACGAGAAACTTGACAGCTTAATTTATAGATTGTAAACATGTCATCTTTGTGTCATTGTCACTTGATTTCATCATCATCATCATCTCTCTTCCTCAAATGCCACTCTGTCTCTCTCTGCAGCCATGCAGCTGCTGTGGAGACCTTTCAGATGAAGTGATAAGCAATGGCTCAAATCAGCAGCTAGAGAAGTGAAAGTTTTTGGTGAAGTCACGTGTTGCTTTGTGTGCAAACTATGCTCTGTATTCAAATGCATCAAGGCTGCGGAAATATGGCTGATTTGCAAACAAAGTACTGTATCCTCTTGTATCCTGTATAATACTTTACCACATTATACTATACTGCTATTTAATCAAAAGTCTAAACTAAATCTAAATCTAGAATTATTACAAGTCTCCACCTTCTTTTTATTTATATAAATGTGTTAATTTTCAATAAGACATCCTGTTAATTACTTTTTTATCTGCCTTCTTCTGCTGTGCAGAAGTGAAGTTACAACTAATGATTCTTTTCATTGTCATTCAATCCACCAAATACTTCAGCTGCACAATTAATCCAAATATTATGGAAACTGCAATACGGGTTAGAGCAATATCTAAATTGCAGGAGCTGTAATTTTTTGATAAACTAAAATATGTCACAGCATACCACTGTAAATGAAGCAGTGTGATGCTACAGAGATGCCCTGACCTGCACATCATACTCCAAACATTAAGGAACATGCACGCTTGGTATAGACCCCAGAAATTTTTTTTAATTTTTATATTTTTTTGTGTGAAACTGAAATGCAAAAATGTTACGTTTTTTTTTTTTTTTTTCTCTACTAAATACTGCACTTTAGTTTGCTATTTTTGTCCAACCAACAGTCTGACATCCAGAGTGATCAATTAAAGCAGACTACACTTACATTTGAGAGGCTGGAAACGGATCATCTTTGGTCTTTTTTGTTTAAAAAGGCTGAAAAAATTAATTAATCAATCATGAAAACTGATACAAATACATTTTCTGTCACGCAACTTATCAATTAATTGACCAATAGTTTCAGCTCTTACTTATTATTTCCATTTTTATATCAAAAATGTGCTGTTTTGAATGATGAGACTGGCGCACTTCAAATCAGATTGGCCCAATATACAATGCATGCTTTCATTCCAAAACGCTATGCAAATGTTGATTGATATTTTAAAACAGATGTAGCAACAGCCTCCAAATTGGTGCTGAAATCGCTGGGGTTTGGGCTGTTAAATGGACAGAAGAAGACATCTGTTAAGTCAGTGACTCGCTGAGTTACTAATAATGGTGCTGTTCACTTGAAATTGAGTTATGTCTTTGAGACTGTTAATATTTTGTTAGCAAAAGTTTGGCATATCTGAGAGCTTCAATAGCCTTCAATGACAGTCCTTAGATTTCATGGAGAGTAGAGTAGAGTAGAGTAGAGTAGAGTAGAGTAGAGTAGAGTAGAGTAGAGTAGAGTAGAGTAGAGGAGGAGAGGAGAGGGCAATAGGAAAGGAAAGGAGGAGGGGAGACGGGGTAGCAGAGAAGTTGAAAGGCTTCTTTTATCTTCTTCTAAATCAACTGTCAACAATGCAGGAAATTATCAAGGGAGGCAAAAAAAAGTGGAGACGGGGGCTCTGGAGAACGAGCAAGGAAGGGAAGGAGGGAGGAAGGGAGGGAGGGAGGGAGGGAGAGGAGAAGGCAGAAAGAAAGAGAGGAGGAGGAGGGTAAACATTACAGCTCTGTGCCAAGCAAACATGAGATGCTGGGATACTTCAACAAAAAGCCACCGTTCATATGGGAGAGAAGGAGACACAGAGGAACAGAGCGAGCGGGCGTGCGTGAGAGGGACCGTTAGGCAGTGTTGCGGAAAAGCTGGGAAATGGAAAGTGAAAGCATCGAGCAGCAGATAAGCTGTCATGAGACATGGACATTAAGTTTATCTGTGTTTTGAATGTTGCACCAGGACGCAGCTCTTACTTGTTATGTGTTTGCACGCAGGTTTAGTTTGACCCAAATGTAACCTCAAAATAAAACAGGAAGCTACCCAAACAGCTAATGCAATACACTCTGATCGGTCACACACATAAAAATGACAAAACACCAGCCAAAGCTGCATAAGGACACTCAACAACAGACAACAGAGCCAAATGAATGCAAACGTGTCTCTTTCTGAATGAGCCTGTCCAATCCACTTTAAGTCAGACCTATTCACAATATGTAAGAGGAGCAACATCACTATGATGAATCACCGTGCACTGATAGATACAAACAGTCGGAGCGAACCTATCTCATTCAGCGCCACCTCCCCCTGGCTCCCTATCTTTGTCATGCATGATAGCAAACTGTATATCTTTCAATTTTTGACTGTTAATCTGATAAAAATAAGCAGTTTCAATAAGTCATGTTGGTCTCTGGAACATTTTAATGATCATTTTAACTATTTTCTAACATTTTTTGGTTGGTTCATGGATTATTCAAAATAAATGGCAGATTTATCAGTAATTTACTGCACACAGATTTCTGTCAGCTTCACAGAGCCACTTGCTTTCAATAAAAATGAAACATTAGGTCGTCGTACCCTCTAGAGCTCCCCTGCACTCCATCATGTCACAGCAGCCTCCGCCGCCGCTTTTCAAAGCAAACACATCAGTCTGCTCCGCCATGGGAAGAACCCATGTGCTTTACTGTGCTTTTACATCATCGGGGCAGAAGACTTACAGGGAGCACAGGAGGAAGCTGAAACTCCCCTCCTCGTCTCCCCCTCCAGGCGCCTTACAGAACAGAAACGCCTCCGCACGTCCAAACACACCGATAAGTTAAACCTCCTATCACAGGTAAGGAAGCAGGAAGCAGCTCGTCCACTTGACCAAACCACACCTCGGCTACAGTAACAGTGAGGGCAGCGCAGTCTGGGAAACACACCTGTTGTATTAGAGAAACAGATGGTACGACTGATAGCGGACTGTACGCAAACTACAGACGTAGTTTAGTACTGTAGATAGAAAAGGCGTGCAATTAATGAGAGGAAATATAATATTCCAGATATGGGCAGCTTATCAGAGCCAAGAGGGCCATTTAAACAGTCATTATCAGTGTATACAAAGAGCAATTATGGAAGATTACTTGCACTCATGGCAGTAAATGGTGGATAGACTTATATCTGCACAGGCAAATGCATGTTTCATTAGCTGAATCACAACCGTCATATACTGAGGCAGAATGCAACCAACAATTACCTTCATTTTTGTGTAATCTGATGATTTTTTTCTGGATTCAGTGACAACTTGTTTGATGCCAAGTGACGTCCACAATCCAAGGATATTTGTTTTAGTGTCTGTATGTATTCTAAGTAAATATAATAAGTAAAAAAAAGGTTGTGCAGCTCTTTTATTTTATCTTATTCATATTTTTGTGGCATTTTTTTGTCATTCTTTCTTCTTTTTTTTTGCAAAGATTTGTTTTCTATCAATAGATGCTCAAATTACAGTGCAGGAGCAGTTCCAAATTGTGTCAGGTTTCTAGTCGCGCATTTGATAATATTATTTCAATAGAAAAAGTAAAAATAAAGGGATAATACTTATCCAAAAACATAGGAAAAAAGCAAAGGATAAAAACTTAAAACATTTAATTTAATATATATTAAATATATATACAGAGAGGATGCACATTTTGATGTACAAAAACATATTAATAAATTCACGACTGGATCCAACATGATCAAAGTTGGGAAGGAAAAGCAAGAAGTTGTTCAGCATCAACCATCCCCCCACTCTCCATTCCTGAATGTTTCTCCATTTTTTGTCATTTATATGAATATGACACACTATATAATTACATAAACAAAAGTTTAAAAGTTAAGGTTGGTCCAGGAAGAGTCACATAACTGTGTTCGGTTACATCCAAAGAAGGCAGAATGTTAATAAAAGGATGCGTTTTTATCTTTTATCTCATTTTTCTACCTTGCTTTTGACTCTTGAACTGCTGTAACGAGAGAATTTCCCTGATGTGGGATCAATTACGTGCATATTATCTCTTATCATATCTTATCTTATTGCAAAAAACTAACTAAACAAACTAAGAAAAGCAGAAAATCCTTAAATATGAGAAGCTGGAAGAAGTTAATGCTTAGTATTCTTGCTTGAAAATAACTTAAACGATTAATCGATTAGCTACGTAGTTAATAATCGGAGTTGTTTAACTTATATTTTTAGCTCTAATACTGACCAAAATGAGTTAGTATCTTGAGCCAATCCCCAAAGTGAATTTCGCCTACTAGAAAATGACTGCTTAATGGCATACAGCTTTGTTTATCTCAGAAAAATCAGTACAGTATTCCTTGATGTGCAGCAGTGGCTATAACCTGCACTCAGACATTAGAATGGTACAGTTTAACTCCTGGAACAGCAACATAATAACAAATAGCGATGACGCTCTCCTCCTCTTGTTCTTCGCCCCTCTTTCACACGCTCACACACACTTTCCAGAGCTGCATTGTCTTGTCTGTGTAACACTATAGCTTCTCCAGCTTCTGTTCCTGATACACAAGCACTGCTCAGTAACACTACCCATCGGATACAATGTTCTAGGTTACCAGTCAGACACACACATGCACACACATGCACACACACAATGGCCAGCATCAACCTGCCCCTTCACTGACCCCGTTTCAACCAGGCGTACCTGAAGGTTTTATTGGGCGAACAGCGAACCGCGAGCCGCTGCGGGTAGAAAGCGGAGAACCCAGATTATGCCCTGAGGTCAGACGGAGACAGATGCTCTTGGCATCACGAGTCCTCATGAAACATGGGAACAACTTCCTCATCGCGCTTAGAATAACCTGTCTCAGAATATTAAGAGGCGAAACACAAGCAGTCCATCAAACCCGGGTCACTATATGTCAGTCTGAGTGTTTATTTTCACCTGCTGCAGGAGAAATCGGGAAAGCGTCGCTTGTCAAGATATCTGTGATTACATGTGGTGAGCTGTCTGTTAAAGACACCGTGTACTTTGAATTCTTCCCCCTGTCCTGGCTCTGGCGTTTGGGTGGAATAAAACAAACCGATGAAGTGGGATCAAATATAGCAGCTGCGATGTCACATTTAACCCGTGTGTAGGTGATGACGCACCGTCACACGCAGCGACGCAGCTGAGTGGGTTGTACCTGTGCGACAACTGATTTCAGAACACAGGTCATTAACTTATATAAAGTGTTATTCAACCCTTTGCCTATTCATGTGAAAGACAGAGAAAGGCCAAAGCAACAATGGCTACCCTCCTTCAACCTGACTCCAGTCTAAACACCGTTCTTTCTGTTCAGTTATATAATTGCAGTGTATTCGAGTTTTTTGTTTTAAAAAAAACACACACACACACACAGGGAAAAAAAGGGGATTTTACAAGTGGCAGGCTAAAAACTGGGGGAGGAAATTCACTTGCATGCAATTGCATCAGTTTGAGTGCAAATCCCTGCTTGCATTATGCTACATTGTACATCCTCCAGCACCACATTCCTGGCTCTCCACACAGCCAACTCAAGTCAAACATACAGTAGAAAAACATACAAAAAACTCAAAAAAGCTGCCATTAAAAATGCTGAAATAAGAGTTTTCAGCCAAACTTTTTCAGTGAATTTGCAATGAGTTACAAGAACAGCATAACAAGGCTTTCTAACCTCTCACATGCGGCCTGGGAGCTTTGTTTACATTCTTATTGTGTATAAATGTTGAAGCCAAAGAGGTTTAACTTTCAGACAACAGTGCACACTGATACAGAGCTCATTTAACTTGGGTTAAGAGGGATATGGGTGGTGCACTTAGCCTATGAAAACACACATTTTCCTTTGACAATATGGACTGCACTTATCCATTGAGATCAGCCTAGCACCTGGAACTTAAAGGTCCCACATCATGCTAATCTTCAGGTTCAAACTTGTATTTAGGGTTTCTACAAGAACATGTTTACATGCTTTAATTTCCAAAAAACACATTAGTTTTCTCGTACTTTCTGCCTGAATATACCTGCATTCACCCTCTGCCCAAAACGCTCTGTTTTAGTGTCTCTTTTTAGTCTCTTTAAGACCCTCCTCCTGAAAAAGCTCAGTCTGCTTTGATTGATCAGTGTCTCTCAGTCTGCCACATCTGTGCTCTCTGTCTTTGCACCATCACTGTAGGTGGGGAATGACTGTAACAGCACTGTAGTGGTATTTTCTATGTTTACATAGTACAGTTGTGACATCACAACTTCACAGAAGTCTAAATGGCTCGTTTAAATGCACAGTTTCTGAAAACGGCTTGTATGGATTTTAATATGATAGCAGTGATAATAAGAACACCTACAGTTGATTTATAATTTTAAAAAAAGGAATGGAAATTTGACTTTTACAATATGGGACCTTTAAGGCTACATGGGTCATGGAGGTATGAGGGGCCATGATCATGCTACGTTTTTTGCGCCCCTGAATTCATTGTTTTAATGTAGACGTGTGGTAGGCACACTCAAAAACCAGAGCAACACCAGCGCAATCAGGTGCAACCTGCCACTGTGCTCTAGAAAGCTGGCACAAAAACGGCACAAAAGTAGCACCCAGCGTTTTCCAGGTGGTTAAAAATGCAGCACGTGTACGGCCCTTAAAGAGACCTAGGTACAGTTTCGAGGCAGGACCCTGTTAATTCAGTGGCGAATGACGCCAAAAACATTCAACTGCCGCACATCAAATTACCCAGATGATCTGCACTGCGTCATTACAGAGGAAGCACACTAGAGACTTCAGCTAGCTGAGCTATCGACTTTTGGTTTAGCACTCCGCTAACCTGAGTGGAGATATACTGATTCAATCTTGCGGCTCTTCTACACTTTCCAAACGTTATCAGACCGAATGGATCAAATTCTGATAGTGATCTGAGTCATTCTGTGGGGGCTGTGCCACTAACAAAAATGTACCCACTGATTTACATCTCCTTCCCAATGTAAACCTATGGGAAAAAGTTATTTTAGGCCCCGGGGCATCACATGACAGACTCAGAAGTTGTAATTCAACTGTTCGGCCACTACAAAAACTGGCTCCAAAGCTTGGCTAACTTCCTGGGGGCCTGACATGGCTACTAAGAGCAGCACCAATTTGCCCTCAGAGATCCTTCACTTCCATTACTTGTGCCTTGTGGATCAAAAACAAAATCCAACAGTTCCTTTAGCATTGGGTTCACATGTAGCACACTGTGGCTGCAGGCCTTGATAAACAACCTTGACTGAAGCCAAAGAAACAAAAAGAAACATCCTGAGGCTGCAACGCAGAGCCTTCCCAAATCTGAAATCCTATTTTACTTGTTAAGTAACTCGAGGGAATAGTTCAACATATATGGGGGACATATTTATTTTTCCCCATTGAAGGTTTTTTTGAGGGATGTTGTATGCTATAAAACCCTCTGAGGCAAATTGCTAATATAGTGATATTAGGCTGTATAAATAAAATTGAATTGAAATTGAATATGACAGGTTTGAGGGGTCCTCTGCCAAAAAATTTGAAGCATCAGACACTTAATTTCCTGCGTTCTGGTGAATTTTAATGCACTAATTTGCCGCTTTTCTGCATCATTTCATGGTGTAGACATGTTAATAAAAGTCCTCTGCCACTTTCATGTTTATATGCATATGTTCTTAATACTGAGGGAGACATGTCCCCTGAGTGGCCCCTGAAACCTACACCTTTGAAGACACTGCTGATATCTAAGCTGGGGCCACACTTGGCAAACAAGACATTTTTATTTTATGTACAAAACATCTAGAAACTTACACATGAGGAATGCTTTCAAGAGATTTAGAAAAAGGTGTCACATGGCTGGTGTCCATCTTTACCTCCTGTCCATACCTTATTAGGCTCATCGTCCATAGCCTAAAACTTTTGATGCTGAGACTTTTTGATGCCTCTGACTTGTGAGAGCAAAATAAATTGCCCATTCATGCACCACAGGGAGAATTCCTTTGCTCTCACCTAAAAGCTAAACACACCTTTTCAGCGGGTAGCCAATCATTTCGTCCCCCCCTCAAAGTCGGATATCAGTTTTTCACAGAAAAAAAAAAAAAAAAATTACATGGCCACATCAGCCTTTCACCAAAGGAATGTCATCTGACGTCATGTATTTGGGATCGGATTTCTCCCTCTCCTCTTTTTCTCTCTCCCCTGAAAAGTGTGTGTGTGTGTGTGTGTGTGTGTGTGTGTGTGTGTGTGTGTGTGTGTGTGTTAGGTTATTTTTTCCCCTAGCCTATATTCTCCAACGTGCCCACTGGATCCAGAGCCCACAGCAGGGGGACATGTACCCCCCCTCCACCACTGATCATGACAGCATGACAATTAACATCTCACTCCTGTTATTATATGTGTGTATTTTAAAATCTGGACCTCAAGTCATCTTTGTGCATCTTAAATTTTCCGACCTACAGCTGCCACATCTGCGCTCTCCCCTCCACTGATGACTTAAAGGGCTTTCAGTGCTCCTTGTGTGAAGGCTTACGTGGAAGCCTGATAATAATCGATCGTCTCGAGCAGCAGGAGACCAATGTTTGATTTCCACGTCTGCATCAGAGAGGCTGAGAGAGAGAGATCTGTCTTCCCTGCACAAACAGACAGACACGTAGTCGTTTCTGAGAGGGAGAGGGAGAAGAGGGAGAGGGAGAGACTGGCTGGAAGGAATGCTAGGATATGCTGGAGTTGGGATTTTTTTTTCCTCCTTCTCCAAAGCCTTTTTCCTGCATTCTGCAACCGCACACAAACTCCATGGAAAGTAGCTCCAGCACAACATCTCCTGACTGTTATCCAATGCATTACAACCCCCTATAGTGGCAATTCAATGATTTCGCAACCCCCTCTGTCAAATCTGACTGCCTCAGCATCTTCCATTCCAACTTATTTTCCAGCTATAAAAAGTCTCCATTTCCTGATTTTTCAGCAGCCACAACAAAACCGAGCATTGCCTCGGTGCAAGTAACGGCGCAACAACTGCGATGTGTTGCACAAATAAAGCCAAAGAGGAAAGGATTTCTCCTGTTGCGCACTCACTCCATCTGAAGTCCTCGGAGACAAAAACACATTCTTTCGTCAAAGCGCAGAGCTCGGGACCACAAAGAGCAAAGACCTCCAAATACGCACAGCCACGACACATTCACTCGACTCAGTGTGGAGAACTAACACGACACCCCCCGCTGCTCGGCTTTTAACTTGTTGTTTCTGAATAAACGGGATTTTTTTTTTATGGCTACCAAAGTTTCGCTTCGCCCCCTCCACGGCAGCAGCAGCAGCAGCGAAGCAGTTTTCCTTTTTCCTTTGCGCTGGCCAAGTGGCCCAGACTGCCGGCGTCAGCGCTCAGCTCTCCAAACTCACACACACTCACAGACACGCACTTCTAAAAAACTTTTCCAACATCGACTCCGTCGGCCTCGGCTCCCCCGCTCTTCGCGGGCTGCTTCGGTACCGTGAAAGAAGTGTAAAAAGGGAGACTCACCTCGCTGCAATAAAATAATCTTCAAACAGACGGGGCTGCGTGTTTTTTTATTCCCAGGGTCGGGTCTTGCCTGTCTGCTGGCGCGGCGCGACGCGTACTGGGAGACTCCGCCATGTCAATCAAAACGCGACGCACATGTAGGTCAGAGCCCGCCTCCTTTTTACCGTAATACACGGCGCAGCGGAAAAAGCCAAAACAGAGCAGAGCTGCTGTTTCACCTTTGTGACAGAAGCAAACAGAGGGCTTGTCCTGTCAGGCGGAGAAGGTGTTTCACAGCAGTAAAAAACAAGTCACTTTCGGTCAGTCCTCAGCTATTTACGTCCCAGTTTTTATACTGTGTCAGTTTATGTAGGCTATCAATAACATTACTTAACACCAGTCCATACAGTCAGAAACATTTCCTGTGCAAACACCAAGCTTCTACTTCACCAGTATTATATATGTCATAGTTTAAATACTCACTGATCTATATCATCCATATAAATATCAATATAAGCATTACCGTATATACTGTATACAGCCTATATAAAGCAGCCTGTTACATTAATCATCCCATATCCATGTCTGCAAAGGGTGCTGGAAAACTGCTCCAAATTGCACCACTGTATTGTTTACATTTTCATTGTAATATCATGATATAAGAGTAGATATCATCTTAATTTTTTGTTAATATTATTTTTATTTATGTATTTTAACATGAGCTTACACCCGACCAAAAATCCCCACCCAAAACCCAACCAAAACACTCACACACATACATAACATACACACACAAACACGCGTGAAAGAGGGATCTTGACACCTAGATTTGACATTGACAGTGGTCAATAACACCAAAGCACATAGCAATACATATCATGCGCAGGAACAAGATAACTATAAAGGATCAACTACTATTTTTTGGTTAGCACCATGCCCATTGAAAGAGCTGTCTGCATGTATGATGGAAGTGTTAGAGTTCTTTGAACATCCAAAAAGATCCAAGGCCCTGTCAGAGGAGAGCGTCTTGTGTTAAAACCCAGAAAGAAAAAGAAAAAAAATCTTGACCAGAATGAAGTATTGTCATATTATCTTTCATTTTTAAGATCATAATATCAGAACAGTTGTCTTATCCTGGTTTGCATCACAGCATAGTATTGTGATTTTCTGTTGCTCTTGCATTATTTTGCCTTTACCCACTTAGTTATGATATCCACATCACTCACGTTTGTGTAAATATTTTGCACCAGTAGTCAACCTTGCAATATCGTCGCTATCAGTATTGTAATTGTACTAATGTCGGGCTATTGTTTATATGGTAATCCCTGTCTTTGTCAATCAACACAATGTCCAGTTTGTCAGTCTGGATCTAGAGTTCCCACTGCATCTTAGCTCGGTCATTCTCAACCACTTCAGGAGGTGTCTTCAGTTGTGGACATCCAGCCCATAGCCAGCCTCCTGCTTATGGCGACCCTGCTATGATGTGCTGAACTGTCTTAGGAGCATCTTTGTGCAGCCTGGGGTCCTGTCTGCTGTGGTAGACCCCTGTTTTTATATCTATCTATCTGTATATAGTAGTTAAATGTATTCAGCTGTATTTTTGTTTCTCTGTATGTACATTCAGAGCAACAAAAACTAGACTCATATTCTTTGTATGTGCACACACTTGGTTATTGAAGCTGATTCAGATTCTATTTTAACACTATAGATTCATTCTGATTATTATTTAGCTGTCGGAATAAAACCTTGAAGCTGCTTTAACTTCTAATGATTATATGAGACATTTTCTGTTACCATTCTATTTGATGGCCACTGATGAGGTGCAGAGGTTGAAAACAGTTATCCATTTCGACACCTTAAGCACCACTTTCAGCTGTTTTTTTTATCTAAGGGGGACCAATTGTAGTTAGGTTACTGTGTCCTAAAGACATTCTCTCCTGAAGGGTTATGTCAGCCCAAAAAGGTTGTTGAACCCTTCTGCAAATAAAAGCAGCTGAATCCAGTTTAGGCTGGTTTACGTTTATCTTCTATGACCCAGAACATCTTCGTACCAGAACCTGCATCAGCAAATGACCTGCTGTGACCTGTGTCACCCTGGTCTCTCCCATTTTATCACAATGACAGAGAAAATCAATAAATGTCAGTGTTGCTGAAAAGAACTTTACTACGATAAACAATAGTTTCCCACAGACATGTATAGAGATAGTCTGGCTATAAGAGGTTTGAGGGTAAGTGGGTGAAGTCTGTGTCCAAGTGTCTCCAAAACAACTTAAACAACAGGACAAAGTCCCTCTGGTGGCTGCACTGAAGCCTGGCATCCCTCAGCTGACAGGTCCAAGGGTTACAGGTCCGAGGGACTGGTGCTTAAGATAGAAAAATCATGACCTGATTTACACAAAAACAGAAGTCAAAATCAATGAAATCTGACTTTGGTGCATACATGTGCACCAAGATCAAAAGTCCTCGTGTGTACTGTACAGAGTAAACTACACTATGACCTGTAACTGAGCCTCATTTGACTGAATGCATTACAACACAGATACATGTATACACACACAGTGGTTTTGGTCTTTGGAGTTGACTCTTTGAGCGTGTCAGTGCCTGAAATAAAAACATTAACATCATCAAGTACATGTCAGGATCAGAGCATTGAACCTGCCAAGTGTCCTGGTGCCAAACACATAATTTGAATAGTTTCATCATAAACCCACATATTGGCTTTTGATGAAAGCACCAACTACTTTTAATACATGATTTCCAGGGCATTTTAAAACTTTAATAGGGGTAAAATTATAGATCTGATAATTTAGAGATGATCAATATCAGGTATATTTTAGGATTTTGACTGAGAGGTGAATATAAATGTAGCAGAAAACAGCAGAAAATTGAATCGCTGCTCAATAACGCCCTCACTGGACTCACTCACAGCCAACCTCAGAGGTGAATTTCTCAAATTTAGATACCAAACTGAAACATTTGGAGAATTCCTCCGTAGACAAGACAATGATTTTTTTTTTATATTACCATAACTGCGAGCTACATAAAGAATAAGTGTAAACAACACAACAACAAGCTGTTACATTAACAACGGGGTTTCCATCTGTTATGTACGTGTTTGTCTCCAAACAGTAATCTGCCTCTTTCTTTCTGTATTTTCAAGCAAGCACACTCAGCCAAATACACTCATTGCCCCTGAGTTCTAGATTTCTCTCTGCTGGCAAACACACACACACACACACACACACACACACACACACACACACACACACACACACACACACACACACACACACACACACATTCCAGCAACTGCACTAAGAAAACAGCCACTGGTGTAATTCTAAGCCAGCAGAAAAAAATGGCCCTGGATCAGGACAGTGTGCCTGTAAGGAATTAAATTCAATTCACTTCTATTCAATAAACACTAATCATCCTCAAGGGGCAATTGATGTGGCAGGCAGAAAAATCCTTCTCACACACCAAAAGTGCAACGCAGGTTATAAACGGTGGGCACAGACAGACTGTGGAGCCCCCTAACTGCAGGAGCAGTGATAGGATTTAAACAATCTGGGTTATTTCCAGATTCCATTAGTTTGGCTGTGTACTGGGATCATATTTCCTGCAAATTAATTTGAGCATTACAACTACAGTTCACCCATTTAAATCTATTAAAATGGTTTGTTTTGTTTTAATCTTCAGGACAGGGGAGGAAAATGAACTGATGTTTCTGCCTCTCTACTGGATCTTTCCCCAGGAAACTAACCTGACTAAACAAGGCTGAAGAACCAGTAGAGAACCTTTAAAGTACCAGTATTGTTCTTTAGAGGTTCTCTACTGGCTCTTCAGCCTAGTTTAGTTTAGTTAACCTGAGGGATAAACTTACATTAAAATAGCCCACAAACAGTCTATTTCCAAAGGATAACACATGAAAGCGTTTGACATGTACATGCAAATATTCCAGGTTTTAAAAGGTAACGTACTGTGTTGCTCAGTAAGCATTAAGTGCAGCATTCTGAATCTTTTAAACCAATATTTCATAAGAAGTTATTAATAATAATTCATATTTTAAGTAAAAAAAAAACATTTACAAGCATATTATCTTGTCCATGGTATTATCTGGCATCATTCAAAGGCCCCCAGGCTCAAAACTTTAACAACAACATAGTGCTTCCTGGCACCTCTGATGGTTCTATAAACAGGTCCCTTTCAAAATGCTTTTTGAATCTGTTTAGCACCATTTTGTTGTATGCAGTTTAGAGGCTCAATGCTATCATGTCGTCAACAAAAACTGTCTATCAGTTCACCCGTCAAGTGGCTTCAATACAAATGACAGCACTTCATCATACTGATGAAAGAAAGCATAAAGCAGTCCTGCTCATTGATTTGTACTCATTGGCCTTGTTCAGCTGGAGGGTTTAAAGGGATACCTACTGCAGACTGCCAAGCAAAACCTGAACCTGTCAAAACATTCTCACTCTGACCTTGTGACATATCGACATTTGGTCACCTTCCATGTCCAGATACTACACTACAAGTATCCTGGGTGTGTTGGTTGTTGACGTTCTGGGGCACTGTGTCAAGTTCAACCTGTTACATGCACTGTCTTCTTTCAAAATACACAGCCATTTTCACAGGAAATTTGCAGTTTACATACTGTCTCTTTCAAAATAAATCCACCCACCACCCCTCGCGCTCGCCCTACTTGGATTTTCATTGCCTTAACTTTCGTTCTTGTCCAGCCATGTTTCCCCCTGATGCTTCTGGGTGTTGTCAAACTGTAATGGCGACCAGCCACGTATCATTTCCGACGTTAAGGGACGACTTTTTTGGTCGTACCAGTTGACCGATTTTACTTTAATTCATCATCAGGTTGATGCACGATGAGCTTAAATAAGCAAATCTGTATCATGTATGTTAAATAAGCCTGATCCCAGAAAAAATGTTGGCACTGTACATTTCATTTGCACATTTTTATGTAGCGGACACTGTTGAAACTTGACATTTCTTTACGTTTCAACGAGGTGACTAATGGCTCGTTAGGTTTAGACACATCATGGTTAAGAAAAGATCAAGTTTGTGCTTAAAAAATACAGATTTGGTGGCACAATCACGACTGGAGAAGTCATTAGTGTCACAGTAAAAAACAACGGCTTTTCATAGCACTATGCTGGCTGGATGCAGCACTGTCTTGGGAAACACAACTGGTTTTGTTGTTTTAATTTATCAAACACTGGTCTGCAGTTTGGCGGGTATCTCTCCTAGGTGTCACAGCATCCACCATTCGAACAAACTTCCAACTTTCCATATTTTCCACTGACAAGATGTTGGTTTTGCTTTGACTAAATATTTCTTATCGTCATGGCCACGTCATAACATTTAGTTTTTACAGTTTTCAGCTGTTCTATTGTAATACTGAGATGAAATTTTAAGACCAGTCTGATGTTGAAAAAGCCTCGAAACAGTGTTTAAATGTTGCAAACACGACTAAAGGTCACACACTTCTTTAAACACATTACACTGGGGGATACAAACTGTGAAGTCATACTGAAAAAAACAATTAATGAAGCTTTGCGTTAGTTCATGCAGGACACAGAAGTCTGACGCCCCAGCTGTGATCAGCTGACAGACAGCTGATTGGATCATTGCTTCTAATCAGTCACATACCAATCACAGCCCACTCTCACAACAAGGCGGTCCATTTAAATATACTCAGCATGCTGCTTGTCTGATCCAAAGAGCATCTCAAGAGTGGAAAAATCAGCGCCAAGTTTAACTGTATTCCATTTGTTGCAATAAATGGTTAAATCTATGACGAGTGCTCCTGTCTGAAATTATCTCAACGATATTCTTCTCCATTTTAGGGCAGAAATTCTTGTATTATAAACTAAAGGATGAATATTTATATGTAGAGGAAGTGTTACTGTGTGAATCTGTGACAGAAAATATTCAGAAATACCTCGTATTTTTTATGTTGTTGCTTTAATTTCAAGAGTCTGGCCACACTTCTTCACAGATTAGAAGAAGCAGCAAGGACACAGAGCACCTTGTTTAAAGCTGCTTTTAGCAATTAATCTTTACCTGCCATTTTTATTCAAAATAAAGCTGTATTTACAGCTGATGAAACAATCTTGCCTCATGTTCCATGTATTATGGTTGCTGCTCTGGAGCTCTCAGGCATATCACATGATCCCCATCCGCAGATGAAAAGTTTGCCCACTTATCATGGAAATGAATGTTCATATTTCCGTTTCTTCTTGTCCCATGTGGTTAAAAGTTTGAATAATATTTGTAATATTTTAGGCAGTTCACTAATGAGGCAAATCTTTGTTGTCCCTTATTGATCTCCTCCATTAAATCTGTATTAATCACGAAGTTGAAGATGCAGATAAAGAGAAGCAGATGAGTTAGGGAAGGGCTTAGAAATTTTTAAACAAGTGAGAAATGAATTGTTGTGCAACCGGGGCTGTAACTCAATATCAGGGAGATGTTCCCACGACTTTGTACAGTGGGAGCAGGGCACATTTGGGAGTCGTGTACCGTCACTGTGTTAAAACCTGTTGATTTCCAACAAATGTGTTAACAAAGCCAAAGCGGGGCAACCTTGAGTGACGTGCTGGACCTTTACAGACAGCCAGTCACATTAGATTAGAGCTGTGGAGAAGAGTGGACGAGGAAAGACTGGAGGGAGCAGATCTTGGAACAGCGAACGCAGCTATTTCCCCTGTATGTCAGGGCCAGGCCTCCACAACCACCAGATGTTTACCACCAACCCAGCTGCTTTCTCTCTCTCCCCGTCTTTCTCCTCGTCTCTCCCTCTCAGATTTTTTTCTCTCCGAGGCTCTTTAAAGCAAGCCCTCCCTGTAATCATGCACACTCAGTTCACCAGAGGTCTTTGAAGTGAGTGGAATGTGTCCAGCCATATGATAGTACGTACTGTATATTCTTATAGCACAGAGAAAGCAAGGCAGAGAAAGAGATTGTTGGATTGCAGCCAGCTCTTCGGTGTGGTTTTCTAGATGTTAATTATTGCCTTCGCTCAGCTCTTACATGCGTGTGTGTGTGTATGTGTGTTTATGTATGCATGTATGCGTGTATGTTGTGTCTACACGAGTGTGCATATGTTGGATGAAATGCGAGCCCGAGACACCAGGTGACAGATGATAATGGGCGTCTGGCAGCAGAGAGGATGAAACATGATGGTGCGTGTGTGTGTGTGTTTGTGCGTGTGAGGTACTTCCTCCGCTAGATGTGAGGATGGAATTTGGCTCATCATGAGTTCAAAGGAGTCAACCCAAAGCTCTCTGCACACCAACAAGAGCAGGCATGCCTGTCTTCTCTCTCTATGTGTGTGTGTGTGTGTGTGTGTGTGTGTGTGTGTGTGTGTGTGTCTTTGTCTCTTTGTTAACCTCTCTCTACCTCTCACCCCCTTACTCTCTTTTTTTTTTCTTAGAGTTCTGCAATGCAGCTGGCTGGACCATCAAACACTCACCTCGCTTATTTCTTTGGTGTGTGTTTGTATGTGCATGCCCTGAATGGTGCATGTCATTGGAATGGATGTGTGTGTACATGTGTCTGGAAAAAGTTTCATCACCTCCTGTTACAGTATAACACATGATTACATTTTACTCAGCTTTACATGATGTTACATCACGTCACATTGTGTTAATGTTCACATGACAAATGTGCTGAAAATGATCAGGAACAAAAAACCCAACTGTTAAAGCCTTAATTAATTGAGAGTTAATTAACATAATGAATCTTGATGTGAGCAAATTACAACTTTATGGAAATGAGAAGGTCACAAGTAGATACTTAACATGAAATATACAATAAAAAATAGTGGTTTATCATTATATTTGTGTTATTCATTAATTTATTTTCCCTAACTGCTTATCCTGTTAGAGACTGTGGCGTTCATTGGGCGAGAAGCGAGGCACACCCTGGCCAGACTATCACAGGGCCGACACATAGGCCATGTTTACACAAAAACGATCTGCTGAAAACGGATCAGACAAATAAAGATCTATCTATCTATCTATCTATCATTTTCGTCTTGTATGTTAATGTGTTCCGCGTTCAGACGACAACGTTTTGATAACAATCACTGTGCACACGGACCCGCAAAAATGACCAAAAACGCTGTAGTATACATGCCAGGCCAGTTGGTGGAGGTGTGACTTTGTAATGAAACAACACACACCTGTGCACATGTGCTTCCTTCCGCAGAGCGGTGATGTATAAACAAACAAAATGGCAACCGCACGAATGTTTGTCTAGACAGACGACGAGGTGGAGCTGCTTCAGTAAATCTACGTTGATAAATTCAACAAGGTGAGCAGCACAAACAGAACTCAGGAGTCCGCCATTGTTGTTGTCATGGTCGACTTTCTCGTGCATGCCTAGTGACTGGAACCGTAACTGCATTTGTGCGAATAGTCTCAGTTTTCAGAGGAACTGCTTTTTGCAAGTTTACATGACAATGGAGACGGTTTCCAAAAAATTCACTCACAAAGTAAAAGCCAGAGGTGTTACCGTGCTGGTGGTAGGGCTCTTCCTGGAGAGGCAAAAGGCGTGGCCAAGGACAGAGAGCTGCTAAATCCTGTGACCAGCTCATCGGGCAAAACCATCTACTGCCATGTCAGAGGGGGGATTTGGGTTTAGTTAGTTTTTTCCTTTGTATTTGTTCTAGTTAAACGTCCATTTTGTTTTCCCCTTTTTGTGTTAGATGGTTTGGCCAAGCCACTATATATGTTCACTTCTGTTTCATTTTGTTAGGTCAGTTTGTTCAGTTAACACCTTGTTTTGTTGCCGTTATTTTGAGTATAGTTTTAAGTAAGTTCTTGGTTTGCTTCTTTTGGGTAAATAAAAACCCTTTTTTTCCCAACAAACTCCTGTTTTCCTCATTGCCTCACTGCTTGGTCCCTGACAGTATGTCACTCCATTGTATGTGCATTTTCATATGATATCATACAAATTGTTGTATGAGGATACATTGCATAAAAGACCCAAGAATACTGAGATGAAGTGGGAACACAGTTAATGCAACAATTTTCACCGATATTGTTTCATTTAAAATTTCCGCCAACAGTATAAATGATTTCAAAAGTGCTATAATCACCATACACAGCCAAGCTAGTGTTAGAAAGCTAACATGCTCCCAATGAAAATGCTAACAGGCTGATGTTTACTATACTCTACATCTTAGTGTAGCATGTTAGCATGCTAACATTCGCTATTTTGATATTTCAGTCCCGTTGCCAGCATGTTGGCATTGTACATTTCTGCAAACCATGGATATGTTACATTTGTTCGTTTCATATCTATTATACTGAAGTTTCTATGGTGACTTAGTATATGAGCTGACTTTATCATCAGGAGGTGGATGGGATGGTGGATAGCATGGCACCTATGTGACACACTGGCAAAATTTCCAGCCGTGGTTGGGTATCTTAAGCCAAAAAAAGACCTTTTTCTAACTATAACGAGGTGGTTTTTGTGCCTGAACACAACTACCCTTGAACCACAGTGCTGTTAAAAGGTAAAACAGTTCAACAGTTACACTACACAATGAGGAATAGATGTTACATATCCTTGGTTTGCAGAAATGTACAATGCCAACATTTATTCTGGTGAGCGGGCTGGATATTTGGCATCTTATTTGGTGTATCTAGTATCTCTGGTATGTCTGGAACAGGCCGGGGACCTCATTCAAAATCTTTCCATCTCATCTCTCTGTCTCTCTTTGATAAGATGAATTGCTTCCAGTTGCTTCCTCTGCCCGCTCTTTTCAGGACTTTTTCAGGCAGCTTTATCCAAAGCTCATGTTTCTGGTATCACTGGTATGTCTGGAACAGGCACAGCACTCCGCCTGATTCAAGAGCCTTCAGTGCCCAAACACATCTCTCTGTCGCCTTCTTTCTCTCTTTAATAAGATGAATTGGTTCCAGTTGCTTCCTCATTCTTTTCAGGTTGTTTTTTTTTCCCAGTCTGTTTTATCTAAAGGTCCATTTACTGGGGAGATCCTGTGTTTGTTCCAGCTCTGCCACTCTTGTCATGTGTTCCTACTTAGAGAACACCTTCCAGTCATGACATCACAGGGGTTGACATCACACAGGCAGGGTCACACCACCATAGGGTGGTGGGTGTTGGCAATCATGGCAGTGGAATGTCCGTGACTCAAGGAGCTGGGGCTGCGATCTGGTTAGCTAAACTGCTTTGTCCCTGACATTTGTGAAAAAACAAGCCGAGTGCCATTTCAAACAATGACCAGTCAACTCTGACCTTCGATGGGAGGCAAATTGCTCATGTACAAATCACAACATGTTGGCATGCCAACCATTACACCATTCCCAGGACAATTCTTGTATTCAGAGCAATAAACCCCCAGCAGAAAGTCCTGCCTACAATCATCCTTGGTTTGACATGAATTACATCCCTAGGAAAAGACGCAAGAGAAGTCCCACGCAAACAAATTCATTTTACGTAGGAAGATGGTAAATCTGCTCAGGCGGACTGAAGTGTGGGAACCAGAACATGTGATGGCTTCATCAACTGAGGCAAACAATTGACATTTATCAGTTCAGATTTCAAAACATAAATCAGTGGTTCCCAACCGGTGGGTCACGGTCCAAAAGTGGGTCACAGGTCCATTCTGAAGGGACTGCAAGTGACTCTGAAAATCAAGTTTGTAAAAAACACACTTTCTTTTTAAGTGAAGTGAATTTCTGGCACAGAGCTTTCATTTTGAAGTGCTGTTTCCTGCTGTAGAGAGTGCCTAAAGCACCGTTTCCACCAAGCAGTACAATACAGTGTGGTACGCCTTTTTTTCATTACCATTGTGAAAAGTTGTGGATGGTACCTATGGAACCGTTCCGCAACGTCTGTTGGGGTACCTAGCACAAAGATCTGGTACTAAAAGGTCTGATTGGTCAGTAAGAGGACGGTCACTCTGCTCAGGGCTGAGTTGTGGCTGGTTTTGAGGCTCATGTAACCACTGTTCATACTGTGAAGAGTTTTATTAGTAGACTAACTATAAAATTAATTATTGTTTTGCTGCCACTCGCACCAGCTATAGTCAGAGAAAAAATTATCTAATTCACTGGGCCAACTGCCGGCGACTTTTAAGGTGGAATGTTAACTTGTAATGTTACTCAGTGCATGAGTTGATGACGTGAATCAATCAGCACACCTTAAATATTTCAAATGACAACTTTGACCATCACTTTAGTCTTTATATTACATACACTTTTAGTAATGAGTGGATCTTCAAGCATTTATATATATTAATTTTGACTGGGTTATGTGAACTCCATATATCCTAATCCTCACTTGGAGAAAAAAAAAAAAGCATCATAGAGCGTTGTTCCTGTGGGCTCCGGCAACACTAAACCCCTGAGCTTGCCTGAGAAGGACTAAATGCACAAAGCTGCATTTTTAGAGACTCTCACTGCAGACTGTTCTATTTTGTTCTGAAAATGTCGGCATGCAGCCTCGTTCTGTGGACGATAAACGAGGTGCAGACTGATAAAGGAGGAAATACAGTGAGTGCTGGTTGGAGCAGTGAGTGACAATAACTCCGCCCACATTTAGAGTACTGTTTACGGTGGAAACACTAGGGTCTAGGTACCATGTCTGAAGGGTTACTGTTGGTTCCAAAGGTACCATACTGAAAGCTACTTAAGAGAGACAGCAAACTAGCTTGACGACATGGCCAAGAGCAAGTATGATGCTAAATGCATTAAACTGTGTGGACCTTGAACTAATGACGAAGGAGAAATCTGGACCCTGTGGGTGGACCAGTTGGGAACCACTGACATAGATGATCACAACCTTAAAGCTCAATTGTGGAACTTTTGTTTCCCCACCTCTGGCAGTAACAAAAATTACTCAAAAACACTCTGTATGCTCATGAAGTTTAACCGCGAGTGAGTCCGCTGTGTCTTACCAGCTCTCAGGAGCGCTGTCTTTAAGTCTTCCTGTGGAAATAATATGTTGACTTTAATGTGAACTTTCTTTTTTATCTGAGCATTCACTTCAAAAACTATTCTTTGACACTTCTTAGGATCTTCCACCAAAGCTCCTGCTCACTCCTGCTGCTGTGTCACTATGGTCTCTATCCCTTTCCTGCCTCCTTTTATGTGACTGTTCAACATAAAATGCATCACTTCCGGTGCACCAGCACGAGAAGGTCGCCACAGACACCAGTCACAACCATATCAGTATTTTGCGAAATACAGAGCTTTCCCTGGCAGCAACAGGCTTAGTCATCATTGTGTGAAATTGTTTGGCACGGGCTCGAGTGTAACGGATGTTCATTTAATCACCGACAATGATTGCTAATGACTTTGGTGGCTGTCTTGTCAGGCATTGGCCTGAGGACAAAGATGACAAAGAGGATGAGAATGATGGTACTAGTAAAGACGTCAGCAGTGCCAGATGGTACCAATTGGTCCCTGCTGGGTGTGGACACACACACCAGTATGATTACTGGTAGCCAGCAGAGTGTAAGAGGTATCCAATTGTAACTGCTTCAAGGTAGGAGTAATAGCAGAGACCCAGGCAACAGTGTTGTTATGACGAGAGCAAACACAAGCAGAGATATCACCACAAGCCAGATGGAGAGGTGCTAAGATGTAGAGTAACTCATCAGCTGGTACCAGAGTGGGTCCACTCGGAAAGTTGCACTATTGAAATGTACCAAATGATGTGTACATGATATCTAAGAGTTATGGTAAAATCCGATGACTAAATGACTCACAGTCAACTTGGGATCATTGGCTGCAGCCAGCCTGAGAGTCTCCTGAATGTGCTCTGCCATAAGAACAATCAACAATGTGCCACACTCACCAGACACTTCCTGTTTTAGTCCGCGCTTGTCATGACAACAGTGACGCCAGCCACAGTGATTCAGTACAGAGCTGCTGACGTCATGTATGCAAGTCACAGTCCAAGCCATGTGGTTCTGAGAACCCTCAATGAGCTGAGCTGGCATCAAATCAATCCCTGTGCTTGAGGAGAAAACAAACTCCTCAAAAACCTCAGTTACCTCTCAGTGTCTCAGCGTCAGTTTCAAAGTTGAACAGCAGACACAATGTCACTTTCTGAGATTGAAGTTTTGCTTAATGCTGATTAAAATATAACACATCTTCATCACATGTACAGGTAAGGTACAGCTGCCAAAAAAATAGTCATCCTGTATAAGGTGCGAGCCCCAGACAGGACACTCAGCAGTTCAAAAGGCTGTAAAGTACACTCTAATGAGCACCAGTGCTGACGAACACACGCGCTGAACACAGTGTGTACAAAAGGAGGGAGCGATGACGAACTTGAGTGTGAGAGAGATGTTTGTGTGTGAGTGTCTGAGGGGACAGGAGGAGGGTGTGTGTGAGTAATTGTAAAGAATCAAGGAAAAGGAGTATTCTTGAAACATCTTTATTTAAACTTCAGACAAAAGCAACAAATAACAGGGGGCAGGGCAAAGAAAAGAAAAGAGAAGAAAAGAAAAGGAGAAAAGTTAAGTAAAGAAGAGACAAGAAAAGAAAGAAAGAAAAGTGACTGACAGAAAGAAAACCATGCCAATACAATAACCATCAGGATCTGAACACATCTCAGCCTACTCCAGTCTCCTCTGCACAGAGGAAGTACATCAAAGTAAAAGTCTTCTCTCTACCTCTCAAAGTAGAGGTGTAATTTCAAAGTAAAAGTCTTGCATGGCTTCTCTCCTCGCCTGATGCTGCATGTGTGAGTACCAGGACACAATCGGAGACGCCCCATTGCCCTCAACAGTTCTTCTTAAATACTGTCTGGATGAGCGGGTCTCCTTGGGAGTGTGTGAGAGTGTGTGTGACCACAGCGGTGAAGCATCAGAAGTCTCCGTAACGAGATGCATCTCGTACTTTTGTGATTGTCAGACCAGTCCTCCGGAGGATTCCCCCTCTTCTGCTGATCCACCGTGCATCGAACACACAAGCGTACACACATCTAACATAATTTACCCCCCTATCCCGAGCCACACAGTGGCACAGCAATACAAACCATCAAAATACATCAAAAATCTGAGCCGTTATATCTATAATGGCTTATCATTAGTTATTATTATAATAATAGAGTTTTAATACACAGTCAGGCACATTTACAATGGCTATAGAGCAGAAAGGGGAAACTCAAGGTCCTGAAGACCTTCCAGCATCCACTAGCTCTTTTTTCCCTTTCAATAGCAACTATAGTGTGTATGTGTGTATCTGTGTGTGTCTGTGTACAGTTAAGTGTCAGTAAAGGAGGTATACGCCAGTGAATTTGAAGCCATTGAGGACAAAAGCTGTCCCGTTCCTAATTAAAGAGTTATACAAGCGCGCACACACACACTGACCCCGGGAACACCGTCGCCATGGCAACAGCTACGACGTATACACATCACACGCTCCTAAAACACACCCCTCTATTACTGATTTCTAAGCAAACACACGCTCCTAGCTATAACAGTAAGGGCAGTGTACACACATGCACCTGTCCCTGTGAGTGCAGCACAGTAAGTCATGGAGTTTAAGGGTCAGCTTGTTTAAATCAGAAGGCAAACTTCTATTAAGTGTATCTATGTGTGCAAACAGTTTGGATTTAATTTGCCTAGGTCCTAATATATCCGTCTCTGAGATTTCAATTCAATGAGGATAAAAGAAACTACGTTGAGGCTTAAAGGTCCAGTGTGTAGGATTAAGGGGAAAAATAGGAATCCTCATGTTGTCATTTCCTTGGAATGAGCCATTTATATCTAAATAGGGAGCAGGTCCTAGTCCAGGGAGTCCACCATGTTGCATTGCTCTGTTTCTAGCCCAGAACAGACAAGCCAAACACTGGCTCTGGATAGGGCTGTTCATGTTTTTGCACCGGGCGCTCTAGCCCATCTGACATGAGCCAAACAGCATTCAAAAAACACTGATTGTCAACATGAACCTGCTTTAATCAGTGTTTTTTCTGGTTTAAATCAACGCTAGAAACCTCTTGATTGTCTGGATCTTAAGTTATCAGAGAAAAAAGGTGCAGGAGGTGGGCTAGCAGCTGTGCTTAACAAGCTGAACATTGTCTCAGAAACACTAATTTGTGTGTTCAAACTGCTTTGTGCAGTGTTTTTACTGGTTTGAATCACTGGGTCCGTTAGCTCTGGGGAGGAGGAGACCTCTGCGGATAATTCGGCTCAAGCTAGAAACCTCCTGAACGTCTGGATTTTAAGTTGTCGGAGAAAAAAGGTACAGGAGGAGAGCTAGCAGCCCACACAAGGAGCTTAACAGTGTCACAAAAACACTGGTACATGAATTGAAACTGCTTTATTCAGTGTTTTTAATGGTTTCAATCACCGGGTCCTTTTATCTGAGAGGAAGAGACCTCTGTGGATAATTCGGCTCAAGCTAGAGACCTCCTGAACATCTGGATCTTAAGTTAACAGAGAAAAAAGGTGCAAGAGGTGGGCTAGCAGCTCCGCTCAATGAGCAGAACAGTCTTGCAGAAACACTGCTTTGTGAGCTGAAACTGCTTTATTCAGTGTTTTTAATGGTTTCAATCATCAGGTCTGTTTGTTTTGGAGACAAAGAGACCTTAACGTATAATTCAGCTCCCGGTGAAAACCTCCTGAACAATGAACACTGAGGGAATCCTAACCTGGAGTTACACAAGGCACATGGGAGAAGTTTCAGCTGGTTGTAATCCTCAATCCTCACCACTAGATGTCACTAAATCCTACACACTGTTCCTGTGAGCATGGAAAAATTACAGTAACACAAATTACTGTAGTCAAAGCCAATATCATAAGAGCAACAAATAAAATTCCAGAGATGGATTTCGTAAAATGTTTGCAAACAGAACCAAAACTATCTGCAGGCTAGATACCACTAGAAGTGTGATTATATATGCAGTTTCAAATTTTGGGTGGACTGACCCTTTAAGAGGCATCGCAAGTGGTTTGTTTGGTGCTGAATGTGTGTTACAGGGAAAATCAACAAAGTTATATAAACAAAATGGTGCATGACGACGAGATGTCTAAGCAGAAAAATGACAATTTTTGGCATAAATTTCAAAAAGAGATCAAAGTTTTGACCAGGTAGGACTGTACACAATCAACAAGGACGTGAGAAAACATACAGTAGGATGTGCTGGGTAACTGCATGAGACTGACAGGAACAACTCACAGTTCTTATGCGTTATCTATTGCGTTATTACAAATGTTACAGGTGGAAATGTGCAGCAACTCTACCAGAGAGTTTGATATGTTTGTCTAAATGCATCATTTAATGTGCATATGTCTCACTGTGACCTGACTGAGAATTAATACGACCAAGTGGTAACTTTCAGTCTGTGTAGTCAGAGACTTTATCCCAAGGTTTAAAACTGACTGCAAAGGGAGTCCAGAGGTGGAGCGCTGCTGATAATGCCGCACTAATAATAGAGCAGCTCAGGCTGTGCAGTGAACTGAACTCACTCTTGGAAAGGTTTTGCCAGCCTTCATGCACCGTGCATGACAGTGATAGCACGCAGTAGCACAGACTGGCCACAGAGAGGTGCTGTTACAGTCACCCAAACTGTTACATGATTCCTCCCTGAAGGGACTGGAGCTTTAAAGACTTCCTTTACAAGGAACACAGTGACAAGCTGCACAGGCAGCAGGTTTGTGACGGCAGTGTCTGTCTGTATGTATCATTATTGAGCAGATGACTGTGGGTTTTCAGCGGCAGTGCCTATCATTATAATTATCCGTTTCTGTCTCCCTGTCTCTCCAACTACGAGTCTATTTGTGTAACTGACAGTCTACCTGTCTGTCTACCTTCACATGATTGTCTTCTGGCAGGATTGTCTGTAGAGAATTCACAATTACATTATTTTACAGTGACATTTTTTGTCTTGATTCCTTTTAGAGTTTATCTTACACTTCTCCCCCCATCGTCAGCTTTGTTCTCCAGGACGGAGCGAAGAGCTGGAGGCAGTGAAATTGTTTTCTGTATGAATACAGATGCGTTATTGCACCAGACACAGAACAGTACTGGTTTACGGTCACACACACAAAAAAAATAGATCAGTCCGTTCTGAGGAGACCGCAGAGTCATCGAGAAACAGATGTCAAAACCGTTTTCTCTCTCTGTCTTCACGTCCATGTGTTTGTTTTGACGCATCCATCCAAAGGGACTTTGTATCACTTTGTTCCTGTTTGTTTTCCAGAGAGAAAGACCCAGGAATTCCAGGGAAGGAGTTTATGCTGTCAGGTCGGATATGACCAGCTTTTCCATTTTATTCCCGATCTCTCCAGGGACTTGAAGCTCCTCGGATTCATAGTCATCATCAAAGGACCTGGGAACATAACACACATAGTACAGCTAGTTAATAGGCTTTTTTTTTTTACTGGTTTATTATTTTTATTAAGAAATACTTGTGCAAATTCTTGTAAAAAGCTACATCGCTGACACATGAAATTTTCATTAATGATTAGAGATTGTGTGCAAATGCTGCCAAAGACATACGACCCCAATCTGTTGGATGGGGGTGCTACGATTATAGGTCAACTTTTAAAAGTGATAACTCCAATGAGGTAAGTCTGATTTACACGAAACTTGGTACAGACATCCATCTATACTCACCAAACAAATATGCCTCAAGAACATGGAAAGTCTACCCGAAAATTAAAAACATATTTTGACATCTTCTCCTAAAATGTGGATTTGATTTGTACCGGTCCAAGCTTACCAAAAGTTGCATGAAACGTACTAGACCATTTTACACAGAGATCTCGATATAGGGCCGCTACAAAGTCCCTTCCTTATGCCACATTTACATTTTTACAGTACCAAACAACAGTGGCATCATTCCGCTTCAATGTATGATTGTAGTCTACACGCCAGCATCGCAAAATCAAAAGGGGCTTGACATGTAACACAACAGCACTGGCCTCTAGTGTGACCTCAAACATACACATCAGCAGCACTTTATGAACAATATCAACGGCATAACACAGCACTAACAGTCATTTACCGTCCCCGTTAAATGGTGGCTGATCTCAGAGGGTAAGGAGTTCTCAAATTTCACTGTATTCCCAATATGTGGACATTTACTGCTGCTGTTCTTCTCTGAGTTAGCTGCTAACTGCTAACAGCTTCTTTTTAAATCTCCCATGGTGGGCCGCACGCACCCGTCCTGCTGGCTGTCCTGTTTATACAGACATCATTTTGATGCCACCTTTCGTGGTGGCTTAAAGGCAAGGCCATTCTGTTCCTCCATTTTGTGACTACCTCATATACAGCAGGTCGAGGTGCCATAGAATACTGACCAATAATCTTTGTGTGGCTAAGCACATAAAGAGACCTGACTCCACAACCATTGGGCCAATCATCATGAAGCTTTCAGAATGTGTCCACATAAGTACCTGAATATTACCTTGATAGTTTAAATTCAAATTTAACCACTAGGGTTAAATTTGCAGCACAAATGCAAAAAATGGGCGTGGCATAACACAAAGTGGACTGTAAATCAGACAAACTCACAGGATATGTTTCATAACAAGGTTGACCCACATGTGTAAAATTATTTTAAAATGATTTAAAACTTTAAAATTTATCTGTATTTTCACTTACTAAAAGGGGTTTCTTCTTGAAAATTCACCAACAAGTCAGCCAATGAAAATGACTGAGTGTATTTCAATACTTGAAAGTGTGAGTATGTGTGTCGTACCCCTCGTGTAGCTGTTCATTTGCAGTCTCCTCTGCCACCAGTATCTCATACTCCTCAGAGGCATATTTATCCCAATCAGATGGCTCTGGACCGTCACTGTCAATGTCCTGAAACAACACATGCACACCAAATATTAGTACTGTGTAGAAGAGAAAGAATTTCTTACATTTTTACAAAATAAAATGAGGCACAAAAAGAGTCGTAGTTTAAAAACTATACAAATACAAAAAGATGGCACCTAAAGTGTGGAGGGTGTATCAATATTTTTCTACAGTCTATGATCAAAATCCAATAGCCCATTTTTTTTCTACTAATAATAAAGGACTTTTGAAAGTTTTTTCTTAGATTAAAAAAAGGATATTTGAAGCCCAGAGACTACACTACTATGGCACATGTCATTGTATTTCAAAAGTCAACAAGAAAAAGATGTTACACCAATAGTGAGACACATTTCCATCCTTTCCATAACCTGAGTGCTGCCTCACACTTGCACATCGTCTTTTCTTATTTTCACAGATTTCTTTTTCCTTTTCTCCGTTGAATCAACACCCGTTATTCCCTGTCAAACTGACAGCTCCTGCAATATGGCTCATTGTTACACAAGAGATGCAAATTCACACCTTTTGCACAGCAAATGGGTCTCTCTGTTCATGGTCCAGGTATTTCTCCAGGTTGAAGAAGGTGTCAAAGAATATGTGGGCCATCCGGCAGCGCTTCAAATCACCAAGTGTTATCTTGCCTGCAGAAAAAAAAACACATAGGCACAAACAAGTGCATGTGTATGTTTAAGATAGCAAGGGAAATATGACAGTGGCAGGGTTCGTTTTCCAATAAAGAGAAATAAAAGATAACATGCTGATGAAACCACTAAGGATGGAGCTACTGCTGGCACTCACCTGCACTCTCAGGTTTGACCAGATCGAGCATCTGGCAGAGCAAATCCTGGAAGGGCAGAGGTTCGATGCCCATCCTTTCCATCCTCTCACACTGTTCCTCGTAGAAATACTCCAACTCAAACATGGACAGGACGCCGTCGCCATCCAAATCCATGCAGCGGAACCAGTACTCTATACTGGAGAGAGAACACACACCACAAACACTCATAAATGGTAGAAGAAATGGATGACATCTGCATATATCGTGGGATTTTTATTAGACACATGCAGACAGTGAAAAAATACTTATACAGCTTCTCAATCACACAGGACCAAGCGACTGTATTACCTGGTGGGATTTTTCTTGTCTTCTTCCGATATGAGGAACCAGACGAACTCAGCGTAGCTCATCCTGCCTTCCCTCTGCACAGCATTACCCCTGGACACCAGAGAGACAGAGCCATTCACATTTAATACCGCCATTATGGTAAAGTAATCAGCTCCTCTGTGTTTGTTTACGTGTGTGTCTCCACTTACCGAGTAACGGCCCCCGAAAACAATCTTTCAATGATTCTGTTTGAGGACGCTGTCAGAGGAGAGAATGAGAAAAGTAAGCAAATGTGATTTTGTCCAAAGACACAGAAACAAATGGTCACTGTTGTAAACGATTGCGCATACAGTGCAGTCACTTGCGTAAGTACTGAGTAAGTGAATTAAAATTCGGCCAAGTGGTCGCATAATGCAGTTAACAGTGTAATGCTTTTTACATCAGACAGCATGGAAGTGTTGAGCCTCGGACAAACAGCTGTTGTTTTCTGAACTCGCTGGTGGGGGCCCAACAAATGGAACATACGCCAATGAATGTACCAAATCCAAAGACAGTCTGTTTCTGATTCCTAACTGGCACCCAAGCTATATTATTAAATCAGTGAGATCCAAAAAAAGTCCTGCTTCTATTTAATTATATCATAAATCATAAATGTGCCTCACGGGGCTTTACAGTACAATCTGTACAGCATAAAGCTATCTAAGGATAAACGCTGATGTTTTTGATTTTGAAATAATATTTATTTTCCCCTTGAGGCCTGAATCCCATCTTAATATACATTTAATTGCTGTAGAATAACCCCCATGTGTCTGTAATGAGATGCATCTTAGCTGAGGAGAATAAATCCTCAGCTCTGAGTCGTTCTTACCGTGGTCGTTGTATCTCGCCAGGTCTTTGGGGTCGATGTAGAGGTCGTGGTCGGTGTCCAGCTCCCAGAACTTGCAGTAGATGACATAGAAGTGCTCATAGGAGAAGTAGTCGGTGATCTGGTTGATGTCGTCCTCCTCCTCGAGCAGAGCCAAGGTCTGTAGGAAGTTGCTCCTGCGCAGCTCCATCATGGTCATGCGACCCGTCCACGAGCGGTTCACCACGTAGAATATCCGCTGTATCACCTGAATAACAGAGAGTCAAAATGGTGCTGATTAACAGAGTGAATCAATTTGAATGGAATAGTGATAAAGACAAGCTCAGCACAATTACAGTGAGAGCAAGAAAATGATTATCACAGACACCTTAGGGCCTCAGAGCGCCATCTAGTGGGCTGCAGAGGCATTAATAATTTAGAAATTTACAAAGCTAGTTATTATTATATCTTCATGTAGTAAAAAAAGTCACAGAAAAAAAAAACATCAAATTAAGAAGACAAAGATGAAAGTACGCAGACATTATAGATGTGGGCCTCAAAGGACAAAGTACTGTCCAGGATGACACCCTGGGGTGATGGACGGACTTTGGAATTGTAAGTGGTTAGGGTGAAACTGTGAGGTTTAGCTAAAGTAGATTATTGGCAGGCAGTGACGCTGAGCTGAAAGCACAGTGTGTTGAATGTGGTGAAATCCTGTCAAATGAGGTGCTATAACCATCAATGCTCCAGAGACACGTAAACACAACACACCAGTAATGTGTTGGGAAGCCAAAAAAAAGGGATGGGCTGCAGGCACAATAGAAAGTCATCACATCATTAAAAACTAACAGTGCATAAAGTATTTAGAGCCAAGTTTATTTTTTCTTCTTTTTTTCATGTTCTGTTTTTTTCTCATTTATTTGGGATGGTGGTCCTTGGAATTTTGTACAGCAAGTTTTGTATGGCAAGTTACTGCTACTGTTACTGTCAGTCACTTTATCTGTCCTTAAAAGGCAAGATAAAAGCACAATGTACATGAACACATCATCTAAATAAGTCAAAACAGTGAATAAAAATCTAAAATCTTAAGATCATTTGAGTGGTTGAGAGATGGCTGCGGCTATGAAATGCTTCAGGATCCAGAAGGAGAGGTCTGACACTGTGACGGGAGCCGTCAGGCTGGCTGGACTCTGCTTTCACTCTATGAAAATAGCATGAAACTCACATGGGATCTTTCCAAGCCCTGTCATCCAGACTTATTAAACATATTCCTCATCTTTCCATGAGGCACACCAACCGTCACTTCATTCACATCTGATATTTCTGTCCACATTAATAATCAGAGTAAGACAGGTCTTTAGCATACAATGGAAACAAGGGAGGTCTGCGCTCCGTGTCCCTGAAACACAACACTTAGGCTTAGTAAAGAGCGGATTAGCACCCATTTCCTGGTACATGGACCTCCCAGGGCTACTAATGTCTCATACAGTAGCGGGTCAGCTGGCCTAAACTGAAGGAAGTGTCTTAATATGGGCATGTGGAGGGTCGGGGCCTCCTCTGCAGCCGGCTGTGGGGGGGGCATCAGTG
Organism: Cephalopholis sonnerati; assembly: GCA_019142605.1. Lineage (NCBI taxonomy): Eukaryota > Metazoa > Chordata > Actinopteri > Perciformes > Serranidae > Cephalopholis > Cephalopholis sonnerati. Next base: position 35,816,153 of record JAGQAX010000015.1, read on the forward strand.
TTTCCGTGACGTCCCCTAACGCATTCGAGCACGGACTTCTCTGCATCCCCGCACTTCTACGCAGCAAACCCTCGACTTCCGAAGCACGTGTTGCAGCTGTCCCGACCCACATACACACACACACACACACACACACACACACACACACACTCACACACAGCGTGCTGCTTAAGTTACTAGATGTGCACAGAGGCAGTTTTGCTGACAATGTAGGAGGAGTAAATTCTGGGAAGTCACTGATATTTAATACTGATGCTTTACACAGCGCAGCAGTCGGAGAAATATTCAGATACTTAAGTAAAAATGTTGTTATTTAAAAAAATAGCTTGAATTTTACTTGAATAAAAGTAAAGGTATATTATCAGCAAAATCTACTTAACAGTAAAACTACTTGACGACTTTTGGAGTTATATTATATTTCATTGGCGGATTATTATTACTGATGCATTAACAGGTGGCGTTTCATTGACATGGATCTTATTTAAACTGTTTCATGCATGTTGGACAGTTTAATCTATAACAATACATCATATTTTATGATCTCATCAAATGTTGTATATGAAAAATCTGTCATTTGTAAAGCTACTAATAACTGCAGCTGCCAAATATATGTAGTGGAGTAAAAGATACAATATAAAGTATAAAGGACGGAAGTATGAGGTGGCATAAAATGGAAATAATAACCATAAGTAACATAAAAATATATCAAACCTGCTCTCGAAAGAATGTATTTCAAAACATTTCATCATTATCATTAACGCTCATTACATACCGTACTTTTTTGTACTTTTTCAACTCAATGTTGAATAATTTTTGTGTTGTAAAATCTGCTTTTCTTTGTTAAGTGTAACTGTGACCTTCAGTACATCAAGTGTGACCAGTGGGACAACATTAGGGCTGAAACAAATGTTTCAAAGCTTCGAAGCTTCAATCGTTGCCGTGCTAATCAACGTCTAAATCAGTGTTCTAATGCTTCCTTTTTTGTTTGTTTTTTTTCCACCAGTAAACGGGCAGGAAACTGAGAGGAGTTGGCGAGTATCCTCAGCGCAGTCATTGACCGTCGCTTCAAGCGTTTAAACTGGCTGTCCAACAAAGAAAAGGAACAGGTGAGACGAATTGCAGGCGGTTATCCACAGCTGGAACCTGTAGTAAAGCACTTGTGTTGCATCTAAACCCGCAGAGTTATTAATAACTTTGAGAAACACTGCGTGCAATAGTCCACCTTCCACCTTCTCTACTCTGTCACACACGCAGCGACATGAGGTTCTACCAAAGTCAGGTTGGGTTCGGGTGGCTGATTAGCGTACATAAAAATGCTTGATTACTACCACACATCTCCAAGCCCAAGAGCCCTGGGTCCCATTGTGTCACGTCGAAGCTTTGAAGCCCCATAAATGGTATACAGGACAGTCCTGGAGAACATTAATAATGTGTAACACGTCTGATGTTTAGCTTAGATTGTTAATTTTCTCTTATATAATAAGGTACAGTTCCAGTTCAACTGAACTGAACCAAACAGGGCAGGTGTGAAAGCACCCTAAGACAGCCAATATCATTTTTCATTTACCGTTGTGATGTAGCGGGAATGGAATTCAGGTGCATCCTTCAGAAACGTGAGTCCAGGATGTGTATCCACTATGTCCTACTCAAAACCGAAAGAAACAGAAAAAAACACAATTGGTGGTAAATATAGACGAGAGGGCTGAGATTTTGAAACGTTGCTCATTAGACTGATGGATCTTGATGACATTAACCTGCAGCAGAGGGATGAAGTCCTCCTGCTCCAGGTAGTTACAGCTGGGTTTGGCCAGCAGGGAGATAAACCTTGATGCATCATCGTGGCAACTGTGCAACAACCTGCAGGAAAGGTTTGTATAATGTAGTTTTAATATATCAGATCAGAGTTATGATATCATATTTCTGAGACTTAGATGAACATGAGGTCTTTCTTACTTCCTCCAGGTTGCAACAAAAGAGTGAACAGAGACAAAGCCTGTCCTCTCACCACCTGCTGAGTAGAACATCGGGGCCTTCCAGTAAAGTGGACACCCGCATGCCTGAACAGAGAGACAGACAACACTACGATTATCTGAAAAACAATTGTGTTCTGTTCTTCCACCACAGTGTGAGTTCCTTAGAATCAGTGAACAGCACTGGAGGCCAATGATTTCCAAAGAAAAGAGACTTTTTCCATGGAAGAAATCAGCGTGGTTACTTCAAGTTAAAACATGAAAACACTGATGTGACTCGCACACATTGCTGCAAGTAAATCATTTCATCTTTTATGCTTTTATCATGCCTAAAAGCAACTTCATTAGAAACTAATTATTAAAAAAACAAAAGTAAAGGGCATTTCTAAAATAATGAACACTATAATGTCCGTTGATAAACAGCTGACCTTTGCAATCTTGCCCATTTCATATATGTCAGCCTTCTCCTCCTCAAACTCAGCGAAGGCCGCCTCGATGGCAGCGATGGCTGCGTCGTGGTTGGTGGCCGGGCCCATGGCAGGGAGCCCACGGGGGTAGTAGAACCTGGGAATGTTGATGGCAGGGGGAGGAGGGGTGACTATCACCGGAGCTGGTGGAGGGCTGGGTGAGCGTGGTGTGGGGGTGGGAGTGGCTGTGGCCAAGGCGGGGGCTGGTGGAGGTGTGCCTGGTTTCTTCTCTGGTTTGGATTGGACCTGAAAAGAGAGAAGGGAGATGTGAATGGACGAGCAGGGCTGGGTGATTACCTGCGGTGGTCATTTTACACCTCATATGTGCAGTTCTTTTGAAAGGAGCAGTGTGTAGAGCTCCTGGTTGGAATTCCTTCAGTTTTCATTGTTCAGGAGATTAAAAATTATCCACAGAGTTCTCTTACTCTCCAAAACAACCATACCAGACGATTGAAACCACTGAAAACACAGAACAAAGCGGTTTCACGTTACAAATCAGTGTTTCTCCAATGCTGTTTGGCTCGTTGCGGACCGGCTGCTAGCCCAGCACCTGCTAATGCTGACCGTGGAGTTAAAATCCAAACATGCTCATCTGGTTCAGACAGCCATGAAGGTCATGGGGAGGAAGGAACACCAATCCCTCCAGACACTGCAAGAGCAGTCTGTTCTCAGACAAGCACAGAGAAAACTGTCTGACTCTTCCCACATTCTCCACGCTGAGTATGAGCTTTTACCTTCAGGCAGAGGATACAGGATGCTCTAAATTTAAACTTAATCGTTTTAAAATTTCAATTAAGATTTTTAAATGGTGTCAATTGATGCTTAAGGGTTAAGGGGTTAAAGGTTGTGTTTCGCTTATGGCACTCTGCTGTGTGCTGGTGTTATGTGGAATATATGAGTGGCTGATGTGCAATACAGTTATGTGTAGTATGTGTTTTTATGTTTTTTTCATGATGTATGCTTTTAATTTCTTCAGGACTATTGTTGTAAGGCAGCAATACTTGTGCAGCTCCTGAATCCAAGACAAATTTCCCTATGGAGACAAAGAAGTATATTGCACTGTATCGTATCGTATCGTATCGTATCGTCATGTGTAATCACCCTTTTTTCTCTGATAACTTCAGATCCAGACAATCAGAAGGTTTTTACTGGGAGCCGAATTATCCGCAGAGGTCTTAAACCAGTTAAAACACTGAATAAAGCAATGTCACATTAAAAAGCAGTGTTATTTGGTTGCTGTTTGGGAACATGGCAGACACCTTAGACAAGGATCTGCTCCAGCGTAGACATAAAAGGCTCTTTCTAAGGTACCAAAAACACGACGATTCTTATTTTCAGGTGATTATACCTTGAAGAAAAATTCAATATAATAATAATATTCCATTTCTGCTAATATATCCCCCTAATTCTTACACACTGGACTTTTAATCTGTAGTCTGTTGCGATTAATTGCGTCTTTATTGTATGGTTTGCGAACCAAATCTTAAACGAAAGGTAGAAAAAAAACCTCCTGCAACATCCTTCATAGACAGCATGTTCATGACTATAACATCACAGTCTAGGTATGCTTGATTGTGGCTTAATGTTCAAATCAGAGCTACACTCTTGCATTGCATAACAGTCATTTTACTGCATCATTCTGACCGGATCCAATTGTATAACTTAGATTCTTTTCCTATATCCATATTCATTTTTATGGGAAGTAACTAAGTACAAAAATTAAGCCCTTTTTTTAGAGCTGAAGACGAGACACAACCTCACTTTATGAGGATAAAGACCCATGGCGAGGGATTTGGTGGAAACTCCCAGTGAGTCATAAAAATATGTACAAACAATGAGAGACTTGTTTTATAGTCAGCACTTAAGACTTATTTAAATGGCTGGCACGAGGAGCTCCAGGTGGCAAAAGACTGTGGCGGTGAAACTACGTTGGGCTCAATTTACCCTAATCTCTGGAACTAACTAATAAGGCAAAAGTAAATAATGCTCATGGCAACACTTCTGCTCTATTTATAATGGTTTAGAGCCATTTCAGCTTTAACCACCATATTGGACAACACTATGGTTACAAAAAAAGGCCATCTGGGTTGTATGCAGTAATGCATTCATGAAAAAATTGGATTATTTGTCTTGGACTGGGGAGAACTAGGGTCACAACTGAAGTTGTCCAAAATACCAAATTTGATACCCGAGACAAAACTCACTTCATGTTGCAAAGACAGAAAAACTGCACCCATACTGGGAGGTCAGGAAGACCTCTGAGCAGAATTATTCTATTATCAACAGCCTCCATTATCAAATTCACAAGACAGCAATTTACACCGCCGGCAATGACAAGGTGAGATGTCCGATACAAGACGCAGAGCGATGATGTGGAGAGTTACAGTTACATGAGGCGAAAGGGAAAGACTTGAAACTAGAATTTAATTAAAACTGCTTAATCAAAACTACTCAGTGTGTTCAAGCTCCCTGGTGTGTTTGGTGTGTGTCTCCTCGAGGTCCTCCATACTGTGTGTACTGAGCAGGACAGCTGTAGCGGTCCTCCCCCTCCCACTCTCCTTCACAGAGTTCATTCTATCACTCTATTCCTGCACCTCCTGCCCTATTAATACCCTGCTGGTATCTGCCTCAGAATAGTTTGTCGTCCCTGGCATGTCACTCTGTGTGTATGAAAGCAACAGGATGAATCTACTGTATGTGTGTGTATAATACAACATCTGTGAACACGTCTGTGTGAAAGAGGGAAACAAAGACAGAAAAGAACTGATACATTTAGAGATTTGAGTATGTTTTTGTGTGTTTAAGATAATTCTCATGAGTGTGCGTTTTGCGTGCACGTCCAAACTTGCACCCGTCCGTCCTGCTTACAGCACCGACTGACCTGTTGCTGCTGGAAGGACTTGAGTCTCTTCTTGAAGCGTGAGGGGAGGACAAAGTCACACCCCCTGGCCAGAAAGGCCAGCTCCCCCCTCAAGTCAGGGTCCCGGCGTAACGACGTCTCCTTGATCATCATGGTGGGGGCCGAGAGATGTAACCCCCCACCAGACACGGCCACCGGTGCGGCTACTGACACGGCGACTACAGACTGACCAGCTTGCCTGGCAACAAATGGAGGAAATCGAGTGGACTGTAGTAAAGAAGTCCACTTAACAGCTTAGATATCCAGTAACCAAACACCTCAGGAGGGCATGTGTGTGATTTCAGGCAAAACGCCCTTTGTCAATCACTCACGCTCACAAAATTTCTCTCCTCCTGGCTCCACTTGCATGTACAGGCTCCCAAAGCGGTGTCCTGTAAAGCAGTAATCCAGCAGTGTGCCTGTGCAAAGAGATGTTCCTTAAGACTCCCGTGCTACTGTGCAGGCCGGGAGGCAGAACCATGGTACTGGGCTGTTTTATGCCCGATCACAGCCCCAAACAGCAGCTTCTCTCTGGGGTAGAACACCTCTGATGTCCCCCTGTCAGCTCAGGATGTATGTATTTGGTGCAGTCTCGCTGGTGCCTGCCGTTCCAAGCTGGGCTCTGACAAACTGCACTGAGAAACATGAGCCATGCCGGGCTCTGGCAACACACACACACACACACACACACACACACACACACACACACACACACACACACACACACACACCGGCTGTCCTGAGCATTAGGGTGGGGGGGCAGGGGGATGGGGAGAGGGAGGGTGTTCGGCCATGTTGCATATCTGTGTGTAGTGTTTTGTAGGATCTGAGCCCGCCTCAGTCCTAAAGTTAGCCGGTGGGAAGTTACAACTCAAAGTGAGTCGTATTCAAATCATTTTAGCGCAGACAGGAAGCTAAGGTCAGTGTTTCGCCACGAGTGAGTTGGACAAGTAAGCTGAAATGTTTTCATAGAGGTAATTCAGGATGGAGTGATGAATCAGCGGGCAAAGCACCTGTTGTTGTATCTGTTGACATACAGTAATTCCGCCGGGCTTGCTCGGAAACTTCAAGAGGCATTCCCTTTTACTACAGCATTTAAATCTGTAAAATCCAAAAGTGTATGGGACAGTCACTCTCGATTAGAAACTTAAATATTCAGTTAAGCTATTAGTTTAGAAACTGTCATCAGATATCAGACCAGATGTTTATCACAACCCACAACAAGGCTACGACAAATGAAAATGAAAATGATTTTCATTATGATTAATTTGATGATTCTATTCTTGAATGACTGTTTAATTGTTTGGTCTATAATCATCCTGAGACCCGAGCATTTGTTTGATATGCATTTTTGATTTCTCCCAGCCGTCTGGGATGAGTAGGACCTGATAAGTGTAAAAAATTAAGCATCGTCTTTTAACAGAAAGCAGTTGTGAAAACAAATGATGTCCTTTTATGGGCACATTGGGTTTACTTGTAACAATCACAGTTGTGTAATTAAGTATTAAAGCTGTTTATCTGAATGCCTGAACAAAATTATCAACAATTTGTTCACATTTTTTTTTTAATTCTATGGGTTAGGGGTCACTATTCAAGTTTAAAACTATTCAAAAATGTTAATTTTAATGCCTGAACATGGCTGTGCGAAAACAAAATGGCAAATAATGCAACATATCTAAAAGTCATGTGATCTGTATGAATTTTCACTTTATTCCCTTATTTGATATTTGATATTATTTCGAACGTGAAAAAAGAAAAAAATAACGTGAAAATGAACAAACAAGCAGACAGACAGACAGACAGAAAGTAATATTTACCAATGATGAAAAGCAATTGTCAGTGTGTAGTTACTTTGATTTGAAAAGGAGTAGGAGGAAGTATAAACTTATTAAATCCCGTCCCTTCTCCATGAGTCATTGAGTGAAATAAAACAGACAGCTTCCTTATATAAACAAACCTACACCTTAGATTTTTCTAAATATATCATTGTTAATAAAATAATAAAGTCACACTGGCCTCAAACGAGATAACAAGGTCCCATTGTACGCAGACGAGTATTTCATAAAATTGGTCAAATTTGTTTGCCATATCAAACTACAAATGTTATTGAGCTTACATAAGAAAGTTTCAACCATAGAATTTGATCAGATTTGGTACTTTGTCCTCTTTCGTGTTGGGATCGGCTGCAGACTGACTTGGCAGAGATGACAGCCATCTTGTTTTTACATGGATTAGTGTATTGTGGTTTGGCTACCACTAGATGGCACATAAACGTGTCCTCGAATGAGGACAACAGGTCTGCGTTCGGCAGAATAAAGTATAAGGTGCAGTAAACCCAAAATGTAATGCCCTCATGAGGATGAAGGGTCACTAGAGCCCAATGTGATATCTTCAAATTGCTTGTTTTGTCTAAAAATAGTTGCTTAATAATTGACTGTCGATCGTTTAATTGGTTAATTGACAAATTGTATGTGCTCTGCCGTCCAATACCTGAAGATATTCACTTATAAGGCTGGAAACCAGTGACCAAGCATTTTCTCTATTATTTTACTAATCAATTAACCATCTGATCATTTTAGCTCCACTCTTGATTGACACCTGCCCAAAGACTGTAAAGCCATGAGCAGAACTTATGTTTCTTCTCTGATGCTTTTGTTACATAGGTGCAAAATAAAAAATGAAGTAGCTGTGGTTGAGTTCTTACACATAAAGCCAGTCTTTGGTACACCCTTGGTGAATTAGCATTTATGGTTTTAGCTAATTAATAATGAGCATGAATAGTTAAGTGTATAAACTGCCAATACAACATCCTCCCTCAGTCAGAAAGCGCAGAGTCTGCCTTTTCTCACAGCTATGCCGGATCGGGCCAGCACCCCTTCAGTGCCAAGCAACACCAGTCTGAGACCTGACAGTGCACGAGGGGATCCCTCAGGACAGCCAGGAGTGACCTATTTTAAACTTGTCCAGCTAAAATCCCTCCAAGACTAAGACGCTACACCAAACGTCCTCCGTGTAACTGTTTACACATACTGTACCATGTATATCAATGCTGTCAAAGAAAAGGAAAGCGTCAATTTCTCAGAATCTGTTGGCGCGGTAAACACAGATTCCACTGCGGTTGTGTTTCAGAGCAAAATAGATTGAGAGTCAAGTGCCTTGTAGTGCTATACTGGGCTCCATGTATATAGTAACTCATAAAACAGAAGGATATGTTTAAGCAGAAATATATCACTGCTGTTGGGGAAAAACTTTTCAGGAAAAAAGGAAACAGATTTTCACACTTCCTGGGGTCACGAGGTGGACTAACAACTCTGAGTCCTCCCTGCACTCCACCACAAAAATGTGTTTTTCTTCAGTTTACAGCCCCTAAAATGTCTGACCTTGAGTTAATCACTGAAGAGGTGTGTTGGCATTCCTCTACTGAAGGGGGCGATGTCTGTGCCTCCATTAAATCTGAGATTCTCTTAGATCAGGTACGTCACTAATACAAAAGCCAATTGCTGTCAAATACAACAGGGGAACAGACCAGCAAAGAAACCTTTAACTTCCTGTGCAGAGCGGACTTGTCAGTGCAGAGAGCAGAGTTAGCATTAGCATAGTGAAGGTTTTGACAGAAAATATGGTGGTGTGCAGTTTTTGAATGTCAACCAGAACTTGGAGCTTCCTTCAGAGCAGGTATCACTACCATTAGCACTATGTCAACCTCTGCCTGTTAGCCTACAAGCTAACACACAACATAAATAAAAGATGCTAACTACATTTACCATTCTGATGAGTCTGCTAGTCGTCAATTTTGGGTCACAACAGACTCCTCATCTGAGTCTGGGTCTGATGAAGTCTCAAACATGCGTGGCTAAATCTTGCTGATGTTTTCTCGAAGGCCACATCTACAACAACATTCTTTTGTACAGTGAAGTTTTTAAAAAACAAAAATAATCAACATACACCAGAGTGTTTAAGCTCCATTTCAGAAATAATCCCCATCCATATTAACACGCCTGAAAACGCACACATGACCATTAACATACACTGAGCATGTGCGTGTTGGTGTAAACAGGAAGTGGATTGTCTACACTGTAGTTGGTTGATTAGTTACAGAAAATACTACAGAAATAGGGAACATAAGAGCACATTTTTTTGTTTGGACTGACAATGAGGTGGAACTGCTACTGTTTTTAATTTCTCTGAGCTATTTGGGAATGTAGGGCCTAATAAGTATTAAAAACTAAGCACTGTCTTTGAACAGTAAGTAGTTTTGGGGGGAAAAACATGTCCTCATATGGGGACGATGGCTTTATTTTTAATAGTGTGTAATAAATTATAAAACTGTTTCAGTTATTTTAATACCTGAACATTGTTATGCCAACACAAAACAAAACAAAACTTAAGTCCCAGTGTCCTCAAACAAGACAATAATTTAGTCCTAATGTCCTCAAACGAATACTTCCCAATTAACAGTATTTTAGCTTGTTGCTATGGCTAAAATTGGTCATATTTGTTGCCATATCAAATAGGGGTGTGCCAATACATGGTTTCTTAGATGCATCGCGATGCGACACGTGACGATCGATAACAATTAACAAATGTACAAGAATCGATTATTTTCCATGATAGCGAAATCACAGAAACACAACCGCAGCACCCGGAAGTTGGCCAGACCGTTGGATTGTTTGGTCTGATATAAATAAAAGATAATGGAGGTAAATTTGTTTGTTTACTTTATTTAATGGAAGCTGACAAATATACCTTGTTTAAAAGAAATCCTGTATGGGGAAAAAGATGCATCGATAATCGTGATAATCGTTATAATCGTTTAATAATCGAATCGTAGCACCCTGAACCATAATCGAATCAAATCGTGAGGTGCCTAAGATGGCACACCCCTAATATCAAACTACAAACATTGTTTAGCACAAATAATTAAGTTTCTACCACAAAATTTCTTCAGGTTTTGTACCTTGTCCACTTTTGTGCTGGGATCAGCTGCAGACTGAGCATAAAAGTGTCCACAAACGAGGACATGACCCTGCGTCCTTATATGAGGATGCAGGGTCTCAGGAGGATAAGCATTTTTACATACTGTAAAATGTGTCTGGAGGGGGAATTTAAGGAGTTAAATAACTAAAATTATGAGCTTTTCCAACAACAGCGGCACATTACTTTCATGTTGATCCAATGTGTATTTTTCTAATGTTTTTACTCCTGCTTTTCTACTACATACTACACAGTGTCATGTCCAATTGAGCCCTTATTCCTGCTGTCCTCGTGAGCCAAGTTTCTGTATGTATTTCATCACTTTGTACACTGTTGTACATTGTGTGTCAATAACAGATGAGCAACAACCCTCTCACACCAGACATTTAAAATGCATCCATGTGTGCGACTGACTTTCCAGAAAAATAAATGAGTCACCTTGGGTTTTTAGGGTAACTCCTCTCAGCTCCCTGTACGCCCTACTGAATTCTTTGGAACAACTAGACTCTGTACCGAAGCCAAGGTCACATACCGATCCCACACACACACACACACACACACACACTCGCACTGACACACACATTGTCTGCTTTCTGGCCACTTCTCACCTCCGTGCTGTGGGGGGAAACATTATACAATCACTATCTCGTGTCTATCAACAAATGAGCACGATCTGAGGAGCGCCGTCTCACCAGCTTTTCGTGTCATGTTGAATCACCCCTCCCCTTTCTCTCTCTCCTCTCTCTCCTCTCTGTCTGATCACTGAAAGTTAGTTCCCACCACCTCATCTGCACTGCCTCATCGACTGTAGCCATGCACTTGTGATATCATAAATCTCTGTATAAAGAGATATGTGTGTGTGTGTGTGTGTGTGTGTGTGTGTGTGTGTGTGTGTGTGTGTGTGTGTGTGTGTGTGTGTGTGTAAAGGGAGCCATAACAGATGCCATTGGGCAGCTGTGTGCTCTTTTCCTGCCTGACTGACAGTCAGTGTAACCCTGCCCTCTTAGAAAGCCTCCGCTTGGTCCTAAAACCAGCCTGAATCTCGAGTGTTAAACTTCACTCCACCTTTTAAAATATTTGTCACTTCATCTGTCCCAACAGCGTACTTAACAAAATGGCTAATTTATCCATGTTGTGTGAACCAGCTCCTTTAAAAGATTCTTCGATGTTCCACGACAGTATGGTGGCATAGTGGCCGCAGTCTGCTCCGGTAACATGACAGCAAGTTGCGGGACAAACTGTTCCCAATGGGAGGGATACATGAGGTCGGCAGCAGTGAGGTGTGTGTCACTTCTGCAGTCAAAGAAATGTGCTACCTATACAGCACCAGACACAGTTGGTGACTTACTGGTGATCACAGTGGAGCATTTAACAGCTAAAGAGCCACATGTTTCCCTTATGAGTTGGAGGAGACCAAAACAGAGCTAAAAGGACTGTGAACACTGGACTTAAGCCCAGTTAGGACCAATGATTTGCGACGAGATGAAACTATTTTAGAACGTTGCAGAGAAAAGTTGCAGCGATTTGAAGTGTCCGGTCTGAGCTGGCTGATGGTGTCACCTGCAACTCAGCTGGTCACCTGTATCTACAGCAAATCGGCTTGTAGTGACGTCCCCTGATCAAGTCAAAATGACTGCAGACAGAGTGTTCGCTTGAGTGCTCTGTCCCCACCGAGCCCTCTGTTTCCATCCTCGCGTGTGTCGGTGTCGGACAGTGGGTCGCTGTTGCTGCTCGCTGTATGTGCTTAAAATTTCAACTAAAATCGCAACTATCTGGCAAAATAATTGCAAGCTAATTTTCTTCAGACCTTCTGGAATCACAATTCCTGATTAAATGTAAATGGTTATAATATGTCAGTATCGTGTTTTCAGTGTGTCCTGCTGCCCCCAAGTGGTCAAAAAAAGTATTTAAATAAATTATTTAAGTTTTAATGACGATTCATGATTAAAAATGAAAATAAAAACAGGCCACATGATGGTGAAAAAAATAAAACTTTTTCAAGTGAAATTATTTCGTTCCTCAGGCAGATTAAGCATTAAAATACGAATTATCTGGCCTTTTAACACACGAATGCTAAACATCAACTAACTCTAAATTACTGTATCTAATACTGATGCAGTCTGTATTTTCAATAATGATCCACTGAGAATCAAAAATGTTTTACAATTCAAACTGTCCCAATAATATGAGCATGGGCGATTTTGTTGCCATTGTTCCTTTCTTTTAATTGGCGAGTTGTGCAACATACAAACTCCCAAACATGAATGCATCACATTAAAGGTCCCATGTTATGCAAATTTTCAGGGTTCATACTTGTATTTTGGGTTTTTACTAGAACGTGCTTACATGCTTAAAAAACAAACAAACAAAAACCAACATTATTTTTCTCATATTGTCTGCCTGAATGTAGGCTACCTGTTTTCACCCTCTGATTGAAACACCCTGTTTTAGTCTCTTTAAGTCTCTTCTGTCTCTTTAAGACCCCCCTTCCCAAAAAAGCCCACTCTGCTAGGATTGGTCAGTGTTTCTGGGTCTTCCACATCGACACTCTCGGCGTCTTTGCACCATCACTGCAGCAGGAGAATGTCTGTAACAGCACTATAGCGGCAGTTTCTAAATTTATATAGTATAGTTGTGACATCATAGCTTCACAGAAGTCGTGACAGCTCATTTAAAGACACAGTTTCTGAATATAACCTATAACCTAAATACTTACACTGTATTTATCGAACACCTGTACCTGCTTTATAATAAAAAAAAGACATGGAAATCTGAATTTTTACAATATGGGACCTTTAAGATGCTCGTTTTGGGAGAGAAGAGGCAGGCAGAGGACAAAAAGGGCTGATGGAAGTTAAAGAGGGAGCTAGGGGCTTAGCAACAGGTGTATATGGTGTATGGGAGTGTGTGTTGAGTGTTATGTCTGCAAGTGCTTTCCTCTGCCCACACAGACCTAATCCAACCCCACTGCCACAGGAACAGGTGAGTCAGCAGCCTTCACGGCATCGATCAAACACACGCATGATGGGAATAGCGGCGGGGCCGGAGCCGAGGATCAGCTGTCCAACGACAACTGTCGCCTTCCTCCAACTGTTAAATACCCACTGGACCACTGGATGTGCACACATGCCCTCCTAAAGGGTTTAATTAGCATACAAGGATTGATATATGCGTCTAATTTACCAGGCGTATTATCTGTGCGAGTGTGTGTGGGTGTGCACGTGTGCCTCGATGGATTCTCTGAACAGGAACCGCTTCTTCCAGAAGAGGAGAAGTTGAATAGTGTGAACATAACAACTTCCTAAACACACACACACACCTGCTCCATCAAAGTGGCTGTCTACTGTGTGTAAAATTAACTGTGTAAATATAGACACCGATTTCATGTTTATTTCTGCTTCAGGCACTGGGCAGACTTCACACACTTATACATGGTTGCACACGTGACAACACACACATGCTTGTGCACACACAACAAAACTTAATTTAGTGGAGTTTGCTCATAACTTATTTGAGTATATATTTTAATTTGTAATGTAATTTATAAAAAGCCTCCCTTTAAACAAGCTAAATATTAAAATTATTAAATTATTAATGCATGCTTTTATGTGTTTTTCCACTAAATTTCTATGTTAATAAATCAATTATTTAATAATAATATTACTGTAATTATAACTGCATTGGCCGGTGTTGTTAAGCGTGTCAGCCTTATATTTTTATGCAATGTTATTTTTAATACTTGCAGTCAAACCAACTGCCCACTGGGACAAATAAAGTTTAAACTTGAACCTGATATCATTGAAATAGGCAACTCCCCCTCCCCTTGATTATACACACGCTCACTTTAGCCCAGGCATGCCAAATGCCATCTCCATGGCGATAACCCTTTCCCTGGATTGAGTGGCGGGTGGAATGCTCCCAGGGTTACCGTGCCAACAGCAGGAAACGCAGTTCACATCGCAGCTCCATTCTTTATTCCCAGTCTCACTTCCTCTCAAGAAGGACACACACACACAAAGTTGCCTTGGGAACCTCCTCTCTAAACTGCAGAAAATGAACCGAGTTCAAGCGCTGCCTCCGTGATAGATGAAGTGAATCAGTGCTTGTCACGGTCTACCTCACATCCGAATCAGAGGAGGACGACATGGGAACAGTTAAAAACCCAGCTGCTGTCTGAGCGGAGGCAGAGGCTGCCCCGTAATAAAAATGTCACAGGCTCAAGTACCACAGCAGCCGAAGGCCCCGGTACTGTAAATACTTTAAGTGTCATAACATATCTGCTGATATCCTTATTTTACATCAGCACGGAACATGAACAAACATAAACACACTCTGCTGCCTACAGCAGTCAAGGAATCTATAAAATATATATTTATAGTTTCCTCGCCACCAGTCGCTTTGTGTTGAACATTTTGTTGCTAATAGCAACAACTACTAGAAGAACTCTGCAGCATTTGCTGTTTACATCCACCGCCTTGTCAGATCTGTGACTAAGCACAGTCTGTGATCTACTATACAAACGGCCTTGTTAGAGCATCATCTATAGGCATTATTATCTCTATTTATAACAGCACTTTGGTGGATTCATTATTCTGCAAACAATTAGTGCTGACCAAGCTAGACATTATTTTAGTTGTCTGATTTGTCTGTAATGCTGCTACAACACTCTCAGGCAGTGTTCAACTGGCAGCTCACGGGCCACATCTGGCCCAGAGGCGACCTCTGAGTGGCCTGGCTAGGGATGGGTACGGAGATCAGGTATTGAACGGCCCGGGGCAAAATGAATCAAGACCGTAGTATTAATAAGCTCTGCCATTATCGGCTCTTTTGTTGTTACTGTTTAAAGGTTTTGGTTTCATGTATCATCATGCTGCAGCCTCTGCGTGTCAGGGCTGACCTCCTCCTCACAGCAGAGACATACAAACACAACAGGGTACAGTCAGACAACAGCAGAGAGGCCGCGGCGCAGATAAAGAGAATATAACTTCAAGATTACTGTAGTTGAGAGCAATAAAACCTCTGCCAGTAATACGCCAGTGCTTCATCAATATACGTGTTCAGCATGTGCAAAGCCATATTTCAATCTGCCTTGTCCGCAGTCTCTCATTCACCGCTATTATGGTTTTTAATCGCCTTTACACAAGCACTACTAATGCGCTTGTGGGGCTAACATAAAATTAAACAAACTAAAATGAAAGCTGTATGTAGTCTAACACTTAATCTCAAAATGAACCTGAAGCAGCCGACCTGCAGACAGTGAGACTGCGTTACTGTTTTCAATCAGTTTTGTGACATCAGGACTAATATCTATTTTATTGACATGTTAGATTTGTTCCCAGTGAGATATTATTGAGTTTATATGGTGACTTTGTTGTTGTAAACATGACTGTTGCTGTGAAATCCTGAGTATTTGACCTAAAAGCAAAACGTCAGGAGGTGAGGTGTGTGCATGTGTGTGTGTGGGAAACAGAGGAAAGAGGGACAGAAGGAGATGCTGGTAGAGAGACAGAGTGTGTTATGAGTTACTGTTTATGTCACTTATTATGCTTCTGTGCATTGACAGCTCTTTTTTAAAATTTTGTTTCTGCATTATCAGTCAGATATAAGAATGACATATTTTTTTGTATTTCAAATGTGTAACGATAAACATTGCTACATTAATTTGCATTTCTTTAAAATTTGTCATAACCAAAAGTTATAAAAAAAAAAGTTTTCAATAGGTTGCTTGCTGCTGAAAATGTCCAGCCAATTTCTGGTTTTAAAATCTGAACTGAATTTGTAGCTGAACAGTCCTGGCATAAGGACCGCAAACTGAGCGAAACAGCAAGCCTGTTCACCAATTACAAAATCAAAACCAGCACCTAATTAACATGTGACATCTTGTTTGTTTAATCCACACAAATACAGCTGTGTAAAAACAACTGTTTACAGTTTTGCAGGAAGTTGTGTACTCGACTATTTCTTGGTTCTGATTTCCATTATAAACATGAAAATTGTACCTCATTTCAACGTCATCATTCGAAACATCATTTTGATTTTATCCTCTGAAACACATGAAGCCATATCAAATTTAAATGCCAATAAAACATTTTTTGTTGTTTTTTCTTTGCAGTTTCTTTTTGCTTATGTGTCAACACACACCCAAACACAATGTGTCAGTGACACCTGATATCAGATACATCATCCTACCGAGCTGTATCCCATACACACCCTCCCAGTGTGTCATTCTGAATAACTGCATCACATAAGAAATAGAAAATACACCTAAAATTTGAAGGCAATAAAGCTCAGTAATCACAGAAGGAGAGGCTTCATTCTTCATGCTATAGAAATCTCCACTTCTGCTTATTTCTGTGAGGGTTGCCTGGCTACATCACCAGAAAACCTGCCCAGTCAATCACCTCCCTCTGCAGGAACAGCAGCCTGTCAACAAGTAATCTTTAATAACAACAAACTCTACGCCTGCGTCAGCCAGCTTGGCTTTTCATATTTATACACGCGGCTATCTGGGCAGGTTTTGCATTACCTTCCTGAGGCTATCTTAAGATTTAGAGTAAGTGAGCTAATCCTACATCAGCACTGGTGGTGAGCCTGAACCTGAGCATGGAGCTGCAGCGAGGGAGCTGTCAATAGTGTGCAGTGAGAGACCTCCCGCAGCCAATGGCAGCACGGATCGGCTCGTGTTTCCTCTCTTTTTCAGACAGAAGAGTAAAGATAGATAGGAATGTTAGGGAGGGAGGAATGTGTCAGTGTGGAGAAGTAGCCACTGCACAGGCCACGTTCTGCTGCAGCCCTGGGATATTAATAACAAATCTTAGTGGGAGACGGTCAGATAGGACTAAAGAATGCACACGAGGAATGCTAAAAATTATGTTGCATAAGTAATAATCCTACCCTACAGACCTTGCACCGAACAAACCACCTTTGCCATACACCTTGAGAAATATTTTTCAGTGGGTCCTCCACCAGGAAATTTTGATTGTCAAACACTTACTTTTATACATTCTGGTAATTTTTATGCATCAATTTGAGCCTTTCCTGCATCAGTTTATGCATGAAATGTCTTTAATGTCACCAAAATATACGTCTTCTGCTACTGTCATATTTATTTTAGAGGAGCGGGGGACAAATGGACATTTGAAAATCTGAGGGGGACGTGTCCTGTCCCCTATGAATTCAAGCATACAACAAAAAACAATAGCCTCTAGAAACACTTCTCTTTAACCCAGAATAGAATGTACCTTGCACCACCCTTTCCTCCCAACAGTCACTTCATTGTGATGTCACAATCACGGCAGATTGTTTTATTGTTCCCACACAGAGGCAGTGAAAAGCACTGAATGCAGCTTAAAAAACAGAAGATACACCTTATTCTGATTTAGATCCAGACACACTAGTGTTAGTTCACAGATCACCCTGTAGATGGAGCTATAGATCCTCTTCACACCAAAACACAGACCTGAGTTTGGCCTGCAAGCCGCCACAGCGCCCTGTGGTACAGTAGGGGCTGAGAGTCGCTAGAGGGTAGCAGCTCCTTGTTTGTAACCATGTCTGGTCTGTCAGACGCTGAGCCAGGATCTGACAGGAGATGCTGGTTTCAGCAGCCTTTGATCCTCTCGGCTTCAGCTCCCTCATCTCATCTTATTACATTCCTCAAATCACCTCGGCTGGCTGAGAGGATTGGTGATCTATAAGCATGTGGTTTTCATCATAGAAAGTGGGAACCACAGCTTCAAGTTTCATTCTTATGATAACAACTTTAACAGAAGTAAACACAGGCAGATTTGTGGTTGGTGACACACTGCAAGGAGTGCAGTAACTCTGATGTGCTTGTTCTAGAAAACTTCTGGTGTCGAGAAATTTAGGACACAGGCTGAGTAAACCCTGATGTCACTGAGGCAGATTTCTGGAGAAAACCCCCCCGGCCCAGTCTGGGTGGAGCTGGGTGAAGGGTGAGTTCAAAGGGAGAAGTTAAACAGGGAGACGGGTGGGGGGGTGGGCGGGGGTCAGCAACACCCAAGCTCACCGAGTCATAATGTTCTGGAACACTGGCAAAGTATTTCACATGGAAACAAACAGCCAGGCACACCCACACACCAACGCAGCTCAGTATTCTGAAATAAACCTAAAACACATCCAGTCTCCATCTGATCTCCCCCGGGGCCGTGACTCCGTGACGGAGCCCCCCACCCATCAACCAATCATATTGCAAAACTGATATTCTTGGGTAGGGGAGTCCCCCCCCTCCCTTGCTACCTAATGCTTACAACCATGTTGTGGTGGTTTCCATGGCGACGCAGAGGGGGGCCCAAAGAGTTGCGCAGCATTGCCTCCCACTGAACTAAAAACTTTTCTGCCTATAAGCATCTGTGCAAGTGTACACACTCCAACAAAGCACACTGCACTGGGAACAGCAGTTGGATGATATCCCAGCCTGCACTGGGAGTGGTGAATCATGATGTCACTTGCTTAAAGTGCTGTGTGTGTGTGTCTGTGTGCAAAAATCTCCGAGGCCAAATGTGTAAATTTAATGAACTCCACCACTTCTCAGTGTGTGTGATCCGCGAGCATGTGTGTATCAAAGGGTGTTGAATATTCCATTGTCCGCGCTAACCTTGGATGGTATGAGCTGTGCTGGAAAAGTCCTCGCACACATAGCAACACAGGCCCCCCGTGTGTGAGCGCATTGTGTGTGTACGTGTGTGTGTGTTTGTATAAATGAATGCATTCATCTGTGCGCTAGTGCACCTAGGTTGAAACAGGCGTCTTTCCCCGCTTGGCGGAGGTTCCCACTGTGACCTTATTTCCTGTGGAAGCAGCCGAGGAATGATGTCATCCTGCGCCGACCCAAAGTCAACAACTGTACACTGCAGGGCCCCCCCTCACTGACTCCATCCCCCTCCCCCTGCACCGCAAGTCTCTTTGTCATCTCCGCTATTTTTCTACGCCTGCTCCTCTCCTTCTCCTCTAACTTCCTCTGAATAGTCAACTTCTCAGATGACAAAAAAATTCTCCCCCCCTCCCCGCTGCCTCACACAAACATTCATTCATTCCGCTTTCCTGTCTTGCTGTTATTTCCTCTCTATCTCCACGTTTGTCTTTATCGCTCCTTCTATCGTTTTTTCAGGCTCCCTCAGCCAAAAAGTAGCAGGTTTCTGTCAAAAAGGTCAACAGTTTCTTTTCTCAGCTCTAATGGTTCAAAAAATATGGGCAGATAGAGTCAGGAAGAGGAACACTCATCCCTCCCTCAACAACAAGCTGAAATGTGCTGAATTGCCCTTGAGTAGCACTTATCTCCTGAACACTTTAATGAAGGCTGTGACTCATGGAGGAGGGCTGTGCTCTGTTATTTCAGATGAGAAAGTAGGAGAGCTGTGTGACTATGAAACACTGGTTTCTCCACAAACTAACTCCACGTTCATTAAGTCAATTGTAAACCATCTTTGATCAGGCAGCAGGTACAGACTTTTTATTTTACCTTGATTCTGTGTTGGCTGCAAAATAAAGAAAAATCTTGTTTTGAAGGGTGTGTATTAGCACATGCAAGTTTTGACGGGGCTCGACAGGAGCTGAGAACACGGCCTGTTATTTTAAGTGTTGTTGCAGTCTTACTAAAACACAGTGTGCTGGTTTTTTTTTTGACAAAAAAGTCAATCAACTTCAGTTTGTTGTTGCTTTGCTGCTACAAAGGACATTTTATTCCACTGACAGGCAGCTTTTCATTTTGGCAATGGACATGTTTCAGTTATAACCCACAAAATGTTCATTTTTGATGTTTCAATTGACCCTTTCCAAGTCTCATCCCTCTTTGTCAGAACTTCAGTCAGCTTCACACTTTCCTGTTATTTTTAGATGTAATATGTAATATGCTATAGTGTGTGATTTTCACACACAAGCATCTCTAGTGTTTACAGAGGATGGAAAATATCCAGTGAGCTGCAGTTGATGCCAGAGGTCAGAGGTCAGAGGAGAATGGCCAGACTGGTTCAAGATGATAGAAAGGCAACAGGAAGTCAAATAACCAAGGTGTGCAGAAGACCATCTCTGAGGCAACAACACGTCCAACCTTGAAGCAGATGGGCTACAGCAGCAGAAGATCACACCAGGTGCCACTCCTGTCAGCTAACAACAGGAAACTGAGGCTACAATTTTCATTGAAGCTGGACAATAAAATACATGTAAATATATCCTTCCACTGCATAATGTAGTTCCTGCTGTTGGCCTTCAAAAAGCTGCAGCTGGCTACACAGTACCATTGCTGCCATGTTTCTTTTCGTCAAGCCTGTCCAACCTAGCAACAAAAATTAAAGGGGGCATGACTTAGAATAGGTCTGTTATTGCAAGTATGAGGTGAAGCAACACTTTCTCACCAATGTCCTGGGGGGAACTCTCCAGCTCACCCCATCTCAAGTCATAATGGACCAGCACAAGTCTAGACGAGCAACACGTCCGCAGCAGTTGGCAGAAACAGCCTCTGATGGCAGCAGGTTAATTAAGCCATCAGAACGGCAGCTCTGGATACAGCCAGAAGTGTACGTGCGTCTGCAAATCATGTCGACATCGGCTGTTCTGGAACAACCCCGCCGAAACGGGTCAAATTTAGGTGCAGGGGAAACGCGATCTCAAACATCGCTTCTTAAATTTGCCAAAAACAGAGAGAGGGGAAGAGAAAGACAGACCGACTCCCACTGGAAGGCCACTGACCTCAAGTACCACTTACAGATTTAGTCGACTCTACTCTCAGCATCACTGCCGCCACGTCTCCCTGCTTGGAGTCTGACAGTTGCGGCCTTGCCTCTGATTTATATCAGCTGGCTTCCTTGTCTCCATGGAGATTAATGGGAGTGCTCTGACAGGTGCAGAAAGCCCTGTATTAGTCTGTCAGCAGCAGAATCAACAATAAACATATGTGCGCACACACACATGCACACACAGAGTTGAGGATGCTACCGCCTGAGGCCATCCCCGAGGGCTTCCCATCAAAGCCATGGCAATGCCAAGAGAAACACAGCCACAAATCTCCAAGGTGGAGTGTGTAAGTGGCTGCGTGTGAGAGTGCAAGGGCATTTTCTCACATGTGTGTGAGGGGGCTTGGCTTGTTTATAGTTTGATTGGCAGTTTAATGTGCGACCGAGGCAGGAGGCGGGGTTGGCGCGGAGGAATATTAGCATAATTCCCAGAGTGCCAGAGTTGGGATTGGGTGTCAGAGAGCTATTCCCAAACTCAGCTGTGACCCACAGTAGCACTGGGTCAACTTACCCTCAGGCCAACAAACAGACACACGCTTGGTAACGCACACACTCATTCTTATGGGATTCAGACAAACACACCTGTACCCAGCTACACATGCATGAACGCACGTGTAAATGCACCCGCATACACGAACACCTGGACTTGTGAGAACACCTGGATGCACACACAACTCGCAAACATGCACGCCATCACACACACACACACACACACACACACACACACATACGCAGGTCCATTTACACTGTGGCGACAGTGAGTCTGTTAGCGGGATGCCATAGTACAGAGGGGTGGACAGATTTAGGTCTCCCTCACACCTAGCTCTGCCAGGGGCGGAGGGGGTTGGAGGGTAACGATACCGTTAACACTCGGCGTGCCAATAGATGCCCCCCCCCACACACACACACACACAAACCCTGCCCCACAACCTCGCCCCGCCCTCTTCCCCCTTCCTGCTGTGCTCCAATCAGCACCTCTCATTGGGTTGCTCTGCCCTCCACACAGCAACAACTGTTATTCCCCGCTCCCAAAATAACACAGCAGCCAATCACAGGGCGGGAAGAGAAGTGGTGGTCAACGTAGACTGACTCCAGGTGAAAGAAGGACACTTAAGGGGAAAAACAAAAGGGGCGCAGAGGGAGAGAGGCAAGAGGTTACGAGAAATGTGGAGGCAGAGGAGCAGAAAAACAAAAACAGAGAGGAAGGAGGGATGGATGGGCATACAGAGGACGGAGGAGGAATGAGATGGCGTAATGATGTGTTCGGTTACTGGCTGTTCTGTTCCGACTGTGGCAGCTACCATGGTAACCTCATAAATAGGTGCCCTACATATCAGCAGGGCATAAGGTTACACAGCTCAGTAAATAAACACACACACACACACAGCAGCAGGAGACTGGTGAGGAGAAGGAGGGATGATGGGAGAGCAAAAAAAATATTAGTTAAGGACAAAAAAAATCAAAGGGAGTGAGGTAGAGAGAAAAAACCCTGACAGCAGTAATGATTTGATGCTCTGTGTCAGTGTTAATGTGTGTTTGTCTGTCACAGTTAATTACCTAAATCCACAACGTGCTGTTGAACGCCCACATCAGAGACAAACTGAGGTAACCCCGCTTTCTAAGTTTATTCACGGCAATGTTGGTGCCTTGTGCACATCGAGTCAGATACACACACACACACACACACATGAACACACGCTCCAATTGCCTTCCCCTGTCTCTCCTTCTGTAGCACAACCCTAAATTACCTTTAAATATTCCCCTGGGTGGAAAGGAGAGCCAACACACACACATGCCTGCACACACACACACTCACATATACGCAATCACGGTACAAAACACCAGTTTGAAACCAGGAAAAGTCAACAAAGAGCCACTCCTAACACAATGAGCTGTTCCATTCCGTGATTCACAGCGCCAGGTTTTTTTTTATTCAAACCCAGATAGGGAAACTGTATCAGCGTGCTCATCGCAGCTAATGAATACTATTCATCACGGCCCATCAATTACAGTGGCATCAACCCCGTTGTCTTGCAGCGATAAAATTCTCGCCTGGCGTTCAATGTGACATGTATTGAAAGCAAGAGAAGCTTCCTTTCATGTTGTCTATCCTCTGTATAATGCTGTCAGTCACTCTGTCTCTGTTCTGTGTGCCCGTCACTTTGTCAGTCACTCTGCGACTGCCTGCTTCTTACACCATGGCAACAGTAACCTGTAAAATACAGTTTCTGTGTAATGATCCAAACTCTTAATATCATCCAGTTTGCTTAACTTTTTAACATAATCAGTCTTTATGATCTGCAGCTACAGTGCACGTGAGTTACATCAAAGCCAAACAGCATGCTAATATCCTCCAAAATCACAAAATGGACTTGAATAAAGAGTCGTGTCCTGCCTCTGCTGATACCAGCTCTAACTAAGACACTGATTTGCAACAGATTTGTATGGTGCCATACTCCAAATACCAGAAGAGACATTTCGCTCTGCAAAACAATAAGCGGGTGCTTCAGTCGAGGAAAGTTGGACTCAATAGTGATTTTTTTTCACCAGACACAAAGAATAATAATTTGGGTCTGAGATGTGCAGTTTGAAGACAATACATGATTTAAATCCCTGAAATTCCTATTCCTCCATTTCCTGGAGGGGTTTTAAATAAAACAAGTGAATGTGCAGTCCGAAATCTCGGGTGGTGTGTTGATACATGGGCGATTACACAGCTGAAACTGTAAATGTCTGGTTGTCTCTCTGGCTGTATATTAGCTTGTGCATTTTACACTAGTTTTAATTTGAAGGTGTGTCTTTACTTACTCTGATCACCTCTGGAGTCTGCTGGATGAGGAGGGTTGAACCAGTGTCTCTTACAGCAGCAGCAGGGTCGCCAACAGCGACAGCAGCATCTCTTGAGGCTACCACGACTGGGATGGCAACAGGCGCTGGAGCTTCAGGTGCAGCCAGAGGTGTAGGTTCAGCTGAATGTGTGGAGGAATGCAAGCTTGCAGGTGCAGACGTTACAGGGGCAGGGACGGATGTTGGATCACTTGTAGAGGCTTCTGTGACTGTATCTATAGCCTCAGTCACAGGCTCAGGTATGGGTGTAGGCAGAGGTTTGGGGACAGCTTCAGGTGTAGGTTTAGGTGCAGGTTCAGATGCAGCACTGCACACAGCTTCAGATACTGGAGCTATGGGTGCTGGTGCAGGTGAAACTGCAGGTGTATTCGCCAGTTTTGGTGGTATTGCTGGGATTTGTGTCGCTGCATTTGTGTGCATGGATGGAGCAGTGGGAGCAGCTGGTGGGCCTGTGCTCCCCAGAGGGGTATCAGCCCTGCCAGTGGTGGCCAGTGTATCCTGCAGGAGCCTCATCACCTCCCGCTCTTTCCCACTGCTCCTCTCAGCGCTCCCTGTGCTCCCCGCCCCAGAATCCACCAGCTCCTGGGCGAAACTCTCAATGCTCTCCAGGATCCTCAGCAGCAGTGCTCCATCCTCCTCCTCTCCCACCACAGCTTCACTGCTCCCTCCCTGGGGAGGAGGGAGACTCTGGGGAGTCCTGGAGGTAGGGCCATTCATTGCTAGGTGGCTGGTTGGCCTCTGGACTTGGAACTGGGTCATTTTAGGCTGAGTCTCACTGGAAGTGATTCCCTGGCCTCCATCTCTCTTCCTGGTTTTGGCTGGAAGTGGAGGCTCAGTGTTTCTGGGGTGACTCATACTCTGAGACAGATTCTCCAAGTCCATCAGCAGCTTGTCAATGTCATCATTCCTGTGTGAGACAGCTTTGGTTGCTGGTGTTAGTGAGGGAGATGAAGGCCAGGTGGGGCTGTATGTAGTATTTGAGGAGTTATGGAGTGTGTGTGGATGGGACAGGGGCATGTGTTGACCCAACGTTATCCCGTTTTTGTTCTGGGTAGCGTTCACCCCTCTGGTTGGAGTGTGTTGTGAGATTTGTTCAGGTGTCTTTACCACATCTGCTTCCTCCTCCTCAATATAAAGAGCCTCCATTGGGGACGCTGGAGGAGTGTGTGCGTATGGTGGGGTCGGGGAGGTACGGAGAGGGGAGGGAGAGTGTGTTGGAGAGGAGCTGGATGAAGAGCATGTGATAGATGGAGGAGAGAGTGTGTGTTGTGTGATAGAGGAAGGATGTTGTAGTCCATTGGTAAGTGGAGGGGCTCTGGACGGGGAACTTTGGGCTTGTTTCGTATGGATGGAGTCTGATTTCAAAGATGATGAGGAAGACGATGAAATAGAGGAAGGTGTAGATGATGTAGAATGAGGAACAGTCTTTGGGATGGGAGGTGACAGCACCACATCCTCATAGCGAGGAGGTTGCTCATTGCCAAATATCGGAGAGTACGGTCCCTGCTGGATGGAGTGAAGAGTGTTGACCAGCTCAGCTAGATCGCTGTGCCCGCTTCCAGGCGAACCCTGACCCGCCTGCCCACTGCCTCCCAAACTTCCAATTCCCTCCAGCTCCAGAGGTAATCTCCTCAAATATGAGCTGAGTCGGGTCATCACGGCCCGATACACGCTGTCAGGACTGGCTCCTCCGTCCTCCGGCCCTCCACCAGCTTTGTGTCTGATGCACTGCTTGATGATGTCGGTGCATTTCTTTAAGTCTTCAGAACATTTGAGCAGGATGTCAAGGCAGGCACGGATGTCCTCGCCACCTGCTCCTCCAGTGCCCGCCTCCCCGCGTGTCTTCTCCAGCAGACGGGCAATCAGGTTCTCCTCTCCCAGGGTGTTGCGGTACAGGGAGGCCACCGTGTTCAGGCTTTGGTCCAAAGACCCAATGCTCGATAGGCTGCTTGTTGACCCACCACCCACTTTTGCGATGGTCGACAAGGTGGCTGTGCTGCCCTTTAGCTTTGTCTCCTCAAGGCCTGCTACCTTCCCTGGCACAAACGGCGGCAGGTTCTCATCGTTAGATGAACCCGTGCCATTTGTCATGCCATTAGCAGTTCCGTTTGTGGTGATGTTGGAGCTGAAGTGGCCGTAGATGATCTCCAGATCTGTGGAGCGACGGCTGAGAGAGTCAGGACGGACCTTGCGTCCTTTCCGGAAGGTGACATGGCTGGAGGAGGAAAGGCGGAGCTTGTCAAAAGAGAACTCTTTGAGCTTACCACTGGCCAGGTTGATGGCCTCTTCGGTGATGTCCTTCAGACTGCCAGAGGAGCTCAGGTTCCCAGTTGATCCTCCGCTGCTGGGGGCCTTTTTACCACGCCACGTGGGGCTGTCATCACCTAAAGACAAATTGCCACTGCTGCCCGCCCTCTCTAGACCATTATAACTGGTATCCATAGTGATTTTACCATGGTTGGGAAGCTGTTGAGTGATCATGTTATGGGAGTGTATGAGTGAGCTGTTTGGGTCAGTGTATGCACAGTCTGGTGCAACAAACAGCTCGGAGCAGGTGCCGCGGTGTGCGACGGTACAGTCTAGTCCCTGGGACAGCGCCCCACATGGCCCTGAGCAGTAGTGCACAGCATGGGAGTGAGTGCGCCTGTCCACTACCACACTGTTGTAGCAGCTCACACTGCTCACCACTACACGATAGGCTGCTGCCATGGTGACAAATATCCTTCAGGGCATAGGAAGGTAAAAAAAACTCAAAGTGTAAAACAATAAAGCTTTAAAAAAAAAAAAGGATGGATTATACTGTTAAGTTAAAACTCCTTCAGTTTAGAGGGAAAAATAATTAACGTCTAAAAACTGAATCATCTCTCTTACAAAAATGTCTTTCAATGACATGGTGACAATTTTCAGAGACATAATAACGCGATAATTAAAACAAAAAAGGTAAAAAGAGACGTCTACAACAACGGCTTCCAAAGTTGATATCCTTTCATGCTTGCACCCAGGAGAGTTTAAAAGAGTTCCACTTCAGCAGAGGATGAAAAACGGTAAAATTCCTTGTCTGAGACTTCGGGCCTCTTAATAACAGCTGTAAGGTTCCTCCTCTCCACAGGCTGCCTCTCCGTTTCCTCTCTAGCAGCAGCTCATTAGCCACTAATGACAGCTGTGGAGGACGGCGACAGCGGAAGATCCAGCTGGGGTATCACCCATCCCTCCAAAGAAGTAGCCCCAGGGGCCTAATCCGAGGCCAGCGAGACCTTAACATCGCCCCAGCCTTGGCTCGTCCCCTGAGCAATGAGATGTAGGGAGAACCCCGTTATCTCACTCTGTGGTTTCTGAAGTCCTGACGGAACTGAGGAGCGTTTGCTGACTCCAGCACAGCTGCAGAATAGCAGGGGACCGACCCACAGATGGCCAACTGCCTCTTTCTTTCTGTGTGTGTGTTTCTGGATCTCTGTCAGTCCCGTACTCACTCTCGCCCCTTCCGTCTCCCGCTGTCGGCCATGTGTCAGAGGGAGAGTGTGTTTCTGACAGGAGGACACCACCTGCGAGTCAGCAGAGAAGAAAGGGAGGGAAGAAAGGGAGGGAGGAAGGGAGGGAGGAGGGAAAAGGAAAACAGAGGAAGAGAAAATAAATCATTAAGACAGCTATTTGATGTAGATAATTGTGAATGTGAGAGCATGTGTGTGTGCATATATACACAGTTGTGTATTAGCATGACACACTCCCTCCAGCTATCAAAAAGGTGACAGCTGATAAGACGGCTTATGAGGATTTAATCATCAAAAAACAGCAAAACCGCACACTTAACTTCCTGCCACATCAACCTCAAACACACACATATACACAGATCAAAAGGAGGGGAGGAGGGGAAACAGAAGCGAGGAAGGTTAAACAGGCAAAGCAGAAAAAAAGATGACTCCCTCTCTCATCACGGCAGAGCTACAAAGAGCTTTCTCTGACCCCGATGAGAAAGCATGACTCAGTAAAAGAGAGGCAGGTGTGACGGAAGGAGAAAACACCTGTTGCTTTCCATTCCTATTTTGTTCTGCCTGTGCTGCAGCGCAAATCCTATTTATTTTTTGTGTTTTATTTTATTTCATTCTATTAAACTTTCAGCGCTTTAGAAGTGCATGGGTCTGCTGTAACATCACAGTGGTATACCTTTGAAAAGCACTTAAAATATCTGACCAGAACTTGTTTAACTCAGGGTAAGATCACAAGAGGTGGCCCAAGGTGCCCGCTGCTGATTTACATTTTGGGCAAAGTGGAGAGACAGAGGGATAAAAGGCTGTCTGGAACTTTCGACTGCCCACTAGTGCCATTTATTCCCTGAAAATAAAGTTATGTGCTTAACATAACGTGACGCTGTAACTCATGGGACATGAACACGAAGGTTTTGTGTTTGTTTGACCCATCCACCACCCCAATCTACCTCCTTACGCTCTTTATTCTACTTCCACCATTACACTTGTCAGCGTATCCGTCACCTGATTGCAGCCTTCACGATTAAGTGGAGTACAAACAAATTCTGGTTGCTTTTCGTAGGTACACAAATAGTGCATGGGAACAGCCTGTGCAAAGAGTTCCACCCACTTGATTTATTAAAAGCCTAAATAAAGCGAATGCTCCTCACAGGGCTCTACAAGTTACATTTTCACAACTGAAACATGGTTCAGATTTTAGGCACTTATGATCATTTCTAGCTTTGGATTTAAAGCTTTCCATAAGAAAACTTTTAAGTAGAAGCAGCTTTGCACAGTAAAAGAAGTCAGGCAGTAAAGACCAGTAACACGCCACATACCAGAAACTAACAGAGCCTGACTGGAAGGTAAACACACTGTGCAGTAAACTTTGCATCGCTCTCTCTATGCTCTCTTCTAGGTTTCTGTTATTCTCTCTACCTCTCTCCCCCGTACTAAATACATTGCAGTGCCTCCATGTCTCAGTTTCCAATTGCAGCCATTTCATTTTCTCTTTCTTCCTCTGTCTTTCCTCCACCTCTGCAGGAGCAACGCATTCCCCAGAGCTGTGCCCTCCCACACATACATGCCCATATGTACTGTAAATACATACATATGCATTAACTGTAATACTGTGGTGAGACGGCACCACTACAGCCACAACCGCACACATGCAATCTAACCTCAGGCTTAATCTCAACTATACAAACATACTGTGTATTTACAGAAACCGTCAGGGTATGTGCGACGTATTTACTGTGCAAATTTGAATCTGCAAAGGATTTTAAAAGATACCAAAAAAGTTAAAATCTGGAGACTTAAATAAATGACTTAGAAAATTGTTCAGATTTTTTTTCATGACAGACACACAGCTGATAGTTTATATAAGTTCAGAGCTGCATACCTGTGGGATGCAGGCTTTTCAGAATAACCACAGGAAGAAAGAAAAACACTGAAAGGTTATTACAACTCAGACTGAGAGCGCGGACATATGATCCGTTGTGGGTTCTCGGGGGAATTATGGAGCGGGAGTTTCCTACTTAAAAAGTGTGAAAAAGAGCAACTGGGGAGAGACGGGGGGGAGAGGAACGATTGGTGGGCTTGTGGGTGTGGGAGGGCGGTTGGCAAGGCAAGGTGGGGATGGGGGTTTGTGGCACCTGGAAAAACAACTATTAAGGAGTTTAATGGAAAAAACAGGAGGCCACCTCATCCCTCTGTCTCGCTTTCTCTGTCTCTCCTTTCTCCCCACACAAACACAACAGCTGGATGCTGCTGAATCAGTCTCCTGAGCAGGAAATTACACTTCCTGGCAAACTGTACTTGAAATCCGGACAGACAGTTAGAAATAGACTATTATAGGATAGTAATCGCACACACACATATACACAAATGTACCCACTCACGCTCCTTCCTCTTTGCTGTACACATACTTAACGTCTGTGTGTATGTCTCGGTAAACGACGGCTTCCCAAAGTGATACCGAGCATGTAAACAAACTCCGCTGATGTTTATAACACTCACACATATACAGTGCACCCACATGGCTCACTGACACATATTACAGAAAAGAGATGATTCCCTAGTGCACACACTTAAGCGCACGCACACACACACACATTCTGTGGTGTCTTTTCAAGCCCTGCTATGATTTAGTGGCAGCTAAGTGGTGTTTCTCTTTTTTTTCTGGGTATGTTTTATGGTCGAGTTAGCGGAGAATGCGTGGAGGTATCAGCTTTCAGTTTAATGTCAACAAGCCAAAGCTTAAAGCTGAAAATGGGAATGTCCTCAGACATGAAAAATGTGGGTTTATTTTTGAGAAATCCTGCAAGAAAATAAGAGGCAACTGACAAAAAAAATGTTTAACTCTCATAATCTGTTGTCAAAACACAGGATTTGCTATTACAAATTAAGAAATTTAGAAAAAATTTAGATACATTTTCACCAGATTTTAACATTTTGATGAACAAGTGTACAGTGAAGGTTATCTTTTAGCTTTAAATAAGATTTTAAAGGTCCACTGTGTAGGATTTAGGGGCATATATTGGCAATATTGGAAGGGGCAGTACGGTGGTGTATTGGTTAGCATTGACACCTCACAGCAAGAGGATTCACAGTGCGACTTCAGGGTTAGGGGTTCGAACCCCAGGGTAGGGGAGCCCTTCTGCGCAGAGTTTGCATGTTCTCCCCGTGTCAGCGTGGGCTTTCTGCAGGCACTCCAGCTTCCTCCCACAGTCCAAAGACATGCAGGTTAACTGGTGACTCTAAATTGTCCGTAGGTGTGAATGTGAGTGTGAATGGTTGTCTGTCTCTATGTGTCAGTCCTGTGATAGTCTGGTGACCTGTCCAGGGTCAGCTGTGATAGGCTCCAGCCCAGGAGGAGACTTCTGCGGATAATTTGGATCCTGGTAAAAATCTCCTGACCACTGAACACTGGAGGACTTCTAACCAGGAGAAGTTTCAGCTGGTTACAATCTGCAATCCTCGCCACTAGCTGCCACTGAATCTCCCTGAATGTTACACACACTGTTCCTTTAACAGAAGGCACCATAATGCAATTTACAGTGAAATTCCTATCCGTCCCCTTTATCCTCTGCTTCCTCCACTTCCGATTTCTTTAACTGCTCTGTCTGTCTGTGTGAATGGACTCAAAAGCAGCAGAGGAAGAGAGCAGAGGAGGTAGACTGTGGTCCCTGAGTTTCCCTGAGGTTGTTTGTGACAACCTTTTCCCCTCTCTACGTCCAGTCCTCTCCTTCTCTCCTTCTTTTTTACCTCTTCACCCCTCCCTCCCTCCCTTCTTTCTCCTCCATCTAAAAAAGTCTTCCCTTCAATGTGACCTTCACCAGGAAGCACTAAATCACCAGAGGCCACTTCTGTCACAACCTCCACTCCAGCCACTGAAAGTATGTTCAAGTGTGTGTGTGTATGTGTGTGTACATCAGCAAATGTGCGTGAAAAGAGGTTGTGTACTTTGTGCGACTTTGCCCATGTGAATGTGTGCATGTTGTAGTGCTGTGCATGTGTGTGTGAAGGGGCCAGGGGGGCCTCCCAGGGGAAGTGGGTCTTTGTGAAGAAGAAGGCCCAAATAGGAACCCCAAACATACCCCCAGGGAGAGAGGACAGGTCTGTACTAGCCCTATCACTGTACACACAACACATACACACACACACACAGCTTGATGCACAACCTCTGTGTTACCACTGAGATCACACAGAGAGAACAGAGAGCTCTGCTATGCCATGCAAATACTAAACAGATCCAAGAGAAAGAGACTCTGTAGCTCTGTGGGTATCGACTCCTGCTCTACAATGGGGGACATCAGCAGCAACAAAAGAGGGATTACTGGGTTTTATCCAACATTACTCTCCTCTGAGAAACACAAACACATACTCATAAGGAAATGCATACAAACACATGCAAACTCTCCTATAATGCACATGTTTTAATATTGAACACCTTTCCTTCTTTAAAGGGACAGCTCACTTCAAAATCAAAAATACATACAGCACCACTGAACTAGCTAATGTTACAGCTTAGCCAAGGATGACGCCATTAATGTTTACATCTTATGCTGTCATGAGCATGAGCCTCTCTTGGTGGCTGTAGTTCGGCAGAAAGAAAATAGTTCCTACATGAAACTGCTCTCAACAAGGTCTGTGGATTATCTTGAGTAACTGAGTCGTGATTTCCACAAAGAGACATTGCTGTTGTGTTTTTAAAATATATTTTTTGGCGCTTTGAGCACCACAAGCTGAGTAATGTATCCTCACTTGGCATCCCACGAATGGCATAGTCAGGTAACTTACTTGACGTGAAGTAACTTAGGTTAGATTTAGGGAAAAGAAACATGATGAAAATTTACTTTAAAATAACTCAAAGTTCACTTGGTTTCACATCCTCCGGAACACCAGTCTCCTGGGGTACAGTCTTGTGTTTTGTCACCCATCCACCACCCTCGCCTGCCTCCTTACACAGACTTTCAGCCTTTATGCTTATTTACTCCCATCAGCGGATGGCAGCCTTCCTGATTACATGAGTAACACACAAATTACAGGCTCATAATTATGTGTGTTATATACAAATTGTGGTGTATTACTTTCAGTAGGTACATGTACGAGCAGTGCATGAGAACACCCTGAGCCAAGTGCCATCTAGTTCCATTATATTGGAGAGAAGGCAGACATCTCTACAGCTGATATCTCCACCACTCTGCAACTCACACCAAAACAATCTAGACT
Source organism: Cephalopholis sonnerati (assembly GCA_019142605.1). Classification (NCBI taxonomy): domain Eukaryota; kingdom Metazoa; phylum Chordata; class Actinopteri; order Perciformes; family Serranidae; genus Cephalopholis; species Cephalopholis sonnerati. The sequence continues at coordinate 35,848,754 of JAGQAX010000015.1, forward strand.
GATAAATAGCACTACAGGTAAAAGGAAGAATATGTATTTTTGATTTCAGGGTGAACTGTCCCTTTAAGTCTTTGTCTCACTTTTCTCCTCTCCCACACTCTGATCTTAACGAATGTCAAACGGACTAACTGCAGTTCTGACCCACTTCTCTGATTCTTTCTATAATCCACACATGAATAATTTACTCTGACTTCTAAGTGCCTGTTTGACTTATCTCTCACACACACGCACACACGCTCACACACACACACGTTCATCGGCTGCGCATCATTCAACTGTCCTGCCGTCATTTTCTGGCAGAAAGACAGAGGTGCAGACAGATAAAAAGATACTCAGGCGGACAGCTCTGTCCTCATCAGGCCCGGGCCGTGCTCTCACAATTATCATCATTTTCTCCGTTAGCTGCAGCTGCAGAGAACGTCAGAGTGTCAGAATGGGGGAATAAAAGGGAGGAAGACTGCCTGTCTTGCAATCAGACTGTCTAAAATGGGAAGCAATTGCTTCACTTGTGCAGGTGAAAATAATGTAACCTAAAGCAATCAGCACAAGAGAAAAACTTCAGCAGGGAATTTAAATGCAGTTGTTTGCAGAAAGTCTTGGTAGCCCTGAAGCACAAACCTCGTCTTCACAACATTTAGGGTTGTAATCCTACAATCATCCCCTCCCAGTCCCCCTCTTTTCTGTCTACTGTCTCAGGGCCTTGACACACCAAGGCAACAGTCTCACACTGGTCAATGTTGGACCTTAGGTGAGCGTCTGTCGCACTAGTTTTTGCGGAGTGTCTTGCACCCTTGGCACTACTTGACCATGGACAACTTTTTACCAATTCAGCATGTTAAATCACCGTCAGAGACATCAAGAGTCCGTCTGTGAGTGAATTCCCCCAGATTAGCAGTTAAACTTAGCGCACAAAAAGAGAGATGAAAGTGAGGAAAGTAAACAAAAAGCTAAAGTCAAAACAGCATGAGATAAAAAAAAAACACTTTTCAGCCATTGAGCTCTTTAGCAAAAACGGTTTGTAACTTTTTGCGTTACTGTTCACTAGCGCATGGTAAATTTCCTTTGCTCTTTCAACACTGGGTTGTGTTGTGAACATGCTAACTGGCTGACTAGCATCTTGAATTTGTTGCCCTTTTTGAATGACGAATACATCCTGCTGCTATAGAAAGTTATTTCCTCTCTGCAGGTGCAGAACAGACGTGCTACTTCGCCATTGGCTGTAGTCTTTGCGGTGTGTTCAGGTGCAACTTTGTGGCCGAGACACAGGCAACGTGAGTTGACGCAACTGTCGGCCTCTGTTGCCACTAGTTCTTTGATTTTTTCTGGCCCTTAATAAAGCAAAAAACACCTTAAAAGACAAGAAATTCAACGTGTAATTTAAAACACAGCAGGAGGTTTCCGGTGACCATGCCAGATGCACAAAGCCATGAGTCTTTCTTTCGGAGGAAAGCTGGAGTTTTGGTAGCCTGGATTGCAAGAAAAGCCCCGCCAGGTCCCACACAGAGACGACAAGGGAGCTGCTATGAAAACACGACGTCTGTGTGCAAGCCAGAACACAGGCAAAGGGAAATTCAGAGGGGATATCTGACACAATTAAGGATCAAGGGATGGTAAAGGTGTCTGTGTTCAAAAGCCCTCAGGTAAAAAATAGATTTTATTTAAACTAGAAAGTATAAAATGGATGAGGAGTATCCCGAAAATGTAAAGAGTATGTGTTCATTGTCAAAACATTAAGACTGAATATATACAGTGGGGTATGTGTATGTGTTTTTGTGTGTGTGTCTGGCAGAGACTTGGGGGTTCTCTCCTTATGTCTGCCAAACTTATTGTCTGGATGAGACCCAGGCTGCTGAGAGCACAAATCACTGCACTCTGGAGACACACACACACTCACACACACACAAACACAGCTGTACACAATGAAACCACGTCTGCAGGCTTGATAGAGCACGTCCCAGAGTAATATCGCTGGTCTTTATAGGTCAGAACAGCAGTCAAGGCTGAGCAGGACTAAACTGCATACAGGCAGGTCCGGGCCCAATGGGGACAGCATTATAAAATCACTGTGGAGGCATTTTTAATGTAAACAGAGACAGGAAACACAGCACAAAAGGAGTATTGATTTATATTTGTATAATTGGTCTTCACTGTAATGTTATGAAAGAAGCTGATTAATGTGTTTTCTATTTCTTTTCCCTACCAGGTAACAAAGTCGGATGGTCTTTGTGGGTCAATGCAGCAGCAGGCTCTACAGACATTTCTGCTCTATAGACAGCACACATGAAAATGGCTCAGCTCTGAACAAACAGAGCGTCACAAATGTTTCAGTGCACACACCAAATTAAAAAGGACTAGATGTGATGTGAGGACTACAGCAGATTCTACTCAACGTCCATAAATGATCACATTAATTATCATTATTATATTAATATTAATAATATATACTAACTCTCATTATATTCCTCAAATTTAGAGAATATTCTACAAAGGGGTGGGAATCTCCAGGCACCTCATGATTCAATTCGATTGTGATTCAGAAAGCTAGGATGTGATTATAAAATGATTACTGATGCAACTGGATGGATCAAAATGTCTTAATTCCTTCCTTCTTTCTGTGTTTTTCTCACTGTGTGACTACCTGCTTCTTTTAAAACAGCTGTAATGATCCATAATTAAAATGAACACATGCATTTACTTGCATTTTCTTTCATTAATACAGTAGCAGTAAGTTAGAACATAAATATGATGCATATAGTTTACATCTGTTACGTTTCATCAACCCACTCGCACAGCTATAAGAACTGCACAGCCTGGTCTTAGAAAATTGTTACAGGAGGACTGTTCTGCATTGAAACAATCTATAGGAGAGAATCATGATGCAGGGTTTTGCCGCACATTCATTTATTTGTGGCGGGCTGCCACGGTTAAAACATCTGCCGCCACATTTAGATTTTGTATCTTTGGAGTGGGATCATTCATTAGGTTGAACATTGGAAAATATCTAGGTTACTGTTAGGTTATTATTTGTTGAGGGCACAGTCAGGGCAGCAGAACGGCAGGCGCAGTGAAAATTAAACTGGGTCTAAAGTTTGCTTTCACTCACAAACAGCTGCTCCTCATGTGATGTGATCAGCTGTGATCAGATGGACCGATCAATTATCTACCGTGCGACTCAAAACTCTGCAAACTGCCGCAGAGTTCCGCCTGCGCTGCGTCACGGACCTGCAAAGAACTCTGAATTTACAAAGTAGACACAGACTGATATAAGGACACACAGGCATGAAAAAATAAAAGGAAAATAGTCACACACCCTCCAACACCCCTGTTGTTGTCAGCTACCACCATGCATGGATTGTAATTCTGTGGGAAACACTGCAATGCCTCTCAGAATCAAGCCCTATAGTCCTACATGATCCTTTCGACATCCATTCACAGCTTCAACAATAAATCAAACAATCATAATCAGTTCATTCGTTCCTGTACCAAATGTGTTTGTACCAGCTTCTAAAATATCAAGATGTGATGTTTTAGTTTGTCATACATCAAAGTAAAGTCAATGTTTCTGAGTTACGTACTGCTGGCCTTATAAAACAAGCTATCTGAACACATCTCATGGGCTGTGGGAAACGATGATGGCATTTATCACAATTTCTCTACATCTTATAGCTAATCAATTAATTGAGGAAATTGTTGGTTTCATCCCTACATCCATTAATAAACCACAGCATTAGTCACTGGAATTGTGCTCACATTAGCTGACCGGCATCAGCTGCTTCATTCATGCTTCAGTGTCATTAATCATCTTTTTGCCATACACTATTACACATCACCCCGAACCATGTGCAAAATATTTGTTATTGTTGAGTTAATGAAGACTTAATGTTCATGGCAGGGGAGATTATTTTCCCAGCAGAATCCTCATTTCTGCTCCATCAAAGACTTCACGTTTTATGGCTGTAATATAGAAAATTACCGCAAAACCAAAATACTCTTCATGAACATGTTTAGTTTCAAATAAGTTCAGCGAACAAGGTGAAATGTCTCGTGACAGCCTTCAGACCCGACAGCAACACTGTTCCTCTTGCTCCAACTTGCTCCATTACATCTTCCTTTCTCCTGCTTGTTCTCTTTCTCTTTTATTCTTATCACACACCCTCATTTTTTTCATTTTCTCCCTCCCTCATTTACTTAATTCTTCACTCCTCTTCTCTAACTGTCCGCACGCTCCTACTTTACAGGCTGAGAAGGCACAAGTGTCTCCTCCACGGCTCCAGTGCTATACCAGCTGTTCCTCCAGCGCTCTTCACAACTCTCCGGAAAGTGGGCAGTGTGAATAGCTCGCCACCTCATTAGGAACAAAAAAGCAACCCCAAGGACTACAGGACACACGGACACACATGGACGGACACACACACACACACACACACACACACACACACACACACACAGACAGTAGATATCCCCTTACGGAAGGTGTTGAGAGCAAAGAAGAGGATGTTTTTGTGCTTCTGAACAGATGAGGGAAAACGGTGACTCACGTCTTTTCTTATCCTTAAATGTTTCCTGGTTAAAAAAGTGTGGCCTTATAAGGCTAACACACAGCCTTGATCACACACAAACACACACACACACACACACACACACACACACACACACACACAAACACAAACCCGCTGTTCCACTGCAGAGGGCAGAAAAAACATGCGTAAATATGCAACACTGTAGGCCACATGAGACGATGATGATGAAAGCTGGCATCTGCTTCAAAACATCCAAACCTGCAGTACACACACACACACACACACATATATTTGTACACACATACACACAAACAGCAAAGAGTGCACACATACACAATTGTAGATGCAAACATACACAATCTAATACACCTCTGCACTACACTCTTGCACGTGGATTCAAGCAGGCATAAGCACACACCTACGCAAACAAACACCTACACGCTTACACACACACACACACGCACACAAACACATCTGTCCATCCTGCCTTGCCTGCAGCTCACTATGACCCCTCTCTCTGCATTGCTGCTAATTTAAAAAGCACATTTTGGGTGATGTCACGCTTTTGGCAGCGCTCTGCTAATGCACATGGAGACACACAAATCAGACATCAGACACACGCATGCCCACACAAAGACGCAACCTGGCACGGGAGACAAAGGACGCACAAATAAATCTAATGTAATGTGCAAAGACAGCTGACCTGGATTCAGCCAGTCGACAGTTTATTCCTGCTACCACCTACAATCCAGACCCAAAGGCAACCAGCTTACACCAACCACTTCCAACAAGAGAGCAGACAGCTGAACGCACACACATCCAAATCGTACACTAACCTGAGGTAAAATAGTAGAGAGTGAAAGGTTCTGTGTTTGGAGCAGCGGGGCTCAAAATCAATGAGGCGCAGCATTAATCAGAGCAATAAATCTGTGATAAACTGAGAACTTCATGGCTATTAAAATTCATAAGAGTCAGTTTAAACAGATCAGTTGGTCCATCAATGCACACTTCAATAAAGCTGTTCTGTTCAGGATCTTCAAATCACTTTTTTGTCCTCTAGACGAGCACCAATGTTACACAATCAGACACACAATGGACAAGGAGAGATAAAAATCAATGCAGCAGAACCAGAGGTATCATCTTTTTTATTCCACATGTTCTTCTTTCTTGTCAAAACCTGACAAGGACAACCTACTTTACCCAAAATGCTACTTTCCTGCGGACAGTTTGGTCTGAGATATATTCTCTGCATAAAACAGATGTAAACAACACACTTTGTCAAAGAAAGATCTTCAGTGAAATTAGCAAAGCTAATCCCATTTAGGTAACAAATGTTAAACAGCAGATTGACTGCATTATGAACATATAACCTGCAGTAAGCTTTCTTTTTATGAAATCTGAAGTACTTAAGGTTTCCTACTAGTGCTCTAAAAAATAGAGATTTGTTAATACATATTGATTCTCAATATTTAAGATGGTTTCAGTAGGCTACACATTCTCAGCAATGTTGATGCACTGTTACCAGCAGGGCTGTACCTCACTAAGATTTGACTGTTTAATACGAATATTTGACTATGTGTTATTTTTTTCCCATAATAGACTGCCCCACGCCAAGGAGTTAAAGTATCTCGGGGTCTTATTCACGAGTGAAGGTAAAATGGAACGTGAGATGGACAGACTGATTGCCGCAGCATTTGTAGTGATGCGGGAGCTGCACCGGATGATCGCTGTGAAGAGGGAGCTGAGCCGGAAGGCAAAGCTTTCGATTTACCGATCCATCTACGTCCTAACTCTCGCCTATAGTCGTCAGCTGAGAGTAATGACTCAGAAACTAACATCATGGATACAAGCTGCTGAAATAAGTTTCCTCCCTGGGGTGGAAAACTCAGCCTTAGAGATAGGGTGAGGAGCTCAGACATTCGGAGGGAGCTCAGGGTAGAGCCGCTGCTCCTTCAGGGGTCAGCTGAGGTGGTTCGGGCATCTGATTAGGATCCTTCTGTGCGCCTCCTTTTAGAGGTGTTCCAGGCACGCCCAACTGGTAGGAGGCCCTGAGAACACGCCGAAACTCGCTGGGCAGAGGGACATCTAGAGTACTTTGCTCACCCTGCTGCCCCCACGACCCGACCCAGATAAGCGGATGAAAATGGATGAACTGCCAGGTTCCTGAACAAGGTTTGGCAGGACATTCGGGGTGACAGCAATGTTCACGTAATATGGCAAACAAGCCAAGTGAGCCTTCTGAGCTAATGCGTGCTAACTTTGCTAACGACGGATTGGAAATGTGCAACACTTTTTTTGCCAACACTAGATAACAAACAAAATCCAGAGACTGTATCGTATTAAGTTGCTTTGAGCTGTAAATTCACCACTTCGAAGCAGAGGGCAGTAGATCAGTGGTTCCAAACAGCTGGGTGGCAGTCCAAAAGTGGGTCAAGGTCCATTCTGAATGGACCACAAGTGACTTGCAAACATGTAGAGTTTATAAAATGACACTTTATTTTTAAGTGCAGTGAATTTCTAGCACAGACTTTTTATTCTGAAGGCACCGTTTCCTGCTTTAGATTGAGTAACTAATGGACAGCTACTTGACATAGACAGCAAATTAGCTCGATGGCATGGCCAAAACCAAGTATGACACCAAATGTATTAAACTATGTGGACCTTAAACTAGTGACTAGGAATAAATCTGGACCTTATGGCTGGATCAGTTGGGAACCACTTCAGAAGATAACGTTATATCAGAACCTGACTAGGCAAAGCTTCTCTTCCTCCGGACAGTTGTCTCCGTCTCACTCAGTCTCACGCTGGCTCTGGTTCTGCAGCTGCCTGAAGCCATCGCAGACATCTTCTTCAAGTGGACAGGACAAGTAGATGGAGTGCAATGATTTTACTTTGAAGAGCAGCATGAAAGCGAGAAAGGCTGACTCTGCAGCCACTACACTGACACCTGACTGACCTCCTGATTGGGGTCAGTACAAGTCAATGTTTACTGCAGTCATCCTGCTGTTCTCTGCTACTAAACAAGAAAAGACCAATCATCGTTGTTGTCATGTTGTAACCTTGCTATATTGATCTTGTAAAAAAACATTTTAGATGTATCCCCTCATTGTTAATTTTTCACTGTGATAACGAAAATGGTATAGAATAGCAATATTTTCTAAGGTATTATATCGAAGTTAGAAATTCCAGTATGCTGACAACACTGTTTCCTACACATATATAGCCTACATTTTTATTGCATTTGTTCCTCAAGTGTAATCTAGTAAAGATTAACCCAGCAGTATAAAAATAGCTAATATGACAAATAAAAAGGGGTGAACACAATTCATAATGAGGTGTTGAGTGTTCAGGCGCACATACAGCCCAAAAAGGAAGCAAAGGAGACCAAGACTAGACGACATGGAGCCAGAACCAGACCAAGTCTCAGACCCACTGCTGGTCAGAGCTGAAAGGCTTGTTCCAAAAAAACGTTCCGTGCTCAGACATTCCCCAGATACCACAGTGCTTTTACACTAACAGACATCATTCAAAGAGGAAAATCCACTCACAAAAAAAGATTGCAATACACAGACTCACTCACACACTGTGAACCCAAACTGCAGCAACCGTGAAAACAAGCTGTAAACTGACAGGATGATAGATCTGCCCACAAGCAGCTGATGGTGAGAGGCATCAGCGGTGCAGCCGGTTAAGTCTAGATGTATGGTGATGTGTGTAAAGTGGGCAGGTGTGACATGACGAGTCGCGAAATAACAACATAATGTTTGTACACAAACACACACACACACACAGACAGAGATGACAGAGGGTGAATCAGACACTAGAGTGGAGAGAAAAAGGGAGAGGCAAAGCAGAGAGAAAGAGATGGAGCAGGCATCCTCATGACAGATTATGAAAGCTACCTGCTATGATGTCCAATTACTTTCTCACAGTTATTGAACCAATAAAAGAAGCCGAATTCAAGCTGCAAACTACATGAAAGCAGCCTTCAACGAGAACAGAGGCTGTTTTTGTCCTGTTCTTCTTCCCCTCATCTTTACATGAACATAAAGGTTATTAAAACGTATTGATCTCTGTTCTTTCTTTCTGTTAATAACAGTAGGTTTAAAGTCAGATATCAGCAAGCTATGTAGCACAAAACCAAACACATTTCTAGTTTTTACACCATAACAGATGGAGTTTTGACTTTGTTATTAAGGACAACTGGCAAGTGGGGCGGCCCCCTAATTGTTGACCAGAAAGGTCATTAGTTGGCAAGACTTCATTGGTCAGAAAAACAATAAACAAACAACCAAAAAGAAACCTATGACCGGACCATGTGGCAATTTAATCTGGGGGGTCAGGGCCCTCAGTCCGGTACTGGTTCAACAGGAAGGAAAGGTCAACTGAAGGTGTAAGGGATGCCAGTGTGGTGACACCCCTTGACTAAACTTAGCTATTTGGGAATTTAATTTGAAAGGACAGACACAGGAAGTGTCCACGCTCAGCAGTCAGACAGGAGTCAGGTTAATCTCCAGGGCTGGTACCTGTGGTTATTCCACAGGCTAGTTAATAACATGTCGGGCAGGAAATCCAAAGTGTGGGATCATTTTGAGAAGGTGAAGGACCAACCCAAGGTGATATGTAAACTCATCTTCATTGATCCACTACAAACATGACGTATCATGTGAAACATGGAAGTAGCTACATGCCCATTAGCCCACAGCGTCATTAACAGGCGGCTCGCTCAGTGTGTGACGTGCACTTGGAGATAAAATATAGGCCTATATTAATGAAGGTTCATTAGTACGGTTTGTATTTCTCTGTAATGTAGCACAGTGTTAACAATGTTACTGAGACTATTCTTTCTCACACCTTCAACTCAAACCACCAAAATATATCATTTCATAATTACATTCATATCGACAAACATGAGGGACACTAGTCGACTAATGGCCCTAAATGATGACTATTGGTCGACTAGGAAAATTCTTAGTTGGGGGCAGCCCTGCTGTCCAGAGTTCACATCTTCAACACCTCTGGCCTCCTGGAAATGTAGTCTCCAAAAGTAGCATCTCGAAGACGTCTCAACGGTGACGTACAGTGTATTCAGTGTCACAGGAAGACATATAAAAAATTCATCCTCGCTCCACTTAAGACGTCTTCTGGACGTCCAAATATAATGTCTTTCAGACATGTTTGTGCTCACTGGGCAGTTACATGTAGGCAGCAGACTATGTGTTTATAATGAAAGAAAGAATAAAGATCTCCAGATTTGAACAGAAATCCATATAAGAGCATGTTTAGACTGGAGAGCCGGAGCTAGACTAACTAGTCTGAGGGCTGTCTGTGTAAGTGTGTTAGTGTATGTGTGTATGTGTGAGTTGACTGCTGTCCCTGTCCATCAGAGGGTCATATGAGGAGCAGATTAGGGTTTCTAACCGCAAACCCCTGTCGCCATGGCCCATCGTCACGGAGAAGGTGAGGGGGAGTCATCGTGTTCCGAACCGCCACTGACTCACCCCTCCTTATCTCGCCGCCATGCGCATGAGTACACAGAATACACACACACACACAAAACCACATCTAAATTGGGACTTTGTGGTGCGGCCTATCTTACATGTTCGTCATCCATTCTGCAACCTCAACGTCTCGACCGACTGCGTGACTTTGAGCCACAGCAGATGACTGTCATCATCCAAATTAGGGCTGCAACCAATAATTATTTTCATTATGATTATTTTCTCAATTAACTAATTATCATTTGTACGACAAGACTTAAAAGTCTTTAAATGGTTTGTTTTGCTGGAACATTTTTTTATTGACGTTTTAATTTATTTAAGGATCTACAAAAAAATTAATTGAAAGTTAGAGGGAATTCTGTATTTTTTAAACCATGTTTTTGTTTCTAGGCGACTAATTAACAACAATTTCTTAAACTGGTTCAGTATTAAGAGAGACCGCTTCAGCTGCAGCAGCGAAACAGGCTGCAATGTAATCCCAACGGGCAACTGCCCATAGGGATTACACCTCTGTCACGCTGTCACAGTAAGCATGGAGCCCACACTGTAACTAACTGCACTCCCTGGAGAAATATTATTATATTTTTGGAGAAATGAAACAGTGATTCCAGAGAGAAGCAGACAGAGGGGTCTACAGTCTGTGTTTGAAGGATATATCCAGGATGACAAACTGACTCAGCAGCAACAACAGGTTAAAAAGACAAAGATAGTTAGAAGCTAAAGCCCAACTATAGGCTACAGATCACAGTGTAAAAGTGAACCACCACATCACTGCTGATCCACACAGAAGACAATGAATATAAAGGGAAACTTTGCTGATGTTGAAGCAGCTGTGTGGCATCACAGTGTGTGCAGATGAACGGTGTTCATGTGATGACACACAGCTGCTTGAATATGAGCAGAGTTTCCCTGCTTCCCTTCACTGGTTCCTGTACAGCAGGGTCGGTCTTTGTTTCACTGTTATAATCATTACAAAGCAAAAGCAGCATGTGTATACATTCAGTAGGCTATATCTTCAGTAGCTAGCTAGCTAACCCTACACTTTTCAGGGTTTGATTTGGGTTTTGGAACAGGGAAGAAACGTATATCTTTTTCCAACCTCTCCAGGTAACGAGTATCATTAATACACGACGTGCCCCAGGCACAACATTTAGCTCCAAATCCACAAAACCAGCCTGAAAATGAAGGAAATCTGAAACAATGGAGCACTGCTGTGTTGTTGTTGGAACCTGGTCTGAGCCAGCCTGATGTACATTATGACTGGCCAGGGGGCGGGACCTAGCAAGGTCAATTTAATTAAAAACCTGTCATCTTATTCCACAAAAAAGCTCCGACCTGACCTCTGAAAGTCCCTCCTATTGTCATCAACTTCATATCTAATCCAGGCCTGTTCTCCAGTACTATGTAGCTTCATCTGCTGCATCTAGACCAACAGTCGAAATGAGAAGATATTTGATGATACAACACAAAAGAAAAGCAGCGAATCCTCCCAAGCTGGCAGCAGGGAATGCTTTTGCACTTTCATTTGGAAAAATAAAACATTTTCTTTTGATTAACTGTCTTAGCTACAGTTTAGAGAAGACATACTTTTCGTTTGATCTCCTTTAATAAAACAGCATGTGGCTGATGCATTACCTCCACGAAGCCTTTAAGACTAAGGTTAAGACTCATTTCTAAACACGTCACGCTACTGATTTCTGCTGACCATAGGGCCTGACCAACCCTCTAATCAGGATTTCCATGCCGTATGTCGGTATGTCAAATTTGGTCTAAATCGCCCCAGCAGTAATCTAATTCATCCATACTGTTAGTGGTTTTCTTCGGACCCTGACTCAGTGTCTGGTTCTTGTTCTCCTGCATGGGGACGTTTCATAAACTGGCATGTGAGGCCTTGTGGGTTTCAGCTCTTTATTGAAAGCCATAAAGACAGAGGCGACTTCTTATAACCATACTTTTAAATTTAAGGGTATGAAATATATCTTTTTAATATTTTTCTGGTCTGTTTGAAACGCTGTGTTTTACTGTGCAGTGGAGTTTTAGCAGGACCTGTTATGACAATCTGCGGGACCAGCTGTCATTTTAAGCCTGTTAGGGGGGTATTTACAACCCGACATACAAACAAGCCCATAAAACTGGACTCCCCTCACCTCACCCTCAACTCTCCTCCCTCTATTCTATTAAACTTGTGGCAGCACACAACCTCAACTGAAGGAAAATTAGTGGCAACAACAGTAAAATGAAGATTTAATTGATATTAAGCGGCTTATGGGATTCATTACAGCGAGGGATGAAAGCTAGACTGAAAGAAGTAAACTGGATTGCTCATTTATAAGCCCAGTTAACCCTATAAATAAATGTACAGCACAAACACACTTAAAAACACATGAAAAAAACACACGCCTGCCTCTCTATTGCTTTCTCTCTCTCACACACACATACACGCCACATCCGCTGTTACTGGGTTATTTTCTTCCCTAGTGTTTAGAGTCTATTCTCGGAGTTGTGTTTGTGCATGTGACCCCAGTAGCTGCTCACGGTCAAATGTCCGGCTGCCTTTTCATCTCAGGGTACGAATGTGTGCACGTCTGTAGGTCTCACTGTCTCTGGGTGCGTCACACACAACTTGATCCACAGAGACGGGGCCATGTTTACACCTTCTGGTCCATATCACCATGGGCCACTGCCAAAATCCTCCCTCCTGTCCTTTCATTTTACCTCCCAGTACGTGCCCACTATCTGCACTTAAAGTTTCTCCTATATTCTTCCTCCCGAGCACTCTCCCTCTCCTCTTCTTTCATCTGTTATCTCTTAATCAACACCTCTTTAGTTTTATCCTCTCCCGCCCCCCAGGATCTTGAAAGATAAATACTGACAGTATCTCCTCTCCTCCTTTGTGTACTTAAGTTTTGCTTGCGCTTTCCTTGACATTTTATTTCATCTGTTTGAGACATCAACGCACACCAGCAGGCTTTTTCATTCACTTACCCATAAACCCTCAATCTGTGCCAAGTGCATACAGGCTCCGGCTGGGATGTGGGTTTAGCCGAGCATGTGGCTGTGGCGCTGCTGCTATAAGCCCGGGGTTTAGGTCTAGACTTTCCTAATGAGAAGCAGCCCTCTTGTACAGCACGCTGCAGTCAAAGACTGGGATACTACATGGATGAATCCACATGAGCAAATGTACAAAAAAGCGTACACACGTAGCAACAAAGACTTTCACAAATGGAAAAATTCTTGAATTTGAGGTGTGTCATTGCACAATAGTAAGTTGCAACAGATCTTTGTGTGTTCTAACTCAGCCACTTTAAAACTAAAAGGGTAACTGTGGTATTTTTCAGCATGAACCCTATTTTCCCACATTTCTGTGTCTAAGTGACTAATGAGAACAACAATTTTGGGAAATGGTGCAGTAATGAGCAAGACTGTTACAGTCAGGAGCCACGAAACAGGCCGCAGTGTAACCACTTGGGGCATGGCTATACCGTCAATGCACGTCCATATGAAATGGTGTTTTTGCCCGTTGACAGACTATTATTATTAGTTAGGATGTCTGACAACATTATGGAAAGGATCCCTGCAGAGATACATCTTTTTTTTAGAGAGTAAGCTCCTTTTTGTTTTACCAGAAATAGCACCGAAATTGCTATCACCAAACCCACCAGACTACATTTATATAAGCTTTGTTTTTTCTTCACAAAACAAACTTTATTCAAAGTCGAAAAAAAAACTAAATAAAACTCACGAAAGCCATCTTGGTTCATTTTCCCATTGTTCCAACAATCACCAGCTCTGGTTTGGTTGACCTACGCCCTTAATTCAGCCAGTTAGATCTGAAAATATGCTGGCTCTATACAAGCTAAAATTACTGTTTATTTAAATGGGGTGTGGTGGGTTTGGCGATGGCAGTTTGGGGCTGTTTCTGGTTGAACACAAAGGATCTTCCTCTTTAACAAAAAGGTCTATCTCTAAGGATCCTATCTACAATGTCGTGAGAAACTTAGAATAATTATCTGACCCTGCTGGTGGCAACAAGAAGTATTTTAGTGGATGTATGTTAACAGTGCAAACATGCCCTGTTTCATTCTGTTCAATCGAACTCAAGTTTGTTTGCCCCCTAAGTGTGGTACGTTTGGGCAGGTGTGAACGCACCAACTGCACTTAGGTATGCGCCAAAACAACCAGACGAAGACCGTCTTGAAGAGGTTCCTGACTGGTTACAAACAAACTCTGGTGTGGTTTGTTTGTGGTGAGAACGTGTTTCGACCTCGATCCGAACCAACTGCAGTCACATTACACATTGTTCGGGTTAAAAAAGCATGAGCATGTTACAGTCCTGGAGGATTCGTGCATTTGTCGAAAACAGCTGACAATTGACTTAGGGAGGACTTTGAAAATATGGTTGTGGCTGGTGAAATCTAACCAATGTGAGCAAAAGGGGAGGAAATGAGAGATGAAAGATAACAAAGGTATTTTGCTTCTACTGCCTCAATAAAAAGAAGTGGAAAATTCAGCAACAGGTGAAAGAGAAGAAAAGAAAAAGCAAGAGGGAAAAGTAAAGACATTGTGAACAAAAGATAATAAGAAAGCAGAATGAAACACAAGTAAAACCTAAGTGGCTGCCTGAAAAAGAAACGAGCTTAATATAATGCGACATAATGAAAAGAGTTTGTTTGTCCAACCACGTTACAAAACTGGGTTTGGTCTCAACAAAGACTCAAAGCAAACACAAGAAGGGAAGGAGAGTGTGTTTTTTCTGGCTTCCAAATATAGCTGCAGGCTGTATTTACATGTACCTACAGTGTGTGTGTGCACATCTGTTTGTAATATGGCAGCACAATGGCAAAGATTTACTACATGAGCTGACTCGAGTATGGCTTATTAGACTCCAATAATGTCAAACCAGGACTTAACAGAGAGCTGAGAAGGGGGGGCTACCTGTCTCTGCTGTCATCACACACTCATAGACACACACACGTGCACACGTACACACACAGTTTCTTGAAAGGCCGCCCAGCCTTGTAGGCCAAAGCTCACAAAGTAGAACGACATGGTGATCTCATGTGAGACTGCCATGCATATAAGGAAAATATCTACCCTAGGGCAACATATACTCACACGCACACACACTCTCTCTCTCTCTCACACACATGCACACTGTCTTCCGGGTTTGTTTCTGTCACCTGGAGGCTAAGGAAGACAACAAGACCTTTGGTTATAAGCCAGCATGTTAAGAGTACAAAGACAATGGCTGCAGCATGTATGACTCACCACCATGCCACAAAGACACACACATGCACAGACACACAACCTCCCTTGGGTTAGGCTTAGAAAAGAACATTCCCTCATTATAGCAGCACAGCAGCAGTTCAAAGGCTGAGTGGGAACACTGTGCTGTTACTATGGCTCTGACTGGCCGCAAGCCTGGACCATCACTGACTACTGTCACTATTTATCATACTAACACACTGACCAATAGCCTGGCATATCACTCACACACACACACACACTCACACACACACACACACACACACACACACACACACACACACACACACACACACACACACACACACACACACACACACACACACACAGTCATGCTAGCAGGCCAACAGTGATGTAAATTATTGAGCACCACTGGATCATCAGTCAGTGAGCATGTAAAGTTCATGCATATAATACACAGTGCAGCCCCACTGAAGTGCGTCAGAATAGGGTTGAGAGACTTGATGGTATATACTGTGTGACGGCAGCAAAGTTCCCTGTGGCAGAGATGTTGCAACACTGCTTCTACCACGGGAACTTTTGGGGTATGGATTATCTCGTGATGTTGTGATTCTTGTACGATCTCACAAATCCAGCTAACGTGATTTGGGCAGACAGAGGAAGAGAGTGGAGTTGAAATTATTGTTCTCAGGAACCTTAAGGCCCGATGACACAGAAAGCACTTGAGCGGCTGGAGGTGCCTTTTTGTAAATGTTTTTAATGAGAATGAAGCTTTTCGCTTGCGTTTTTTGCGTTGCTTTTCGCCTTGCGTTTTTGAAGTCTAGTTGAGTTTACAGTTGGTAAACAATGGAGGAGAAACTGGTGGTGGCGGTCGCTGGATACCCAGAGCTATACGGCCTGTCAAACTGCCCCCTGAGTCATCCTAAAATATGCCTGGAAACGTCCATCATGGAGGAGAAGCTCCTGGGCCAACTGGTGGTACTCCCCATGATCCACCCTCTTCTTTAGGGTCTCATGTACCCACACAGATCTCTGTTTATCTGCTGACAGCCTCTCACCCTCAACCAGAGCTACAGACAGTACCCTCTGCTGAAACATTTTAGTAATGAGCCACTAATCACTGTGGAAAACGAAACAAAACAAAACACAGGAAATGGTTGATGGATTACATGAGAAGGTAAGTGTAAGGACGTGATGGGGTGGTTGCCTGGTTACCTGACTTATTTATTTATTTTGTATTTAATTTATTCCATTTTTTTCCATACTCGAAAGGTGTTCATGTTCATCTGGTTGTGGGTTTTGTTCATGTATGTTCACACTGTTTTTATAAACCAATAAAAAGAAAATTACAAAAAAAAGAGAGGAAAAAAAGTCAAAATTCTCTGATTCCAGTTTCTGGAATGTTAATATTTTTTGGTTTCTTTACTCCTCTATGGCCGTAAACTCAATATCTTTGGGTTGTGGACAAAACACGACATTTGAGGACGTCATCTTGGGCTTTGCGAAACACTGATTGACACATTTTTCACCATTTTGTGACATTTAACAGACCAAACAACTAATCAATGAATTGATAAAATAATTGACAGATTTAATCGACAGTGAAAACAATCATTAGCTGCTCCCTAACTCGACTCAAAGTGCAAAAGAAGAACAGCGGGGTAAACCTGAAAAGACAACATGGACTGGATTTCATCATCATCACTGCTGGGAGTCAATATGAAGAATGAGATGCTTTGCAGTGCGTTGCTGTGTAAGGTAGGTCACACGGAGGCCAACCGCCTTGTTAGCTCTGCCTTATCTGGAGTGGTGCAACACACACACACACTCTCTGAAGGAGCAGCACACAAATCTCCAACAAAACCCAAGTCAAGTCTTCGTCTGCCTCAAATCCCTCACGCATTTGGTATGACGGCATGCCGTATGCTGCTGGGATGTGTCATTGGCTCATATCTCAGTGTGTGCGTATGTGTGTGCCTGTGTGCATATTCCCATAAAAGTTGAGCAGGGAGCTAATGCTGTATGTCACGCAGGCGTGTGGGTGTCTTTCTTCTTACCATTAGCTGCCAGTAAATACTATAAATGTAAATGTGTGTGTGTTTCCATATAACATGAGCAGGCAGTGCGCTCTGTGCTTCCAAATTTTCCAGTCGGAGTTACTGAGCTCCTGGCAGACAGGGGAGGCAGACACACAGTCATCCTGTCGGTACACTGCCAAGACTTCCATGTCCGCGTCTCACATCTGTTTGCTGTTACACACACGTATGCAAACACACACACACACACACACACACAGTATGCACTGTAAGACGCATTCGGTCACAAACACAAGACACGCAATGACACCTATACACTTGTACAGTTCGATGCAGGGAAAGGTTTCTGACTCCCACACAAACCAGTTCATGGACCAAAGTGACGGTAATGGCTGAAATTAGAGTGCATACGTTTGCAAACGATTCATTAAGTCACATCTGAGAGCTTGGAAAGAGGCATCAACTTCACAGGCAAGTATCTCAGTTCTCACTCTCTAAAGAAGTAGAATAAAGGACTGTCAATCAGTGAGAATGTTCTCAGCAGCTTTTTAAAATTACATCAAGTTGCATTTCCCTAGTTTCCAACTTCCCCCGTCTAACCAGACACGCAGCAAATGCTTGCAACAGATAAACAAAAATCAGTACTGCTACTTGAATATTAGAGATGAAGCAATAGCAATTTTCCTGGCCAATTACGATTTTGATTTTTTAAAAGTCTGACCTGACTGTTCCGATTTTGGCCAATACAGATTTTCTTTCTGTAACTGACAGCGTACACAAACATATTTCTAACTTTTCTTAACAGCCACTAGAAACTTGAAATAGTGACATTGCAATTATGATATCAAAGATGAGTGTCTTATAAAGCATTCACAAAAATCTAACTGAAAATAAACGTTCTTAACTATTAGGAAAACGAGTTCAAAAACAGCTCATTTGGCAGCTCAATCCATTTCTCAAGATACTGGTGGTGCATTCAGGTCACACTCGATTGACAGCTCCCTTTCAGCTCAAGTAATGTTATCATTTTATTTTCCTTTCAGTCACTTGCATTAAAACGTGTTGCTGCCACGGAATAAACTACCAAATCCAACAAATGGACCCCACTTGGTTAGAAAGCCAACGAGACTAACGAGTGTTACCTCCCTAAGTGACAGCTTACTGGCTCCGAACCGTAGTTGGGAACACACTGGCTTATTGACATTAATTTTAGCTTGGCTCGTTATTAGCTGGTAACTAGCTTCTAGCTGTCTGTAACACTCTGCAGAAGGAGGGATAGTGAGGCGTTCGGGTGCTGTTCAGTCTTCACCACAAACAACAAACAAACATGGCCTTCGTGAGCTTAAGATGGAGCCCTGAGCTGGAATATGGTGCTCGTTTTAGCATCTTCTGTTCACTCACATGAAACGGTTAGCATTATTATTGTTGAGCTCATTTTCTCTGCAAGTTATAGTGACTAATCGGCTAACTAGCAGACTAAGGTATACCGCCCATATTTGTGTTTTTATTGGGCCAAAGATTAAGAAGCTAATTGTTTTAGCATCTTTCATCCACTTAAGTGAAACGATTAGCATTCAAGCTACTTATGAATGCTGTTATTAAGACAGACTTGGGCGGTATACCCCAATCTGCTAATTAGCTTAGCACAGTAGTTTTAAAACCATGTGCAGTATGGGAGTGAATTACAACTTTTGAGAACATGTTGCAGCAGCTCTGACGATGGTCAGTTAGCGTACTGTCTGTGCTGCTGTTTGCGATGTGAACTATAGTGCAGCGCGTGCATGTATCTGATCTCTCTCTACTTTGTGTGTCTGTGTGAATGCATAAAAGTGTCGCAGACAGTTTCAGATAAAAGAGCCGGTAACTTTTGAGCTTCTCAATACTACACCTTTAATAAATTAGGGTCAGGGCCTGTTGGTACTACTGGCGAGATTAACGGGGTTAAAGCTTCACACATCTGAGGGAGAAAGCGTATATTGAAAGACTGATCTCAGAATTTATAAAACAATATCCGGTTGTTCAAACAAAGATCGATTTGAATTAAATTAATTGATCATTTTAACCCAGCCCTACTTATTATAGTAAATGATGATTGTGTATATTTATCTCAATTTAAGCTCTCAGAAAACAAACAGCAACAGACCAAGTTACCCATTCAATTCAAGTGTCCTTTCACATCAACAATCTCGAGGTGTAATTCCCCACCACTGGAAATGCACACACAAACACACACACTTGTGATCCCCCAGGATTTGGCTCCTCCAGCAGCAGTGACAGTGTGACTGTTTTGGCCTTTGAAGTCAGGAGTCAGTAAACCTCTGGGAAACTGGCTTCGCCCCGTCTCCACCCCTCAGTCAGCAAATAAAGAGCAGCTTCCCGAAAAGCCTCATTATGAAGTCAAGAGGGGAGCTTCTAGTTATAATGATCTATTCAGAAAGCCTTGGGCCTTTGTGTCAAGTTAAGTCCAGAGATTGTTTCATCTTTTGGGAAATACTTGCTCATTTCAAAAGCATCAGTCATTCGTCCGTGTCTTTAAAAGCTTCCCATCTCCTCAACTCTCCTTTTTTTCCCAGTGACACGCTGCACTGTTTGGGATTAAGACTCCGGGTTTTAGCAGAGGAGATATTCAGACTTAAAAGAGTGGAATTGAGGGTGTCCATCATGCTTAGAGAGACAGATAGGAAGGGAGAAAGACTTTGACATTTTGAGGAGAAAAAAAAAAAACTCCACAGACTTGAGTTAAAACACCTTTCCCTCATAGCTCCTCACGTCTGCAAATGTTCACTCAGAAACACAAAAATCCTCACACCCAACAATGCCAGCAACACATCCACGTGGACGACAGACCCAGCTGGAGCGAGAAAGCAAAGAAAAAAGGCAGACAAGTGTAAACATTTGTCATCTCTCCACCTCAAATGTTTGTCTCTGTTTGGAGAAAGGCTTCTCTTTTTACCCCTTCTAATTTGCAATCCATCATCATCCCTTTTCATCATGACAACAAGACGGACTCTAGATTCCTTGAGACGGGCGTCATTACACCGTGACACATGACTTATGAGAAGGCACTCAGACACTGTGATTAATATGCTGGAGGTGTATGTTGCATCCATAGGAGGTGCGCGGCCTATATATAAGTTCTGACGCCTGGGGGTAGAGTAGTCTGCACTTCCCTGATTTAGCCTAAATGATGGATACCTTAGATGCCTCCTCTCGCTGTCACAGTCTCTCTGGCTTGCCAGAGGGTGAATCTTATCACTCAACTCCGATCCTTACCTCCTTTGCCCCTTTATACCCATGCATGCCAGAAAATGTGCCACTTGATCCCCAGATCTTTTCATGACGCAACAGACACAAATGGCAACAGGACTGGACTGTTGCATCATGACGATGGACTCATATCTAAGTCATTTAGAATAAAAACTAAGACAATCTAAATGTATAAATTGATTTATTGATTAATCTGCCATTTATTTTATTTATAAAATGGCAGGAAAAAGGTAAAAAAAAATACCAAACACACTTTCCTTATCTGACCAGCAGTCCAAAACCCAAAGATATTACATTAACTATAATATAAAACGCATTAAAGCACCAAATCCTCACACTGTAAAATCCAGGAACAAAGAATGTTTTGCCTTTGGTGCATGCGTCCCCTTCTCACCAGCTGGCATGAAGAGTTAATCAGCTGTCGTTTGGCTCACCACCAATCTTTCACAGAATCTTGGGCAAGATGTTATGCACCTCTTTGGACACTCACACTGCCACCCGACTCCCTTTTAGCCAGTTGGCATGAACACAAACACACACCTTCATAAGACATGTCAATTAGTCGACAAGTCGTTTAAACATCGCTGCCTGTCTTTCTCTCCGACATCTCCTGAAGCAAACCAGCTTTTATTTCCTGTAAGTCTTCTTGTTTTTTTGAGATGTCTATATGTTGGGATTGTGGGGCGGGAGGGATGTACAGTAGCTATTTAAAAGACTGACACTTTCTTTTTTCTTTTGTTTTGATGAGAAGGAGCCCATCTACTGTAAGAGACATCACTTTGACAAATAAAGTGTATAAAAAACAAAAAGCATTGCTACCTTCGCTAGCAAGCAGGAGGAGTTTGGATCGGCATGCAAGACTAACCAGCGTCTCTGATCATCAACAGCTCTCTTTCCCTCTTTTCACACACACACGTGCACTCTCAGACTCAATGGATGGAACCATGCGCACATCGCGTGACCTGTACTGCAACTGTCCACGGACGTTTAACGCATAAAGTATGTCCAAACCTCACACACACTTGCAGCAGCTGGGTGTCTCGGTACTAACAAGAGAGGTGCTTTTGGGCGCATGGGAGGCCGTGTGTGTGAGTGTGTCAATTTGCATGCTCACTCATGTGTGAGAGGGTTACCTGCACGAGTGTGTGTTTCTGAATGGAGATGAGTCAGGACGTTAAATACACAATAAAAAATATTATTTGTTAACTTTTATTTATTGAGTTGGTTTGTCAATAGTCAGGTTTCCATCCGAATGTCTCGAATTTTTTGAGCGAATTTAGTGAAAATGCGCAAAAAGAAAATGCGACTTTATGCCCGTTTCCAGTTGTTATTATTTTGCGATTATTGAGAGGAGAGTGTGCCATGAGATGACGTCATCAGAGAGCGTCTCTCTGCCACAAAACAAAAAACACACTGGGATGACAGTCAACAACTGATCATGGACAGATTCCTGATCGACCTGTCGGCGTTTGGAAGAACTCTGGTCACCATTTTGTCAGCATTCACCGCGTACCAAGCCATCCTGAAGAAGAGACGACAAGGAAGAATTTTAATGTTAAGAGTACTGTCGGAAATAGCTGGAAGGAGACCACCGCGTACCACCAACGTATACGTGTGACGTGGTATCTGGTCCAGACGTGCACACAATATTTTTTTGGACAGTGTTTCACCTTGTAGAATAAATTGCACTCAATTTTGACTGATTGATTGTTTTCTCACTTTAAGAC
Source organism: Cephalopholis sonnerati (assembly GCA_019142605.1). NCBI lineage: Eukaryota > Metazoa > Chordata > Actinopteri > Perciformes > Serranidae > Cephalopholis > Cephalopholis sonnerati. The sequence goes on from JAGQAX010000015.1 coordinate 35,871,031, forward strand.
TGGTCAACAAGTCCAAGGTTAAACTTCAATTTTAACGTCAGGGAAATTAGTCGTTAGGAAAATCCCTGACCTTCAAGCACACATACACTTGACTTCCATGCCAAAAATCAGCTATGTAGGGCAACACTGTAACTGCCAAAGGGTGGGAACATTTTTGTGGACCAACCAACCGACAGAGCGAGCTATAGAGCTGTTGCTCACAGCTAAAAAATAACTGAAACGATTAATAGATAGATTTTAGCACCCGTTAAATAGTACATATTGTGGCTATATAACTTCAGCAGTATTTATTCCGATTATCATCCTGAAAACGTTTTACTTCTACTGGATCATTCAAATAAAAGCAGACGAGAAAGTTTAAACACAAGCCTGAGCTTTTAAACTTGTTTTCAGTTATCTGTCTTTATGGCAGGATGTTCACTGATTGTAAACATGCTGACCAAGAAGGAAGAAGGAGGCAAGAGAGGACTCAAGGAAATAAGGACGTGACTGAACAACAAAGAACCAAAATATTCCCTGTGAGACTGAAAGGCCAAATGACGGAGGGACGACGGAGGAGAGCGAGGCGACAGTCTATTTGTTGTGTGTTTTTTGGCTCCGATCCACATCTCTGAACTCCAGCTTTAATGTGTTTGGGTGCATTTATATGTGTATGTGTGTAATTATACACACAGTATCTGATCCTCAGGGGCATGTGAACATCAGCATCAGTGAACACATGTGAGGCGTGTGCCTGAGTTTATGAAAAGTTACTTTCCTGAAAGTTGATATTATAATGATGCCGCATTTTGAGCCATCAGTTATATATGTGTGTGTGGATCTATTTGTGAGCACAAGCAGGAACTTTTTTTTCTCTGCGTATGCGAGTGTGTGCTGTATGTTTTGGCCCTGAAACTGTGGGAGTGCGTTTATCAACAACAACAACATGGTCCCAGCCCAGGTCCCCGAGGACCCGAACACTAAAAGCCCCTCTGGTTCCCATGAGCGCACGGCCCACGCAGCCTGTCACTGGATTGTGTTGGTTTCTATTGTGAAACTCTATACAATGTTGCTACAAATAAACCCGTAAATCACTGCTTAATCACAACCTTACCATGATGGAATTACAGTATAATTACACACACGAGCCACATCAATGTAGTCAACATGAAGTCGGTGCTGTCGCTCTGTTTCTGGGATGAATGCTTTAAAACTCAGTCTTTAATCAGGACCCAATCAAAAAGTACAGACTGGGAGAGCCAGGGCATGGGATCGTGTTTTTATTCTAATTGTAGCTAATTTTGCTGTGTAGTATGTTGACATTTTAAACTTACTGTGACTCCTGAACATAACTTTACGATCTATTTTACTCATTTCTCATGGACAGAGTGTGTTTAAATCAGAACAGAAAGATCTTTTCCATTCTACATCATGATAAAACAGTGTGTGTGACAGGAGATACAATATGTAGGTCATAGGGCGGATTAACAGGAAGACATAAATCATCTTTAGAAATCAAAATGCATGCCCATCTAATATTTAAGATCTAATTTCCTAAAGAAAAACAAATTACTTAATGGCTGTTTGACATGGGAAAAGATTAAAATAGAAATGTTAGGATGAGAGAAACAAACACAAGAGAACAGGGAATGCAGCCAATTCATGAGCAAATTTACAAATAAAGCAAGCACAGATAAGATCCCTGCATTCCAAAACTAAATCAAGATAATCCACATATTTATCACTGTTTAATCAGCGACAACAGACTGAGTTTACTGCTGCTAGGCTCCAATAGATAGCTACCACTGTCAAAGGCTATTGTAAGCTTTATTCTCCGTAACAGATGGGAGGATAAATATTTGTGAAACTCAAGGCTACAGGGCGTCAGTAACTGATACAAAAATAGAAATTTTGGGTTAAGTACTTCTTCAGGGGCCGCACAAATGCCATGTTCGATGTAGACCTTGCAGCAGGCGTGCTCAAACACCAGAGCGACGCCATCCTGAGTCCGTGCACCGTATGTCATGTGATGAGGCCTAATCAATCACAGCCAAAAGATATCTCTCTTCATCTGTAAACACCAGTCTGTGATAAATATGGAGAAGCTGATCATTTTAGTGCAGAGATTAGCATCCTCCCATGGCAGGGTTGGGTGATATAACGACTATGTACCATATAGAGATATATTTTCAAGCAAGATATAAATTTAGACAACACAGTTCATATCGATATAGGGTCGAGTTACGTTACATCATATCAGTGTGCATCTCTCTTCTCTCACACTCTCCGCACAGCTCCGCCTCCTCACTCTCAAGTTCTCCAGCAACGCTTTTTAGAGCCGTAACCTGACGTGCACCTCCCCAGAAATGTAACTACATGTCACAGGCAACGCAGACCTCCTGTTTCTGTAAGCTGAAACCATTTCCCTCAGTGGAAACAAAGTTTTTATTTACTTTAATTTAACAGATAAGAAACAATAAATTGTGAAGACGATAAAGCCTCCACAAAAATAGCATTTTGAGCAGAGGAGACGTTCGCTAGTTGCTAGGCTAATTTATACAATGTAAAATGCCATAGGCTTGTGCTAAAAACATTAGCACAAGTTATAGTGAAGCAAACTTGTGTACTTGTGTTTGAAACTGTTGCTATGTCATGTTTAATGTGTGTTTTGAACCTACTAAACTTTACAGCACTTCACAGAAAGCCCGCCACAAACTAGTGATTTGAAGGTGTAACTGTTGTACAGCTACATATTTTCAAACAAGGAAAAAATCCCTGTCTTTGCATTTCAATTGATTAGTCACTTGTTGCCCATTTTGTAGAAAATACCTAGATAAATATCGTGTAATGCCAGTCAGCCTGAAAATATAGAGATGTGAATTTTTGTCTATATCACCCAGCCCTATCCCATGGACAATATTTTTTGTCTAATACACACTACTTAACAACACCTGGAAGATGATCAGCTCTGCACTCAAGATTTCTGGTAAGTTTGCTATGTTACACTGATGGTTATAGTCGCTTAGCAACCCCATACTTTAAAAACCTGCCTCCGCGCCCTTGAAAGCTGGCACAGAGTAGGCACAAGAGTAGCGCCCAGTGCCCGACCTCGCCGTTTCCGTGCATTTAAAGACGTGGCATGTGTACCGCCTCTTAAGGAAGCAAGATAAAATCCACTGGGTCAGTAGTGACACTGATTCCTACCTCAGCACATCAGATATTAGCCATGAATTGATCAACCCATGTTTAATGTAGTTTAAATGTCAACAGAAAATTCACAAAGAATGGACTGCAGTCGCCGATAGCACCATGAATTGTGCATCACTTGCAACTATCTGTCCCATCTCAAGGTTCGATTCACAAAAGATGTTGAGCTTGTGATGTTACAGTGCAAACACAGCCATAAAGTTTTGCAGCTGAGTACAATTTGCCCCTTTCATGCATGTGAATGTTCTCCATGTGGCAAGTATAAATGTTGCCTTTGCGCCAAGAACACAGTGGGCAGAACAATGGCAGAGGGAAAAAGAAAACTGAAATGTTCAGACCACTAGATGCAGGTCCTGACCCCTGATGTGCACAGGCATTCATCAAAACTTCAGGCAAGGAATTCAAACATGACAGAGAGAAACCGTATTTGTGATTTAATATCCCAGTCTGTCAGTGATGCCGGTGTTTTCAAACGCACACATCCAGACTGTAAAAGAAGATGGCATGATGATTTGATGCACTTCAGTTGCCACCATCTCTCTGAAGATGCTTGTAATTTCACTGTAACTGCGTGTGGCTGTTAGCACTGATGCAATGATGCACATTTGCATAGAAAGGGGCCAATTTTGCCTCAAATGTCTGAATATTAACTAATTTCAGTACAAATAGTACAACAGCAGTGAGATGCTGTTTGCTTGGCACTGCAGTTAGGTGTGCATGCAGGATTACAGTTTCTTTTTGTCTTATTTGTGCAAATTTATCAGCCGCAAACGCTGCGCTATCCTTAGCTGAACTCATCATCAGTATTTCCACTATGAGTTATATTTACACAGTCACAGCCGGCTGATGAGTCAAGCTTTTGGTGCAACATTTTACTGCCTTACGCACAAATGGTTTTACTGACTTCCATAAAATGTTGTGTAAAGATTCTGAATTTGGAGGGAAAAAAAGAGCTCATGTATTGGACCAGTACTATCAGCAGACACCCTGAAGTGAGGTATAAGAGTCTGTATGCTGTGTTTTAAAATCTGTATGGAAACTAAAAGTGCAAACTCATCCAAAAATGAAAGTTACAGTGTCAGTTAGTCATGGAAAAATTTGAGGTTAAAGGATAGGTTCACATTTAAATAATACTCACAAGCCCACATGTATATTGAAAGAGTTCACCATAAGTGATGTTGGAAAAGATCCAAAGGACTCTTTGTGTGTAAAAATGGATTTTACAGTTCACCTGAGTTAGATAAATCAAGCAGGTATACCCCAGATATACAGTCTTTTATGGTCAGAGTATTTTAGTATTACTTTCTTTCTGACAATGGTGCAAAAACAACATTTTTAAAATGGAATCGGTGCCTTAACTGTAACTTTATTAAAAAAATAAAGCACAAAACGACAGTCAACAACATCAAAGAATGGTGTTATGTAACTGCAAAGACAAATTTGAGCTTGAATTTAAACAATATATCTACTCATAGCAGATTAAAGTACAGTTAGTTAGTACTCTGCTGATCCCTACTAAACAGTCCACCTAAGCTGAGGCTAACTTCGCTCGCTTACTTCAGGGCTAACCTCTTTAACTTAAACAGCAGGTGTCAAGCACGACAGGAATTTGTCTTGGGTCTTAAGGAGTTGTAGCACTACTACTTTTAACTGCATACTCTCTCATACTTGCAATCTCGCACCCAAATAAGGCACTGAAATCTGACTTATTCAGTCAGGTAGGTATTGGTCATAAAGAAACCAGTGCCATATTGGCACCATGTTAGATTACTAACCCTAGTCTTTTTTGGGGGGAAAAAATCCCTCCCTGTGACTCAGCAAAGAGGGAATTTGTAACTCTTGTTCAATACAGCTGTAACTATAATACTGGACAAATTACATGCTGTAGTAATGGTTAAGAAAGTGTGGCACATGGCTGGTAGCAGATGAAAGAGGGATTGGATTTCAAATTTTGCCTCTGAAGCCCACATCATGTAAAAGACAGACAGCAAACAATTTAACAAAGCCCCAAAAGCTGCAAAGACAGCAAAAAAAAAAAAGAAAAAAGAGGGGAAAGAAGGGAAAGAGAGAAAGAAAGACCAGTAGATTCAGTGTGCAGGTGATGTGGCCGCAGCTGCAGCTGTACAACAAGCTGTCTTTGATTCACTGCAGTTCAAACACATAGCAGGAGAATCACCTCACTGATGAAAGAGCGCCAATGATATCAAACTACCACATCTTAGCTCTCCCAGGCATGGGGCACTGACACACACACACACATACACTCTCACTGGAGAGGAATCTCCGAAGGAACGGCATGAGAGCATGAAGATATTTATACCAGCATTATAAAGGCAAGGATGCAGGTATGCATCCTGTACGTGGACAAAGATTCTCCACACACACACACACAAATCAAGTCATTCACTTTTGATCAGACAGTGACTCTAATGTCTCCGCTGGTGTTTCCCCCCTGAGGGACCTGTACCTAGACAGATGAGAAGTCAGAGGAAGAAGATACGGGGGGAGAAGAGAGGAAGAAAGTGTTGTCAGGGGCTGTCTGAACAGATCAGAGGACAGATGAAGGAGATATAGCAGACAGAGAGATAGAGAAGGAGAGGGGAGGAAGGGTTGAAAGACAGAAAGCGAAAGACAGACAGCAAAAGGCAAAGCATAAGTCAAAATCAGTAAAACCTACCCGTCCTTAGACGTGTTTAAGGCTGCTTCCAGAGACGCAAAATAGCTGAGAGGAAGGGAGGGAGACGCTATGTTTCCATCCAACTGTCAAGGGAATTTTGAGTAAACTCTCAAAATGTTTAGAAAAAAAAAAAAGAAATTCCTCATTCCCAACAGCTGGGCTTAAGTGAATAAACAGGCTTCCTGATTGTAAAAAAATATATATCCACAAGGAAAATGGAAGCAGACAAGCTGTTATTGCCTTCTTTTACTGTCAGCAAATGTTGCTCATATTTCGTCCTTTTGTCCAAAAAGGTTTCAAAGTTAAAGAAATGTATTTTAATGCTAATGCACGTTTAAAATCCATACATTCAGGTAAGGAGACGTACACATGCAAGCAGCAACAGGTGTGACATTTCCGGGACGTTTTCAAAGAGTCCGACAGACACCGTTTCAAGCCATTTCTGGGCGCTCGCACAATGGAGCCGAACCACGCGACCGATCGTGCCAAACCCATATAATTTTTAAATTGAATCCACTTAAAAGTCGGAAAACTGTTTTGCACGATTGGTAAGATTTGATCTAAATTGTAGCCTTGCTTGAGCTCGGCAGAGACGGGGGAAATGTCTTCTGATGTCTCTCCAAGACATCAGAGGAAGAGACAAAAGAGGAGAAAAAAAAAGACCCTTGTTAGAGGATTTTCTTGGGTCTCAGCTCTCAGCACGATTCGGCTCTAACTACCAGTTGAAGTTACTCTCATCTGTCTGGTGTCTGTGCGTGTCTGTCTCACAGCAGGGATCCAGCACTGTCTGTAACCATGGAAACCACAAGGATGTAGCGCTTAGAATCATAGGAAGGGATGGTATATTATATAGATGCCGCACACACAGACAGAAAACCATCTCGCTATGATCAAAGTAAGAGGAAAGTCACACAATTGGCGTCCTCAAGAGTCCGCTGGGACTTTGCCTCTGTGTTTTGTTGCTGCTTAAAGAAAGTTTTTTGGGAGGTAAGCTGTGCACGCTTAGTGCTGGTGGAGCCCTGCTCCACAGCCATGCAGCTAATCCTCTGCTGTTGGCAAAGTAGCAGCTCCTCGCTCAAGTTCAACATGTTGCTCAAGGGCATCTTGACCTGTTTACTTAACGCCTGTTTACTTTCCTCACCCAGACTTCCCCTGCCTTTCTCAGTCCAGCAGTTTTCTAGTTAGGAGCCTGCTGCATCAGCTGCAATCACCAAACATAAAACCTCTTCCCAAGAAGTCCAGACCACAAAAACAAAACCACCTCCTTTGTAAATTAGCATCCATGTACATAAGTTTCATAAGGTTGGCTTTGTTATAGCCCTTATATCATACGCCGTTGAAGACGACCTCATGAAGCATAAATGTTAATATACTGTGTAACAGGCATGATCAGTCAAGTCCAAATTGTTGCAAGGCTGTGTGGAGGAAGATGGATCATTTGGATTAGGTCCACTTGGTTGAGCAGAGGACAGATAATGGGGTAGACAGGTGAGGCAGTGAAGACAGCAAAGACAAAGATGGAGGGAGAGAAGCTGTCCAAAACCATTACATATTTGTTATATTAGTAAGGTTGGGTACCGTTCACATTTGAACCAATACAGGCTCCAGTTCCTGGAACTTTGGTACCGTTACCCAAGAGTACTTTTTTTTTCAATACTTTACTCTCTGTCACAACAAAAAATGTAATTTTAGAACAAGCTCCACAGGTGACATAGTAGACATAAAGCAATTCTGCTCTGCTGCTTTTTCTAATCACACATGGAGCTAATTTTCTGTCTCTGTCTGTCTGCTTGTGTGTGTGTCACTGTGTATGTGTGTCTGCTCATCTTGCGGGGATGCAATTACTAATATAATGCAGAACAGAAAACAGACTAGACACCAAAACTATTGTGGCAGAATAGTGCTGGAGTGATAGTTTTGGTTCTCTGGGAAGCCGAAGGAGCGGCCCGAGGAGCAGCTCCAGAAGCAGCCCAAGGGAAAACCCAATTGACGACCCAAGGAGCCACCCAAGGAGTGACCTAAGGAGCGGCCCAAAAAGCAGCTCCAGGAGCTCTGTGGCTGGCCTCTTGGTTTTGGGCAACTTTTGAGACACAGTTAGGTCCTGATCACACACAGAGCGTTTTGAAGGTTGCAGAACATAAGGCACACCACACTGCCTTTTTTTCTTTGATTGAACGCCACTAGTGAAAAAAAAAAGCTTGCTGTGCCTTTTTATTGATGCAAGACAACCATCCCATCACATCCTAACACTAATCTTCCTATGTTATTCATCTACCTTTTTTTCACAGAAATGAGACCCTAAGTAAGAGGGTGGATCATGGGGAGTACCACCAGTTGGTCCAGGAGCTTCCCCTCAATGATGGCCGCTTCCAGGCATACTTTAGGATGACTTGGGGGCAGTTTGACAACCTGCTGTCTATCATCGGGCCTCGTAGCTCTGGGTATCCAGCAACAGCTACCACCAGTTTCTCCTCCATTGTTTACCAACTGTAAACTTGTTGTCGTGACCACTGCAGAAGGCCCGCCTCTCAAATCATCCGATAGAACGACAGGAAAAAGTTTTTCAACTTCAGAAGTTCAGAGACACCAAGAGTGCAGAAATGTGAGGCGCATTGCAATGCAAAAAAAAAAAGTGAACATAAACCTTCATTCTCATTAAAAACAATTACAAAAGGCTGCCTCCAGCTGCTAAAACGCTTTTTGTGTGATCAGGGCCTCAGGGTGAAAGTCAAACCCAGCGGCTCGGAGGAGCTCCGTTGACGGCTTCCAAGCTTCAGAGCTATTCGCAACACTTTTGCCTCTTGTCTAAATCTGGCATTGTCATTAGGGTGCACTCACGGGTACTAAAATTTGGCATAGATGGATTAAAAGGCAATCAGTACTCTGTAGCACCAGTACCCTAAACCTACTATATAGAGCCCTATATTTACCCTCTACCATTTTATTCCAGTGTCTGAGCTCTGAGTGTGAAACGCTTGCTCTCTACAGTGCCCTCAAACAACAGCAGCTCTAAGGGGGGATTACAATCTTTTAGCATTGCTCTCCTTTGAGAGAGCTGCAAAGACACACTAAAGCATGCATGTCATGTAAAATATTTCCTGAGTATCATAAAATACACCAAATGAGCAACTATGACAATACAAAGCAGATCCATACAAGGTTTTGTATGAAATTATCTCTGGTTCAGTGCAAATTCAGTCGCACTAAACTCAACTGTGCTGTAGAGCAGTAACACACACACACACACACACACACACATACACATAGCCACTAGTGGTCAGACTGGCAGGCAGGAGGGAAGCTTGAGTGTGCTGGGATCTGACCAGTTCACCGTATACTGGCTGCCAACAATCCACCACACACACACAAATACACTAACACACACACACACCACTGCTTTGTCCAACCACAGCTTCTGTGTGTGTGTGTGTGCGTACATGTATGTCTATGTGCGTCTTTGAATACACGCATGTGAGTGTGAGTTTGACCTTGTTTTTGTGTGTGCACCGCAAGTGTGTGTCTCTGTGTGAGCGACCATGTCCTCTAAAATGTGTACGTAAGGGAGCGGGGAGTTAAAGACACAGTGTAAACAATGCAGGGACTCCCTTGGCTTGTGTTTACTGACCGAGATAAAGACTGTCATTCCTCTCTCACCACCAACCTACTGTACTTCCTCCTCCTCCTCCATCCAACCAGAAAGAGGCAGAGATGCACTTAAGCCTTGGCAATGTCAGAGCGATCTTATCTTGCCAATAAAGCCTCTTGAATGGATTTAGATTAAACTGGGAGAGGGGAAACAACAAGGGAGGGCACACTGGTGCAATGGGGTCATTTTCACCCTCCTGAGAGAGACTCCTGCCCACCTCCTCCTCCTCCTCCTCCTCCCACCTCACATGTTAATGTACTTACAGCTCTGCAAAAACCTTCACTCTGCCCCGAGATGCTGGCTGGCATAACAAACAGGAGCAAAGCCTGAAATAGTCTCTCCCCCTGTTTCCCAAGCTGCACTGGAGGTATTTCCGTGGTAAAGCGAATTCCCAACGTTGGATCAAATAATCTACCCACTTCTCTGTCTTTCTACTTCCCCTCACTCTGTGAGTTTCGTTGGATTACTGTCAGTCTGCGTCTGCCGCCTCTCCTTCATGTCTCCTCGCTGCACTCTCTTGCTCTATCTCGCCATTTCCCCATTTTTTTCCCCTCCGTCTGTGGTAGGCAGTGAGACGCATGGTCTACCCACACTGACCAATAAAAAGCAGCCCTTTGCCTCTGTCATTTAGTCAGCCTGTCTGTTATACAGCTCAGGATGTTGCAGGCCAGGATAGCGGGCAAAAACACAGACTGTCTACTTATGATGTCACAAGTTTGGATTTCTCATGACCCTTCTTGCGAGCCATCCTCCCCTTTGGACGTCAACGTCGGTTAAATTTGGCCTTCAATAGCCCAACACCCATTATCTGGTTACTAACTGGCTAATTTTCAAGAAAAAAAAACACAAAATGATGAGAAAGACAAAAGGCTTTTCCTTTTAGTCCAGCGCTCCATTGAGTCAGTGAGCTTTAGCCCTGCATTCAAAGCACTATCCATTTAGAGGTGGTGAAATGTGAATGTTTTGTGATGTAAATGTCTTGGCTTTGATTTTATTTTATTTTCTGTTGGCTTTGCTCACAGACAGCCAGCTAGTCGTGTTAACATGCTGAAACACAGAGTCCACTGCCATACCCCATTTTGACAGTCATGGGCTGGCTTGGCTTAGCTTGGCTTGGTTTGGTTTGGGCCATCAGCCCAGCACAGCAGAGCTTTGCATGTCCATTACAACAGGGCTACCTTCTTGACGAGACGTCACCACTACCCGCTCGAGGGCGGGCGGCCCGGCTTTTAGCCCTACTCCAGAGAAGGTCCATCTCTGGCGTGTCTTGGCATGGCACAGCAGGTCTAAACTGACAATGGAAACACAAATCGGCGCAGCGTTGCTCTACTCGGCACAGTCAAGAGTGACAATGGAAAAAGGGTACTAGTACCGGCAAAGACTGGGGGGTGGGCAGTGGGCACAGTTGGTGCACAGCGCAGTAAACTGGAGAGTAGCAAAATTAACCTATAGGCCGAGATGTAACCGGTCAATGATATTCTTGATTAACGGTTGACTGTTGACATCTGTACTTGCTATCTTTCTAAACTCTTGTTTACCAGTCTTTACTCCCTAGGAGTTGTTTGCACACATTTACACCTTGAGGAACAGCAACCACAGGCCGACTCTATAAACTCTATAAACTCAGAAATGCTATTAAACGCATCCTAATGCAGCACAGACTTAATTTGCTTCCACTGCGAGAGAACACAACAGAGAAGAGGAGTAATGAAAAGAGCAGGAGGAGTAAAAGGAGCATAAAAAGCAGCAATAAAATATTTTTAGCTCTGAACCCATTCATGTCTCGAAACAGGGCCAGGAGGAACCACACTGCCATGACTATGAATGGTACTGTTAGTTAGTTAGTACTTTCTTTCCCTTTCTCTCTTGGCAAGTGTCCTGCCACTGGAGGAATGCCTGGTCCCGACTCACATGTGTGTGAGTATGTGTGTGTATGTGAGTGTGGACAAAGAGAGCCAGTGTGGACAACAGAACACAATCAACCCCTCAATGGATAGCTATTACTCATCGCACACAAATGCACACAAACACACACACAAATTCCACAGTCCGCAGACGAGAAGCAGTGACATTCAGGCCCCGCCGACCAATCAGCACGCTTTTACAGCAGCCACAATAGAGCCAGTCAATGAGCAGCAGAGGATGATGGGAGATCTGTGAATCAAAGTGTCCTGCTCTTCATCCCTGTCTCACTAATCTTCGCCCTCTCTCCCCTTTCCTCCTTTTTCCCAGGGTGGATCTCTCAGTGGTTAAAGGTGGTTAGAAGAGGCCATCGGGCACAGTCCACCTCCCACACACTCATGTATGAATCACTCCATTGTGGGCTGGGTTTGGTTCCTAACACTGGTGCGGACTTTATTTTGACAACCACATGCAACTACCACGTGAATTGTTTTTCTGTTTTGTTTTTTAGCACGTTAGAGCACACACAAGCTAAAAAAGACAGAGATTCATGAGGAGACTAAAATATTCCTGAATCATTGTTTACCTCAAAATTACCCCTCCAGTTCACACCTCTGTCAGTCAGTGAAAACATCCTGATTCAACTTTGACCCACTGCACTTACCGTAGCTGAGCATGCATACAGTTTGTCTGAGCAGTGTGGGATTGTTGCCAACATTACAGGTGCATTCACTTTAAGTTTTACCACCAAATAAAGATTAGATTTAGCGATTGTGGCTACACTCTTGGCTTATTTACTGCCTGTCCAGGGGGAGTACATTTTCCACATCTTTGCATACCATCAGCTCCTTTATTTTTGCAACTTGTTACAAGATAAAACATTAATGTTTTCCACATGTATATTTATATGCAGGATACAATTTAGAGAGGGAAATCTTATTTTCAGACTAGTTCAGACCAGAGACTCAGCCAATCTTTATGGTCCCAAACATCATAAAGTCTAGACACACCAAGCCGACATCAAGGAGCCAGTGTTTAAGAAGGCCGGCTGTTGTGTTGACTCACGTCACCTGTTTCTGAGCCAGAAAGTTACACTGGAACACAACGTGAAGTCTACAAGCAATGACCATCTAGCACATACCTTCTGAGCCCGCATGAGAGGAAATAACTTCCCATGCCAGCAGGCTCAGTAGTCTGGATTTGTCGCTCAAAGAGAGGAAACCGGAAGACTGACAGGACAGATTCAAAATGGTAGTTTAGTTAGTGCATTAACAACATAACCTGATGCTAAAAGAAAAAAAGGATATTTACGGTGCAGCAGCGGAAACAGCACAAACAATTGAATCCAATATGCTGATATATAACGACTTATTTGGGCGATAATCGATACTGATATCTATATATCCACTTTTTCTCCACCTAACTTTGATAATCAAGTCTCTTCTGTCGTGGAGTTAACATCATATTATGCATACATATTCTTATCATGATGCTTTTCAATGTATTTAATATTAATTTATTGTGCTAAACAAGAAAAAGCAGGGGGGGCGAGTCTAATTGTTCATTTTAAAACCAATATCACCCAACACCGATGATGTGCTTATATTATCGTGCATCCCTAATTTCTGCAAAAGAGTTAAATTACAAAAAAATACTTAAAAAATACCATTAAACAAGTTTGTTTTAATCTCATGCCCTCTTATCCATGGATGTTACAGCTGTTTGTTTGCCTTTCTAACTTCCATTTCTCTTCTCGTGCACTGAGGTGAACTGCCAATCAGAGTGATTTCACTTGTAGGCGGGCTCCACCATCTGCAACACTGATACAACATGCTGAATTGGCCAAAAAAAAAACAACAGAGGTCAACAAGGACTAGTGCCAACTGTGTGGGACACAGTGCAAAACCTAGGGCGACAGACGCTGACCAGTGGCTTGACACTGACCAGCAGCTGACCGTTGGCTTGGTGTGTGAGGGCCTTTACAAGTAGAGGTCAATTTAGTTTGAGTCCTACAGGATTTTGTTAAAAAGAGCAACTTTAATCTGTGTTTTAAAACCTCATTTTTCCTCCTCTATATCTCAATGGCTATTTGTTTGTCCTTTGTTGGATTGCAACCTGATTTTAAACTCAAATTAAATGATAAATCTAGGGATGCACAATGATATCAGCATGTCATCGGCACTGGCCACTGTTGGCTTTAAAATGAATTACTGGTATTGGCCAACGTGCTTTTTTCTTAATTAATATTACACACATTGAAAAGTATTGTATTTCATGTCACCATCTGCTGGTGGGCCATCACGATAAGAGTATGCTACATAATATGATGTTAATCCTACTACAGAAGAGACTTGATGATCACTGAAATAAGGTGAGGGGGAAAAAAGTGGATATGTTGATATTGGTATCGATTATGAGCGAAATGACTTATTAGATATATGGACATATTGGATATCAGCAAAGAATCCAATATTGTGCATGCCTAGACAAATCTGGTTATCTTATTGCTCATGTTTCTTGTCCCCAGCTGACTTGCTTTCCCAGATTTCAGCCATGACGATCTCATCAGAACTGATAGAAACAACAGCCACAACTATGAACATGAAACCCAGAGGTTGCTCTAAAACTTTGAGCAAACTGTGGGTGTTGTTCTGGTAAGGAAGCACTTGCCTCAGTGAAATGCATATTGTTTTACATGGTTCGAGAATATTTAAGGAGTTGTTATCAACATCAAGGAAAATCTAAGATAATGACAGCAGCTCAGCCCACATCACCCACAACTGCTTCAATGCAGCTTTAGGCTACCACCAAAACTGACAAGTCGTCAACCTTATCCAACCTTTCCCCTGCGATAGAAGCTTTTATGGTTTGCCACAAACCACAACATGCGAAACAACAGGTGAACTGCTTGTAACCTGACTTTGAAGTATCTCCCGTCTCCTTCTCCCGATCTTTGAAATTCCCTTTCTGCATCACTCTCTCTAAGAACAGAGAAACACCAAAGAGACCGTCCGCCTGCCTGCATCCAAAAAAAACAAACTCCATCTCCCTTCCCTGATGCTCTATTAACTTTCATATCTTCCTCCATTACAAAACGGGGTTGGTGACATGACGGTTACGAGTGTGAGTGTATCTGAGACAAATCTGATGGAGAAGTTAGAAAATACATTCTGACTGCACAAGAACACCTGAAGGCAAAAATCCAGCGATAACTGAGCAGAGCGTGTAACCTTGGCTTATTGAGATGCAGCTCCTTGTGTGCCCCCCCACCCCCCAACACACACTTACACACCCACCTCTCACTATCACACTCACACTTTCCCTGTCACGTCTTCATTTTTAGCAGCCGGCAGTGTTACATGGAATATGAGACGACCACCCACACACACTCACACACATATGCTGCTGGGAAATGTGAATGACTGTGTCACGAAAAGTGCCATGAAGATGCTAAATACAATAGTGCCTTGTGCTGCAGCGATGAGTAACTCCAAGCTTTCGAGCGCATGTGTGTGTGTGTGTGTATGCATGCTTGCGAGTTGCACAACTAAGGGCAGGCAAGCACATGCGGGTGCCGAGAGCCACATAAATCACACTCTGAATCAATTAGAAAGCATAAATGTGAGAAGTCCTACAGCAGTCAGTGGCATGGTATACAGTTTAATGTTGGCTTCTTTACAGACACACCACACCCATACAACACACACACACATCCAGACACAGCCAGACACAAACACACACACACACAGCGAGGGTGTGGGTATGTGATGCAACTCATAATTACACATGAAAGTAATCCAAAAATGAAACTTAATTAAAATTTGACTGGATTCTGTCTTCTCTTTATGTGCATCTCTCTCTGCTAATCTTTTTATTACCCCCTTACGTAAAACACACACATGCCGACAAACTCTTGTTCACACACAGTGGCTGTCTGACAGAGTTAAACACAGTATCAGGGAGTTGTCTTGACTTAACCAAAGAGGTGTGTGTCGGTCCATTTTAGCACAAACAGTTTCCACCTCTGTTATTTTGTTATTACATAACTGGGTTTTATTGACTGCGCTCCTGTTGTAAATCACCTTGCATGTCTGTGCTGGTGTTGCGCTCGCAGATTCACAACATCTGCATCTGTTGAATTTATGTAACTGGGTATTTTTCTCGCCTTTCTACTCCCTTGATTAGAAAACAGTGAAAGATGGTTGTTTACTACTGGTGTTACTTTCAGGCTAATGAAACTGTGGCGAAAGTTCAGTCAGACAGACTATACTGTGCATGCTTAGGCCTGTAAATCGTTTTTAATACAATCTGCCTTTCACTGCTCGCGCACAGGTTCTTGCTCTCATTGTGTGGGGCTGTCAGTACAGATATCAGCTGTCCTATCAGCTGATCACACTTAAACAACAGCACAGCAACACAAGCTTATCATCTTACTGGTATCTTTCTAATTATGATTCTCTTTCTGCCTTTGGTACGTTCATACTGCAGATATGCACATCCTCCACCTCCCCATCACCACCTAGTCTCTGTAAATTCACCAGTTTTATCAACCTATCAGCAGGCGTGGGGGAAAAAACTGATTCTTAGATGCCTCACAATGCAGATGACATCCATTCACAAATGTCAATAATCAATCATCTAAATGTTTATTAATGTAAGGCAGGTTTCTCTCTCGTGCTTTACCAACAAACTTACTTCTTCCTGAATTACCTATCAAAGGGCTGTGGGTGAAGTAAGAGCACAGGGACAGCTTCTCTGGGTAACTTGATCCACTTTTATGTCCGAAAGAGAACGTAGGACAACTGAACATCGACAACAATAGCGACATCTCACATCTTATATATGTGTTTATCACTCTGCCAAACTTAATCATAACTCTCATCACCTGTACTTACGGTGCACGATATTTAATAGTTCAACATTTAACGTAAAGAGCCAAAATAAAATATGTAAACAATATATAAATGTAGTTAACATTAAATGTTGTAGATGCAAAATAATGAACAGAGAAAAACAAGACAATCTACTGGACATGTCCTCTCGAAAATAAATCTCATCTTACATTAGTGAAAGAGGCTGAACTCAACCAGGCAGTTTACATCACAAACACATTATATGCTATCTTATAATTTATCTACACAATAGCCAGCGGTTACAGGCAAATAATTAGACATATGAGACCAATGCAAAGTATATTATGAATACTTTCTACATCATCACCCAGAGACCAACGATAACAGAGCAGAGCAGCAATCAGCAGTAATGTTAACAAACACACTGTAGTGTTAAACAACTTAGCATCACTGTGGTACGGCTGGGAAATAACAACATATTATACTGTTATTGAAATGTTAGACTATATACATTTGAAAGCACCTTACAGTCCTCTGCCTGTAGACTCTGAGATTTGGGGTATTATGGTATTGTGATATAGTATAAGTGGTGTTTTTCCCTTGTTTTGAAGGCTGAATTACAGCAAAATATGTACATTTATCAACTTACTTATTTGTTTTAACGCTTGCCTTAACCCATTAAGTCATTATATCCACATTATTGAGATTTATTCATCCAAAATCTCATTGTGTTAGTATTTTCTGAGAGAATAAAATAGTCATCCCTACAATTTTTTTGCATCAAAGAGGGTATTTTGTCAGAAATATTCTGTCCTATTAGTCCTAGCATCAATAAAGTGCTTTTGAGGAGAGTTAGAAATATTGAGATATATATTCTGTGTTTAAATATAGCCTAAAAATATCGTGATATAATTTTCAGGACATATTGTCAAGCCCTACACTGCTACACTCTCTGCTCAGTCCATTTCACCTCCAAACTCTACACTTGGCCTGCCATAGGAGCTGATGGTGCAGCGGAGAGGCTGCTCTCTACTGCTGGAGACATCAATAACAACAGAGCACGCTGCCATCCCTTCATTTTGTTATTTTTACACAGGCAGGAGACTGTAAGGTGCTTTCAAAATCAATGGATTTATTTATTATTAACAGTTCAAATCTAAAAGGCTGCGGACCATTTATTATTCAACAGTTTGTGAACTGCATGCTATTTCCAGTGAAATATTACAGTGGACACTATATATATATATATATATATATATATATATATATATATATATATATATATATATACCACAATGGGTTGGAGTGAGCAACCACAGATGGAGACAATCAATACAATGGACTGTTTAAAAGCTAGAGTATGGAAGCAAGACAACAGTAAAACATAGTGTACAAGTGGTGAAATGTCTTGTTTTGTCTGCAAAACAGCAGTCCGACACCTAAAGAGATTTTGTTTACTACAATGCCAAACGTCACGTTTGAAAAACCATCAAATATTTGGGATTTTTTTTGCTTAAAAATGGCTTAAATGATTTATCAGCTATGAAAGTACTTGTAGATTAATCAATTTGTTGATTAAAAAAAGGACAACTGCTAATAATGCTGATTCTTATCATGAGGTCAGGTATCGGACAGACATGACTGATCCACAACATCGTCAGCGGAGTAAAAAAGGGCGTTGTAAGTCTACATTCTGTGACTCAGCCCACTGATCCCACCTACATCTGTCTGCACTAAACCCCCACAACCACAGTCATGACTCCATCACATCAGGACACTCCCATGTATTCCAATGGGCTATTGTTGCTAGGCACTCGCAGTCCTTTTACACCTATGTGAGAAATGGATAAAACCCAGATTAATATCACACATGCATGCACACCATGACACACACACACACTCATACACACACATCTACAAAGTTGTGCACACAAAGCTTGGGAACAACAAGCACCTGTGAAAAGACGCACATCTGTGAGGGCCTGCGAGAAACCTTGGCTCACATGAATGCAGTTCCAAAACGGACTCAGACTCCGTCGCCCACCAGTCCACCCACGAACCAGCCATTCGAGCTGGGAAGCAACAGACCGAGTAGCTGATCAGTCAACTTATCTGGAAGTTAAAACACATGAAACAGCCTCCTCCGCTATGTGTAGATGAAAGCAAAGGAGAGAGGAGAAACTGAGCCTGTGACAAGAAGAGTAATGGTGTAAAAAAGGGGAAGACGAGGGCTGCAGCTATAAAAAACCTCCTGTCAATGGTTTAAATTGATATCAGTGGCCCTGATAAATGGATAGCGATGGGAAAAGGCAGCATCTTTTGATATACTGCCAACACTTTGCTATCTAGAATGACAACACTGGCTCGGGTTAGATGATGAGCACTGAAATCCTTTGATATAAGAGGAAAACCACAACTACCGCTGATCACTGGAGGAAGAAGGATGCAAACTGTAAGTGTGAATTTACTCATTTTCCCCCCGTGGGTTGAGACTCTTGGATAAGTTTACACACAGAGACGATGTCTAGCCCCGAGCTACTTCAACATCACATTTCACACCAGCAAAGCTGCATCAGTTCATCCATGAGGAAAAGTGAGAAACACACATTTGTTTCTCTCATGCATACATAATCACACTTTCAAATTACCTTACACAGCAGAGAAGAAGGAGGAAAACAAACACAGACTTCTGTTTTATTACAGACCTGCCATAGAGACATGATCTGTCTAGAGCTGCAACTCAATATCACTTAATCTCTTGATAATTTTTTTGATTAATTGATCAGTTAGCTTATAAGAAATATATTAAAAAGCCCCTCACATATTCAGAAGATGTTCTATTTAGGGTGCAACTAATGATTGTTTTCAGGATCAGGATTATTTTTTCAACTTATCACTCCTTTTTTTGGTGTCGAAAACGTCATAAAACAACTAGAGAGTGCATTTTCTGAAAGACTGACCGTGCCAAATGTGTCTGTCAAATTGCTTCCATGGCAACTTTGTTTGAAAGAGAACAAGTTTGACTCAATTTTGACCAAAAATGATGTATGTAGAGTGAAAATTGTGGGCGTGACAGTGAGTTAAAGAGAAATGTTTCAGAAGCTCTCTGCACTCTGACTCTGACCATTCTGTCCGATACAAACCAATGTAAAAACCTGCGCAGGGCATTTTTACCAGAAAGTTTGAATGGGATTTTAAAGTTGAATACAAGCCAGCATGTGCTGGAAAAACCTTGAATTTTTGTCAAATTTGAACATTCCTTCATTAGTTTGAATGGGGAAATGGATCATTTTTGGCTAGAAAATTAAAATCTATTTTATTAAATTATTAAAATCAAGTTAAAAAATTAAGCTAAAAAATAGTGTCAGTACTGTGACGCAGGAATTTTCTACCCAGAATTTATTATAAACAAATATAATGCAAGACGTGTTGGTTCAATGCAGTAAGGTATACAGATTTTAAATTAGGAAATAAAGGGCACTGGTATTGGATTGATGCTGCAGTACCTGCAGATACTCTGTGTTAAAGCTGCAAACATCTTATCTTTAAATTAACAGAAATAATCACAACTATTCTAATAATCAATTAATCATTAAGTTTTTTTTTTAGCAGACATTACAAACATTCCTTTGCTCCAGAGTCACATTTGTGACAGTTGTCTTGATCATAGACTTTTAGACAGTTTGTCAAGCAAAACAAAATATCTAAACATTATTCAGGACACTTTAGGAACTCAATATTTCATACAGCATATAATCAATCTGTTTATCCCAAAAATATCTGCAGATTAAATGATAATGGACCCTTTAGGTATCAGCATTGGCACTGGGAGAGAAAAGGCCAGAACTGATGCATCTCTACAAATCACAATGACACAAAATGGTGAAACAAAGGAAATCCTTTGAGTGTTTTTCACCTTGTAAGACATTTAAACCATACAGCAATTAATATTTTCTGTCAATATTATTTGTTAATGGACTAATAGTTTCAGTTCAAAGTCTGTCACTGTTTGTGTTTCTGATGATAACGGTGGTGTGGTGCGTCTGTGGGTGAGTGTGTGTGTGTGTTGAGGAGTTTGGTGGTTGGTGATGGGATGTTTATGCTCACTCTTTCTCTCTCTCTCTCTTTCTCTCTCTCTCACACACACACACACACACACACACACACACACACACACACACACACAAACTTCCACATTCCCCACAGTTCATGCAGAGCGGTCTTTGTGGCCTTCCAAGAGTCAGTGTGTCCAGCCAGGCTCGAGTTACAACAGACAAGATCCTCTCACTCCTTCACACACACACACACACACACACACACACACACACACACACACTCACACACACACACACACACACACACACTCCAAGCATCCATCATCCGAACAGGCCAGGGAGCAACAAGGGAGCACTGGTTTGTTGCTCTTCTAACGTATCCTTCTCTGACTCATTCCTGCCATTCTTCACTGTCTATAAGAGTATAAGAATAGCCATACAGCAGAAAGACAATATGTCAAGACCAAGGATCGTCTGCACTGCCAAAGTGCCCTTCAGCAACACACCATGACCAGCTAGTTTTTATGGGAAAAAATTACCAAACAAATCGTACTCAACAACTCTTTAGGTGACCTGGTGCATACCAGGTCAGCCTGTTGAACATCTGAGCCCTCATGAATCCATAACATACCACAACACAGCACAGCAGTGGCGCTGACTGAACATGCGAGGACAAATTACATGGGACCTGAGTCGAGACCTTCACCAGTGATGCTTTCACTGTCTCTCTGGATGGTTGTCTTCCGACTTCGTGTGTCTGTAAGCTTTAAAGGTCCAGTGTGTGAGATTTACGGGGGATTTAGCGGCATCTAGTGGTGAAGACTGCACATCGCCACCAGCTGAAACTTCTCCCTGCTAGAATTCCTTCTTAATTGTTCAAGAGGCGGTGCAACATGTTGATCTCCACTGACGAGGCCCTGCTCTCATTTTTAGGTAATGAAAACAACAAGTCTTATTTTTAGGGTGATTATACACTAAAGAAATCATACTTGTTATACTATAGTTCACTTCTGCCAATATATCTCCCAGCATCCTCCACACTGCACCTTTAAGTTTCAAAATATTTTACCTTTCTTACTGTAAACTTATACATGATGCACTGAGGAGAAGTTTTGTATGGCAGGCAGCACTGGCTGCCGAAATGAACTCACTATATTACAGGAAGTGTCACAGAAAAATCAACGCCATATTTTGCAAAAAGTATCAACACTTGAAGATTGTGTGACAACTCCAAGGAACCAATACTGCGAAAAGAATCAGTCCAACCATCACTAAGACCAGCATCTGTGGTGATGTGACTGTTTAACGCACACTGTGCTCACATAAAAAAATAATACCTGCAGTGCTGTTGAAGGAGTCTAGTCTCACTTCGAAGTCGTCGAAATCCGGCGCTTGGGCAGCGACAGAAACTAAGGCAAAAAGAGGTCCTTTAGCGTGGGCATGATACACAGCCGGTTGTGGTAATAGTCTAACGGTGCCCAGAGGCGCCAGGGGGAAACGCGGCAGGACAAGGACGAAAGTTAAGGTGGCGAAAGTCCGACTGGTGGATGGGTCCAACAAACACCTGACTTTCACTTGAAGGGAGCAGCGTTGGCGTCCAGTAAGATTATAAAGCCAAACCCTGTTCTTTTTTCCCAAACCTAGCCACGTGTGTTTGTTGTTGGAGGAAAAAAACATATCAATTTGCGGTGTTATTATTTTTAAGCAGACTTCTGTAAATGGTAAACTTCCTGTGAAAACAGAAGTGTATTTTGAGAGAAGACAATGCATGTAACAGGCAGAACTTGACACGGTGTCCCAGGAACGTCAACAATCAACACACAGAGTACCTTGGACATCGTATGTGGACATGGAAAGTCCATGACCAAACGTCAATATGTGTCGAGGTCGGAGTGAGAATGTGTTGGTGTAAGCCAAAAGCAGATAACACGAAGAGCAGAAGAAAGACAGACAGACACTCGTTCACACACACTGACTTAACTCTCTTAACTCCAGAGTGCTGAAATCCAATGGTGATGCATGTAAAGGAGACTTCAAATCAGTGTCAGCATCGAGGAGAACATGGTCTAACTTGAGAGCACAACGTCACAGTTGCTATAGTCCTCCTTCTATTCAGGGAGCTTCGAAATAAAGCGGATCCCAAACTAATAAACGACATTAGCTTTGCGCGGGGTGAAATCGAAGAACTGAGGTCAATATGGGTCATCATTAAACGAAAGTTTACGTTAAGCTGACTGAAGATGTGCTAAAAGTTCTGTGCGTGGGTGTGTGTGAGAGTGTGTGTGAGAGTGTGTGTGTGTCGCATCTATTCTAGGAGAATTCCAGAGGGGAGACCCTGTGACTGACCCCCACCTCACAGGATCTGACAGGATATCACCACCCGAGCGGGCACACACACACACACACACAGACACAAATATGTACATGTATATAGCCTACATATATCTGCACATACACACAGAAACAAACAAATGATGGGTGTGTCAAAGGACGCACACACTTGCACTCAGAGGGGACACACAACAGTCACCAACTCCGAGCACAGCATGTGTGTATGGAGGCGTGACTCACCAGTTTTTTTCCTACTTTATTGTTTTTAAATGTCATTAATGCATTTCTTTGTATATAAAGCACTTTAAATTGCCTCTGTGTTAAAAGGTGCTACATAAATAAACCAGCAACGTCTTTCTCAGCACTATACTGTGCTTTAAAGTTAAATATCAAGCTCTAATTACATCACAAATACTCTCACACACACCTAAAATTAAAAATACACTTTAAATGAGTGGGAAAAATCTTTTTTTTTCCAACAATATCCAAACACAACTCACTTCAGCAACACACTCGAGTCTGTATGTTGAATCTAGACAACAACACATGACTGAAATTTTACAGAGGGCACTTAAAGAGTTCAGTTAAGTCAACATAATTAAGTTACCTGTGCGTACTTCACGGGCAGCCTTTTCTGTCAGGAAAAACGAGCCCTCACTCACATGACATATGGCTAGTGTTTGCAGTGAGCAGGTTGCCCCCTTCAATGATCCGCTACAATCTTCAAACTTCCTGTGACACAACAAGAGGATCCCCCCTCTCTAATGGGAAAGAGCACGCGCGCGCAGAGGCGCACACACACGCGCGCACACATCCGCGCGCGCAAACAGAAATACTTTAATAAACACGCCCTAGTTATCAACACAAAAAAAAAGCCTGCAGCTGACGGTACAGGCGATGTCCCTGCAGCGCGCGAGCCAGCGGAGGACACGGTAAACACACGGTAAAGTTTCCAAACAGAGCGGAGAGAAAACACTCGTTTTGACACCATCTCTTACCTTTTTCCTCTCTCCCTCCTCCTCCTCCTCCTCCTCCTCCTCCTTCACTGCTCCTTCAGCCGTCTCCAAACTCTGTCACGACGAGGCTCGCCGCAGACTGCGAAATCAAACAGCCGCTTTTCGGTAACCGGGGGAGCAGCGGCGGCAGCGGCGGAGAGAGTACAGACGTTTTGCTCCGACACGCAGCGACTCCGTGTGTGTGGACGTGTATGTGTGGGAATAAGAGTGTGTGTGTGTGTGTGTGTGTGTGTGTGACAGCTCATGGAGAGAATGAGCAGAGAGAGGAGAACCGGGGAACTTAGGGGGAGTTCCCGTTAACAGGCAGGCGGGGCGGGGGCTCGAGGAGACTGACAGGCGGGCCGGTTTGTAGTGTGGAGCCTGTTAGTGCCACAGGTGACACAGGCATTAATACAATTACCTAATTATTATATATGTACTTTAGAATATAATGTTGCTTATTCTGTTAAAGTCAGTTTACTTTTGCTTTTTTTTAATGGCGATTTTTTGTTAAATTTAAACCATTTAATAATTAATTTTACCTTTTATATCTTTTTCTCTTTACTAATTTCTATATTTTTTATCATATTTTATATTTTATTGCTGTGTAAAGCACTTGTGTATGAAATGTGCCTTCATGTTGAATTTCTATTTGTCCAAATATCTACCTGTGTGGAGTAAATATACTTTTCTCTACCGTATTTATCTGTTAGGGAGCTGTGTCACAGTGTCACAGCTCATTTCTTGTATATAACCTGTTAGTGCTACAGGTGAAAAAGTACTTAATACAGTTACCTAGTTATTGTACATGTGCTGCAGGCTATATTGTTGCATATAATGTTGAAGTAGGTTTACTTTTGCTATTTTTAATGGTGATTTTAATGGTACTATTTTAATATTTTAGCACTAAAGTTATGGTTAAAAGTTAAATTCATCATCAAATAATCTGACTCAGTTCCTCAGTAGTGCAGACTGGCATTTGTATAACATTGTATGATTTTGAGGGTGTGTAAGTGCACTTATGTGGGCTTATATACATATGTGTGTATGCTTGTATGTGTGTTTAAGGGTATGTGTGCATGTATATGTGAAGCCTTTATGTGTATGTATGCGTATAGATGTGTATATATGGATGTAAGAGTATAATAACATCTTTTTTTTTTTAATTGTAAATTATTTATTAATTAATTTTACCTTATGTATCTTTTTTCTCTTTACTTTTTTCTGCATCCTTTATTATGTTTTATATTTTATTTCTCTGTAAAGCACTTTGAATTGTCCTTGTGTATTAAATGCCCTCTACAAATAAAGCTGCCTCGCCTTACCTGTCTTTACCCTCCTGAGACACTGTGTCCTCATATGAGGACATCACATTTTGGGTTTACTTGACCTTATATTTCATTCCACTTAACTTAGACCTGTTGTCCACAGTCATGAATAAAGAGAAAAGTAAATGGTTATTATTATGAATTATTATATTTATTTTTAACCATGCAATACTCAAACAACAAACAGCAACTCCATCACTAGAAAAAGATTCGTTGAGCTTAACATTTCTCAACAACACATTGGTGAAGGTGTGGTTAGGTTTACATACAAAACCACTTGGTTATGGTGAGGAAAAGATCATGTTTTGGCTTAAAACACCTGCGTGTGGTAGCATGAAAGTTGCTGGAAAAGTAGGGAGAGATCGCTGAAAAACACCCAAGGTCAGTGGCTCAAATGCTGCTGAGGAATACCACGATGTGTTGGTGAAAAACGCTCGGGTTCAGCTGCTTAAATATTGCTAGGAAATGCTGCAATGTGCTGCTAAAACATGCAAAAGACAAAAGACAGTGGGTGTTATTGTGTGTTGGTTTCAAACAGACGCCATGAAACACCATGCAGCGTCTTCTCCACCATTTAAGACAAAGCCAGCTTAAATATTATGTTTACTTTTCACTTGAGACTCAATATGATGTTATGGAACGTGAAAATGTAACTTATTTGTGGTTTGCAGAAACTGAAAATGCAAACATCTTCTTCTGGTGACTGGGCTGAAACCCTGACTCACCCTTTCTGGGCTTGCCCGAAAAAAATTCCAACCTTCCAACAACAAGGTTGTTGTCCAACCTTAAACTGCCATATGAGGCTGAGCAGGCTTTAATATTTTGTAAGGTTACAGCTATAAGTGTTGTTTTGAGAGCACTGAAAAGCACTGTGTTATGGTTCCTGTCTTTATTTGGAGATTATTATGTACTCCTCATCTTGCTCATACTGTAAATTTGTTAAAGATATACAATACAAAATTATCATATAAAAAACAATGCACAGACTCACACAAAAGTAATTCCTCTCAAACATCACTTGTGACTCACTAGAGGTGTGTGGCTGTGTGTTTATCTGCAGACACTCTGACCTCTGCCTGTATTTTCCTCATACTTTTGCTGTCGTGGAGACAGTCTTCGCCACAGCTGCGATCTGGACTTTATAAAAAGGTAGGCGACCAGGTGCCAGCACACATCCGTGGACATAGTGCCAAAAACCTGATATAGAGAATCTGGGGTTGGGTTTCACTTTTATAGCCGACAATTCCTGCATAGTATACCTTTAAAATTTATGGACCCTTTTTTATTATATCAGAAAGTAAATGGATTCGACTGTCACTTGATATTGTATGTTGATGTATGCATCCCTCTTAATTGAGGCTTGATACACAACCTTTAAAATCATGCTCACAGGGCATCCACAGTCTGTGACAGCGTGCAATATGCACAATATAATGACAACTACATAAGACATACAGTACAACTGGTTCTCACAGTGGGGTCCGGAAACCTAAAGGGGGTCTTTTAAAGAGGTGTAATTTCACTGTCAGTAGAAATTAAAGGTGTACTATGCAGCAGTGGTGTAAGGTAGTTACAACGGGCCCCAGCAGATGGACAGCAAATGGCACTGTTTTCAATTTGATGACGTTTCTTCTGTGAAAACAGGGATATTACCAAGGTGGCAATCACTCATTACGGTTCTCCATTCTCCACCCAACACTTTGCTGGAGGGCCCACTCTCTCTTGGGCCCCCCCCACCTCTCAGGCCCCAGTGCAACCACACTGCCTGCACTGTCTATATTTACGCCCTCTGTTATGCAGGATTGTTGGTTACTGTTTGTAACCATCGATATATTTGCATTTCTTCTGTCTCTTCGATACCTGCTACGTGGAAGCCCCGACCTCACTTGTGCTCTGTGAGGGGTACGCACCCAAAAATATCCCAAACACAGAAAAATAAGATGGAAATGAGAAAACACAGGCAGAGGGCAGCGACTCTGCAGAAAAATACACCGCTACACACCTACAGTGGGTCATCAGTGATGACTGAGAGGATCATGACTATAAGTCTGGACATTGTTTTTTTGGGGAAAATCCTGCCTAGTATATAGGCCACTGAGATAATGCATGAGAATGTCTACTTAAATCACAGCCTGTTACTATATCAGTGCTACATCTTCATGTCCAGCAGACAGTTATTCATTTTACACTAAACTAACAATAAAACCTGTTCTCATTTTGGGGCCTGAGCTCTTTAATGTGAAGCTTTTAGTGGTCCATGATCTTAAGTGTGTCTACGTGTGTGAGATTTCTGCCTCTTTCAGTGATCAATGAATTATGAATTATAAAACTGAAATGCAGTGTTCACATCAGGCAGAAGGTATAGTTTAACCACACAACTTATTTGGTGGAAGTGCAAGACTTCTGTGCTCAAAATCTGTGTTTCTATGGAGACCAGGCAGTCGACTACAGCACGGACTGCAGATCATGATGCCGTTTTATAAATGACAATAAGAATTTTTTTTTTACAGGTGGCTGACAGCAGTAATGACTTCAGGTGGAAAATGCTGCCTATATGGCTGGTATCTGACTCCCATTACACATGCATGACCTCTGCTATTAGATCCATGTAGTTAAAAGGGGGTTGATGGGACTCCTGTGTCCTCCATCACTGTCATGAGAGACAGTGAGGATGCCGGCGCCGCTTGATCGTGGACTTGAAAGCGCAGTTTTGGCAGATGACCCAAGAGGGGGGAAAAAACTAGCTAAACCGCTGTATGGGCTGTGGTTGCAACGTTGGCGGTGTGAAGTTACCGTGCTGATGAGTGAGAGTAAGACCTGCTGATGGACGATGTGCAGTGGATTTGATTTAAAGCACCCCAGCTCTTTACACACACACACACACACTCACACCCAAGATCCCCCCTTCAAATCCTGATGGAATGTGTCTCCTATAACAACATTACTATCACAAGGCCTGAATCACATGACAAGAAGGGCCCGCTTGTGTGTGTGTGTGTGTGTGTGTGTGTGTCCCTCTATATATTTCTTGGACATGCTGGACAGTACCTAGTTCTGCCCGCAGGGTAAAAATAAACACTAACACTCAATTAGGGGAGGAGCCAGTCCAGCGTTACAGAAACAGAACCGGATAGAGGGACAAGAAAAAGTTGCCTAAACATTTTAAACCACTTACATAACGAGTCCCTGACGGCAGCAGAGAGAGGAATACAATTTTACCCTGCATCTAATTTTGTTTGCCGTGCCCGGGAACACTTCCCAGATACATTACCACATGTATTGAACCCAGTAAAGAACAAACCTTGAAGCTTCAGTCTACACAAATTACGAAAAACAACACAATTTCTCATTTACCACCAGTGGTATTGAGCCCCGCAGATAGATGTGGATTTAATAGCACAGCTTTTAGACACAGTCTTTGTGATTTATGCCTCTGTCCCAGTACAGTTTAATACTGTTTGTGGTGCTCAAGGAAAGAAATTTAAAAACTACACAGTGACATATCTGTTCAGGAATAATGTTGCATGCTGTGGATGATCCACAAACCTTGCTGTGGACAGTTTGTTTGAACCAAGCTCCTTATTAAAATATGTGACAGTGAGGCCTGTGGGTAATCCAGAGCAACATAAATAGGTTGTTTCTGGAAAGATGTGTTGCACTAATTGCATCTGTCCACTTTTATATGCCTTAACATGACTTTACTCAAACTGTTTGTTTGCTCATGTTCATTCATTCATTACTGCTTATATTGTTGGGGATCGCGGGGGTGCTGGAGCCTATCTCAGCTGGCGAGAGGCAGGGTTTACCCTGGACAGGCCGCCAGACTATCACAGGGCTGACACATAGAGACAGACAACCATTCACACTCACATTCACACCTACAGACAATTTAGAGTCACCAATTAACCTGCATGTTTTTGGACTGTGGGAGGAAGCCGGAGCACCCAGAGAAAACCCATGCTCACACAGGGAGCAAAAACAAACTTCACACCCCACCCCGGAGTTCGAACCTGAGGTGGAAGGTTTGAACCAGGAACCCTCTTGCTGTGAGGCGACAATGCTAATCACTGCACCACCATGCCACCTACTCATGTTGTTTAGCAGTATTGTGCAGGCCCATGCTTTTTACCACAACGTATGGTTTTAACAATTGTACACATTTTATCCTCTTTATTATTCAAGGTTGCCTAACAACATCAGGCAAAGGGAAAAACTTGCTTGAATGATGACTAATCTGACAAAGCATGGCGCCCATGGTGACTGAAGTATTGGCTTCGCTCTCCCGTCACCATCACTACTTTGTATTTTGTTTATTTTTTCTTAAATCTAACTTTAATTCTAAGTTTTATTATTGTCTTGTGTAAAGGGAGACTGGCACTGAAGAATTTCATTACACAGTGCAAAGGTTTCTACTGTGCATATGACAATAAACTTCTTGAATCTAATGTACATTGTTCCTTTTTTGAAATAAAAATTAAGTTAAATTAAATTATGCTGCAACCGAACATCAGACTAAAATACAAGAGTAGCTTTAACTGATTGTCCGTTCCAGTTCTCACAGACAAAACTAAAAAAGTGCACGCAGTGTCGTGCAGATCTTTCAGGTGGCCACCTGCGCTGATCGCAGCCACTCTGGACAATCCAGTAATTCCAGCAGAAGCGCCCCAGAAGCTAATGAAAATGCAGTCCTCACCTATTTATGACAATTCCAGCTCCCTGTGCTCCAGATGTCCAGAATTGTTGCCCTTTGGAATTGTCCCTCCTGATTTCCTATACGGTCAAGATGGCAGTAAAGATAATAAAAACAGAGAGTACTTGATGTCCCATTTTGCATTTCAACTTTAGTGGATCATAACATTTACATACAATTTGTCAATGTCAGTTTTTGACCTGTGATAAAGATCAAAACGTGACCTACAACAGACAAGATAAGGCTTGTACAAATGTACACACAAATTATGAGGCTGATTGGTCCAGTAGTTAGCGAGCGTACTTGAAGCGAGATACATATAAACACTCACACAGACACAAATGACCAAACCCATGATTCCCTCCAATCTAACGCCTGGCAGAGATAATGATTTAGAGAAAGGATGCTAACAGATGACAGTCGATGAGGGCTTGTAAGTGATGCTAGCTAATTTTGTCACATTATGAGGGAAAATGTGATGTTAAGTCTGTTCATTTACATCAAATAAATTGCTAGCGCTGCAAAGTGAAACCAACAAGCAGCTGAAGGCTAACTCTATTTCATAATGTGCGTTTAAAAGCCTTTTGAGGGGGAAATCTGAGGAGCTGAGTATCAGCTTTATTCCGGAGAAAAGAAAAACACCTCGACCAAAATTCAGAAAAGAACAAACCACCCTGAACTGGCGAGAGCTGCAACACAGAGATGAAAAAGAGATGGAGAATACAGGGCTGCGGGGGCAAAAAGAAAAGGCGATAAGGGTGCTGACACATCCTGACAAAAAGGAACAGGGAGTGTCACTCAGCACCTCGCACACCAACATACGTACGCTACAAACACACACACATACATGTTGTACATGTGAGCTTGCCTGCAGGACAAGACACCTGGATCTAAGCCTCTGCTGAAAGCAGCAGATGCCAGAAATACAGCATTGCATATTGAGCCAAGGACAAAGAGGTCACACAATAACACACACTTCACACAGTCAAACTATCCAGGCCTGAATCTGGCAGACAGAGCTGAGCTTATTACGAAGCCACAGTCAATAAAACCCTCGACTGCACATGCATTTTTACAAGGTGAGCCCTCTCGCCTGCATGTGTGTGTGTGTGTGCGCTCACTATCAGCATGAACAGTGTATTTGTATTTTTGTGTGTCTTTGTGAGTTTGGGTTTTGTCTCCACAGTCAAAGGGGAAGAGTTTTATTAGAGCGTTACATGATACCAGCTGTCTAAACTGGCTCCCTCCTCCAGACCAAGAAGCTTTCTTCCTGTCTTCAAGCCATCAGACTCCTCAGCTTCTCAACATCTCAAGGTCCTCGGCTGCAGCGCCTGCGTCCAAATGTTCTCATCCCTGCATGTTTGAGGCACTCCAGCTACAAATTAGCTTAAAGCAATCCCACAAGCCACAACCACAGACTTATGTGCTGATAAACTGGCAATCGCTCACGTATTTATTACAACGTGGCTGCGCATTCTCAAAGTGACCCCCACCATATGTCTGAGTATCTGCCTATTTATCTATGTATCTCCTCTGGTCGCTGCCTACTGCATCAATCACACCCTCTCACCGCCGCAACAGCTGCCTCTTGTCAACGTCGCTCTGCAGCAGCTGAGGGCGAGGGGAGGAGTGCGAAACCGCGTTTAACAGCCTCGGTTCTGGCTGAAGGGAGCTTAGGGAGGGAGGGGGGGTTGGTTAACAGAACATCAGGATCCCATTTAGACCAGAGAGAGGCTCATGGGAGTGGGACGGGGCGTCGGCCGAGTATGCCAAGGAGGAAGTGGGAGGTCATGAGTGTGTGCATGTTCATGAGCGTGTTTTTTTTAATGCGTGTTTAATCATAGCTGCGATGTTAATCCCTGCAGCCTTATGAGCTCTGCTGTATTGTCTCTAATGTGGCTGTTTGTATCTGCCACTGTTTCCATTGAAGAGTCATAACGAGGTTGTGTGTGTGAGTGTGTCTGCGTGGTGAAACGGGCTGCAGATCTCCGCGGCAGAACAGTACAGCTCTGTCCTCATGCACGTCCGGGTTGAAGGTCAAGGCTGAGGCATGTGGCTGTCCACATCAGTCCCTATTTGACACTTGACCTTTCACCTCTCTCTGTGCGAAGGCCGGCGGCCAGCCTGATGGTTTTTCCAAACAGTGGGACGCACAAGCTGAAAAAACTGATGCTCTATCTGCAGTGAATGGACTATACTATCCATCATTTAAAGTCCGAAAGTCCCAGGAGACCAGTGGAAAACTTGAGTCTGACAGTAGCTAGATATGAGCTGGAGCTGATGGTGGAAAGACTTCGCTGGGAGCACAGGGGAGGGGATTGATGGAAAATAGTGAGAGAAATAGTGAAACCAGTGATGAAGAGCATGTGAATCATTCTCCCACCTCTACAACTGAATCAATTAATGTCTTTGGGGCAGAGATCGCCACTGGATGATAATATAGTATGACAGAATGTGTTGTTTTCACTTTCACAACCTCCTCTCATTTACAGTAAAGCACAGGCGATAATTCATTCCTGAAGATACTGTTAGTCAGAGCCTGTCTTTGCTCCTGGCTATTTTGTGTGGGCATCTACAGTAAATGAGATACGGAACATCTCTACTTGTTGTTGCTGGCCTGTGCACTATGACTCAGAGGAGACTGTTACTTTATCTGCTTTCAATAAATGATATGCCAAGTACACGACAGATGTAAAAACAGGAGTCCAATGTAAAACAAGACGGCATACTGACCGAGAGTCTACAGCCATGCTAGCATCTCTGTGAGGCTGTACTTAGCTCACAATGACAATGCTAACATGCTGATGTAAGGCAGATAAAATGCTACTATGCTCACCATCTTAGTTTAGCATATTAGCATGTAGCAGCTCAGCATAAGTTCAATCAGGAAGACTTTCTTTTTACTCATCCATTCACAATTCTCTCCCTCCCACTCCCACTGCTTCCTCTTATCAGCTGACTATGGGTGTCCACTCTTCTAAATTTCACCACGATCTCTATCAGCCAGTCAGGATGCTACTGCAAAATCTTAAATCTGCTCTCTCATTTTAGGCAGAATTGTCGCCCCCTCCTTCACCCCGTTCACCTCCAGCTATCGTATCCAGAGCCCTTCACTCATCCAGATCATCAGCACCTCTCCATCTTCTCCACATCTTATCTTCACCACCTCTACCACCACCAGCGTCTAGACCCTTGGGGGGTTCATTATTCGACTAGGGATCCATCACCTTCCTTAAATCATATCATCTCGATGGGGTCTACTCAAAGACTTCACATTTTCCATTCTCATGTACACATGTTAATATTCTTTACACTATAAAATACTGTGCAGGATTGTTGTTGCTGTTTGTAAAAATGCTTGCCAGAGAAATTGAAAGTAAAAGCCAACTGTTTGACGTTTCACCTCGATATATCTGTGTTTAGTAGGTGCTTTGTCTCTTGGATGCCTGCTGCTTACTGTCTGGCACCTTTTGAAGGCCAACGCCGAAGTTAGCTTCACCCTGGTTCCATTGCCAAAAAGCCAATTGGATTTTGTCACTTGATTTTGGATTATTGCAGAAACAAAGCTCTGTGGTAAACAGGTGTATGTGATAGATTTTGTTCAGCCATATAATCTTCAAAAATAACGCCACTTTTTATGATTTTTGAAACGTAAATGCAATCACCAGAAGTAAAATGCTAACTTTGAAAGTTGTCACCACAACGAGGCTGTAAAGCCGTGTTTGGAATGATGACGTTCTGTAGTCTCATTTAGCCACCGCAGGTAGCCAAAATGACCTGGCCCAGAATCGGCCTGAACTCAGCATGCTGGATGAAACTAGCCAGGCTGGGTCAGATTGCTCGACTCGGCTGAGACTCGGCATGAATGATGCCCCAGAATCGGGCAGAATCAGCTGGCCTGATTGCGGCTGCCAACACTGCCATAACTGGGCCATTATCAGAGATAACCTAGCCCAGCATTGTCCCAAACGCCGCATATGGTTGCCTGACTCGGCATGAATGATGCCCCAGAATTGGGCCGAATCAGCTGGCCTGATTCTGGCTGCCAACACTGCCATCACTGGGACTTGTTAGCAACCGCCTGGAATATTTACTGATGTGTTTTATGTCTTAGAACAAAACGTGAAAGTCTCTTCAGCTTGTGTTCATCACAGACCTTTATTTCAGCTAAGTAACCAAAGACCCATTCAAAAAAACTGTTAACCTTACGACGAGGGAACCAAGAGTGCTAAAATTCTAACTCATCTCCATGTCTTAGGACTCTGTAAAGTCACACCTCACCTGAACGCTGTCAGAGTACATGTCCATAAACATCCAAATCATATAAAACAAGAAGAAAATAAGAAGTTTAATATACTGCCACACACTTCTAGTGAGTCGTAGGTGATAAAGGTTAGGGATTACAGCTGTTTGAGTTTATACATTTTTTTTTTTTAGGGGAAATCCTGCATAGCTAAATGAGAAGTTAGGGGATCACCACAATGATTACAAGTCATTCTGAGAGTGACATGAATGCCTGTGCCAAATTTTATGGCAATCCATCCGATAGCTGTAAAGACATTTTACTAGTTCAGAAGTCAGGGGATCACCAGAGTCAGCAGGATTCATTGGCTTTGAACCATGAATGTCTACTAAACTTTATGGCGATTCAGTCTCAGCCAAAGTGGTGGACCGACCAATAAACTGACCATCAGACAGACACTGTCGTACCAAGAGCCACGCCACCTGCATGGCTAAAAAACGATCCACTCTGTGAGGAAATGAAACCACATTACGCACGTTTGATAGTCAAGCACGTGTGAATTCAGTTTGATTTCATGATCAGTTCTTCTGTTGCCTCATCTTGTGTTGCAAGAATAATTGCTCAGGTAAACCATTAATTTACATAATACACAAGGTGCAAAACAACGAGTGTGTTAAAGTCCCTCTCTTTTCCTTAAAATTAGACAAATTAAGATGAGATGTAAATAATCTATTCATGAGTGTTTATTTCATTCTAAATCAGATTTGCAACATGACAGCTTAATGCCATGTTGTAGCTGGAAACTCAGAGTACAGACGACGTGGCCGAATGTTGGAGAGCAGAGAGGGAAAAACTGCAACAGAGACAAAGAATTAAAAATAAAAAGATTCCTCCCCACTAAGATGATGATTGTATTTCTTCAGCAGCGGAGCAAATAGAGCCTTCAACCAATTAAGAACACTGTGTGCTTGAACGCCTCACAAGAACAACAGCATGCCGCCCGGCACAAAACTGAGCCTGCTTCTGTTCCCGTTCTCTCAGACGTGACACCTTGCAGTGCAGAGGGCAGAGTAACAACAGGTTGTTGTTTGTCATTTCAGAAATAGAGTCGGTGTTGCAGATGAAGAACACCAACTGGCCTGCTGTCCATGACATTCCTGAATACCACAATACATTATTGTCACAGCGTGTGTGTTTGAGTCTGGTGTGTGCCAACATACACAAACACACAATGCGTTGTATCCATATTGTATATGAGAGGGATGTTCAACGTGATCCATTAAATAGGAGATCAATTACAGTTTAAATAAGGATCATTGTCTTAAGGGTTTAGTGTAAAGGACTTAAGGGGATGTATTGGCAGAAATGGAATAGAATTCTCATGACTATGTTTTCATCAGTGTATAATCACCTAAAACTAAGAATCGCTGTGTTTTCATTACCTCAGAATGAGCCGTTTATATCTACATACAGAGCGAGTCCTCTTCTGTAGAGTTGTTTCAACAGTAGCCCACAACGGACAAACCAAACACTGACTCCAGTAAGGGCTACTAACATTTTGGGTTTTTTTGTACTGTACATTGGAACCTCACTGCTAGATGCCACAAAATCCTTTACACTAGACTGTAGCATTTCTTATTTGATTTATGCAAGTGGCAGCCTCCAAGGCTAAAAAATGAAGCCAGTGTGGAAGTGGTCATGGTCACTTGAGGCTGGCTCCAAAACAGAGTAAGGCCCAAATCGCACAGAAAGTGATCTGCAATGCGCACCGCACTGCCGTTTTTTTTTTTTTTAATTGAATGCCACTAGCAAAAAAAACAAAAAAACGCTTGCGGCACCTCTTTATTGTTGCCAGGAAACCACTCCATCACCTCCTTACACTAATCTACCCGTGTAATCAATCAAACGCTTCCCCCCCCCCCAGTAATCAGTGTGTAGTTCCTGACATGTCGAGGCAGAGGGTACTGTCTGTAGCTCAGGTTGAGGGTGAGAGGCTGTCAGCAGATAAACAGAGATCTGTGTGGGTACATGAGACCCTAAAGAAGAGGGTAGGTCATGGGGAGTACCTCCAGTTGGTCCAGGAGCTTCTCCTCCATGATGGACGTTTACAGGCATATTCTCGGATGACTCTGGGGCAGTTTGACAACCTGCTGTCTATCATCGGGCCGTATAGCTCTGGGTATCCAGCAACAGCTACCACCAGTTTCTCCTCCGTTGTTTACCAACTGTAAACTTGTTGTCATGGCCACCACAGAAGGCCCGCCTCTCAAATCATCCGATAGAACAACGGGAAAAAAGGTGACTAAAAAGAGATGAAGTGGGGCGCTTTTCTGCTCTGAGTTGAAGTTTTTTCAACTTAAGGAGTTCAGAGCACTCCAGCAAAAATGCTAGGTGCCTTGAGCGCAGAAACGTGAGGCATGTCGCAATGCAAAAAACGCAAGACCACCACAGAAGACCCGCCACATCTAAAATCACCCAATTGGACAACAGGAAAAATAGATGACGGAAAAACAGATGATGTGGCGCGCTTATCCACTCTGAGGTAAAGTCTTTTCAACTCAAGGAGTTCAGAGCGCTCTGGCAAAAATTCCAGGCACGTAGAGTGCAGGAATGCGAGGCGCATCGCAACGCAAAAACTGCAAGCAAAAAGCTTCATTCTCATTAAAAAGGTGCCTCCAGCTGCTAAAATGCTTTCTGTGTGATCAGGGCCTCAATCCCTATAGACACATGTGATGAAAAACCCAACTTTACAGAAGAAATAAACATTTTAATATCTTAATTTACAAAAAAACGTTTTGTCTCTAAAGCTAATGTCAAAATTCTCAACCAGTATGGGGCTGTAAATGTTTTTATAACTTTTAACATTTGTGTTTTATTAAGCCCAAAGCTAAGCATATTTAAAGGTGGTGCCACTTGAGTGACCTCTCAGTCAGATCCACCCCTCACTGCTCCACTGCTCTACCCCCTCGTCCAAACACGGTCACTTATGGCTTCAAAGAACCAAGATAGCGACAGCTGAAATGCTGAATTGGAGACTTTACAATGGAAGCCCTCCAACCAGTGGGTGACATCACAGTAGTTACATCCCATTTTCTAACACAAATAAACTTGTTTGTGATCATCGAAGAAGTTTGAGCCTATTTACAGCAGGTATTCACATTTCACTCAAGTAAAAGTGACAATACAACAGTGTAAAAAGACTCCATCACAAAAGTAGTAAAGCTGCAATATTTTTCCTCTGACATGTAGTGGAAAAGAAAGTTGTTGAAAAATGGTTCAACTAAAGTACAGTATGTTACAGTCGTAACTTTCCACCACTGATCCAGATCCTGTTCTCTATAAAATGGCAGCAACAACGCCACTCTTCAACCACTTTCCCCGAGCTTTTACAATGTCAGCACAGTCAAGAATGACTCTACAGATAAAGTTACTTTGAAACACTGTCCACATCATCACCACACTTCTTCAGCTATTTAAATTAAAACAAGTGACAATAAAAAAAAAGACAACTGAGTCTGATTATCAGGATGCAGCGGATGTTTCATCTTAGTAATTGTTTTCAGGCGTCACGAGTGCTGCAGCTTGAGAATAAGGAAAAGGAAACTTACCAAACTGCAGCCTCCATTTTTAGTATCAAAGACTCACTTCCTGTCAGCGTGAGAAGTGGCTGGTAGTTTTCCCTCACTCACAAACAACAGTGGCTTTGGTCCTTTTGAATTCACGCCAGATACATTTTTGAGGAAACATCACTTAATCCTGCTGGCTCACGGTGGCAGCAGGTTATTGTACCCGCACTCAGAGCTTCACCTGCAGAATCATGACAGTACAAGGGATCCTGTGAGGAAAACGTCGACTGTCACAGGTGTGACTAATAACATTAACGATGACATCATTATGTTTGAGTGTCCCAGTAGCCAAAACAGTGTGACAGTGATTCAGCGGGTGAATGGAATTAGGCCAACACTCATTTTATTATTTACAGCAGTGCTTTTCCTACTGTGACGTGTCCTTTGTAAAACAGGGGCCGTATTCATAAAACAAAATCTCTTCAGAATTTCCCCTTAAAGTTCAGACTAGGACCGTGTAAAGCTAAAAGTTATTTACAGAGCATCTCAGCCCTTAAAAGAGCTCCTAAGGTGACAAACTGTAAGGAGCAGGGAGGAGGACTTTTATGAAGCTTAAGAGTTTCTTAATCACAGGAGAAAATTGTGGAGAGACAAAGAGGTCAGAGAAATATTCTCCATACGCTGTGAGTGACAGTGAGTAAATGAAATGCTTCAGGATTAGATCACACAGGAATAATATGTGTGATTGATGTTGTGAGGTACAGCACACATTTCCCACCTGACGCTATATCACCAGAAATAAAGTGATCACGACACTAAGACATTTGGAAAACTGGAAAAATGGAACAGTGCAGCAGTGATGACTTGGGTCTGTCTCAACTTTCCATCAGCAGTGATCACACTTAGTGACAACACGTTCACAGTCAGCAGTTCATGTCATCTCCTCCACACCTTGTAGACTCACAGAGGGGTGTGTCTGTGACGACCAATCACATCTGTTAAAAGACGGCATCATACCACATCTCTTCACTGAGGTAAAAGTTTGTGTCAATTCCTTGCTCAGAGTTGCTCTGAGAACTTTCTTAAAGCTAGGACTCTTCACTAAAAAGTTTAAGCTAAGTTAGGAGGCCCCTGAAGTTTAACTCCACCGCACAGGCCTGGGGTTATAGCGTTAATGTGTTGGTAGGAAACTGTGTGTACCCCCGATGAGATCGACCACAAATATTATCAAATATTATTTCATTTACCCACTGTCATCCAACATGTGGAGAATATTTCTCTGACCTCTTTGTGTTTCTACCATTTTCTCCTCCTTTTAAGAAACTCTGAGGTCTCTCAAAAGTCCTCCTTCCTACTCCTAAGAGTTTTTTCACCTCAGGAGCTCTCTTCAGGTCTAAGATGCTTTGTGAATAACTTTTATCTTTACAAGGACCTGGTCTTAACTTTAAGGAGAAATTCTTAGAAAACGTCAAAAGTCTAAGATTTTTTCTTAGAATTTCATGCTTTGTGCTAGGAAACTTTGTGAATACGGCCCCAGCTGCATCAAACACCCTTAAGTCTTAAGGTAAGGTTTCATTAAAATGTTAACTTCAGTATTTATGGTTTTCTCCTTAGGAATCCCCAGACTATTGCACAAAAGATCTTGGCAACCAAAGCAAGGGAAAAAAGAAAAACTTAAGGTACCTCTGACTCTAGACTTGAACTCTGCTCCACGACCAAGTTAACGGTGATAAAAGAAAAAAACTAACACACCCCAAGAAGAGTGTTCTATGACCAGGAGAACCCAACGGATGCACTTTTGATTTTACACTAAAATTTGACTGAATTAATTTCCGTTGCTTCATCCTGCAATCATTTTCTCTTCTCTGGTATTTGGGATCAATTTTACTTTGTAATTTGTGCTTTCTATGATCTCATTCCTCCAGATGTTTAATCTTTTCCTCCTCTGACCAATATGGTTTTCTTGTCTTTTCTTCTGCCAATTTTTTACTTTCTAGCTATAAGCCAACTTTGAGAGATGATAACAGGCATCGCAAGCTTGAGACCAAACAAACAAACAATCTCCATGGAAACTTTTACCACTGTAAAATCTCTTTCAAAACAACCCAGTCTCACTCCGACGTCGCAGAAATCCAGCACTTGGGCAGTGACTTGCGGTGTCAAACACTGACGTTAAAAGCGGTCATTTCACGTCAGCATGATTTGTAACCGGTCGCTGTTCGAGTGTAACAGCACTTGGCGGCATCAGGGGAAACGCAGCGGGACAAGAACGAGAGCTAATGCAGCGAAAGTCCAAGTAGGGTGGGTGAGAGGGGTGGTGGATGGGTCCAACAAACACCAACTTTCAACCGGAGGAGCGACGCTCCTGTCCCGTAAGGTTTTTTTTTTCCAAAAACCAAACCATATGCTTTTGTTACCTAAACTCAACCACGTGTGTTTGTTGATGGAGGGAAAAAAAAGGAGATCCTACTGGCGATGGAAGATCCATGACTTAACGTCAGTATGTGACGAGGTTGGAGTGAGAATGTGTCAACCAAGTAAATGAGTTCCCTAACGAAGAGTTTCCCTAACCAAGTAAACCTTTTAAGGGGTTCTTTGCACCTGTGTAAGTCCCTCAGCTAAGGAGAAATTAAGCCTTAAGTGTCATACTTGAGGAGTAGACTTTAAGTGTTTTGTGCAACCGGACCCTGGACTTTAAGGACCATCTTAACTCAAGATGTTTTGTGCAACCAGTCCCTGAATCCCACACATGTATACAGGAGCTGTCTCTTCCTCTCAGACATGTGCAGACAGAACATTCCTGATTTTACATACACATTAGGCAATCAAGATAATGTCAACGATCTGTGTAAAAGTGTTCATGTTTGCATTTTGTTTTCATCAGTGCCCATTACATATCCTCTCATTTCTAATCTCTACCTGTGGGAAGTAGTTGCTAAACATCTTTTGCATCTTTTCAGCCAAGTTCTGGTTTTCAAGTGGTTGAAAATCAGAATACCATTTAAACATACTCAAACATATGCAAAGGCGGCGTCAAGAAAGAGTCTGAACGACGACACAGCACTGCCTGAAATGGAAAAGCTCCATCTCTGCCTCCTGCGTTCAGTCATGTTAAATGACCATAAGTGTAATTCCAGTCGGCGACACAAGAGAGGCCCTCTCTCTGCCCTCCATACCACAGACTGGAGGGAGACGCCAGACCAACACACAGGAGGGAGGGGGGGGGGCGGCAGGAAGAGGGGAATTTTAATGCACACGCTTAACACACACATACACACTCACTTCAGCACATATATCACATTAAGGGTTACAATTTAAGCTTTCTGCTGACGCTCTCATTCAGGCGTCTCTTTGGAAACAGAGCGAGTACGGCATCTGTGTCTGACTTGAAGTGATCTTTTGAGTGTGAAACACCGACCCCCCGCAGGATGTAGGATTTCAAGTTGACTCCAGAGGGTTTTGTAGTTTTATGTGCCATGAGGTGGAGCAGCTGTGGTCAGATTTAAGTGTACTGGTTGCAATAAAGTTTTAATGGCAGAAAGTTTTAGAATCACTTCTGCACAATCACGCTTCTGCTAAGCGTGGTGTAACGTCATTGTTTCACCAGAATATGCATCTCTTCTTCTGTCTCCCACAGGTAACACTATACGATGCACTTATCTAAAGTATGATTTAGGCTGTGATGTCAGGTGACCAAATTCAATGTCAGGAGAATGTCTAAGGCGGAGATGTCAAACATACGGCCTGTGGGCTCTATCCAGCCTACTGGATGACTTTGCACACTTAGCACTCTTAGCATTGATGCTAAGTGACGCTTGTGAAGGCTAAAGCTGAAAACACACTCACGCAAAACTATTACTACTTTTACTGAAAGATCTTTACTTCCTCCACATCTGCATCAGCTTAAAATCACGTGTGGACAGCCACTAATTAAACTTGATTCCTCACCCGAAGAGCTGAGGCAATTTCATTTATGCCATTGTCTTTATAATGACTGGATTGTGGGTCGGTTAGCTTGGGATATTTCTCAACCTCAGCAACTAGTCTCTCGTCGTCTATTCTTCATTACATGAGACACAGCAACAGCAGCAGCGTTCTCTTTGCACCACCAGTGAGGAGAGGAGTCGAGCTGCCATAGGAGCAGAGCCAAAGAGCTGCTACAGGAGCTGGTGTGTACAAACAGAGAGCGAGTGGGGATAAAATGCACTCCTGAGGCTGGAAATAGGACAGTGGCGTTAAGTGCCACAGGGCAGTACATCCAGGTACACCAACGTGCATATAGCCGCCACCGTGCAGCATTCTCCACCGGTGTGTTTTGGCTTTAAGAGGTGCAGGTTTCAGGAGTAAGTAAAACAGCGAGTAGGCTACTTAATTTGAAATGCAGAACCCTGTTGCTATAGCACAGCCAAAACTTTGGATCTGTAATCGCCATGACAGTAAGTATTAATTGAATGTGGAAAAACTGAGACATATTGCACTGTTTTCCTTTTTTCTTTTCATGATTTTCAGAATGTACTCGTAAGTCTTTACACTCAAAGAAAGGGAAACTTATTGAGGTGTTTTTATTTATAGGTTATTATATGTTTTACCTGTGATCAAACTGGGCTGTATGTGGCCCATGAACTAAAAGGAGTTTGGCAGTTGCCAACCTCAATTTGATGTAGAATACTGATGACAGATGACGCTGATATTTTGTTGGTTTTAAGCTGCGATATTAAGCAACCAAAATCCAACATCTTCTAAT
The DNA here is from genome assembly GCA_019142605.1 of Cephalopholis sonnerati. Classification (NCBI taxonomy): domain Eukaryota; kingdom Metazoa; phylum Chordata; class Actinopteri; order Perciformes; family Serranidae; genus Cephalopholis; species Cephalopholis sonnerati. The sequence goes on from JAGQAX010000015.1 coordinate 35,913,247, forward strand.
CTAATTCCAATCTGTCTAACGTCAGAGTCAACTTGATGTAGAATAACCACATTTAGTCATAAGGTACGGAAAACAAAACCCAATACATGGATCAGCCAAAACCTTAAAACCTCTGACAGGTGAAGTAAACAGCATTGATCATCTTGTTACAGTGCAATGTTCTGTGGGGAAACCTTCAGTTCTGACAGTCATGTCGATGCTACTTGACACGCTCCTCCCACTTAAACACCAGTACAGACCAGATACTCCCCCTCATGGCAGCGGCCCTCCCCAGTAGCAGTGGCCCCCTAGCAGAACAGTGCGCCATGCCACACCAGAAAAACTGCCCAGGAATAGCCCAAGGAACATGACAAAGAGCTGGCCTCCAAATTCCCCAGATCCCAATCTGTTCAAACATCTGTGAGACATGCTGGTACCCCACCTCACAACCCAGAGGACAGACATCAGCTGACACCCTCCAGAGGTCCAGTGTCCATGCCTTGACAGGTCAGAGCCAAGTCCTGTCCAAGGAGCACCCACTGTGGATCGGGGTTACATCTGGGGTACCAGCACGTCCCTCAAAAGTCCGATCAGATTGGGATTGAGATCTTTGTCACATTCCTAGGGTCATTCCTGAGCAGTTTTTGTGGTGTGGCACCATGAGCTGTCCTGCTGGGGGGGCACTGCCATTGAATAGTGCTATCGCCATTGTCTGCAATGGTGTTCAGGTGGGAGCACGTCAAGTAGCATCCATGTGAATGGCAGGACCCAAGGTTTCCCTGCAGAGCACTGCACTGTAACAAGATGATCAATGTTATCCACTTCACCCTCTGATTGGTGTATAATTCCAACCAAATTCTGACCAGCTACAGAGTTAAATGTCTTTCTGACATCATATGTGATAACGTGTCAGCTGAGTGACAATTATGGGTTGAAAATGTACAAAGAAAAATGTTTGAAAGAGATCAAACTTGGCAGAGTAGAAAAAATGTTAGACATTTTGGGGAACAAAGAGTTAGAGAGTTAGATGAGATCCACATTACTCTCATGTCTGTATGGTCAGTAGTCAGGAGAAGATTACTTTAGGTTAGCATAGCAAGTGGGGCGAAACACCAAGCCTGGGTTTATCAAAAATTTTTTAGGCCGAATTAAACACGCAAGATACAATGTGTCAGTGAGTTTTAGAGGTGCTGATTGGCAGATTTTTTTTCCCTTTGGGACACAGTTAAGTTAGCTGTTTAAACCTGTTTCCAGTCTCAATGCTAAGCTAAGCTAACCAGCTGCAGCCTTATCTCGAAAGGACAGCTATGAGGAGGTACTGATCCTCTCATCTAAAGCTTGGGAAAATAGCAAGTTAGCACGTTTCCGAACTTTTCTTTAAGTCTTGACAACTGCCCGGAGGTTGTGTATGACATCACTGTAGAGTCATCATCCCATAATGTTCTATCACTTTCCAATATGAACACTCACATTTACAATTGTCAGTTTTTGAAATCACATATTTGAAGTAAAGACATCAGTATGACCTTCTGCAGCCACCTCAGACGCCATGTCTCCTCCTAAGAACCCACTGTGGTCCTCTTAGAGTCTAATCTGACATGGTCTGGTGGTCCAGCTGCTGTGTTTTGGAAAACCAGTCCTGTGCAGGGGTCAGATCCTCATCAGCTCCGATGTTTGTTTACATTCTCAGGCAGAGCCACCAGGGACAGACAGTGCTCATTTCAAAGTTGAACCGTGGGAAGAAACAGGGCGATAAATAGCACACAGAGAGAGAGTGAGACATTGACACTGAGACTCTTTGCCCGGTGGTCTAAGATACTGTACATACCATGTTATTGCAACATTTGAATTTGGCTGGGGACCTTTGTCGCATGATTCCTTTTCTCTCTCTCTGAGCTCATGTTTCCTGATTCTCCTCTGGGCTCTGTCGAGACAAAATCAGTTATATCATGACAAATCATCACTGTAATCAATTTAAAAGTGATGCAAACAGCACATTTTCCACTGTCTCAGTGTGAACACTGAACACTAAACCAAACAAGGAAAAGAATGACCTTTTATCAGACAGAGAACTGAGGAGGAGGAGGGATCAATATTCTGTGAACGATCATGATCAGTCTGATCTCTGTCCAACAACTTGCAACACTAATCTATTCCAGTAAGACTCCAGTCCAGTATTGATGTGTGCAATGGGAAAACAAGTCTTACTTTAGCAGGCGTACAGTGTCATGACCTCACCCCCTCACTTATCTTCACAGTATCAGCTGGAATTATTGATTTTTGCTATTCTAAAATGTAACAGCTGAATCGATAATTCGCTAATAGACAAAGGTTAAACACATCTATCAATCACTCATATGTATTTATTAACTAATATGCTTTGTTTATAAGGACTGCACACACATTTGAACTTTTATTACATTAAATGGGAGGTGCAGGTTTGTGTTATTACATCATGAGGGGCATATTGTTAATGATGTTTTGCAATGACAGGAAGTTGCCAAATTGAGAGCTGTAACGTGTGAAGTAACTGTTGCATAAGAGTTTGTGTTTTATTTCGCTGACCTGCCAGTTTCCTCACCTCCAACAGTCACTGATACATTTGCATCAGACTGACCTGCAGTATCAAGTCTTCACTATATACTGTGGAGTTCCAGATATTCTGCATGTACCTGTCTCTGTTGCACCAGCCTACTCTCTGGGGAAATGTACAGCAGGCAGATGGAGCTGAAATCTTTATTTAATTGCATCTATGCAGTTTAATTAGATTCAAATTAAACTGTAAACACTCTAATATTGAATCTTCTGAGATGATAAATAGAAGATAAATATTAATCTCTGCCCATGTTATTGTTTTGTAAAAAAAAAAAAAAAAAAAAAAAAAAAAAGGTGAAGATTTTCAGTTATTAAAATAGGTATAATTTCCTAGGCAAGTTTCTTATTTCAGTGATTACAGTTTTTTGTTCGTGTGTGTGTGTGTGTGTGTGTGTGTGTGTGTGTGTGTGTGTGTGTGTGTGTGTGTGTGTGTGTGCGTGTGTGTGTGTAGTCCTGGCTGCACTCTGTAGCTCTGTTGCGCCTCTCAGTGGTCACATGTATGTAATACAACTTTGTACCAACCTGCAGTTGGCTCAAAAAAACTCCATTTCCCAGATGCCCTCTCGTTGTTGCCACGTAGCCTTCAAAATAAAAGTGTCAGTCTCATTAAGTTTCCTCATAGAAACGTCTTTGGGTCTCTAATTATGTTAAGATATAGCAGTAAATAAACACATTTGGTTTGGGAATTTAATGAGATTAAAACAAAGTTCTGGGAAGAGGTAAAATATAAGATGGATGACATTTTATCGATACAAATATCTATGGAGCCCAAGCTGTTCCTGTTAGGTTGTGCGCTAATAATAATAATAATAATAATAATAATAATTGGAAAAAAGGATATGAGGAAGAAGGAGCAAATCCTTTTAGATCTAGGTCTTTAAAAATGCATGATTGCACATATAATCTTCTCTGAAAACTAATTTTTATCTGATGGCTTTTAACTGGAATTTTTGTTGCTGTAGTTGTTGTTGGAGGGATGAAGTTGGACACTGGAGATTACAAGCTTAAGGAAAAGGACTATTATTAATTCTTAAATATATATATTTTTATGTCTAGCATCATTTTGACCTAATATTATTCATACTATTCTGCCACTATTTTATTTTATATTTTATCTTGTCTTGTTATTTTTTTTATATACTATGGTTATATCGTTTATTTTTGTAAACAGAATATACAAATAAAAGACAGAAACAAACTTGTAAGCTGATAAAATACCAGAGGCAAACTTAATGAAACAGGTTGTACAAATAGGTAAATGCAGCTGTAATCATTTTATATTTCATAACTAATTTTGAAATCAAAACCAAAGTGATTTGATTGATGACTTTATTTATTTATTTATTCATATTTATATATGATATATTGATGATATATGATGATATATTTCCTTTAGACAGGTAAAATCTAAATAAATTTAGGCCAAATGTTTAAAGAAATATCAATCAATTAATCACTTAATCAATTTAATTGCAAGGCAACTAAATCGGGTTAAATCAATATTAATAAAGGTTTTATTTTGAAGGTTTCCAGCGGAAGTCTTTCTGCTTATCGGTCCCATGAACGTCCTATCTATCGTTAACTCTGCAGCCTGTCTGTCCCTCAGTGACAGATCAGAGTGTCAGCTGCAGCCAGCAGAGTCAGAGCGGATCCTCTGTCAGCTCCTTCATGACACACTGACGACATCACAGCTGTCAGATTCAACATGAGGCTGCTTCCGGTGGTTGTTACAGTGTCCCTGACGGTGGCTGTCGCCTATTATGTTTACATCCCGCTGCCTGATGGCATCCAGGAGCCCTGGAAGCTGATGATGCTGGATGTTGGATTCAGAACAACGATGCACCTGGTGAGAGAGCAGATGTTTTCATCACTGTGTTGTAGGTAGTAAGCTGTTATTATGACGTCACCTGCACATATAATGACTAATAATGTTGATGAGCAGCTGGTTTCTGCATTAAAAATGAGTTGCATGTTTGAAAAACTAACACCTGCTGTTTTAGAAGGAAGCACTGATAAAAAAAAAACAACAGTTACACACCTAGCCTGTGCAGACTTTGACCCTAACTACTTAAACCATGGGTTGCATGTATATATATTTTTATTAAACACACTTTTGAGAGCATAAAAGCTCTTGTCAGTGATACATGCTTACTTTGTAATATGATAAACATAACCCTTATCAGAATGAATCAAGAAAATAAAAAAAGATGGGAGATTTATATGAAAATATCTAAAGAAATATAAAAATAAACAATCATTTCCCAGGTAAAAATGACACGGCCCAGCATCGGCCCAAACTCGGCATGCAGGAAGACATAAGTTAGGCAACGTCCGTTTACCCAACTTGACTGAGACTCAGGATGAATGACGCCACAGATTCTGGCAGACATGTCTCAGCCAGGATGTCTTCATCAGGCCCAGATTTGGTAACCATCGAAGGTCCAGAACAGGTTTTGGTGCTATAACTAAATCTGGGCCAGCTTTGGCAAAAGTAAAAGGGCCAAAGCTGGCTCACATATGGCAGCACAGAGCCAGAACGCAGCCGAGTCAGCCGAGACTCTGCCACAAATGGGCCGAGTCCGATGGCTACGTGGGTTGGCAGAGAACACAAAGACAAAAATTGAAATTGCTCTGCTTTAGCTTAGTATTGGATAATCTGCATCTTACAATGTGTATGCATTTGAAGTGACATATTCTCAGACATGCTGAACTCTAAAATCAAATATCTGGGGCCCACCATGTCCGGAAACACCTCGACATCATGTGCTGTCATGGATATAACAGACAGAGCTTCTCTTCACCAGACCGTCCTTCATGCTTGTGTCCGTTGAGGCTCATTAGTGACAGCAGAGTCAAACGCACAGACTTTGTGAAAGAGCTTTTTCAGTTAGGTTTTGAAACCGTCTCGCTGTCTGTCACAGGTGCCGATCTGTTGCAAAGCAGCCATCAGGGAGTTTATCTGCGTCTGTGTGAGGACAATAAACTCTCAACCCTCACCTCTGCTCCACATTTTGAAAATGGCACTGTAGGTGAAGAGCGCTGATAAGAGTTATTGCCACACAGATTAATGTTTTACCTACTTATAATAAGATTTTTGCTCCAAAGCAGATAACACTCTTTGTTTAAGTAATCTAGTATTTTATTGTAGCTTTCCATTTGACTTTGATGTGTTCTTTTATAACATTATAAACAGTCCACAGCATCTATACTGAGTGTCAATGTGCTGTAGAAGAAGCTAAAATGATTTTAAACTGCACTGAGATAAACTGCTCTTTTCCTCTTCTCTGCAGCTGATGTTGTGTTCACATATTATAAATGTACCCAAATTGTTTTTTCAGACTTAACAGTGCGAAGTAGGGCTGGGTGATATGGACAGACATTCATGCCTTGGTATTTAGAGGCTGAATGGTGATACAGAAAATATATATATTTCGGTGTTTTCTACGAAATGGGTGACATGCTTTCAGCTGCATGTCAAAGCCACATTTGAGATGTCACGGGCACTTTTATGAAAACAGACTGTGATCAAAATAAAATGAAAATACATGGATTTTATTCCTGTTTAAAAATACGCAGCTGCACAACATGCAAATGAAAAATGATATAAAATAAATAGCAGGGCTGTGCATTAATATTTTTGCACATAGCACAGGAGCTACAGAGGTGTAAAGGTTTGCAGCACAGGATACAAAACTATAAAAGAATGAAGTAGGTCTAAAGCCATTGTAGTTTAGAATAATTAATCATTTACAGGAAGTTAAAAAGTTGTTTTCCGTGACCTTTCAAATGAATCTAGTGCTGGGAATGATTTAAATGTTTTTATTTATGTAGGCTGTTAATCTTATATATGCACAGAGCATCAACAGAGAGGCCGAGAAAGGGAGCGAGAGACACTTTGAACTCGTTATATACCTCTTTTATATAAAACGTCTCTGTTGTCGCTGCATTTTTTAAAACACATCTGTCTCAAAGTCACACACTAGACTACAACTACCAAGAAGAATGGAGACATGCTATGATCCACCTCACACACAAACTAGTACTGAATCGCACGCATGCTGCGATAATATTATCCCACAGACTGATTTAGTGTAGCATCTGCAACATACAGACCGATGTCACACTGTAGACTAATTAACAGAGAGATTAAACAGACGAGCAGCTCTGTGTCTCTCTGAGTGCTGATGGAGAACTTGTGAGTGAATGATCGCCCAGCCCTATTGCAAAGTATGTTTTTGATAGTAGAATACAATGCAAAGTGGGTCCCTCACATGAAAGCCCCTCTACATACATCCAAAGAAGGGATGTATCAATCTCATGGGAGCTACGGGCTATGACACATGTGCAGTGTAACTGGAGCTGCTGTTGGAGGGTTACAGCAGATGTTGCTAGAAATAAAGGGACAGTGTCCACCCAGGTGCTCTCTTGGGTCCCCTTGGGTGCATTCGGCCTGACAGAACTTTTTGAACAAGCTCGAATGGATGGCAGCTGAAAAGCAGTTGAATTTTTTCACATAGAAAGCATCTGTTTTTGGCCTTTTATGAACAATCTTTTCAATGATTGCAGAATTGTAATTCTCACCCATATCTTTCTAAATATATGTTTTGGACACCACAGTGAAACAAATCAATCATCCCTATGTTCTATGATAGTGCACCAGCTATTGAGCCCTTTGGAAAGTGCAGATTAAATATTACTGTGCATGTGTATGAGGCAATATGGTTGCTTGACTTCTCTTCTTTTTAAGCATCGCCAGTGTGACATCAAAATCTGTGACCTGTCAGATTCTGTCTGAGACCTGTCTAGAGTTTTGTGAGTTTTTCAGTGGTGAGAGTTAGGCTTTAGGGGCTGATTCACAGACTCTGATTTATTTATTCATTCATTTTCTGTAACCGCTTATCCTGTTAGGGGTCGCGGGGGGCTGGAGCCTATCCCAGCTGACATTGAACGGGAGGCGGGGTACAACCTGGACAGGTCGCCAGACTATCACAGGGCTGACACATAGAGACAGACAACCATTCACACTCACATTCATGCCTATGGACAATTTAGAGTCACCAGTTAACCTGCATGTCTTTGGACTGTGGGAGGAAGCCGGAGTACCCGGAGAGAACCCACGCTGACACAGAGACAACATGCCAACTCCGCACAGGGTTTGAACCCCCCACCCCGGGTTCAAACCAGCAACAATGCTAACCACTGCAACACTGCACCATTGTGAATTGTTCAGCAGTTAGAATTAGGGTTTAGGGGCTGGTTCACAGACTCTGATGGGTCACAGAATTCAGTGTGACACCTGACTCATGATGAAAAAGAAAAGGATCAAAACATAAAGGACCGGTCAGGTGTGAGGCAGCAGGGAAAGGAATGCAGACAGTCCAGGCAGACAGGAACAGTTGGTGGTATACTGAGGACACGAGGATACTGAGGCTCATGGGCAGGCAGGTAGAGATAAGGGTTCAGGAACAGATCCAGTTTCAGGTTCAGGTTCAGGTTCAGGAATTCAAAAGTCAGACAGCCTACCTTGCTGCATTGGTGTTGCTGGCATTGCTACACTGCTGAGCCCACACTCTGCCAGGCAGCTCTGTCTGCTGTCCTTGGTCGACCCTGACTGTTGAGACAGTCTGGGATGTCTGTGGGGAGGAGGGCAGACACACTGAGACACATCAGTGCACAAGGACAGAGGTGACTGGGTGAGACAGTTGTGTCTCAAGACCCTGCCCAGAGATTAATTCATTTTGTCTTTTCCTAAATTCCTTTCTCCTCTCCGCTTATTTTACTCTTTGTCTAAATGTGTTTTGACTCTCTTCTCTGTCTTCAGGCCCGTCTGAAGGCTTGGCTGGGCTCTGACCATTACATCAGGACAATCAGGCAGTCCACAGAGGGATTCGAAGGTCTGATGGCAGGGGCTGCGTGGTTCTGAGTCCAGTGGAGGGGTCATGCTCGGAGTGAAAGTCAGCGACTTGACTTTTGCAGGCGTCCCAGTCCGTGTGTACGAGCCACCGGCTGGAGGGGAGGGTCATCTGAGGAGAGGGTTGTTGTTTTTCCACGGAGGAGGCTGGGCCCTCGGTAGTGGCAGTAAGTACGGCCATTCCTGCTGTCTTAAAAAACAGGAAAGTAAATGATCGAAATTTGAATCCATGAAGTCAGTGTAACATGTGGTGAGCAAATTGGTATACAAATGATCATTTGGGGGGGTGAAGTATTCCTTTAACTGTGTCACACTCCTCCGCATCTCTCTCTTTTCTGTCCTCAGAGAAAGGGGCATATGATAGCTTCAGCCGGATGATGTCTGACGAGCTCAACACTGTTGTGGTCTCTGTTGAGTAAGTATGCAACACCCTGTTTCAACATGTAGTAACAGAAACCAACTGCTGGTACTGATCGACACAACAGACTGTATGATAAAGATGGACGACGTGTCAGCTCCCCAAAAGTGAAGGCAAACATCCTGATCGCCCCCTGGAGGCTGGCTGTAGTGTAGGTCATAACCCCGCCCCCTCTATGTGAGCAGATGGGATATGGGCCAAACTAAAAGGTCGAAGTACAAATAAAACATTTTCCAAAGATGGCTTCTGTCATTTTAGGTAGTTCTTCACAAGCTTGTGTTTGTTTTTCTGATAAGTTTAGTTCCAACTAGTAATTTGATGCTATAAAAGGGGTTTACTGTCATATTTTACAACTGTGTGTGCCAATCAGTGTGTTTGCAATCAAGGACACTGCTTGCAATTAGTCAGACGGGAGTAAGTAGAGACATGTCGTCTATTTTTATATACAGTCTATGGTGTATGCTTTAATGTAAAATAATATGAATGATGGGATGGGATGCAGGATTCATACTTCTGCGTCTAATCATGTACCTATGGCGTAGGCTCTGCGTCGATGTAGAGCCTACGCCATAGCCTGACGTGCACCTCCCCAGAGGTGTAACTGCTGGTGGCAGTGTCACAGACATCCTGTCCATTTCTGTTAGCTGAAACCATTTCCCTCAGTGGAAACAAAGCTTTTATTTACTTTAATTTCACAGATAAGAAACAATAAATTGTGAAGACAATAAAGCCTCCACAAAAATAGCATTTTAAGTTCTGTGTGTGATTTATCCTGGCTTCATATGAGCAGAGGAAATCTCCGCTCGTTGCTAGGCTAATTTATACAATGTAAAATGCCATAGGCTTGTGCTAATAACGTTAGCATGTTATAAGTATAAGACAGTTGTTTTGTCTGTGAACCTTGTGAGTTGTAATGGAGCCGAATTTTATAAAGGCACCTTTGTTAAATATTGCTGTTGTCCCTGGCTTCATATGAGTTATGGACAAGTCGGCTAGCCACTAGGCTAATTTATACAATGTAAAATGCCATAGGCTTGCGCTAAAAACATTAGCATGTTGTATTTGTGGGGAATATTTGTCCAGATAAGTTATAGTGAAGCTGATTTGTGTACTTGTGTTTAAAATTGTCTCTATTAAGCCATGTTTAATGTGTGTTTAATGTGTGTTTTGGGTGTGTTTTGAATCAACTAAACTTAACAACACTTCACTAAACCCCACAGCTGACTTGTGTTTTGGAGGTATAACTGCAGAGCAACACAGACACACCACCACACAAGTATAAATGCTCACAACGGCTACGGTGTAGGCCCTGCATAGAGCTGACGCACAAGTATAAATCCTGTTTAAAATTGGTGGAGTGACCCTTTAACTACAGAAAGAGCACTAACAGTCAAACTCTCCAAAGTTTTGTGAGCCTTTAATAAATTGTAATTTGCATCCAATGTGTGCGCAGGTATCGTCTGTATCCAGAGGTGCACTTTCCAGAGCCGTATTTAGACTGCCTCGCTGCTGCCAAGCACTTCTTGTCTCCAGAGGTTCAGGCCAAGTATGCGATCGACCCCGAACGTGTGGCTGTGTCAGGTGACAGTGCTGGAGGAAACCTGGCTGCTGCGGTCGCTCAGGAGGTACATACCGGTGTGTGTAATAATGCACTGTAAATATAAATGAAGATACTGAGGCCCTTTGTGTTTTTATATTTTCCCAGATTTCCTTAGATGACACTATGAGTGGGAACTTTAGCGTCCAGGCGTTGATCTACCCAGTGCTCCAGACTCTGGACTTCAACACACCCTCCTACTTGCAGAACCAATATATTCCCATCCTCCAGCGGTCGCTCATGGTCAGCTTCTGGCTGCAGTACCTCGGCGCTGACCTCTCTCTGCAGTCCCAGTGGCTGGTGAACAACCACAGCGCCTTACACTACTCAAACATCACCCCAGAGCTGAGGGCGCGGGTAGACTGGACCGCCCTCCTGCCCCCGAAACACAAGAAGAACTACAAGCCTCTGATAGTGGAGAAAAGTTCACAGGGGGCAGTGAAGGAGGTGCAGGGGATGCTGGATGTGAGGGCGGCACCGCTGTTAGCAGGACCTGAGGTTTTGGCGAAATGCCCTCGAGCGTACGTCCTGACATGCGAGTATGACGTGTTGAGGGATGACGGCCTGATGTACGCACGGCGGTTACAGGACGCAGGTGTCACAGTTACCGTCGACCACTATGAGGACGGCTTCCACGGATGTCTCAGCTTTACGAAGTGGCCTTTTGAATTCGATGTAGGGAAGAGAGCAGTGAGAGGTTTCCTCAATTGGCTGCAGAACAACTTGTAAGAGTGTGTATGTGTGTGTGCAAGTGTGTGAAGGTGTCTTTATGGATGCTGTGCATGTGTGTGTGTGTCTCAGTGATACAAATGCAGTGGTCCTTGCGTCATGGATCACAGACTTGCTAAGGGCTCATACATCTGCTCTTTGTTAAAAAATCAAAGCTCAGGGGCCTCATGAACCTGTGTGACGTTTAAGGTCTATCAGCACTGTAATGTGCTGGTAGTGGAGAGGGCAGATATGTTAACATTAACATTGCCAACACTGTCACCAGCTTATAAAAATGCCTAATAGATCCACAGCCATAAGCTTTCCACTAATGGTTAAACTAATCAGCTGCTTCCACTGGGAGGAACCACATCAGTGCACTGATTCTCACCCACACCACAAACACATGAGCGATACATTTCATGAGGCTTGTCATCGGTTTTTATACTTAACTTTAAAATAAAAGTATAATAAATTAAAAACCCTGATCAAAAGTCCATGTCAGCAGTAGTTTAAACTGTCTGTAGCACTCCAAATTTTAGTTATGTTGCCCTTGGTGCCCCCCCTGACCTTTTCTGTGGCGGCACCACAAAGTTATGGTTTTGAGTGATATGTGTGAATCACTTCTAATAATTTTGGACGCCATTAATGTTTGCATCTCGCTGTCACAAGCAGGAGCCTCTTGTCAGTGAGTAGTTGCAGGCTTCCTTCTGCGTGTCGATACAGGCTGGCAACTCACACCAAAACAGTCTAGATTCAAATATCACTACAGATAAGAGGAAAAATATGCATCTTAGATTTTGGGGTGAACTGTCCCTTTAACTTTTCATCCACAGTCTGTTACAGTCTGGTTAAAATTACAACTTACCTGCAAAAGTAATAACATTCCCTTTAGCTTCAGCTTTAGTTTTTATGTTTAGTTATAATTAATAAATGTTAGCATGCTAACACGCTAAACCAGGATGGGGAACATGGTAAACATCTGCTTAGCATCAGCACTTCAGCACTGTGTTAGCATGCTCACGTTAGCGCTTAGCTCAGTGCGGCCTCACCATGAGCCTCACAGAGCCGCCTGCATGATGTACACTTTTGTTGTGGTACGAAGGGACAAAGTTCACATCAAACATGGGACAGATAACATTTATTATGTTTTTTAAATGGAGGCTTTTGTGTGTTAACCTCGACAGATGATGCTTGACAATCATTTACAAAATGCACTATTTAGTTCAGTTTCATTCCATTTATTGTTGACACGATGGACCTTCTGAGTATCTGAACACGTCCTTGGTTTAATATGAGCTGAATGTTTTGTGATTTAAATGATACTTGTAGAACGTGAATAAATCAGTGAAGTTGCAAGTTCACTTTACAGAAACAATCCAAAGATTATATCATTATGTATAAGCAACCTGCAAGACATCTGAGGGGCAGCAGTTTGCTCCTAAGACGATTGAAGGGCTTCCAATTGTCACCTTCATTTTAAACTTAATTTTCACTTTTTGTTTTTAACATTCCTTGGACACAAGTTTCCTCCCGCTGTGTCTCCGCTCTGCCCGCTGTTGTGATTTATAAAAGAACTAATGAAGGACATCAATAAAAAACTGTGAAGTCATACTTATGGAGCACAAGTTGTTCTGTTTATTCACTGTTTTCCAGAGACACTGTTATGCATCGCCAGATTTGGAAAAGCAGCAAGTTCACATGTTTGAGAGCCTGGAACCACGAAATGTTTTTGCATGAAAAATGATTTAAACAATTACAAAAATTGTTTCAGCTTCACTTGCATATTTTCTGTTTGTGTGCAAAGAGAAACTTAAGTTATCAAATAATTGTAGAAGAGAAAAAGAGGTGTAGTGGAGTAAAGTAGAAATTGGCACGAGACTAAAATACTGAAGTACAGTAAAAGTACCTCAAATTTGTACTCAAGTCAGGGGCGTAAAAATAGACAGCAGAGCAGGGGCAATTGCTCTGAGACGACAAGGCAGGCTGAACTTCCCCTAAAATTTCATTGGAGAAATGGTCAAATATGCACTATTGAATTTACATTAAAGTAAGAATTTACATTGCATTAAACGTGCACTAGGATGCGTTTAACATCATGACTATGATGTTCAAACGTCAGCTGTTTATCATCAGTTTTCAAACGCGACCTGCCTGTCATACATTCTCCGTGTCAGCACGGTGGATGCAGAGCCTCCAAGCGTTCCTATGAGACAGCGCTGAGCAGATTTTTTTCATTGGATAAATGCGACAAAATCATCACTTCCAGGGAGGCTCAGCTTCCCTGGGACCTCATGGAGCGGTAGGCCGGAGAGGACACTAGGTGTATGCATGATGATTGGAGGAACTGTCTAAAAGGCTGAACCCCTTTGTGATTGACAGCGCTTTGAAATACACACCGGCATCGTCACATTTCGAGCTCAGTCCCCATGCGGATATTTGCGAGTGGAGTCTTCTGACAGAGGGCCGTTCAGGTTGCTGTGGTTCTATGGCATGAGTGTGGTGTTCCTTTTATAAGTTACTGCCTCGCTACGATATGACAGATTTTATGTTGTAAACTTAAAGTGAGCCTCCCCTGTTTGAAAGACCAGCAGCCGTCACTGCAGTGTAGGCAGTTCTGCTGTACAGGGGCCCATGAGATGGGGGGCCCGTAGAGACAGTGGGCTCTCAACAATATGTTGGATGGAGAATAGGCCACCTTGAAAATATGCCTGTGTTCAAAGAAGAGCTCTCATTAAATCAAATATAGCACCATTTGCTATATATGCCCTTGAAATAGACTAACTCAATCTGTCATGTTTATTTTCCTGTTTTTTTTAAATAGTCAACAGCGGCTATAACAAAATTATGCTTATTCTATAACCATAAATCAACTATTAAAAGTCTTAGATTAGATTAAATTTTGCTCTGATTACCTGACGATGCTCCGTTATTGTAGGCTAAGAAGTTACATCACACTATACATTTACAATTGTATGTTTCCATAGACTCATTACATGTGCAGTACAAGGAATATTTGCCAGGAAAAACAATATTTTTACCATGCATGACGTTCATTACAGTGTATGAGGTCACCTTTTATGTAATCTCATTCAGAAAAACGTGAAAATATGATCAGCATACTAACAAAAAAACCATCACTAACTAAATGTCCCCAGCACTTTTTGTCACTCTGCAGCTGCCATCTGTAACATTAAGGACAACTCGTATGTTTGTATAAAAAGTGCACAAGTTCAAATTTTAATAAAGTTCAAACAGAGTGAAATAAACACCAAAATGCCACAGCTTAATTAAACATCAAATTATACTGCACATTGTTTCCAAGTCCTCCATGTGTTCATTAAATGTACATAGTTATCATATTCCTTATGCTTATGTATAAACACATACTCAAGCACTCTGTGGGTGTTCCTTTTTCTTCTACTAACAAATACAATAATCAATAAGACGCCCACACACAGGAGAAAAGTTCCCTTCAGGTCAAACTTCAACACACACACACTCAGTGATGAAATACACCAGGAAGACATAAATCACAGTGTGGCTTTGATGACGCAGCTGCTGAATAGATAATTCATGTTGCATGTGTACTCTACATTGCTATTACTAGAGAATGCATAGACCCCCTGGAGGCTCTCACACCTGCACCACCTCTCAGTGATCTTCAAGATCAGACATGTTTTTGTTTCTCACCTCACATGAAAGTGCATTTGTGGGTCACTGGAGCCAGCAGCACCAGTTATCAATGCAACACCCCCCTCTAGTGGACTGAGGACGACATGAACCTGCTGTGGGTTTTATCCAACAATCACCGGTGGAACTGAGTGCTTTTACTCCAGTACTCTGCTTTAAAATATTTGCGCTTTACATGAATATTTCCAATTCATGCTATGTTGTATTTCCATAGGCAATAATGTACATTTTACTCTATTTTATCTACGACAATGTGTCATATATTATTAGCTGTAATAAACTATGCAACAGTATGTTAAGTAGTTAAAATGAGTTACTTCTCAACAAGCTGTAACAATTAAATGCTACTTACACATGCATGTATTATTAAAAATATTCCAATAATAAAACACTTATCCATCCAAATGTTTCACAGATAGCAGCTGCAGAGTGACAAACAGTGATCATTGCAAATCTGTATATAACAAAATACCAAAGAAAATGAGAAATTATTTGTTTAATTTAACAGTTTAATCGTTGATTTAGGCATTATGTTGTTATAGATGCTTGTGACTATCCATCCATCCATCCATTTTCATCCGCTTATCCGAGGCCAGGTCGCAGGGGCAGCAGGCCAAGCAAAGCACCCCAGACCTCCCTCTCCCCAGCAACGCTTTCCAGCTCCTCCTGGAGGACCCCAAAGGTGTTCCCAGGCCAGATGAGATATGTAATCCCTTCAGTGTGGGTCTGCCCCGCAGCCTCCTAACGGTGGGATGTGCCCTGAACACCTTTAATGAGAGGCACCCTGATCAGATGCCTGAACCACCACAACTGATCCCTTTCGAAGCGAAGGAGCAGAGGCTCTACTCCGAGCTCCCTCCGGATGTTCGAGCTCCTCACCCTATCTTTAAGGCTGAGCCCAGACACCCCATGGAGGAAACTCATTTCAGCCGCTTGTATCCACGATCTCATCCTCATGACCACAGGTCAAAACATATGATAATAAAATACTCAAAGGGGCCATTTGTCAGCCTGTCACACATATTCTTTAAACTTTACAATTTGCCTATAAACCTTTTATAACCTAAAGTAACATTTTCAATGCAGAATTTTTAATTATAATGAAGTATTTTTACATTGTTGTATTAATAATTTTACACAGGTAAAGGATGCAAACTCTACCTGAAACTCTGTCACACTTGAAGGACATTGAACACATCATTCTTGGATACTTAAATTTAATATTAAACTTGATGATAATCTTTATAACTGCATGCCGAAATGTAACCCTAATCCTGAGGTCTCCATCTAAAACCAAACACTACTTTTAGATTTATATTTTTGAGCCAGATTTCCTGTTTGAATAATATTAAAAGTTACAGATGATAGAAACATATGATTGAGAGTTACATATTAATCTGTATTGGCTTTGTTTCAATGCCTCCACATTCACATGCAGTAATTTCCTATAAAGGAAACACCCTTCCACTGACACACTAACTAAGTCAACTGCCTACATGTATTGTGCTGCTGCAGCAGTTTTAGGCACCAGGCTTTGTTTTATAAATGAGACAATGAGCAGCTGTAATGCTCAGGCGGGAATTTAGGGAGATTCCATGACTTTACTGAGAGGAACGTTGGGAGGAGAAGCCTCAGGGGAGGGAAAAGGGGAGTGGAGGACAGAGGAGGGTGGATGGAGCGCGAGCCGTCCTTTAAATCCATTAGCATGTCTTCTGGGTGTCTTTTTTTTTTTTTTTAAGCTCTTTGCTTCAGGGGAAACTGCTCTCAGTTCCAGAGAAGCAGCAGCTCTCCTTTCGCTTTCCTGTTTCCAATTATGTAACTGATTTCAGATTTAGGGTTTGGAAAACAAATTCATCAGAGTCAGTGAGGAGAAGAATTTCAGATTCTGGCGTGTTTCTCACGGCGAGGCAGATGTTTTTGGTGTTGACCTAAATTTCATCCATTTTTTTCCACAACTTTAAAGCTGGTAACATTGATAAAAAAAAAAAAAAAACTTTTATCATGTTTGCTTGAACTGTCGCTGTGTTCACACAGCACCAAGCGAGACAGATAATCTGTGGAAATAATCATGTAGCACTTCTAATGAGTTACTGCATGAGGACAAAAACAACCAATCAGAGCCAGGGAGTCTCTAACGCAGCTGTCGAACACGTCAATCACAGCTTGTGAACTGCGGTCAAACTAGGAAGCACTGATCAAATATGAATCCTCTGTTACTGCATTGCTATTTTTGCCTCAGATGTTTTCAGGGACATATTTTAGTGTAGGGAGAATGAGACACAACCTAAAACATTTCAGTTTGGGCTGAATGTTACTAAAAGTGTTTGAGATGAATTATTTTTAATAATATGTTATTCTAACAACATGCACATCTCTGCTACAAATCAACAGTTGCTGTTTTTTTCTAGAACTTACCTCTCTTCTACAATTGCACCGAGAAGAGGTGGAAGTGAAATGTTCAAACATATCCCATGGGTGGGGTTAATTGTAGCAGGCAGAGGGTTAGCTATAACACTTGCTGGAAAAGTCTGTTTAACACAATTAATTCAATACAATTCTATCTATAAACAAAAGGCCTCCATCTACATCAGGGAAAGGATAGGTATCTGTGCAGGTATCCATCCATCTGTTAGTCTGTCAATGATATTCAATGTTTGGTTCCATAGAAGGGCGGCACAGTGGTGTGGTGGTTAGCACTATCGCCTCACAATAAGAGGGTTCCTGGTTTGATCCCGGGGGCAGGAGCCCTTCTGTGTGGAGTTTGCATGTTCTCCCTGTGTCAGCATGGGTTTTCTCCAGGTGGTCCAGTTTCCTCCCACAGTCCAAAGACATGCAGGTTAACTGGTGACTCTAAATTGTCCGTAGGTGTGAATGTGAGTGTGAATGGTTGTCTGTCTCTATGTGTCAGCCCTGTGATAGTCTGCTGACCATTGTTTTGAATGTATGAATATTGACAAGACAGTGACACTCTGTGTCAATAAGATACCTGACAAATTAAAAATACAAAGTGTATCTCATTTAATTAAGGACATTAGAACCGAGTGCAAAAAAAGCTGTAACACTGCATTACAACTAACCCCGCCAGGTGGAGAGTTAAACAGGCCTCGCTAACACCTCCCGGGAGCAACAAGACTGTTGTTAACATGATATATGGTTGGATTTGGTGACTTATAAAGACAGCTCAGTAATTGAAAAGCAAGTATCACGAAGAAATTTACTTATGTCGGCTGAAAACACTCTTTGTTTCTGAACTCCACTGAAACACGTCCGATCTCTGTTGAATATTGTGGGTCACTGTTTGATGGTATTGTGGTCAACTGGGCAGCAGCACGAAAGGATCAACCCTGTGTGACCACATATAAAGTCCATGTTACAATTAACCCTGCGTTAGGTTGTGCCCTGCGCTCTCATTCTGTTTGTCTGTAAAATTAGACAGTTGGTACCACCAGTGGGCGGTGCTTGGTACCTCAGTCGACTATATCCAACATGGCAGCTGGGTCACAAACTCTCATTTTACAGCTAAACAGTACACTAAAATATGCTTCTGAAAACATTTGAGACAGTTTAACTGAACAGTGATTGACATGATTGACAGCTGCTCTGATTGGTTGTTTTCGGTGCACCGCTGCAGATTCTAGTGAATGCCATCAGGAGCAGTAGGAAGAAGAGGAGGGATGTGATTTTTTTTTTTTCTTTTTTACTGTCTCATGTACTTCTCTCAGGAAATAAAGACAGTTTCAGCAAAATTATTTTCATAAAAGTTACCAACTGAAGTTTTTAAGTTACAACCCTGAAAATGATCAGGAATAACATTAGCTTTTATACGTTTTTACATTTTTAATTACCTTTCTATATATTGGTTTTAATGGTAAGTGGTGGAGTCTGCCATCCCAGTGCTTGATTTAAAATGTCTTCACACAAATGTCTTCTTCAGGTCTGAAACGTGAAGCCAATACTGTAGTGCATTAAACCTGCACTCTTTCTAATCGCCAGCAGGGGGCGACTCTACTGGTTTCAAATGTAGCGCAGTTAGAGACACATTTTCCTGACTGAACCCAATCCAAGTCCAAGACAATTATACCCGAGCCCGGCCCGAACCCGACAGACTTTCTGATTTTTAAGTCTGAACCCAACCCAAGCCCAACGCAGTTTGTTACCTGACATAGTTATTGTTACCATGGTTACAGCTTGTCTGTTTACTGTGATCACACATGGACAGTGTAAATGACCATCAAAAGGCTGCTGTTACTCACAGTCAAACGCAGCACAGCACACACACTCAAGTTGGAGTTGAGCCTGTGTTCCGTTCAGGCGTTGTCACAAAGGCCCTAAATAACAAATTCCAGCACTTGAATAGGCCGTAGCACAACACAGGGGCATGTCAAGTGGGCCGCAACTGAACTGACGCCGAGCAAAATTTCTGATTTGTTATCCAAACCCGACAGGACCCGTCGGATTCTGACGTGTCCCGTTGGGGTCGGGTCAGGTATCCACACTCTGGTTTCAGCAGTCAGATTGAATAAAAGTCTAAAAAATGACCCTACCTCTCACTTGATTTATTACCTCAGTAAATATATTCCTAATAAGTTTATCGTCTCAATTACGAGTTTAAAATCTTCTTCAAGACAGCATGATGTTCATTTTGTAAATTATTGTCCCATCTGGAGTAAAACAGATGATGAAGCGAGGTATGCTTTAGAGCACGGTTACCTTGTGATTGACCAGGTGCTATCATGGTGGTGTTCTCGTGTACACAGTCAGATCCACTCCTCACTACTCCACAGCTCCACCCTCTTGTCCGAATACGGTCACTTCTGGCTTTGATCTAAACGTAGTCCACAAACCAATGTGTGACGCCATGGAGGCGACACACTTCTTTTATACAGTCTGTGCCCCGCTGAAAATGATGCAGCGGTACTGTTTGTAATTTCATCTCACTGATACAGAGTGCCCCAGGAATGAGGTCTTGAACCTGGAATTAGTTTTATTTTACCACTCACGCTTCCCTTGTCTCAAAGTCAATGGTTTTTTTGAATAGGTTTCTGGTTAGGTGCCTTAAGTAAGGTCTGTGGTTGACACAAGCTCAACTTAACTGTGCATGTAAACATACTGAATATGCCGTCTGCATGTATATGTCGTTAGTAGTTATCTTTTCATTTAACTCTCGGCAAGAAGGCAAATACGCCTATTTTCCAAAATACTGTTCTATTACCTTAAAGTGTTGAAACACCAGAGGGTTACAGCCAGTCAGGACCTGCTGCATGTGGACATGTCAGACAGAGGTCAAAGGTCGCCTGCTGATTGGACCTGAGGAAGAAATAACACTATCATGATAAGAAATGTTTAAGAATAATTTTTAAATTACTCATTTCCTGCAATAATTCCACTTACACGCCATCTCTCTGTGTCAGCCATGGGACTGCAGCCAGGCATGTCTCTCAGGGTGTCATCTTCCCTGCCCGAGGCCACACAGTCTTCAGATATCACTCATTTTCTCCCAAACGTCTCTCTGACAAGCCTGGGAATTAACACACCTACGGAAACACAGGAATTTCTTTCACATTCTCAGATTTTAATCAGTAAAAGGAAACAAACTAAGTAGTTCCTTTTCCTCTGTTGCTGTAGTTACACTGCTGCCATTTTAAGTTTAATCTGGGAACATTATGGGAGCCCTGCGTTCCATATTCTTGAACGTGGGTCCTGATTGCTGGGAGGGCCGTGCACATCCAAGAGCTGCGAACTCCTTCAGCCTCTCTGTCACTTCCTCACACTGACAATGGAGCCGGGGTGAGAGGTGAAGGAATGAAAGTAAAGGAACCACCAGGAATCAGTCAAGGTTAAGCTCAGCACATTGAATGACTCCCCTGGGACCAATGCTACTGAGGGCTGCACACAAGCACATACAATGGCAGGTCATTTGGCACTAATCGACTAGCGTGCTCTCAGATCACTTCACAATGGCCGGAAAGAGAAGAAAAAAGGCTTTTTTTTTTCATCTTACTTTCAGATGCTGATTATCTGCTACCTGCACTGCACTCAGGGGCTTTTGGTCACATGACAACATGACATTGTTTTACCTTTTTAGCAACAGCCACTCAGAGGATTTCAATGTGCTGGAGTCAGGAGGAGAAATCAGACATCAGGAGCGACTGTGTCTTGTTAAACACTTAAACACCAAAAAAAAAAAGAAAGAGAGCACCATGCAGACAAAGTTGTGAAAATGAAAGGTTGAACAAAGACGATTAAAATCCTCACACAAGGCCAAATATTTGAATAAAACACATCACATTTAACCACTGATTGTTTCCAGAGCCTCCACGCTCACCCTAAATGCCTCATTCAAACAACATGGTTGTCTTAAGCTGCCTTCAGCGGCTCCAGATTTGAAGAATGGAAGTCGTAAAACCAATTTGTAAGGCATTGCAGCCTTCTGGCGGGAAGTAATAAGTAAATGAATCCATGCTACAAATTCAGGCAGATGTTGTGACATCGGGATGAAGGCGAGCAAAGATACTTTGAACCACAGAAAGGAGTAAACAATGTCAAATGCTGAAAAACTGCTGTTTTCTACTCAGTATCTGATGAACAACTCAAGCATTAAAACGCCAAGAGGGAAAGTTCTGATCACAGGACAGAAAAACACCCTTGTTTTTGTATTTGTGTCACATCTATCGTTTGACAGATATGATTTTTATAGGCCTGTGAGGTCAAATCTTATTTTTATAATATGATATTTAACTTTAAACCTCAACCTTTAAGCAAACAGGGACCAAATGTCCTTTAAGTGCTCTGGAAAAAATGGAAATTTGAAAATTTGATCACATGTAACTCAATGAAAACTGGGTATGAATTAAAAAAAATCTGTTATTTACTAGCTGTAAATCTTGTCAGTGCTATGTGTATCAAAAATAGAATAAACTATTGCAAGATGCATTTAAAGATCAAAATAATTCGCTCATTTGGGTGGTATGGGAGATTGGGATCGGTTGTCACAAGGGTTGATTGTCCCTGTCATTAGATCTTGCTCCCTGAGGGGGGAGAAATTATTAGACACTTGGGGTCAAAGGTCAAAAGCAGGGTCATTTCAGGAGAAATGGTGCATTCCATTGGCACTGGAGAGTCAGAATTTCTGAGTTCCCAGTTGGAAATCTTAACAGGAATGTCCCCTGCAGTCGGAGGAATCAAACTAAATGGTATCAGCTGGTATTGCTAACAATAGCTCCTTTTCCACCAACATTTCCAGGAACTTTTGTTTCCAGGAATTTATTTATCTGGGTAAAAGAATTCCTGGAAATCTGTGTGCTTTGCACGCTCACCGCACCTCAAATTTGAATTTTGAGAGCAAATTCGTAGCAATTCAGGCTGATGACGTATGGGGGAGTGGTAAAAGAAACTGCACTACACCTTCAGTCAGTAGGTGGCGGTAAGAAGAAGCTGAAAGCCAAACAAGCACGATGATGCCATAAATTACGACCGAGTCGCCGACTCCAAGTCCCGCTGAATTTCTTCCTTGGCAAAAAAGAGCCTGGACCTCGTCGTCCTGTCCACTTCTCGTAGCTTCTCTTCCTTTGCTCCATTTTCCAAATGATCAAAACACAAACGAAGTGATGAAATAAAGTTTGCAGCCACACTGGCACGGAGGTGTGGAACGCTGCAAGTGTGTGTTCCACCAATCAGCGTTCTTCAGCACACAGCCCCGCCCC
The DNA here is from genome assembly GCA_019142605.1 of Cephalopholis sonnerati. Lineage (NCBI taxonomy): Eukaryota > Metazoa > Chordata > Actinopteri > Perciformes > Serranidae > Cephalopholis > Cephalopholis sonnerati. The sequence goes on from JAGQAX010000015.1 coordinate 35,935,851, forward strand.
TCAAGAATTCCAGGGAACCTGAAAAGTCCTACCCCTCTACTAGGTACTTTTTTCGGGAAAGTTTGGGGTTGAGGGAAAGTTTTTTGCCCGGGTAATTTTGGTGGAAACGTGCCGAGGTTTTTCAAAATCCTGGGTAAGACATTTCACCTCTCATCCAAGAGGCTTCTTCAGTTCTAAATGGTCTGGTGCAGAGTTGCAGGCTTTAAACCGTGTGTGGGTGTGAACCCTTTCAGAGCCGCTGAGGTCACATGTGAGTCGTTGACCCACCCGGCGGTCACGTGTGTCAAAGGGTTTCATGGGTCCAGGTGTGAATGGGTGTAAGTCGTCTGGGGAGGGATCTCAGGACTGCATTGTAGGTGGGAGAAAAGTGGTGTCGTAGGCCACCTCCTCAGTTTAACGATATATAAAGTATATTAACAGATTTCTCCTCCATTGCTGTTGTTCAGCAGCTGTATATGAAAGATTTGACAGTTTGTCTTTGTGGTATTTGTCCCTCCTCCACTGTGATTGAGCTGCCGAAGTGACATTGACAAGCATGGTGTTTAAAGGTCCAATCAGCAGCACTCAAGGCAGAATTTATGCCCAGCGTCTTGTCGTGCTGATGGTGTTTGCTCCTGCTGCAAAGCATTACAAAAATACGCTGGCCTCAGAAACTTTCCACGACACACTCAGTACATTTACATGCACGCAGTAGTCAAGCTAAGCTCATAGCTCGGCTATTCAGTCAAGTCGGACTTCTTGTCTTGTCTGAGTATACATGCAGAAGAGAAAATCGAATTTCTGACCAAGTACGTCTGACTCCGCCTCGATAGGCGGCACTGTGTCCTTTTTAATATAGTGCGTATTGAACTAGTTCCTGTTGACCCGAAGAGGAATAATAAATTAAATTAAATAAATCTACCATCCATAAACTTCAAAATGTTTCGCTCCTTTAGCTGTCTGAGCATGAATGTAGTTTCTTCGTCTGTCCAGAGGAGCGTCTTCTGCTTCTTGGTCGCCATGGTCTTTGTTTGTTTGTTTTTCCGGGAATGAACTGCTGCTACGTCATCTCCTTCTTCTTCCGGGTGAAAGCCTGCTAAAGAAAAAGTGGTGCATGCGCAGAACGCCAAGTCCAACTCCAGTTGGACTGAGTGGATACATGCAGCAATAGTTTGATTTTCAATTGAATATCTAGGTGTGTCAGTCGAGCTACGGATAGTCCAATTTCAGTCAGACTAAGCTGTTTACATGCATTTAAAAGTCCAGTTTTAGTCGGACTAAGCCAATAATTCGATTTTCTCAAGCTGCATGTAAACGTACTGAATGAAAGGGCATCTATTCAGGATACAGATGAAAGTTAAGTGTGTTAGTCGACCCCGTTCTCCCCTAAATCTGCTCTCAACTCCATGTTTCCAAATTTCCGACAGCCACCTGAAAGCACCACAAGGTTGCATGTGCAGCACTGAACTCGCAGCTCATTTCTGTCTAATAACAGTGACATCTTGAGGCTGTTGTAATCCTCCATGCCTCCTCCCTCCCTCCCTCTGTCCCTGCACAGCAGAATGCAGCAGAGCTTGATCTGACTTGTCCTCCCTGCTGCTCCAAAGTCTTTGCTCGCTGCTCGGAACTTATTTGGGTGCTGTGTTCCTGCTGGGATATGGCTGTTTCTGTTTCTCTGCAGTGTCTCGGGCTCATCATGCTCGCAGCGATCCTCCTGCAGACCATCGCGGTTGCCGTCAGTTTTCTGTACTTCAACAAAGTCCTGAACACGGTGAGATACGCCTTTGTCTTCCTCCTTATCCAACAGATAATGATAGTAGCAGACTGAATAGGAGAGGGGACATCTGACACGTATCTGATCACAAGTTAACTTGAAATGTAGATCACTATGAAGCTGTTTTATTATAGAGGGATACCACTCCAGTGACACAATTTTAAGAGTCTTTAGGAGACAAAGGAGCACAGGAATGTGACATTAAATATCACTGAGCTCTTTATTCAGTATCACAGATATTAATATGTAACTAGTAGAGCTGTGAAGCCAGAGTTAGTTAAAGCTTATCAGAAACCATGCCATGCAATGGTTGTTATCAGCTTGAATAGTCTGCCACTTTCTGTTTCTTCATGTTTTCACATTGCAGGGTTAATATTTTAGAGTTATTTAGTAACATGAGGTAAAGAGTCTCAGTTATGCAAGAATCTGTGGCATTTTTAAGGCAGGACAATGAGAGAGGTGAAAGTTGGGAGAACAGAAAACAATGGCAGGAAATGAGACTAGGACTCGCAAAAGCTACATATTTCAGACTTGAGCAGACTTTATGAAAAGCAGAAAGTCTTTTTTTTGGTGCAGAGCTCTGATTGGCTGAGACACCGAAAAACGTCTACGTCATTACACACCTGTGACCACTCCAGAGTTAATGTATGTTAAAGGCTAGTTGGTACCCACCTGTGTTAATGTGTATTTGCTTCATAATGAAGGAACTATACTACTAATAAAGTTTATTTATTAATTGAAAAATAGGGGAGACCGGGGTTGGTTGGCACACTTTTCACTCTTTGCCGTATCAAAGAGTTGAGATGTTGAGATATGACGTGAAAGGTAGCTGTTGACGCTCTGGGACTGCCGTGTCAACTTCTGCCTGTTACATGCATCGTCCATTTTCAAAATACATTTCCCTTTTCACAGGAAATGTACAGTTTGCATACAGTCTCTTTCAAAATAAAAGCACTACGTCGATACAAGACCGTGAATTGACGTTTTCCTTCAACAGCAAAAGCACATGGTTGCGTTTAGAAAAAAAATCTTACAGGAAGCGAACACTGGCCTCAAGGGTGAAAGTCGTGGTTGTTGGATCCATCCACCACCCCTCTCGCCCACCCCCTAACTTGCGCAACTAGCTGTGTGTCATGCCGATGGGAATGGACACCTCCTGATGCTGGAAGTCACTGCCCACAATATTCGGAGTAAGCCCTGGTCGGCCATATTTCTTTTGCATTATTTGTATGGGAATATTCTCACCAGCTACTAATTAAAGGTAAAGGTCTCAGCTATAAATCAACGTTCTAACGCAGACAAATATTTTATAAAATTAGTTGATTTATGATTAAAGTCAGAGTTGTGCATTTGTGCCATTTGGGCTTGGCTGGCATAATGTTGAAAATACTATAGTTACAAAAAATAAAGCAACCAGTAGAAGCAATCTGAACATTTAACCCAGTTGAGACCAAAGATTTGCGACGAGGTGAAACAGTTTTAGAACGTTGCAGCGGTGTGAACTGGCCGATCTGAGCTCGACTCAAGCCGGCTGATGGTGTCACCTGCAACTCAGCTGGTCAAATTGCTGTGGTGGTTTTAGAACATAAAGCACGTCACCTGTTTTAACAGCCAATCGGCTTGTAGTGAAGTCTGTCGGCCACGTCAAAATGACCACAGATGGAGTGTTTGCTCGCTCTGGCAGGTGCTCTGTCATGACTACAGTCCATCTGATGCTCGTTTTGTTTCTGTTTTTCGCCGTTTCATCACTGCGACAACTGCATCTGGAGCCAGTGTCTCACTGTCACAGATTTTAAGAAGCTACAAATTATATTCAGCCACAAAATAAGCCTGAAGTAGTGCAGAGTACAGAGAGTTGTTGCACAGAGATAATACACCGTCTAGTTATAGTCTTAACCATCTAGTTGCGCTGGTGTGAACCGGCAGGTTTCAGAATGTTGCAGAATGACGCATTGCGAGTAGTTGCCTGTTTCAACTCGTTTCGTTGTGAATCTTTGGTCTGAACTGGGCTTTAAATTCAAACAAGAAACTGAAAACATGAACATGTGATAGAATATCTGCCCATTTTTTAAATTAAACAACATTATCAAGCAGTTCATCAGTAGGAATTAATAATTACACATGCCATCGACTGTTTACAATAATCAAAAAATAATCTAAACATTATTTTTAAATCTTTTAAATATAGCGTTAATCACTCAGTACAGTCTCATCTGTTCATTTCACAATGTGACAAGCAGCCCTGCTCACATCTGACCCAGCTCTGTGATGAAATTAGGTTTGCCAGCTACAATCACTGATCAGACTTTCAAAACTTTTATGAAAATATAGCTGATTCTCTTGTCCAGAAGTAACCCTTAGCCTATATCTCTAACAGTTTTATAATACATTTAGTCCACAAACCTCTTTACACTCGATACTATACAACTGAAATGTCACCATCGTCACAGTTTTAACACAGTAGATAAGTGCAGGTGAAGAAAGCAAACATTTTGATGTTACATATTTGTTTCTGTGACCTTTAAAGGATCAGAAAATAGCTGTGAGTCAGCCAACTCATCTCCCCTACATATTGAAAATGTGTTTTTATCTTAACGACTGTGTCGAAGCCAAAAGCCACATGAAATTATGCTTTGCAGTGATTATAATGAGCTAAATAGGTTTTTTGTTGTGCCTCACAGCTGTACAGAAATCATCATAAAGCTCAGCTTGGTGTTCGCTTACCTGTATGTGTGTGGTGCTGTAGAGCTGGAACAATACACCTTCTTCACTTCCTTCACAGCAGATATTTTGGGTGGAAAAGATTTCCGCACACTTACATCAACGCAGTGTTTCACTTGATTCCGAGCTTTCGGTCTATCAGGCAGGTAAAAGTAACCAATCCCATCATAATCACCTGGCAGTATCCAAACACCTGTGCACAACCCTGGTTGGTAGAAGCTCCACCTCCTGGGAGTTGTAGTTTTTAAGCAGCACAGCACCAGAGCTGTGAGGCATACAAATGGTAACATACAAAAATACAACAATACACCATCTAATATATATTACCTTTTGTTAAAAGATGAGGAGCAAGTTGCTTTTGAGTTTGTTTTTTATTTTTAGAGATGTAACGATTAATTGATTGGCTGTTAACTGTTTAATTGATGGCTAATGTTTTGTTGATCGACCGGACAGTTTGAGTACTACTTTTTTCAAAAGGTCGAGCATTTCCTGGTTCCTCAGTCCCAATATTTATTTAATATTCTTCATTATTTTCTGACATTCAGTGGATTGATCAGGCTGAGTAATCACCAGGAAGCAAATCAACAGGACTGATGGACAGAGAAAGTGATCTTGGGTCGCAGCCCTGCTTTCTGTTTGCTTTTTGTTTTTGTTTATTGTCTTGTTCTGTTTTAATGCAGCAAATTGTCGACATACATTGAATGTAAATGGCTGTATTTCATGCTGCTAAAACCTCAATAAAAATATTGTGGGGGAAAAAAATACAAAAAGGGTTGGAAGACAATGAATACATGAAAAAAAAAAAAACACAATCTGGAAGCATCTTAAAACAGGGCCAAACTATGACATCACATAGTAAATGGGGCTTTTAGAGGGATCAGGCTAAAGCCATCATTAATCAGACATCCCCAGATCTGTAAAACAAACATAACAAAAGCAGAGCAAAGGGCCATGGAGGGGTGTCAGGCGAGGACCATCATGAACCATAGACCCCAAATTTAATAAGAAGTGAAGAAAAGAAACATCTTGGATTACAGCATAACACTCATATGAGGCACTCTCTGAGGCTGACGTGTATCTAGAGTCAGTGAAATGACAGGCGAAAGGGTCGATCACATCACTGTGAGTTTTGCTTGTATAAATCTCATCACATGGGCTTTTTAATAAATAAATAACCCTCTCTGTGCTGCATGTGATAAACCCTTAACGTTAAAGATTTTGCCTGATCTTGGATGTCTGAAAACAAAAGTTACCCATGTGTGTGGCACTGAGAACAGATGCCACACACATGGGTAATTGCCATGTTTTAGAGGAGTGTTTCAGACCTTAATGTTGGCCTGCACCAGTTGATTGTGCAAATTAGGACCTCTTGTATAGACATAGAGGGGAGGATCCTGGAAATGTTGGGCTAATCCTTGATTAGAGGCTAAAACAGGCCGGTGTTTTAGAATGGTGTTTATAAGCCTCGTGCCCATGCAGCTCTCTGTACACATCTGTGTCGTCTGGAAGTCCATTCATTCACACGCAAATCTGTTATCTCTGTTTTTTTACAGTCCAGAATATGTCTCAAGTATGTTGAAAAAATTTAAATTTCATGGGACATTGCGGACAAACCGTAGTCACTGTGAAACAGGAAGTTTAACGGCATGTTTAGCTGGCTGACACTGGTAGCATGCTAGCTGTGTAATATACAGAGTGCATGTATAGTGGACCAGATATCTTTTAATGTCTTTTCTTTTTAACTAACCTCCTCATTTACTTGTCGCCGTGTATTACTGGTCCTGTTTTTGTCTCTGTAAAAATAATATTAATAATAATAATCTTTATATATGAAGTGCTTTTCAAAGCATTTACAAAGTGTTTTACATGTCAATAATTAAGACAGACAAGACATAGAATAACTTTTAAAAGAACTGATAAAAACACTTTAGTGTAAGACAGTCTAAATGAACTTAAAACTCAAGTAAAATCCGGAAAGACTCTCCGATAAAAGTATGTTTTAAGAAGGGACTGAAAACAAATCACTGACTTGGCTGCCCTGATTTCCTCGGGCAGACTGTTCCAGAGCCTCGGGGCCCTGACGGCAAACGTGCTGTCCCCTTAAGTTTTCAGTTTCGGACCTCGAGAACAGATAAAAGACCTCTGCTCAGGGACCTCAAACTACACCCCAGTGTGTACAGCACTAAGAGGTCAGAGATAGAGCTGGAGAGAGACCATGAAGAGCCTTAAAAGTAATCAGTAAAATCTTAAAATCTCTCCTGAAACAAACTGGGAGCCGGTGTAAAGAGGCTGAAACTGGAGCGATGTGATCACATCTCATGGTTCTGGTTAAAAACCTGGCAGTCTGGAGTCGGTAAATAGATTTGTGATTCAGGCAAGAAAACAGGCTGTTGCAGCAGTTCAGTAAAATAGATCATATATTTGAAATATTATATAAACACGATTGCATAAGCTTTGTGTTCAAAACTTAAATTACTGTCAAACCAGGCTCCAGCAGGTGTACTGCTCCATGTGCAGATATTTCACTAGACTGGACAGCAAAAAACACTCACAGCTTAAGTTTTGGCCATTTCAGCCATGGCGTTTCTACCCATCTGGAAAAAATGTATTTCCTTGTGTTGACCACTAGCGGCGTAGTCTGAATACTATACAGAAATATGGACACAAAACAGTGTGGAAACAAGGCGTGAGGGATATAAGAGGTGATGGAGGAGACAGAGAAGCTTTTATCCTTTGTGACACTTTGTTGTAAAAGATCAGAGCGGCAGCAAACATTTTGGAAATGTCATATTAGAAAAAGCACAGGCAGATTAATAACATTAAGGCCGTATTGTGTGTGCTGGCTCGCTGGATCTTACTGGCACACTTAGTGGAATACAGTCATTGTTAATGGTACCAATATCAAAAAATGTCTGCTGGAAAAACATCTATCAGTTAGTTAATCATCTGATTGATTGTTTCTGTCGTTTTTCAAACAATATATTGCCAGATATTTGACATTTTGGTGTCTCAAATGTGAGTTATAGAAGAAAAGTCACTGTCGGTTAATAAATAAAACAAAGACCAGATTAATCGGTGATGAAAATTGTTGGTTGTTTGTTTCCTTTCATGTCGACAGATGCAGGAGAGTTTCTCCCGCAGCAGTGTGTCCTGTCTAATTAACGCAAACCAGCGTTCTGAGATCGAAGACTCAGCTGAGGACAAGAAGAGCGACCCCTGCTGGCAAGTCACGCAACAGCTCCACTACCACATAGAGAAGGTTTCTGATTCATTTTTTATAATAACTTTACTTTATGTTCCCTGATTGCAAAATACTGTGTGTGAGGAAGTTGTTTTTTTAATATGTTAGACAACAGTGTCCACTGTTTACAGGACTTTCCACACATGTTGCATCATTTTCAGAAATTACACTCGTCCTGTCTTCGTACGTTACACACAGTTTCTCAGACATCACTGATTGGAACTGGAAAAAACTCCCCCAAACAACACTGACTCACCCAAAGGAGAGTTCTGCTATAAAAAGTCAACAGATGACATATTTGTTGACCCAGAGGGAGAACTGAATGATTCATGGGGGTGACGAGGTCCCTGGGGAAATACTGAATGTTGCTCATTTAGATCTAAAAAGACCTAAAAGGCATAATAACCAAAGAGGTCAAGACACTTCAACTCTCCTCTCCCTGTCTCTCTGGGTGTTTTTCTTTCAGACGATGGCTGACAGATTCCAGAAGGAGATATCCACTGCGATGAGAAGTGAGAACAAGGCCTCCATTGACTATCGCTTGCTGCTAATAGGAGTAAAAAATGTCTTCCACTAAAAACGTCCTGTGTGTTTTTCTTATCCGCCTGCGGTTTCACAGATAAGCTGACAGGAGTGCTGCCTTTCCTGAGCCCTGGGGTCCGAGGGGTCCCTCTTCCTAAAGTCGCCGCCCATGTGACCGGTGTCGTCTCGTCCGCGGAGCCTCCGACAGCAGATGGTGAGGATTCTTTCATGTCATACGGGAGTAAAATATCCAGGGTGTACGCCAACACAGTGCTCACACACACCTGTGAGTACTGTGTTGCTCACCCGCACCTTTCCGGGGCCAGAGGTGAGGAATGTGCTTCGAGGCTTCTCCAGGCTGCTCTCGGATTCAGTAACATCTTCATACCTGTGTGTTTGTCAGGACCTGCAGATGTGCAGCTGCTTTATTCTTGTGGAAATGTCCTGTAGTTGTCTTTGTGGCCAGTCAGTGTCCCAGTTACTTTGTCCAGATATTAATATGGTATTTTCAGAAACTAGTAGTCCTTACCTGATACAGCTTTCAAATTCTGATGATTAGTTTAATGGTGTTTTCACCATTATTTGGCATCACAGAGACAGGGTGATAACCTTCCTCTAGTTCTTGGTTGGACACCTTTTGTCTTCAGAACTGCCTTAATTCTCGGCATCATAGATTCAGCAAGGTGCTGGAAACATTCCTCAGAGATTTTGGTCCATATTGACATGATGACATCACACAGTTGCTGCAGATTTGGTAGCGAAATTCTCGTTCCACCACATCCCAAAGGTGCTCTATTGGACTGAGATCTGGTGACTGTGGAGGCCATTGGAGTACAGTGAACTCATCGTCATGTTTGAGATGATCTGAGCTTTGTGACATGGTGGGTTATCCTGCAGGAAGTAGCCATCAGAAGATGGGTACACTGTGGTCATAAAGGGATGGACACGGTCAGCAACAATACTCAGGTAGGCTGTGGTGTTTAAACCATGTTCAGTTGGTACTAAGAAAATCTCCCCCACACCATGACACCAGCAGCAGCAGCCTGAAGCGTTGATACAAGGCAGGATGGATCCATGCTTCCAAATTCTGAGCCTACCATCTGAATGTGGTTTTTCCAATCTTCTATTGTCCAGTTTTGGTGAGCCTGTGTGAATTGTAGCCTCAGTTTCCTGTTGTTAGCTGACAGGAGTGGCACCTGGTGTGGTCTTCTGCTGCTGTAGCCCATCTGCTTCAAGGTTGGACGTGTTGTTGCTTCAGAGATGGTCTTCTGCACACCTTGGTTGGAACCAGTGCTTATTTGACTTCCTGTTGCCTTTCTATCATCTTGAACCAGTCTGGCCATTCTCCTCTGGCCTCTGACCTCTGGCATCAACAAGGCATTTTCACCCAGAGAACTGCTGCTCACTTTTTGGGACCATCCTCTGTAAACCCTAGAGATGGTTGTGTGCGAAAATCCCAGTAGATCAGCAATTTCTGACAGACCAACCTGTCTGGCACCAACAACCATGCCACGTTCAAAGTCACTTAAATCACCTTTCTTCCCCATTCTGATGCTCAGTTTGAATTTCAGCATGTCGTCTTCACCATGTCTACATGCCTAAATGCACAGAGTTGCTGCCACGTTTTAAAGAGCAGTTGAATAGGTGTACCTAATAAAGTGGCCGGTGAGTGTATTTTACTTAAAGAATGTTCATCAGCACATTGACGGGAAACACACATCTGATAAATCTACTTAGGAACTGAGTTTAGTTTGTATTTTGAGTGTATTAAAGTTTTAGTCGAGCCAGTTACGAATACATTCACTCCATTTTACAGCCATGGCATCAATCAGTTTGTTTTTGTCTCTTGTAAATCCCCATTAAATTGAGTCATGTGACAATAATATGATCTGTTATTGATATCCCCATTCATGTGAGTTTGACAAAAATTATCTTTGGATCTTGAAAATTAGTGCAGTCTGTGTGCTGTCCACGGACCAGTGTCCTCGGGCAGGTCTGTGGGAAGGAGGGAGGATGTGGGTGCCTGTTCTGATAGCACCACTAGAGGACGCCAAAGTCAATTTATTTTCCCAATTCTACACATCTTGGCTTTAAAGGAAAAATCTGATAATGTTCTGTATTTTTCTTCTTATTGATAAATCCAATGGAATAACTAGAACAAGCACTGAACTGATCCTAGTCATAAGTATTGTTCATGTAGCCTGATATATCATATTCCTCTGCACCACAGAGCTCTGTCGTTGTCCAAAAACTCTTCAAAACACATGGGTGGGTCACGCCACTGATCTGGGTGACACTTTTTTTCATTATTATACTAATAGTTTTTGATTTGATCCCACACACATCGTCCTGCTGCTGTTAATACTCACCAGAGCGCCAAAAGTGTGGTAATCCGCAGCTGAAAATAATCCCGAAAAGATGCACCATTTACTCCTGTTTGAGTGAAGTTTGGCTGTTTTGCTAAACTTTTTTTAATTTTATATTTATGTAAGTTCCTAATTATGATGTTTTTTAAAACGTTGTAATTGGAACAAATGTGCCAACAGCATGAAGAAGTTAAAAGTCGGTATTTTCAAAGGATTTTTTTAGACAGTTTCCTAAAACCGTCTTTCCTCCCACACACACACACACACACACACACACACACACACACACACACACACACACACACACACACACACACACACACGTCCCTAAGGATGGCTGGATGTCATCTGTTCCTGCTGTCTTTTTAATTTGTGGCTGTTGTCAATAAACTTAAAAAAGACGCCGCACATCTGTAATCATTATCCACACACTGAGACTTTCTTTAACATTTGTTTCTCATTTGAGTTGCAGTGACTGGTTTTTACTCAGTGACACTAAACTCTGCACATCTCAAACGCATCACAGTGACTGGCCTTAAACGTTGTGTGTATCTATGTATGTGTTTATGTGCAGGCCCGAGGAGCAGCAGGGGGTACCTGGGGGAGCGAATCAGAGCGTGGGAGGGCCAGAGAGGTCTGTCCTTCCTGCAGAACATGGAGCTGAGGGGAGGAGAGCTGCTGGTGCCCAAAGCGGGCCTCTACTACATCTATGGACAGACGTACTTCAGACTGCCCTCCACGGGGGAGACGGATGGGGAGACAAAGGAGGAGGAAGCACAGCTTGTCCAGTATATCTACAAGAAGGTAAGGCTCTGTACAGCCTATTAATTAACTGACATGAAAACAGTGAAAGTGCCGAACAACCAGCAACAGAAATTGGCTGCATGTGAACATGATGTCAGGCTGAATGAATTCAGTCTATTATACTCAAGGCCTCAGGAACAGCGTCGGGCTTTGAAGCCATTTTTAAAGACGTTTCCCCATAGACTTATACTGTGAAAGAGACACCTGTAAATTGGTGGTTACATTTTTTTAGCATCCCGCAAAATGACTTGTTTCACTATCGGAATTTGATCCATTCGGTTCAATAACGTTTCTACAGTCGATCCGGTGGAAGATCGTCTGTGCTGCTGGGGGGGAAGATGTATGTGAGGCATCCATGTTTTCACAGATATGGATGTAATCTGGGACGTTGAGACGTCTACGTCCCAACCCTCACCTATGGTCATGAGCTCTGGGTAGTGACCGAAAGAACGTGATCGTGGATACAAGTGGCTCAGCCTTAGAGATAGGGGGAGGAGCTCGGACATCCAGAGGGAGCTCGGAGTAGAGCCACTGCTCCTTCGTGTCAAAAGGGGTCAGTTGAGGAGGTGTTTCCGGTACGTCCCACTGGTAGGAGGCCCTGGGGCAGACCCAGAACATGCTGGAGGGATTACATATCTCATCTGGCCTGGGAACACCTTGGGGTCCCCCAGGAGGAGCTGGAAGGCGTTGCTGAGAAGAGGGAGGTCTGGGGTGCTTTGCTCGGCCTGCTGCCCCTGTGACCTGGCCCCAGATGAGCGGATGAAAACGGATGGATGGATGTGATCTGTATAAATGTAAATTTACTGGTTCGCAGAGGCATACAGCCTCATATTTGACAAGCCGACTATCAAACCTCAAATGTCAGAGTGTCCTTGAGTGCACCAAAAGCAAGAAAGCAAGCAAAACAACTGTTCTTTATGCCAGTATGATGTATAATATAACACTCTGTTTATGAATGTTTTCATGCTGTGATATCGCCCACAGATGAGTTCCTACACGGTGCCCATCCTGCTGATGAAATCCTCCCGCAGCGCCTGCTGGCCCCGGGGCCAGGAGCCTGGTCTCTTCTCCCTGCATCAGGCCGGCACTGCCTTTCTACAGCCGGCTGACCGCCTCTTCATCACCGTTAGCAATGCCAGCACCATGGAGATGGACGGACGGGCGAGCTACTTTGGGGCCTTCCTCGTGGGCTAAAGAAACAGAACCCTGGATAGAAGTGTCCGGGACTGGAATGACTTGATGTGTGTGAACCCAAATGTGAGGGGTTTCCTTGGTAATATGAGCAGCTGAAGAATGGACTCTGAGGAGTGCAAAGGACGTCTTTGCTGTAAGGATATGATGGAGCGGAGCTGCAGCGGCAGACTCTCAGTGGAGCAGGAGGAGCCATTTACTGTGACACAGGTTATTAATTCTGTCGTTAAGGCTTGCAAACAGAATGTACCTTATGACAAACATGCATCATGTGGTGCGTTCAGGGCATTGGGAGAAGTACAATAGATGCAGATTAAATGTGGTGCTCTCGTGCTGAGTGACTTCCATTGAGAAGAGGAAGCTGTTTGCCTGCAGGTCAAACAGTCAACAGTCAAGCTGTCGTCCAGAGGAAATGACAGCGCTGTCGGACATGTGACACTTAACTGCTCTTTTATGAAAAAGAAAGTATCAAAAAATGCCACATAACAAGATTTTAGATGTTCAGTATTATGAGTGAAGCTTCCTTTTTGTTTACTGTACTTATGGTTGAACTTCCTCTTTGTGCAATGTCTTGAATGAGTGTGTGGCGTGACACAGATCATGATGCCCCGCAGCCTTGGGAGAGGGACTGAGCCAGCATGAATGGACTGAGTATTTAAAGTGTGTTGACACATTTACACGTCTATATATCCAATGGATACCAATACAGATTGTCTTTAGTGCTGGATAAATGCATTTATAAATGTTTGCTATACAGATTGAATGTAAAAAAAAAACTTTTCCTTGGTTTTATTATTTTTAATTTACACAAATTTGAGATTTTTAGTCTGACCTCAGTATATCGGGGTGTCTCATGGTACACAAGGACACTGAAAGGTAATTTTTTAACACAATTTAAAAAGAGACTTTGGTATTTTTAAACCTGGTATCTATTTTCCCATGTTTATTTTATATTGGTCCAGTATTGAGAGACCGCTATAGCCAGCAGCAACGAAATGCGCTGCAGTGTAATTCCTACAGGCACCGTCAAACTACAGGTGTTTGTTTTTGCCACTGATGGGCTCAGATTGTTATTAGCCCTGAGCATTAAACCTGAGTAAATTGACTTGATTTCTTTTAAAAACAAGGGAAGAAGGCAATGAGCAACGAAGGAAAAAATGACCAGAAAAAAGCAAAAAATTAAAAATAAAAATAAAAACAAGAAAATTAATTTTAAAAAAAAGAAAGTTAAAAACAAACTTAGAATAATATATTAAAAAATAAATTAAATAATAATTCTAATTAATTCTGTAAGTAATTTTAAAATATATTAATAATTATTATTTTAAATATAGTTTTTCCCTAGTTTTTGTTTTGTTTTGTTGTTATTTATTTTTTCTTTATAACCTTCTAAATCCCTTTTTTGTGTGCAAATTTGTGGCACATTTCTTACCAAGTTGCTCATTGCCTTTTTCCCCATGTTTCTGAAAGAAAGCGCACCAATTTGCTCAGGGTTCAAAAGTTTAAATAGACGTCTGAAAGCAGCACAAGAAAAGTGATGTCACCCCAGGTTTCTAAGAGTTCAAGGTGTGTGACAACATCATGTCAAGGACCCAACAGAGAGGTGATAGTTTTCCTTTACCTTTCACTGATCTGTTCTGCATGGTAGTGAGTGTAACCAAGTCACACTTAAGGAGAAGCTTATATTTGCTCCTAAATATTGTGAACTTTTCCGCATATTCAGCAATGATATTAAAAACTTTAAGATAACACTAGGCTGCGTTTTCTCAGTCCCATCACCAGCTCTCAGGAACATTCCCACTGTTGTTTGTCCTGGAACATGTCACCTATCAGAAGATTTCAAAATGAGACTTCCTCTCAAACAGCACTTCGTCACAATAACAAACCTGGCAGCGAAAAGAACAGAAAACCCATTCATTTCTCTTTTTCGTAATGTCGTCAGATACTTATAATAATAATCTGAGCCTGTCAGTGGCAAAAACACTTTTAATGGATGCAAGATGCCCAGTTGCCCAGAATGGATTACATTGCAGCCTGTTTTGCAGCTGCTGGCTGCAGCGGTCTCTCTCAACTGGACCAGTATCAAAAATGTTGACTTGTCACTTAGACACAAAAACACTGAAATACAAAAGTTTCCCTTTAAGACAGATTTTTGGACAAATCATCTTTTTCTTTTTAAAGCATTGCAGATACGTACAGAGGTAAGTAGTATATGTAGTCCCGTGCAGAGTGAAATAAGTTAATCTACATTTTGCCTACAGTTCTGTGCAAGTATAAAGTTAAACGACAGTCTTAGGTTCAGATTTGTAACATCAGAAATGTGGACTTTGACTCATATGAGCTTGACTGATTTTGGCAAAAAGAAATTAAAAGATTGGTAAATAAAATGAGATCACATCTCTCACAAATTCAGATTTATTAAGACTATTTGAAGGTCCAGTGTGTGAGATTTAGAGGCATCTATGGACAGAAATGTTATATAATATCTGTAAAATGTTTTCATTAGTTTACCACCTGGAAAAAGGAATTGTTGAGTTTTTGTTACCTTAGAATGAGCTGTTTGTACTTACATCAGAGCAGGTCCTCTTCTCCATGCTCCCACAGTCCGCCATGTTGTTTCTACAGTAGCCCAGAATGGACAAACTTAACACTGACTCTAAATAGGGGCAGTTTGCAGCTGTAGTTCTACACCCTTGGCACATGGGAGGTTCATTTCTGCAACTTCAAGGCTAAATCCTACACATTAGAGCCCTTTAATGACCTTTAAGGCCTAATATTTATAAAATACTAACATCCTGTTTAATTCATGGTTATGGAGGTGAGGTCAAATGACCAACTTCTGCAGTCATTTACTTTTTTTCCTCACTAAATGAGAAGTGAAAGTGAATTTACAGTTTATGTATCAGGGCAAACAACACTCAAGTTTCTCAACATGCACCATTTTCCAGATTCTTCCTCACTAAGAGCCTCTTAGCCTCAGTGTAAACCTCCACCCGCTGCTGTGTTCATGGTTAATGATGTGTTCAGCTACTGTCTGCACAGGCAAACTGGAGTCGAACATCCCCTCCACACAAAAAGACACAGCACTGAAAAAGTAAAAAACTATCATTTAATTCATGTTGTATTACATGTTTCCATATTATGGCAGTGAATGTTTCAGCAATAATAAGAATCACTCCTCAAACAAGAGTTTTACATAAAAAAAAACATTACCAAAAACTAATCGGGGTTCAAGTAATGCCCAAAAGAAATACATTTTGAAACATACACGCACGCAGGAAGATAGATCATATTACTGTAATCCACCTGCTACTTCCTGGTCTATGAGTCGAGAACCAAGGTGTTTGTTTGGTCAGCCTGAGTCCTCCCACTCTCCTTCAGTCTTTTTTTTTCTTTTTTTTTTGGTCACCGTGACTGGACTGACAAACATGTTGTAGTTACAGCTGAGACAGTAGACACAAACACAGACGACACGCAGCCTCTCAAGTTATAGGAGGGCTTCAAGGTGCTTTAACCAAAAAACACACACACACAAAAAAAGACAGTGGTACCAAATCTGAAACACTTGGTATCAAAAATAGTCTCTGAGTTGGTCACTAATCAGTCAGGACACTACGACTGGGGGAGGGAAAATGCACACGCAGAGGATATTTGTCTTGTTAATGACAACCTATGGCTTCAGTTTATCTAAACACACGCACAGTCATGTACAATCCCATAATCGAACCATAACGGTGGTATATTTTAGAAGACAGTCAGTAATAGTCTATAGAAATGGCAAAACTGTAAACAACTGCGTGTGTGCACGAGAGCTGGGAGGCTCCTTGTTGGTGCTCCTATTGCTATGGTAACCAAGAATGGTTTTTAGTTGTAATTTGGCCAATCAATCAGACTAAGTGCTCACAGCCCACCATCCGCCTCCCCACTGACATTACAGTAAATCTCAGCAGGCGCATACACACTCTCACACACACACGCACACACACACACTTAACATGCACAGAAACCGTGGAGCCAGCCAAGTGCTCTGACATTATCTTGCTGCCTGTACAATGCCTGCATCAGTCAAGTTCATTAAGACAAATTCATTATCAGCCGACAGTACTTGGATTGAGTGAGTTAATGAGATTGAAAAGGCATAGAGTCTTGTGTGGGACATAACTTCTCCATAGATTAGTCACATGATTCATTCACGATTAAGGTGAGAGCACGTACAGGGTTAAGGATTAGTAAGGGCCGTCCTGATACCGATGATGCATCTGTTAAACACACACGGAGCAAACACTCAAACATGGAAATGCTGTGACGGGTGACTGAGATATGACGATGTGGTTTCTCTGTTATCGTTATGCACCAAAAATCACACGTGGCGCACGCTGAAATCTATAATTGTGCGCACACACTAACAAACACAAACCTGGTATGGGTTCCTATTGCCTCTTACAGTATGTCTGTGGTCTATGAACGAAAAGCACCTCTGGAGTAAAGAACAGCCTTGGAACCGAGTATAAGTGTTTAACTACAGACAGGCAACAACACACACCGGCACACAGGCACAATACAGGAGGCTTTGGCACACCCATGCTAGTCTTACTACTCAGCATTTTCCAACACAGAAGAAGAGCAGGTTACAGAACAGGACAGACCCATAGCTGCCTTAGATTGCCTCCCCTCTGGAGGAGGGGGAGGTACAGGTTGTCTGACAGACACAACGATCAGCCGTCACATTCAATCAGCATCGAGCTGTCTGTTTTTTTTTCGGAGTCCCAGCCTCTCATCCAATCAGCAGCTCCAGGGGGTCCTCGTAGTTTGGGTCTTGTGGGGGGCTGGGGGACAGGAAGGCCGTGGTGACAGGGGTGCCTGTTGCTGTGGCGACGTTGAGGAGGGTGTTGGGGCGGATGCTGGTGGTTGCCGGGTTGCGGAGGGCGGCGGCCGCGGTGATGCTGGTGAGGTTGATGCCGAGCGTGAGCCGCGTCTGCTCCAAGGCTTTCTCTGGCACGGCGAAGGCCTCGAGCTTCTTCTCCCCGTTGGCCATGTAGGAGTTCTGGCAACCTCGACAGATACAGTCCAAGCACGCCTGAGGAAGATGACAGAAAATGGTCATGGATCATTTTATGTCTTTCTTATTTGTCTGTTTGCGTCACACCAGTGTCCCGTTAAAGCTGCATATTACTGATCTAACCCCAAAGAACTCAGAATGTCATCAGGATTCAATAATAACAGAATAATAGCGCACTATTTAACTGATAAACAAGCAGCTTGGACATGTTTTAAAAGGCATTTAAAAATCATGTAAAAAAGATTAAGATTATAAAGAAAACTAAACACAAGAAAACTAGGTAAAAAAAGTTAAAAAAAAAATAGGGAAAAATTATATTTTAAAAAACAGATTTAGAAAATTATTTTAAAAAAATATGGGAAAAAAACAGGGAAAAACTGTCTTAATAATTATTATTACACTTTAAAATTATGTTACAGAATTATCATAATTTATTTATCTTAAAATTTATTTTTTATCATTATTTAACATTATTATTATTATTAAGCATTATTTAAGGTCATTTCTTTGTTTGTTTTCAGCTGTATTTTTTTTCTTTTTAACTAATTTTCCCGTTTTTAATTTTTTCTCTTTTTGCTAATTTCTTGCTAATATTTTGGGAATTTTTTTTCTTTTGTTGCCGATTGCCCTCTTCCTGTGTTTTCAAAATAAATCAAGCTAATTTGCTCAGGTTTCAAAGGGATAAACTCATTGTGGCAGTGCAGAAATCCAGGCTAAAAGATGCAAATACATCTGTACCTTAAAATAAAAGCTTCAAGGCCAAATAATCAAACCTATAATCTCACAATTTACAGTTAAAAAATAAAAATAATAATAATAATATACTTTTATCAAAAACTATTTTACCCCTGCACTACATAAAACACTAATCTGCATCCAATCCCATAATGATGCTGGTACACTTCTGAAGTGCTGTTAAAATCAGACAACTTTCTCCTGCAGTTTGTAACATCACTTAAATTTTACTTTACAAATTCCCTTTTTCGTCTCACCTTGCGGTTTGAGTAGCAGGGGCAGCGCTGCCCCCTGCAGGTCAGCACAGATGGATTCTGGGTGGCCCTGCCACACTTGCAGCCTTTCTTCTCCACTGGCTTCTTATATGGAGGTCTAACAGGCGCCGGGGGCACAAGGCAACCAGACATCAACCGCTGGTCTTTGCTTCCGTCCTTGGTCTTGGACCCTCCACTACTGCGGGCCTTCGCATGAGGCTTCTTAGGGCCTGGATCAACATGCTTCCTGGCACCTTTATTGTGGTTCTGCGGAGGGCGACTGGGCTTGGGGGGCGCCCCGTTGGGAAGGGACGAGTAAGTGTGTGCTGGTACAGTTAAGGAGGGTGTAGGTGGTTGCATGTGCGGTGTCTGAGAGGGGTTTGGAGTGTGTAAATGTGAGGAGGGGCCCTGTAGGATGGAGGCGATAGGGAGGGGTTTCACCTTTTCCCTGTCACTTTCTGATCGAGAACGTTTACGTTTAAGGCGGACTGGCGGGGGCTTGGAGGTTGGAGGAGGATCGAAGGAGGATGTGTGTATGTGAGCACCATGACTTGCCACTGTGTTAGTCCTGTCTGTCTGAATCTGTGTGTAGTTGTGAGCTGCGTCCAGCTGTAGGTACATTTGAGCGTGTGCTCTGTCCGTGGTTATGTGCGCGTGAGTGTGCATTCGTTCTGGCTGTGTATGAGGAGAGTCTCGACCGGTCTGAAGGGGATCCAAAGTCTGTAACACCTCCTCCACACTGAGGAGCAACACCTCCCCCTCCTCCAGCTCCCTGCTGCTAGATTCCCCATCCCTGAGTGAGCACACAGTGCCTGGAGTTGGGGCTAAAGGTCCAGTAGTCAGACTCAGTTCCAGACCACCACAACCAGTATTGGACACAGACAGGCCTGCCTGTGGCTGCTCCTCTACCAGCTCGCATACTTCCAGCTCAGGAGAAGAGGGATCCAGGTCTTCCAACACTTCTCCATTGCATTCCTGTGGTCCATTGGAACAGGGAGGGTCAGAGGAGGAGCTCTGGGGTACAGCTGAGAGCTCTGCAGGAACAGGTGGTGCCTCTGTGGGGGTAAGGGACTCTGGAGCAGATGGATTCAAATCTTCCTGCGCTAGACTTGGGTCTTCTGTCTCTATCTCCTCTTCATGTGACATCAGCACTTCATCTAGCAAAGCCATAACCTCTGGAGACCCTCCCACATGGCTGCTGATTGACTGCAGCAACGGCGAATGAGTTACATAGAGGCAGAGCTTCCTGTAGCACTGCACCAACAAAGAAAGCTGTTTGTTCTCCTGGAAGCAGGAGGAGTCCCTACAGCGGCCGCACGACGGCCTGATCTTCATCTTCTGGCCTTTGCAGCCCAAGCAGACATAATGCTGACACTCTGCGTGTGTTGGGGAAATGGGATCCTGGAGCAGTTTACCTGATACAGAAAAAAAAGAGGAAGCTTTTAATACACGTTCATCCACTTTGTACTTATGTGCAGCAACTGCAGCACAGTGAACAAGCTGCACAGAGTCATTTGAAGTTATTTGTATTCACCGTCATGCGTCAATAGCAACAGTAATTACCATTTGAATTCATTAATGTGTCAATTATTTTCTCAATTAACCATTTGGTCTGTAAACATTAGAAAACAATGGAAAAATGTCTGTCACAATTCCCCAGAGCCTATGATGAATTCTTCAGTAATAGCTTGTTTTGTCTGACCAGCAATCCAAAATAGATGCAGAATAATTTTCTGTCAATTTACTAATTGTTTTAGCACAAATTTGTGCATTTCACAGTCAAGAATTTGTGTTGCTGTATATACCTTAAATATTGTTGATTTGTGCACTTTTTTCTGAACTTATCAGTTCCAGTTTATTGAAATAAACACAGAAGGCTCCAGCCTGCTTAATCACTATGTTCACATTACTGATTTTTACAGCTTACATCACCCAACCTGTAGCTCTGTTTAAGTAACTGCACGACAGCACACATAATCATGCCAGAAACACCATTACATAATCGTCAGAGGCCAGAAATATTGTCATATATCATTCTGTCAGTGTCGCCCGTCTCTGAATGCAAGCTGTGCCAGTGTTGATATTTCACTAGCTGAGCAGAGTGAGTAAATTCAGTATGAATAGGAAACACATGGCTCTGCAGCAGACACAACAACAGAGGAGTCATCTGTCTTGACAAGAGGACAGATGACTGGGGCTCAGCCTCGGTTGCTAAGGAAACCACGGTTGTGAGCACGACAAATCGTGTCAACTGCTGCGAGCACACGCACGCCCACGGACACTTGAGTCAATATGAATAGTAAGGTTATGAAACACTGATTCATTTTAGTAAACTGAAACTGATAGGCGGCACAGAGAGGGATGGTAATCTTGCAGTGAGGTGACACAGAACAACATGAGAGCAAGTGATGTGTATTATTGCTATAGTAAAGATATTATAGAGGATGCTTACCACAGACAAGGCATGCAAGGGACTCTCGGAAGAAGGGCAGTAGCGTGTACATATCTGCGAAGCTGTGAGGCTGCCGCGGGTCACACTGCAGCACGGCCCGGCTGGCGGACACGTACAGAGCGGTTGCATTCACGGGGTTCATAGCGGTGTGCTCCGCAGCCTCAGGGAAAAACGGCCCGGGAAAAAAAATCCAGCCACTCGCTGCAACGGAGCTAATGATAGCCAAGTCTCAGGGTGGATGGAGGAAATATAAACTGGCCTGGCGGAGCAACAATCAGTCACTCCAGCGTGTCAATGCAGGCACATGAATTAATAATAGACACAATAACAGACAACGAACATGCTGAAGCGGTTATCACTAAACGCGCACAACGTTAGCTCGCCAGGCGGCTAGCTAGAGTTAGCATCACCGGTTCGTAGTAGTTACTATTCACCAACGAGGTTTCAGATCACAATTTCAGTTTCTGTTAATCAGGACCAATTAGACCCTGTGTTATAATTACTCACATTATCCCTAACGCTGCCTAACAGCTAGCGATGAATCAAACGATCAAGCGCTCCATGATCAAAAGGTTAGCATATTGTAGCTAGCGTTAGCTTACGCCATCAGCCAAACGTTTTAAACGAGAGGTGGTCGATGCTAGCCATACAGCCCATTTACGATCCAACACCGTCTCCTCGTCGATGCCTAAATGGACGAAGAGCTGCTCCCAAGACTGCACATTTGCTTGGTTAGCTACTAGCTAACATATTCCAGGCGCGCACTTGATGTAAACAAAGCTAACCAGCCTGCGTTAGCATGGCTAGCCAAATTAGCTAGCGAAAATTCAACCGTATCACTAACCCCCCTAGGGCCGACTTATGCCTCGCGCGTAGGAGGGAAATGCAAGCTATAAATTGAAATCCTGCAATTCTGATAGGTTTTGCTGTAATACTTGGCGAGCAGCGACCGAAACATAGCTAACTATCCGTTTTACAAATGCATCAATCATTCGATTTTCCACTTTTCCTCGCATCAACCCCTCTCGACAGGCATGATCATCACGCGAGACTTCTCCTAGTTACCCTGGTTACCGTAGTGTACGAAGGGTCCTGCACACACCACAGCGCCTTCCCGGCCTCAGTCACTCTATGTACAACATGCAGCGATTAATTAATTGCTTTAAGAAGATGAGAGAAGTGTTTTGATTAATTAAAGGAATAAAAAATAATATAATGAAGTAATATCATCAGCTTAAATCTTTTAACCCTTTGAATCCTGAGAAAATTGGCTCGATTTCTTTCAAAAACATGATCAACTTAACTATAACTGACACAAAATTAGCAAAACAGTAAAAAGTTAGAAGAAAGTTACCTGAAAATTAGCAGGAAAAGAAAAGTTAAAAAAAAAAAAAACAATAAACAAAGATATTTCCTGAAAAAAAGGCTAAAAATGGAAAAAAACATACATATACATACTCCACAACATAAGTTTGAATAAATAATTATAATAATTATAAATACAGTTTTGTGGAAATTCATTCATTTATTTTGTGTGACTGTTTATTCTGGTTTTCTGGACATTTTTCCCATATTTTTTTTATAAATAATTTTCGGTCTTTCTCTATATTTAATAATCGATTTTTAATTGATTTTCTAGTTCATTTCTTGTTCATGGTCATTTTATTTCATTTTTTCAAACCGAATTGCTCAGGTTTTCAAGGTTTAAATGCTTGTGAAAGGCATCTGAATGCCGCATAAGAAAATTGATGACAATCCAGGTTTTGAAGGTTTAATAAACACTAAAACTTGTATTTCAGTATTTCAGTTTAATATCCAGTTGCACGTGATGGTACTATTGACTGTGTTGTTGCTACTATTATACAGAAGATCAAAAGTAAATAAGCTTACATTCATGTTTAATGGTGCAAAATATGCTCCACCACCATCTGTTTGCACCACCATTTTTGTTTTCTGTTGACCTGTCTCTGTCCCTTCTGTCCAATTATTACCATAAATAAGTTTTAAAAGCAACAGTTTGTACAGTATTCATGTTTTATAATAACTTCATAATGCTCAAGTATTACTCCAGTGTTTATGTTAAGTAATAAATATTCAATTAGGTGAAAGATCCACTTACTATTTTTCAATAACTTTCAACTGTGTCTCACTAACATGGACCCTGAGTTAAGATTATTTTCTTTCCAAAACCAGGCCTGAACCACTTGGAAACTAAAATTCTCTGAAAAGACTTTGTGACTTGCAGAACAGGAATGATTAATCATTTATTTCAGTGCCTTTCAGTTTAGGCACTTGTTCATGTGGACCCGCAGAGACCCTAGATACATTTAATTAGTTCCCAGAAAAAAAATGCAGTTCTTTTCTCTACTTTTTCAATGGCTTCAAGTCAGTTTAGTTATTAATATGAATTTGAACACATTTTCTCCCAGGGTTATATTTAATATCCATATTATATAACCTCATCTGCATGCAGATATGTCGGCTTAAGTCACAATTACAACGTCTTACATATGTTCTACCTAATTTTACACAGTCTACGGGTTCTACAGGGAAACATAACACTCTTATTACACATGGCCTGTTGTTGCCTAAGAAGAAATTAAATGCGCTATGTGTAAAGGGGATTTTCGCCCTGTGTTTGACCTGTCAGGCAGCCCTTCCCGCCGGGTCCCCACCGAGCTCTCCCTATCAGAATGTTATATTTCCGTGTTTGTCGTCCAGGATTAAAGCAATGTTTGGATTTTAGGTTTGCCAAGCAGCGACAAAAGGGCCCCAAACTGTACGTGTACCTGACAAGCGAAAGTCAGGGCAAAGAAAAGCCCAATGCAGGCCACAGGAAAAGCTCCAGGTCCCGCCCACCCGCCCAGCCAGCATTCCTTCTTTCTCATTGGCTGTCAGATCTCGCCCCCTATTCGCCATTGGCTAAAATCTCTGTCCTTCACTTCTCCTGCCCGCTGTCAGCAGAGAGCACACACGGCAAAGATGGCGGCGTTCAGGGTGGCCCGCAGCGGCAGCGGACTGATAAACGGGTTGAGGACGTCTTTGAGGAGCTTTGCGGCCGTGAAACATGGCGCAGTCACTGCCGCAATGGCGCAGACCACCCTGCTACGGGACTGCCGCCGGTACTCTGTCAGCCACCTGTCCGTTAAGGAGAGGATTGACATTAAACGGAAGGCGGCGCTGGTCGGAGGAGGTCAGATGAGAATAGATGCACAACACAAAAGGGTAAAGTCAGCTAACTTTGACTTTCTTCTTTTAATCTTAGCCTGCATTTAAAATAGTTTTTAATTACTCAAAGCTTTAAATATACACACAGCTGGAGCGGTTGATGTGTTCAATGTCTGGCCCAAAGGCTCAAAGTCAATGGTTGCTGCTGGCGTGTTTACTTTTTTCCTCACACACTTTTAGATGACCTTTAAGAACAACTTTCACACTCAGTGGCACTTCAGGTACTTTGCAATATCTGGGTAAAGATCCGTGAGCAATGTTCTGATCCTCTGACAACATCAAGTAGAAGTTCTACAGCAGTTTGCAGGTTTAAAGGAGCAGTGTGTAAGATTTAGGGGGATTTAGTGGCATCTAGCGGCGAGGATTGGACCAACCAGCTGAAACTGGTCCTGGTTAAAATTCCTTACATGTTTATTGTTCTGGAGGTTTTTTTTACCAGGAGCCAAGTTATCCACAGAGGTGCGCTTCTCTCTAAAAACAAACAAACCAGGTGATTTTAAACTGAAAACTAAAAATCAATGCGTTCTCTGATGCTGTCTGGCATGTTGGAGAAGGGCTGCCAGCCTAAGACGTATTAAAATCCAGATGTAGAGGAGGTTTTTACTGAGAGTTAAAATATGTGCAAAGGTCTCTTTGTCTTCAAAACAAACA
Source organism: Cephalopholis sonnerati (assembly GCA_019142605.1). Lineage (NCBI taxonomy): Eukaryota > Metazoa > Chordata > Actinopteri > Perciformes > Serranidae > Cephalopholis > Cephalopholis sonnerati. Next base: position 35,960,828 of record JAGQAX010000015.1, read on the forward strand.
GACCAAGGATATTGTTTATAAACACTGCGTACGCACAAAACGAGCCCTGAAAGTGGCGTACACCATTTCCCAGGCAGAAGTTTTGATGTTGACTTGATGGGAGAAACTTTGACACATGCTTATGAACATTTTGGAGACTGGAAATTGGTGGAAGCCTGACTAGAGAAATTGACATATTTTTTTTTAAAAAGGAATTGTGCAAATTTGCAGGAAAGCCCAATCAGTCTTCTTTCAGCATTGGCAGTATAAAAACAAAATCAGGGAGTGCAGCGAAATGCCGCCTGCCTACTTCTGTTGATACAGAATTTGCCTTTCTTGGGGCAATGAGGGGCGTGAGCAAGTAACAAAATCGTGTAGCTCAGCTTGCGCCTTGCTCCGAGGGAAGCCACAGCTGGTCAGTCCTTCGGCGATTCTCTCATAAGTTGGCCCGTCCTTCACTGTTCCCATCATTTGACGGTTAATGGCCTCTTCGTTTGCGAGGGCAAGGAGGGCGCGTGATTCCTTGCCTCCCCAGTTGCTCATCTTTACAGTTTCTTTCAGGTTGGTGTCGACGTTGTTTGCGTTTTCCGCTTGCTACTAGCTGCTCATTCCTGCTATCAGATGTTTCCTGTTTTTAAGTCCACCGCCAGTGGGTCGCATGTGCTGCATCATCAACAGCTCCTCCCACAAGTCATCAACAGCTCCTCCCGTTGCGGAAGAGCGCCTCGTTCTTTTTAAACCAAAAAGGCTCCGCTAATATTTTTACCCTTACATGGCGGAAAATTGGGCACCTCGGATCAACTCGCCAATCTGGCTCTGTGTGTCTAAACGCTCGCAGCTTGCCTGCAGAACGACCCAACATTTGCCGAAAATCTGGCAGTGTAAAAGGGGCTAGTGTTTGGTGTGTCCATTCTGGGCTACTGTAGAAACATGGTGGTGCAACATGGCGAACTCCAAACACTATGGAAATAAATGGCTCATACTTGTCATTATATACTGAAGAGAACATACTTATTATATTCCACTTCTGCCAATATAACCTCCTAAATCCTGCACACTTAACCTTAAATATTGGTAAAAATCCCCAAACATATTCCACTTTTTATTCCCACTGTAACTATTTTCTATTACACTGTAATTTAAAACACTCATATTACACTGATAGTACACATAATTGTGTGTGTGTATAGACGGAGATACGTAAATGTATGTATGTGTTTAATTTTACTTTCTATATCTTCTGTAAGTGCTACCTCTATATAGTTTGTTCTATTTCATTACCTGTTTTATTGTGTGCAAAATGCTTTAAATATCTGTTTATACATTTTCTGTTTGTGTAATGTGGAGGGGGCTACAGCGATGTTTCAGTACGCAGTCCTGTATTGTATAATAATAATACTCAGTGGTTATCATTAGCACTGATTTGTAGGCATAACTTAATTCAGTAGTTATAAGGATGCTAATCTGTTTCGCTAAATGATATAGCAAAGTAAGTATCTGACCAGTCAAGCTACGTGAGTCGTAAAAAGGTTTGATATCACTATGAAACAACATTCTGAATGATATACAACCCTGGCGATTGAGTGCAGTGTTCCTTTAGGTAAATGTGTAGTAACTTGGTGTTATGTTTTGCAGGGTAAGCTGACAGCAAGGGAGCGAGTGGAGCTTCTGTTGGACCCTGAGTCTTTTGTGGAGTCGGACATGTTTGTGGAGCATCGGTGCTCTGACTTTGGCATGGAGCAGGACAGGAACAAGGTAACAGCTCACACACGGGCCGCAACTCGGCAGCATTGTGCTTGATCCACTGGAAACAAGAGCCTGTCTTCTTCTGGGGTTTGAAATATGTCTTATCATAATATCTTGTCTCTGTCGTAGTTCCCGGGTGACAGCGTCGTGACAGGCCGAGGCAGGATCAATGGCAGGCTGGTTTATGTGTTCAGTCAGGTACAATGTGAAGTTATATTGTAAGAATGCTACATGGTGGCAATACCCAGTAGCTCTGCTTTACCTGTGTAATATTCTTTCCATCTTGCTGTTTCGGTTTACCTCAGGACTTCACAGTGTTTGGAGGCAGTCTGTCTGGAGCTCACGCACAGAAGATCTGTAAGGTAAACAAAATGAAATGACTGAGGTGTGTGTGCTCAAATCTGTGCCTATATGTGTGTGAAACAAGCACCAAATAGAAAAAAAAGACTTTAAAACAGGACTTTTCTCTCAGTTAACATTCCTTGACAACAACACTTGTTCCTCTAGTTTGCTCTTAGACCTTTCAGATACTCATTTGGATGTTTGTTTAAATGTTCTGTGCTCAGATTATGGACCAGGCCATGACAGTTGGAGCCCCGGTCATCGGGTTGAATGACTCTGGAGGAGCTCGGATCCAGGAGGGAGTGGAGTCTCTGGCTGGATATGCAGATATATTCCTGGTATGGTTATATTGTTGAGAACCTTTTGTGCTCAGTGACTGAAAACATACTTATCAAGCTTCGAGAGCACAGCTTGTAACAACTTGTTGTATCATTTCCTGACATGCCTTGGGCTGAACGTCTGGCACTAAAGGCACCTCACTCTGTGCATTTAACATACTGTGTGTATGCACATTTAGAAATTCACATGGCTGGAGGTATAGGTAATGTAAAATGAAAACGCTCACCTTTTCCAGAGGAATGTGATGGCTTCAGGAGTCGTCCCCCAGATCTCCCTCATCATGGGTCCCTGTGCAGGAGGAGCTGTCTACTCCCCCGCCCTGACAGATTTCACCTTCATGGTTAAGGTAGGGAGCTGCACATACACAGCTAAAACACAAATGTTAGGGTTTCTGAATTGTCAGCTTTGTGCTTTTTAAGCTAATTGTGGACACAGTAGTTGCAGTATAAGGTGATGCACAATTATTATGCAGTCCTGTTTCTAATGCCTCATTTCCACTGCAACGTATGGCTCGACTTGACTTAACTTGCTTGGAACAGTTCTTCTTTGGTTTTCTATGGGCATAAGTTGTGGATAGTACTTGATGACGATGATGATAGTAGGGCTGGACGATATGGACAAAATTTCATATTTTTGTATTTTCAGGCTGATGGTAATACACGATATATATCTCAGTTTTTTCTTCGAAATGGGCTACATGTTCGGTTGCAAGTCAAAGCCACGTTTGAGATGCCACAAGAGCTTTTATAAAAACAAACTGTCTGTTCCAGGATTGCTGGATGGACAGTGCACACTGTGTCACATTGCAGATGATGTTTTGGCAGTTTCACGCATCGGTGTGACGGTCAGCTAAGAGTTCCGCCTCCACTGACCGGGGTACTCTCCGCAGTAGAGATTAGAATTGAAGAAACCACCTAGTACCAAAACTGAGTCGAGTTTTACCATGCAGTGGAAATGAGGTGTGGCACTGTAGTCTCAGTGAGATTAACCTGACATCTTTGTGTATGTGTGTGTATAGGACACATCGTACCTGTTTATCACAGGACCTGACGTTGTGAAGTCTGTCACCAACGAAGACGTGACTCAAGAGGAGCTCGGTGGAGCCAAAACACATACCACTGTGTCAGGTTAGTTTGCATGTCAAAGCTTTTCTTACTCCTGATTTTCTTGTTTTGTTACAGAGTTGATGGTGCTGTTGTCACACAGATGTTCGGCTGTGGTAGCCATCTTGCCTTTTGGCTCTGTAACAGTTGCATCCCAGTGGCCATATTTGTAAAACTGGTCACTGATCACTGGTCATCAACAGTATCTGAGATTGGTTTCCATGTGACTTAAATTGAACTATTTGAGTCTAAAAAGTGTCTCGTGTTGCTCACAGGAGTGGCTCACCATGCTTTCGATAATGACGTTGAAGCCTTGCTCAACTTGCGAGAGTTCTTCAACTTCCTGCCGCTGAGCAACCAGGACCCCGCCCCCATCAGGGAGTGCCATGACAGCAGGTTACCAGTCACCTCGACCTCCACTTCACAGAACAACCAATCACCTGATATTAACGAGAGAATACAGTTTTCATTTCAACACATGTCTGACATCTCGTCCCTCTTTCAGTGATCGTTCGATACCTGCATTGGACACCATCGTCCCGTTTGAGACGACTAAAGCCTATGACATGTTGGACATCGTTCAGGCAGTACGTGCACACACACTCTACTGTGTTCAACCACATCTCATCTAATATCTGCAAGTAGTGAAAGTTTCCTTTCTTAATGCATTTGTGTAGATCGTGGATGAGAGCGACTTCTTTGAGATCATGCCCAACTACGCCAAAAACATTGTGGTGGGATTTGCCCGCATGAATGGACGCACTGTAGGCATTGTGGGTAACCAGCCCAAGGTGGCTTCTGGTGAGTAAAACAATTGATTATGTAAATAAGGTAATTTTCATTCTGTGTTTTCGTCTCAGTGTTCACTTCCTAATTCCTGTCTCGTCTATCAGGTTGTTTGGACATCAACTCTTCAGTGAAGGGAGCCCGCTTCGTACGCTTCTGTGATGCTTTCAATATTCCCATCATCACCTTTGTGGATGTGCCGGGCTTCCTGCCAGGTATTTGAAACTCTCACAGTGCATATACACTGGCTGCGAGGAGTGATCCAGCGATTGGCCATACTCTAGTTTACATCTTTATCAGGTTAGGGTATTGAGCTGTGATTCTCTTGTGAGTCTCGCTGCTGCCATAAATAATACAAGAATGTTTCTGTCTGCCTTGTTGAGCTCCCAGATGGAACAATCCACCTGCACAACAAGCAGGAAATGATTTAGCTGCCTGCTCAGGGAGAAGAGATAAGAAGCTCATACAGTATTAGTAAATGCACACTACTGGAACAGGTTTTAATACAGGATAAAGGCAGGTGTCTATCTCAAGAATGTTGGCTAACCTGGCTTTAATATTTATTAAACACACGAGCCAGAAACAGGGTTACTCTACGTGTAAACAGAAATTCTCCTTGCATTGAAATGTAGCCACTGTCACATTCAACAATGCACGCTAACATCTGTTATAACTGCTGTGATGGTCATCAACAGGTACCGCGCAGGAGTATGGAGGCATCATCAGACACGGAGCCAAACTGCTGTACGCCTTTGCAGAAGCCACTGTTCCAAAAATCACAATCATCACAAGAAAGGTGTGTGGACAAAATGAGAAAAGATAGACGTGGGAATGCTCAAGTTCAAGTTTGCCGAAACAGCAATAAGCATCTGTAGCGCCTCACCCAAGCCTATGGCATTTTACATTGTATAGATTAGCCTAGCAGCTAGCGATCTTTTCCTCTTCTCCTATAAAGCCAGGGACAACAGCAACATTTAACAAAGGTAACGGCACACAGTTTGGCTCCATTATAACTCACAAGATTTGCGGACAAAACAACTGACATACTAAACACGTTTTCCAAATGAATACAACATGCTAACGTTATTAGCGTCAGCCTATGGCATTTTACATTGTATAAATTAGCCTAGCTGCGAGTGGATATTTCCTCTGCTCATATGAAACCTGGATAAATCCTGAAGTATAAATCCCTGAAGGATAAATCACACACAATACTTAAAATGCAATTACAATTTATAGTTTCTTATCTGTGAAATTTAAGTAAATAAGAGCTTCGAAGGTCACCACAAAAACACCAAAATGCAATGTGCTCTACGTCACCTCCTCTCTTTGGTCCACTGGATAGTCTGTTTGCATTTCCCACTGCAAGTGAACTGCACCAGGGTTCATTGCAAGTGGTCCGCACCAGAGTTGAGCGTTCACACCACTCCGAATGAATCAAACTATCCGTGGAAGCTGACCAGGGTTTGTTTAAAGCGGACCAAATAGCGCCGGTGTGAATGCGTCCTAAAATGTGACGGAACTGTTGTAGTTTTAAAGAAACATTTAAACTTGGTCAAAAGCTGATGTTAGAATGAAACAAGCTAAGTGAATAACCCCAGTGACTATAACTTAACACTTCTTGCAGAAAAAACAACAGTAAAAGCCACTATAAACCTCTTTACTGGAGGACTTCAGAGCAGCTGCTCTTAGTGCTGAGTTCACTTTAAAAAGAAGCATTACAATATCAGCGCTTACGCTTTTAATCTCTACTTGACATATTTTCCATTTTCTATATGAGGGGAAAACTCAGAATAAATGTACACTGTGTACTTGGAGATAAGACATATGACTCAGTGTGTGTCTGTGTGCCCCAGGCTTACGGGGGAGCCTACGATGTGATGAGCTCCAAACACTTGAGAGGAGACGTGAACTACGCCTGGCCCACAGCTGAGGTTGCAGTCATGGGTGCCAAGGTACAAACACACTTTTTTTTCTGTTTATATCTCTTAATCTCTCTCTTTTATTTGTTTTGACAATAGTCTGTTTCTCTCTTTCTCTCTCAGGGTGCTGTTCAGATTATCTTCAGAGGAAAGGAGAACCAGGCGGAGGCCGAGGCTGAATACGTGGAGAAGTTCGCCAACCCCTTCCCAGCTGCTGTTAGAGGTGAGCTTTGTTACTGTTTTATAGCTCTACAAAATCTGCTGCGCTAATGCTAATGTGTGCACTTAAAGGTACAGTTCACTCCAGAATCAACGATGGTACTCGGCTTGTGGTGCTCAGTGCGCCAAATTAAAGAAACGACAGCCGACAGATATCTTTTTCTTCTTCTGTAAATATTCAGTCTGACAAGCACTGAAAAGTTGATCATGTTAGTGCAGGGCTACCCAGAGCTTTACATCTGTCCCACGGACGATAGGCCTACACACTTGGAAATTTAATTTCCAGGGCTGGTACCTGTGGTTATTCCACAGGCTAGTTAATAACATGTGGGGCAGGAAATCCAAAGTGTGGGATCATTTTGAGAAGGTGAAGGACCAACCCAAGGTGATATGTAAACTCATCTTCATTGGTCCACTACAAACATGACGTATCATGTGAAACATGGAAGTAGCTACATGCCCATTAGCCCACAGCGTCATTAACAGGCGGCTCGCTCAGTGTGTGACGTGCACTTGTAGATAAAATATAGGCCTATATTAATGAAGGTTCATTAGTACGGTTTGTATTTCTCTGTAATGTAGCACAGTGTTAACAATGTTACTGAGACTATTCTTTCTCACACCTTCAACTCAAACCACCAAAATATATCATTTCATCATTAAATTAATATCATAAACATGCGGGTGACTAGTCGACTAATGGGCCTAACTGGTCGACCAGGAAAACTCTTAGTCAGGGGCAGCCTTAATAAATAGCAGTATTTTTAATTTTGGGGTGAACCATCCATTTAAAGTCCATACACCAGTGTAATGCATTCTACACTTAAGTCTCTTACCGGCCAACTCTTTGCTTTAGGTTTTGTGGATGACATCATCGAGCCATCGACCACACGCAAGAGGATCTGCAGAGACCTGGAGGTGCTGGCCAGCAAGAAGCAGGTCAACCCCTGGAAGAAACACGCCAACATTCCTCTGTAAAACACCCAAACTGTTTCCACATTAACACTATCTGAAGGCACTCGCTGTGGGATTCCCCTGATATGGACTTTGCATTCAGGTGATCTGCAGTGGTCATGCTGTGATGACGACTTGGGTAGTCTTCCAAACATGTTTGTTTTGTCATTTGTCCACTGAAAGCAGCACATAAAGACAGACTTCCTGATTTTATAAGTGTCTAATAGCAGCCCCAAATTTGAGCCCTTCAGCTCTTTGATTATGATTTGAACTATCAACTGTGTTAAAACATAAACCATGAAATTTGGGAGAAGTGTATCTTCACAACTTTGCCACTGATATGGAAGACGTTAGGAGGAAAATCCTCACACATTTTACAGTACCTGAACAGAATGATAGTGTTCACACAAAGTTACTGTAATTTTCATTTCAGCAGTGGCCATATTGGTCACTACTGATGATTTTACATTTTAAAAACATGTATCTGAACAGATAGATTACACATCACTGATAAAACCACAGGCAACTAACTGACATGATGGTATTATGCAAACATGCTGTAGTCTCTTGCCACGTAGTGTTTCGGAAGTTTAGTTGAGGTGTCTTGTGTGTTCAGTAGTTTGCGCTTTCAGATGCACTCCCTGTGTTTGATGTCCTCCGTTTAGGGTCAAGAAAAAGTCATCCTTACAACCTGGAACTGTGCCTTTCCTCTGTGGCAGGCTCTGCTCTGCCATTTGTAAAATAAATCATGGACTCCATACCATGTGTGTGTTCTTGACTTCTACCAACACAACAGTTTGTCTGTAGTCAATCTACTTTTAAAATAAAAATAGGTGGAAGATCCCCATAGTACTGGTTTTAAAGATAATCTAGTGTGATGGGTTCACACCAGCTGTGACACTAAATCAGTGTGTATGATGAAATGGAGCACAAGACAGTGGAGAAGTGTATTTGGCCGAACAGTTGAACTGTGCAGGATTTATTTTTATTTTATTGTCCTCAATAGTGCCGGATCAGTGAACGGGATTGATTGAAACTGAGATACAGTGATCTGCAACTTAAAAATGAATGTGAGCCAGGACCGTTAGACAGGTGAAGTCCCTCCTCTCCTGGCGTGCCCCATGGGATCTACAGTGGTGTGTGAAAGTGTTTGCCTCCTTCCTGATTTCTTCTTTTTTTTCCATGTTTGTCACACTTAAATGTTTCAGATCAAACAAATTTAAATGTTAGTCAAAGATAACACAAGTAAACACAAAATGCAGTTTTCAATGAAGGTTTTTATTAAGTCTTTTACAGCGCAGAGGAGGAATTTTGGCCCACTCATCTTTGCAGAATTGTTGTCATTCAGCCACATTGGAGGGTTTTCGAGCATGAACCGCCTTTTTAAGGTCATGCCACAGCATCTCAATAGGATTCAGGACTTTGACTAGGCCACTCTAAAGTCTTCATTTTGTTTTTCTTCAGCCATTCAGAGGTGGACTTGCTGGTGTGTTTTGGATCACTGTCCTGCTGCAGAACCCAAGTTCGCTTCAGCTTGAGGTCACGAACAGATGAAGACAGCAGAATTCATGGTTCCATTTATCACAGCAAGTCTTCCAGGTCCTGAAGCAGCAAAGCAGCCCCAGACCACCACACTACCACCACCATATTCTACTGTTGGTATGATGTTCTTTTTCTGAAATGCGGTGTTACCTTTACGTCAGATGTAATGAGACACACACCATCCAAAAAGTGTTTTCTGGCAAAAATGAGATGAGCCTTGATGTTTCTCTTGCTCAGCAGTGGTTTTCGTCTTGGAACTCTGCAATGCAGGCCATTTTTGCCCGGTCTCTTTCTTATGGCGGAGTCATGAACACTGACCTTAACTGAGGCAAGTGAGGCCTGCAGTTCTTTGGATGTTGTTGTGGGGTCTTCTGTGACCTCTTGGATGAGTCGTCGCTGCGCTCTTGGGGTAATTTTGGTCGGCCGGCCACTCCTGGGAAGGTTCACCTCTGTTCCATGTTTTCACCATTTGTGGATGATGGCTCTCACTGTGGTTCGCTGGAGTCACAAAGCTTTAGAAATGGCTTTATAACCTTTTCCAGACTGATAGATCTCAATTACTTTCTTTCTCATTTGTTCCTGAATTTCTTTGGATCTCAGCATGATGTCTAGCTTTTGAGGATCTTTTGGTCTGCTTCACTTTGTCAGGCAGGTCCTGTTTAAGTGATTTCTTGATTGAGAACAGGTGTGGCAGTAATCAGACCTGGGTGTGGATAGAGAAATTGAACTCAGGTGTGACAAACCAGTTATGTTTTAACACTTTTTCGCACAGGGCCATGTAGGTTAGGATTTTGTTTTCCCTTAATAATAAAAACCTTCATTTAAAAACTGCATTTTGTGTTTACTTGTGTTATCTTTGACTAAAATTTTAATTTGTTTGATGATCTGAAACATTTAAGTGTGACAAACATGAAAAAAAAAAGAAATCAGGAAGGAGGCAAACACTTTTTCATATCACTGTAATTTCAGAAAAAAACATGTACAATAATCATCAGCGGAGAGAGACAAATAATTTTGGATCCCTTTTAAATTGTGCCATGAAGTACACATGATGTTTGTCAATTTAAAAGATAATTTTTCAAGACAACAATGTCCGAATTTGGGAATAAGTTTGTTGTTGTACTGTGAAGTTTTGTGTGAAACAGCTCATTAACTACATCTTGTCTCACACAACATACGTCACCTACAGCCACTAGCTAACTTAGCTATGTTCTCTGTACAAATGTCACGATACCTTTCGTGATGTGTTTCATCCAGCGACTCATCCAGGAAGCTCAAAAATAGCAAATCCCTGTTGCTCTGAAATATATCCACCATGGGACCTTATGTCTGAAGAAAATACGCACTGCAGTCAGCTGGCCTTTTTCACAAAGAACATTTCAACATGTGGGAACAACACAGGTGTAAATAATGAAATGATTGATGGCTGAGTTCCATTTAGTTTCTTTGATTTCAGGACCCTTGTATCCTGCATGCTTGTTCACTGTCTCTCACTGAGCGCTTGAGTACAACAGAGCTATTGTTAGAATAACACCTGTGCTTTTCCTCCTGGGTCGTGTCAAAACGTCTGCTGTGAAGAAACATCTATGGTAGGGATAGTCAACTTTCTTTGCCCAGGGGCCACTAGCCAACAAGTTTAAAGGAGAAGTCCAGTATTTTGCACTTTGAGCCCCATTCCTGGTTGTTTATGATGAAATAGAGTGGTTAAGACCAAAATCTTGACGATTGCTCCTTCTCTGACAATTTGAGAGAATTTGGCTTTCCCCTGCCTGGCTTAACAATGCTGTCTATGGCCATGTGTAAATCTGTCCTAAAACCACCTTAAACGTTGGTTTTCAAAGCCATGAAACTCACCCAGTGGTCAGTGGTGTTCCTTGATGTTCCCACATAAAAATCGTAGCAAACTGTGGTTTCCATCCGTGTTTTCTATTCATCTGGATTGTGGAACTATTTTTTCAGCTGCCTCACACCCGTGTGTAAACTTCCGCCTGATCGTTGGTTTGACCCTGAAGCGTTATACACTCCAGCCCACTTGATGGCGATAATGCTCCTTTACGTGAGTGTCGCCGACCGGCAGGAAACCATTGCAATGTAATGGGACACAGAAAGAAGCAGAAGAAGAAGGCTGGCGTTGTGTTCAAAGGCATCGTACTGCGAAGGTTGTTTACAAGCGAGTAATAATGGGCAAGTTTTGTGTGGTCAGCGACTGCAGGAGAATTCCTCCGAAGAGGAGGAGCGCACACAGCACTGTCGAGCCGGCACTTTGGCTGAGCTAAAAGACTACAATGACTACAACCTTGTCGTAAACAACCCCCTTTCCGTTTCCAGTGGCGGATTACTACCAACGGACAATGAGGCTTCCTATAGGAAATCAATGCATGGACAAAATGTCAAATAAATCATCACGGAAACCACAGTTTGCTACGACTTTTATGTGGGAACATCAAGGAACACCACTGACCACTGGGTGAGTTTTTATGTGGGAACATCAAGGAACACCACTGACCACTGGGTGAGTTTCATGGCTTTGAAAACCAACGTTTAAGGTGGTTTTAGGACAGATTTACACATGGCCATAGACAGCATTGTTAAGCCAGGCAGGGGAAAGACAAATTCTCTCAAATTGTCAGAGAAGGAGCAATCGTCAAGATTTTGGTCTTAACGACTCTATTTCATCATAAACAATTCCTTCATGTTTATAGTGAACCTCGAGGTGAGATTGTTTTGTAAGCTGTAACAGCTGTTCACAAGGCCCAAAGTGATTTGTCACGCATTACACAGTCCACTTTAAAAACTATGGCAAGGATCAAAGTTGGATTTAACAGCTGTTTTGAACTGCACTGAGGTTGTAAAACAGAGTCACACACAAACGCTGGTCCATAAATCGATTACAGATTTTATTTTATTAGAAAGAATTTAGGTTCACAGAAAAAAAACAGGCTTTTAGAGCATTTTAGGGCAACTGATGTCAACTGCACTGCAGAAAAGATCCAATTGTCTCTGATATTTACAGGAGGACTGCCAAGCCAGCCAAGGGAAAGGTAAATGATTGATTAACCGACGGTGGGTGAACAACGATATGGCTGGAAACATTCAAAACACATTCAAACAAATCTGTCAGACATAGAAATCCGTCACTGTACTGGATTTGAACAATGATAACAATGAATCTGCAACTTCTTGGATCAGTTAACACTGAAGGCGGGTGTGAGAACTCAACTTGAACCGTAAAATGAACGAACCTAAGAGATAATCTGCTGTAATACTGAACTGTGAAACGATTACAATCAGACCATACAGCGCTTAAAAACGGGTTTTCCACAGCAACAATCTGAGCTTGGTAACCGTTAGATATGAGTTACAGGTGTAGGGGGAGGGGCTGGAATATACTGTAAGTATGTAGGCCACAATTTGGCAACAAACAAGATACATATTCAAGAAAAGGCTGTACAAACATCGGACAAAAACAAAAACACACTTGATTTAAAACTTTAGTACTAAAGCTACAGAATTCAAAATATGTTTATTGTCTTTTTTTAAAACTTTTTAACTTCAAAACGCCGTTATTCAAGGGTGTGTGTTTATGTGTGTGTGTGCGCAGAACGTTTCCGAGATCTGAGAGGGTGGAGGCTTCTTTCCGAGGTCGGTCGGGAGGGAGGTGGCTTCGCCGTCAAATGACAACACGTTTCGCTTTGACATCACACACACACACAAGACAGTTACATCACTTCCGCCGAGTCACTCTACAGCTGTTGACCTCAGTGTGCATGTGCGACTACTCAACCATCATCACCACCAACACTTTACACACACACACATCACACACCAGCACCACCACATACAAGGACTCAGATGGCGAACAGAGAGAGGAGGAGGGGTCGGTGGGTGGTAATAAGAGCAAAGATATAGAACACTTAGTATTGAGATCCTCTCTATGCTGGACTGAACCAACAGGTCGAAGTGCGACACCAAAAGAAGGGGGGGCTGTACAGAGTGTTACGCTGCTCTGTGCTGCTGATCGGGAGCAAACAACTGTACATCTGTGTTAACAGGGAACCGTAAAAACTGCGAGTGCTCGTCGGCCGGCAGCAGGATTACTTAGCCAGAGCGCCATCAGAGCTACCGCTAACAAGAGCTAAACCGACAGGCTGGAAAGGAGGAAGAGGAGGAGGAAGGTTTGGAGCAAGACGAAGCTCTTGAATAATCCGGACTAGATTCTGGAGAATATTCTGGATCCTCCGGCCCACCTGAAAGAACAGAGCCGATCCTCGCTTCACACTTCCAGGTGAGATCCAGCCGATGCGGGATCTGTCAGCAGATCCTCTTGACAAACATCCTTCCACCGTGTCTTATAGAAAGAGAAAAGTACTTCAACAATGTTTTTTTCTTCTTCTTAAGAGTTTGATTGGCAGGTTATCTGGGTTAGACGTCCCAAAGCCCCCCTTCTGTTTACTCCTGATGTGGATCCTGGTCTCAGGATCTTTGCCTCTTCCCAGATCAGAACATGGGCATGCTGAAACCCTGGAACGATGAAGAGGAGAACAACAGTCAGACAATTTGTCTAACACTCCAATCGTTAAGTCAGTAAATGGTGAAACATGTCCATCACAATTTCCCAGAGCCCAAATTTGTTGTTTAAAGATATTCAGTTTACTATCGGAGACAATAAAATAAATTTAAAAAACTGCAAATGCTCGCATTTCAGAAGCTGGAAACATGTATTCGCAAATTAATTTCATGTCAATTGACTCATCGTTTAGCTCTACTTACTTTTTTTGACTCAAATCGTCAAGGAATTACGTATTACTCACCGACTCGTCCTCAATCATCGCTGCAGAGTCAAAGAAGTCTGGTCTTAATTCCGCTCGTTCACGTCTGTTCCTCGATGGCGGCTGCGGAGGACAAAAGCCAAAATCAAGACATTTATTCATGAAAATGTTGGATTTTTAAACCAACATTATGTAAGACCTGATATTTTTGTGATTTGGCACCCCTGCTTTTTAGGACTGGTACATTACTGTCCTAATACACACTGCGTCTGCAGGGCTGCAAACTGTTCACACTGTCCTGACGTCAGCTGTAGTTCAGTCAGGACCACTTTAGTCAAAGAAAACTTTTTTTCCATTTGCATTATTATATTTGGCGGTATGGCTCTGTTCTGGGGCCTCTGCCTTTCCTCGGGCCTACACAGAAAGACTAAGGCAGGCAGAGCAGCAGCAAAGACCCCCGGGAACAGAACACAGCAGCATCAATGACAAACAGAATTGACATTGATAAGTCAGACACAGCATGAAAAGGACGAGCTGGGGTGGAGGCGGCTTGCAAAGCAGCTAGCTTATTTGGAGGTTAAAAAGTTGCATCCTGTTATTTTTATTTTGGAATATCACAAATGCGGTGAGGGAAAGTGACGTTACTCACCAGGTCGATCACCATAGTGTCTTCAAACTCCTCGTTCATGTCCTCCAGTTGGCCCCGCGATGACATCATCACATCCTCGAAGATGGGCTCTGCGTCATCCTCCATCAACCCACGCCTGATGGGAAATATCATCAAGAGGAAGACAAAATTAAAATGAAGTAAAATAAAATAAAAAATAGATAAAATGAAATAAAATAAAATAAAATAAAATAAAATAAATACAAAACAAAACAAACAGTTAACTTTTCTGTTCTTTTTTTTGTGGCTGTCTAATTTAATAAACGACTGACATGAAACATGGTGGAGGTAAGAAGTCGGGCTTCCACTTACACAGTCTGCCGGACGCCCTGATTGCTGCGTGACTTGATGTAGTTCATGCCCGTCCGGTCCTTCCTGTTCACCTCCTCCATCTTTTGCTGGCCAAGCCACGACATCTGCATCTGAGGACTGACGACAAACAGAGAGGGTCAACAGACGCCACTTTGATAACTCTTAAGTTTAATATGTATCCTTGAGTGGACAGAAGATGGTGACTGAAACTTATCTCGTCTGTCTCTAAATGAAGAATAAAAATCAGCTGTTAAAGATTCCTGAAGTACTTACTTATCAAGTCACAAACTGTTTTATACACGTATGTATCCGTTTGTGTTTATTTGAATCATGTGTATGCACTCACTTGTGTACGAAGTCGTTTTCTGACCCGGGTTCTGAGTCGGGGTCGGGCATGTGTTCTGCTGGTCTGTTCTCTCTGAGGACTGTTGAGGTGAGCTGAGGAGTCTGCAGCGCTCCCGGTGTCTGAAGTGTGTCATTACGCAACATCCACGAGCCCTCAACACTGCTCTCCTCTGAACAATAACACACACACACACATTCAGATCATCAGAAACAAAAACAGCAGGTCACCATGACCATGTCTCTTTCCTGGAACAGATTAATAAATATGAAACCAAGTAACCCTCACGGCCCGTCTCCTCACCCTCAATGCGTTTCTTGTGTATCGGCGGTCGTCCCTTCTTGCTGCGGACTGAGCCGGCCTTGCTGCTGGAGCCTGATGTGACAGACATGTGGTCCTCGTCTCCTCCCGTCAGCAGGCTGTTCCTGTAGGAGATCAGCGGCAGCCACACGTCCTCCCGACGCTCCGACATCGACTCTGACATGAACTTCTCCAGGTACGAGTGGCTGAGGAGGCGAGTAAGGTGTATTCATTTATTTTACTTATTATTTATTTGAATTACATTCTGAAAGTTTTAAGTGACAGTTTGAGCAATGGGGAAAAGAAGATGAGAGGTAAGACTTACACTGTCTTTTTGTCTTGGCGAATTAGTTTGGAGGAAAATTCACTCAGAACCTCCAGGAAGGCCAGGTTGATGGGAGGAAACTCTGGTCCTCGAGGATTCTGGTACTTAAACGCAAACTCTATTCCATCCCTGTGACGAGACGGAGACGGAGACAGAGGAAGAGGAGACAAGAGAGAGAAACAAGGAAAGAACACAAAGTGAGTGACAGAGACACCAAAAGTGACACAAACAGAAAAACTAGTCCCTCGCTAACAGAAAATATTTCCATCCACTAAAGTCAAACTCTTAACTTTGATGCTGAACGGACTTTTTTTCCAGTAACTTTACCTACAAGCCTTTCACCAGCATATTGTGTTTGTCGTGGTAGGCAAAGTTGCACTGATAAATGGAGGCTGTAGCAATATCAAATACAGATAGGTTGATTAATCCTTTTTTTAAAAAATCCTCAATAACCTCCTAGTTTTTATTTAAAACCTCTAAAAGGTGTATTTCCTATTTTGCTATTTCCTCTGCTATCCTCCTGCTATTTAGGGAGGCCTCATTATGGAAACTTCCTGTCTATCTTATTTCTATTTTAAGAATGTAATTCAGGATTATTAGTTTTACAGAAACATGTGTCCTTAGTTCACTTAGGAAAATCTGATTTTAGGATAGGAATTAAGTTACTACAACACCTTCCTAATTTAGGGATATCCCATGACCCCGTCCCAAGTTGGTTCTTCTTCATCTGCTAACATTCACGTCCTATTACAGCATGTCACTAACTCGGCATGTTCTCCGGAGCCTTTGTGCTCCACTGTCTCGCACGTTCCCACAAACTGTCACTACGCCTGGATGATGTGTGGAGGTTGTGCTGCTGCTATTATTAGTCATACTCCTGCTGTTATTATACACACAGGATTATTATTGTCACATACATATACTATCATATATTAGCATGTACTTACAACATACATGCTTCCAAAACACGGCTATTATTACAATAATATTATCACTAAAATTAATGTTAATGTAGCTACTGTCGTTACCGTCTGTCCTGCATCTCTGTATCTGTCTCTGTCTCTATGTATCACTGAGTCATATGGATTACTGTACATGTACTATGCTGATCTGTTCTGTACACACGACACCTGTCTGTCCTGGAGGAGGTCCTGAGGTTTCTACCATTTTTATTTCCCTGTTAAAGGGTTTTTTTTGGGGGAGTTTTTCCTTATCCGCTGTGAGGGTCCAAAGGACAGAAGGATGTCGTATGCTGTAAAGCCTCTGAGGCAAATTGTAATTTGTGATATTGGACTTTATAATTGAAACTGAACTGAACTGAATGTTAGTCAAAACCGCCAAATAACTGCCTAAATGGCAGCAGCACCGTAGTTAGGTCTGTACGACAATGACGGTGAAGATGGGGGACATCATCAGCACCGAAACATAATGATTGAAAGGCTGCTCAAACTATATGATGATGCTCTAACTGCCCCGGACTGAGTATTAATGAATACGTATTGATTGCAAAAATGACTGATTTAAATCTGATTGCCGTGCTGTGCCAGCTCTGGAGTGCCCTACGAGGAGGTTTGGGGCTCTGCCAGGGGTCGGACGGACACCAAATGCACTCTTTTTCCAAAAGGTGATTTTTCAGACTGAAGTTCCTGTGGTGTGTAAAGGCTAAACCTAGATACAGGTGTGACAGGGCAAATTTACAGCTATAGTTAGGATTTCTTAAGTCAAGATAGGAGGTCTGAGAAAGGATAGGACACATCCATGAGTTTAGGGAGTGCTTCTGTAATAGGACTTTAGGATTCTTCCTCCTTAGGACATTTTTCTGTGATGAGTTGCATTTCAGAATGCACGACTAGTTAGCGAAGCCACCTGCAAACTCTCTAACCCCCTCATGATCCTTTAACTCATTTAACGTTTCTAAATCGCTCTGAATGTCCTCCTTGTCTGGTCACAGCTGTGAGCCCTGTCTAGCGCCCCCTAGGGAACACAGGATAGTCTTACTTGTGCAGCGTGGCGACAGCCTCTCTGGTCTTGATCTGATCCAGGCCGAAGGTGAGGGCGAAGCGTCGGGCCAGCTCCTTGATGCCGCTGACGTGAGACGATGTTCGGTCCAGGTTGGGCCCCTGGTCCTGCAGCAGCTCGTTGAACAGCTGCAACACACAAGTTGACAAAATGTTAACGGGTGCGTTAACATGTCAACTGTCATAACTTAAAGAATGCAAAATTTTAAGCCAGGGAGCTGTGCATGAAGCTCGTATTGGTGCGTCATCGACGCCTCACCTGCTGCAGGCTGAGAATGAGCGTCTTGGCGCAGAGGATCTTGTCCGTCTGTCTGGTTTTACTCAGAGTCTCCTTGATGATGTCGCCGTAGTCATTATAATACTGAGGCAGAGAAACAAGGCAGTTAAAAACATGTGAGATGACACAGTTTAGCGCATTTATTTTCACATCGTCTTCACATTTAAATCGACAAAGGCAATCAAAACCAGAATTTCTGTGAAGGAAAGTTGCTACTTGTGTCGAGTACAGATGAACAGTCACCTTCATGTAGTGTTTGAAGATGTCTGCAGCAGCGGGCATGTCTACGATGTCGTAGATGATGAGTTTGCAGAAAGCTGCAAGCAGATTTCTCCTTTTGTGGAGAGCCTCGATCTTGTTGGCCTCGTCCTCCTCGTCTCCCTCTGCAGGCGGACAGAGAAATGAAGAGGAGGAGAAAAGAAGAAAAGACAAATATCAAATGAATGAGGGCATTTTGTTGTTCTTCTTTTCGAGCTGTCTTCAAGCTCATCTCATTCCTATCTAATTCCTAAAACAAGGTGCTTGGACCTAAAACAGTGTCCAGGAGAAAATGTCTCACCCATGCTCTGACTCTCATCGTCCTGGTCGATGAAGACGTGGTCCAGGACGAAGTTGAGCAGCTCGTTCTGCAGAGTGCTGTCTGGGTTGAAGACCAGCGGCTGGAGGCCCTCCCTGCCGCCGGAAACCAGCTGGTGACTGAAGATCATCAGCAGGTCGCAGAGAAGCATGAACGCCTGAACAAGAGGAACGAATGAGGAGTTAGGATTTGATGAGAAAGGGTTGCAAGTTCTTTTACAACAAAACTTAAGACTGACTGTGATAACAGAAATCATTAGTCTGCTCATTTTAGATTCCCAAGGGGCGTTATCAACAAGTTAGCAACATGTGACGGAGCAGTGAGCGACCATTGACCAGGTCCGTCCAGTCTAGATGGCCAATCACAACACAGCAGGGTGGGACTTAGCAACTTAGAAATTCTGTCGTAAGTACAGCAACCACATCTCAAGAAAAGCTTTAAGTGCAGTTGATTATTTCTCTTTTAATGAAAATATACAGTCCAGTTTGTTCAATAATGACGCAATAGCATAACTCAGGAAGTAACTAAGGTTTAATCAGCAGGTTACACCATGGCATCACATCACTGAATAAGGACACTACAGACTAGGTGAAACAATGATGGGAAAACAAGCTGGGTGGTAAAATAACTGAGGACATGTGGTAACACAGCTGACCTCCACTAACTCCCGGACCTGGAGAGACTTCTGGAAAAACCTGATTCACTTTTTCATTACGCCCAAACAAAAGTCCAAACAAACTGCATGGTTTGGTCATGCCCATATTTTCTGGTCTTGTCCTTCTATTCAGACTTTCTGGAAGGACGTAGCAACAATCATTTCAAAAACTTTGGCTTTTAGTACCAGCGCAACACTCACATCCTTTTTTCTCAGACACATCCCTGATGGACTGAGTAAAGATAATATCTATCTAATAAAGATCTTGCTGGCAGCAAGTAAGAAGGATGTTACAAAATACTGGCTCCAGAAAAACTTCCGCCCTGCTAGTCTCTTTATTAATACTGTTTAACACTTCCACCCTTTGAACAGATGAGTCACTCCATACGACTTCAAAAAGAATTGGGAGAAAACCAAACATGCATAAAAACATATACCACACCTTACTTTAAACTATAAAAATCTGCCATGTTTTTGTAAGCATCCCATGACCTCATATTTGTATTTCTTTCCCAGTGTACTGCTTCCTCTTTCTTTTCTCGTGTTCCCATACTCATTGAAAATAAATAAATAAATAAATAAAATAACGATGCAATGGCGGCTTCAACATGTTTTCAAAAATGCCTCAACAGCGCTCCTTTTTACTGTCTTTGTCTTAAACATTCCCCCTTTCAGATAGAAGTTGTGACTGGCCACTGGAAATCCGTCCAGTGCTGAGTGGGACAAGATTAGACTGACTAAACAACTAAAAAATGAGCTTGGAGATTCACCTGGGGGTCCAGATCTCTCCTTAGTAATTAATTTAAGGTCCACACAGTTTAATATATTCAGCATCATACCTGTGTTTGGCCATGTCGTTGAGCTAGTTTGCTGTCTCTGTTAAGCAGCTGTCTGTTATCCACTTACTCCACAGCAGGAAATAGCACTTCAAAATAAAAGCTTTGTGCCAGAAATTCACCGTATGTTAAAATTAAATGTGTTTTTTACAAACTTGACAAGTTTGCAAGTCACTGGTGGTTCACTGAAAACGGACCCGTGACCCACCAGTTGGGAACTTCTGTTTTAGACCATCGAAATAAATCAATCTGTGTGTTTAATTAAAAACAATTCCATTTCAAAAACAACAAATATCTTAATATGAGAAATGACATAATGTTCAGCTGATTTTTTTGACAAGCTGTCACAACACGTCACACACTGTGACACTGACATCTCATTTGTTACAGAGACTGTCACATCAGGTGTGTGCTGTTACCTGTTCTTTGACCGGTGTGTTGACGTTGGACAGGCACTGCTGGCACACAGCCAGGAAAGACTTCACCACTCTCCTGAGCGCCACCAGGTCATCCTGCACACACACACACACACACACACGCACACACGCACACACACACACGCGCACACACACACACACACACAAACACACCCCATTAGCCAAGCGTCACAAATAATGAGCACTTTAACGGAAATCGATATTAAACAGCAGTATCAGTCAGGCTGCACCAATGAAGTGATCAAACTTTAATGGTCCCAATAAATCACTGACCGACTTCACTGCGGCAGAAGAATCAATACACACTGTGGTGATGCTGGTGGAGTCTGTCAGAGGGCTCAGACGGCTAATGATGATCGAGTTTGATTTATTTTTGTATTCCTGACACACTGTCAGCCCAGGCCTTTTATATCATATATTCTACATCATTTAAATATTAATGGTGAAGAGTGATGTCTTTATAATGTGTTGGACATCAGTAAAAACACACTGTGGTATCTGTATCTGTACCACCAAGACATTTCATAAGACAGGATGTTTTAACTACACGTGTCAGTTGGATGTTAAACTAATACTGGCTGCTTGTTTGAAATGTGGGACTCACTCATGCTGTAGGACTGTAAGTTCAATTTCTTTAAGAAGTGGATCCGATAGATAAATAATCAGGAACAATTTTGACTTTCTATTATTCATTTTAGTTGTTTTTTAAGTAAAAATCCCCAAATTTAAAGGTTCCAGCTTCTCAAATATGATAATTTTAGGCCTCTATGAAAATAACTGAGTATATTGAGGTCTGTTCTACTCAGACTGTTTGTTGCATAAAGCCCTTTTTGCACAGACTAGTATTACCAGGAGACCTGGTGTAGTTTACAAATGCCCTTATTGCATGTATTCGCATGCGATAAGTGAAGTCTGTATTTCACTCTAAGTTACCGACATCATCCCGGAAGTGATGCACACAGTCATTTGAAACTGGGAACACCCTACAGCACCGATCCTGGTGATCCTCTTTTTTAAAATGTGGATTTAAATTGATTCTGCCGCACGTCATCCAGCTCATCATTTTTTGAGATTACACCCTTCTGATGGATTTGAGGTTGCGCTTTCTGCGAATGAGTCTCTGTGCTGTGTCGCGAGATGAGCCTCCTGCACTCAAAATGCTGTCGACCAAAATGCATTTTTTCATCTTAGACACACTGCCCGTGTGCAACCTCTTTTATCTAAACAAGACATCTATCTAAAGAAAAACGTGTTCACGCTTTTATCTCCAGCAGATTTGACTACTGCCATGCCTCGTTCTCGGGCCTCTCAAAGAAATCTTGAAACAAACAGCAGATGATCCAAAATGCAGCAGCATGTTTCATCACCAAGACTAAACACAGAGAAGACATTACTCCGTTCATTTTAAAATTTTGCTTTTAGTTTTTAGATCTCTTAATGGACTGGCTCCTGACTATTTATCTGACATGTTGGTCAAATACAGTCCTTCTAGATCCCTTAGATCCTCTACCTCTGGTTTACTAAATGTCCCCCAGAGTAGAACGACAAAGTACAGTGATGCTGCGTCCTGTGTCTCAGGCCCTCGTCTCTGGAACAGACCTCCAGAGGACGTCAGGCTCTCTGATTCAGTAGACAGCTTCAAATGAAATCTTAAAACCTTATTTTTTAGACTGGCAGGGTCCATAATTCGTGACCAGGAAAAAGGGCAAGGAGAAAACTGAGCTTTGCAATTAATAAATAAATAAATACAACCCGAATTACTGAGATGCCGATGTGCACTGGGACTAATATGACCTCTGTGGTTGGTGAAATACGGTAATTTATTGTAGAATTTTTACTTGACAAATTATGGACATGGCAGATTAGTACAATGTTAAGATCACAGATGGCCGCTGTAATTATTACAAATTAGTAAAGGTCCCCAGGTAATACTAGTCCCAGGCAAACAGGGATTGTGTCAAGTTAGGCTGTAAGAAACAACAACAATGACCAAAAGCTGGAGTCAGATTCCTCGTATGTATACGCATAATTGGTCAATAAAGACGAGTCTGATTGTGGGCGTTTTCCCCTGCTGTGTTGTCTGAATGCCTTTTTATGTGTTCTGTAAAGCCCTCTGATTTGCTTTGTTGTATAAAGGTGATTTACAAACAAACCTGCCTTGGGATTACAGACTAAACTAGACTTTAATTGCAGCTGGAGTTAATAATGAAGAATTAAGTGGCATATAATGGGTCCACATGGGGAATCTTCACTGCTGAACCTACTGAGCTAAAACAACATAAAACACTGTGTTGTTGGAAACAAGTGAAATGTTTCCCAGCAGTGGATTTTGAGTTAAACTGTTTTGGAGGTTTGGGGCTTCAGTCCATCACAGCTTTGGGATCTGACTCCTCTGTGTGGTGCTTAAGTGTTAAATGAGATCGATCGGGGGGGTAAGCCCCTGAGTTGGAGGTAAGCATCCTGTCCGATGGTGAGATGAATTTTCACACCTAAGCTGCTCCTCTCTGCAGAGATACAGATAAGCTGCTGTCCCTCTGCGCCGCTGATGCTCAGGCACGGCGGTCTTAACTCTGAGCCCCCTGACTGAAGATAAACCTGGGATCTGAGAGTGTCAAAGCTCTGTCAGTGAGGTGAGTGCGGCACCTTGCTGGGAGCCCCCTCCGTGATTTTGACCAGCTGCCAGAGGATGGAATAGTGGGAGCACTGCAGGGCCTGGACGGCTATCTGCTCTGGCATGGAGCCCTGCTCGATGCCCGCCTTCAGCAGCCGGTAGCAGTTCCCAAATAAATCCCACCGCGTCAAGTCGTGGGCACTGAGGCGGGAAACAAGAGGAAAACACATTAGATTACACAGAGTCAGTCTCTAGTCTCCAATTCTCTGGCTCCAGTTCACATTAGTCAGAGTTTGATGCTTTTATTTGTCTTATCTGAAGGTAAACTGAATGTCTTCAGGGTTTAGAGGGATATACTTGACTTAGCCTTTGACTTGAAGACATGTTTTGCTATTTCCTGATCTTCTGATAAAGACAGAATTGAAATAAATAAATCAGTAATGACAATAAAAGTTATCTGCAGCCCTGAACAGATGGAAAGCGAGGTGAAAAGAGAGTCTTACTTGTGGAAGGCTGTGAGCCTCTTGAGCGTGGATAAAACATTGTAGATATCGTCATCATCGGCCTCCTCAGCCTGCAGAATAACAAACACCGGTTAGTGCACAAAGATTAGACTAAAGTTTTGAGACTCACCTCAGCACCAACCATCGACAGAACACTGACATGTTCACGACTCCACACACTTCAATATTTCCTGTTTCTAAAAGCAAACACCTTCTGTGAGTAAGTAATATGTTTTTTTTTCATTTGTATTTTTGTGGCTATATTTGGGTCTGACAGGAGTTGTTTTTGATACTGAGTGAAGAGCAGGGCTGTTTGACTACATTGTTCAGGGGGCTACATTTTCAGTATGCTAAGAGCCAGGAGTCGGATTCTTATTACCTATGTACACTTGACACAACACACCACCACACTTTTAAGACTTCTGTTTTGGCACATTGCAATTTACATTTACCATTACGTTTTATAACCTCTACTTAAAATCACTCTTGTCCTCTCCTCTCTGTGTATACAGCCTACAGGTTGGTCAAAGTCTCACTGCATTTTTGTCATGTGACTGTTGATCTCAGTCAGTAATGGCTTCCCATTGCATTTTTTTTTTAAGGATCTGGTTAATGCGATTAATTTTTGGCAAAATTTTGAATGAGATATCACTGTTTTAAGTTAAGATTTGGTTACATCTCTTAACGGAAGCATTAACCACATACAATGCATTCAAGGACCATCGGAAATTTGAAAATCTGGCGGTAATTTCTGTTTTCATATTTTCTCTCTATGATGAATGGTGTTCATTGTATGTATTGATTTTTTATTATATAAATTATTAGCATTACAAATACAAATTAAACTTCAGGTAGCCTGCTTGGATAATAAAATTTTGTTTTACCAGTCCACTAGATACATTTTACTGCTGCAAAAAATGGCTCAACAGACTGGAAACTTTATCTTATTAGATAAAACAGATGTTGACAGTTTTCTTTCGGGGACATAATTTACTATTGAAAAATAAAGGTAATAAATCACAATATATTTCAATGCAATACTCAGCATACGGTAACAAATTCAAAAATCACAATAAAATTGTATCGTGACTTCAGTAGCGTGATAATATATCATGGATCCTCTGGTGATTCCCATCCCTGGAAAACTGTGGCAATCTTTAGAAGACAGCATGTCTTTCAAACCCACTGTCAGGTTGTGGGCTTCAGAGGCAATTAGGCCAGGTGCACAGTAGCTCTCTGCTAGTTTGAAGGATTTATTGTATTATTTGCTTTTTTTTCCTTCTTCTTCAAGTTTCAATTTTATTTATTTACAAACACAATTGATTGGCGGGCCGGTCTGGCTCAATCACAGGCTGGAGTTGGCCCACAGGCCGCCAGTTAAATAGGTGCGGTGTCGTGAGTGACTGGAGTTTTAGTGCGCAGCCTCAACCTTTGCTATGGTGTGTATGCCTTACACGCCTTAGTTAATCAGAAGAATTTCTTTTTTGAATTGATTAAGATCTTCATGGGTTTATAAATCAAAGATTTTTTGGCATTTTTCCTATATCTGATAGTGGATTTCCAGAAACGCTCCCCTCACAGACAATCGCACACTTATTTTCACTGGTTCCTTCTGAACCAACACCCGCTACGCTTCCCGTCGTACCTCCTGCAGCAGCTCTTCCACAGAGTGCGCAAAGCGATCCGTCATCTCGTCGATGAGCTGAGAGCGGGCGATGTCCACGCGGTTCATGATGGTGTACTCCTCCGAGCAGAGGATGCTGTAGGTCTTACTGCAGGCCTCGAGCACATCCATCTCAATGTGCTTCTCCACCACCAGCCGGATCTGCTTCAGCAGGGCGTCCAGGTGCTTCTCCATGCGCCCGGCGCTGTACACGTCCAGGTCAAAGAACTGAGGGATCTGCAGCAGGTTGGCTACCTTTTCCGAGTCTGCCTGGTACTGTGGAGAGGAAAATGCAGAGGAGAGAATTAGGTAAAAAGGATACAGAAAAAGCCACAAGCAGACGTACAGAGGCAGAGAAGAGAAAGAGAGACCCATCAATCTCTGTCTCTGTTTCCCAGTTAGCAAAATGGTCGATTACATTTGAATTATTTGGCCAGCGCACTTGTCAAGAGTGGCATACATTCAATAACACTTCTCATGACTCCATAAGTATCACCCTGATCGATTGTTTCGACAAACAGATCAGTCACCCAGCCCGTTCATTAATCAGTGTCGCCTGCCTCTCTGTTGCTGGCGCTGTGCAGGCTGCAGGCCGGACCTCAGGAAGGTCTTACCTTGGACAGCAGCATGGGCAGAGCCATGATGAAGTGCTCTGTCAGTTTGTTTTTATCGTCTATCTGGGTCTTCCTCTCCTTTGCTGTCAGCACCTGGACAAGCAGACACAAAACTTGAGGTCAGATGTTGAAGCAGGCATAAAAAGAGGCGGAAAAAAGGATGACAAGATGGAATACTCTGTCCTCCATCCATCCATCATGACCAAAAAGTTATTCCAAACCCGTAATAAACTAATGAATAATGATACTCTGCAGCTTGATGTCTTGTCAAACATAGAGTACACAGTCTTAAAACATAGCCATGTCAACATCTTATATTCTTCAGATCTAAATCTAGACAGATTACCTCTCTACACACTGGGCTCATAGCATCCATCTGCTTTCCTGTCTCTTCAGTCTCACCTTCTACTCCACTCGTGTACCATTCAAAGTGAGTGCTGAAAGTATGGAGTGTTTATTTGACCTACCCGTTTGCCGGTGCCTCTGCCAACAGGTGGGTGTGCCTCTGCTGCCTGTCGGATGGTGCACACTGTCAGCTCTATCAGTGCGCTCTCCTGCCTGTCTGACAACACTGCAGGGACAGATAGAGAGGGAGAGTAAGATAGAGATGGATACAAGAGAGGAGTGAGAGAAACAAATGGGGAGACAAAGGGGGAAACAGATTGTCAGCGAGGATCAGGGATGCAGAGAGGGATAAAAAAAGAGAGACCACATGTTTCAGTGAGGTTTTTGGCTTGGTGTGAGGTAACCTGCAGCCATTTCGCAGGCTAAAAGAGAGCACAGAACAGTGTGTGTGTGTGTGTGTCTCACCTTCCTCTCCCTGCACAGGCTCCTCCAGCAGAAGTTCGGTCATACACTCCCAGTCTTTCAGCAGCTCCTGAGAGCTTTCCCACAACGAGTCCACCAGGTAGGCTGCATGCTCATGGAGCTACACACAAAAAGACACTTACATGATCAGGTTTTGCAGGCAATGTGTGAAATCTGCTGTGATCCATAACTTTCGATCGACTACAAAAATTGTGACATTTCATATTTGCAGAGCGAAATGTCAAACAATCCAGCAACTCAACTGTAACACATTATTTACTTTACTGCCAATGTAAACAAGGAAAGGATGACTTGATAATTGTTTTTTGATTATTAGTATGGAGCAGGGATTCTCAGATTCAGATTCAGATTCAGATTTCTAGTATTTCGCTTTTATGATAAAACATAAAAACAAAATACTGTTTCTCATCTAAAAACCAGCAAAATTTAAAGTTCTCAGTGCACTAAAATTATTAAATTCATAAATAGATAAGAGCAGTGGATGCTACTGAACCGTCTCCCTGACAAGAGGAGAAAAGTTTTGATGTCTGAGTGCCAATTTAGGAAGCCAGCATGATTGAGGGCCACACAGGAAAAGTGCACACATAAAACATCTTTTCCAAAACACTTCCACATCAAACTTAAAATATACTTATTAAATTACCTATAATCAAAAGTACCTTTGTGCACGCTCTGTATGTTTAATTTATCGTGTGTGAATCATGTGTTACCTCACTCTCCAGAAAGAAGAGCACCAACATGCGGATGAGATTCCCGTTAGGACTGCTCCTCCCTCTGCGCTTAGCCAGCGCTTCTTCTGCCTGCGGATCATGACGACTGAACAACCTGACAGAGACAGAGGGAGGGAGAAAGAGACAGACGTTAGAAACCACTATTAAATGACAAATAAGATCCCTCTAAAGCTCAGCGTTATTTCCAGTCCGCAATATTTGAATATCAATTAAGACAGACGTCAGGATGGACTCACTTCCTGTGCAGGAACTCTCCTGCTGCAACCGCCACCGGTCGGTGGGCGGAGTAAACCAGGTGGTACACATTCTCACAGTCCTCATTGGATAAGGCGTCTTCACTGCCCCTGTGACAGATAATCAAAAAACACAAACATTAAAAAATGAACTCAGTGTCTCCTCAGCATAAATTCAAGAGTATGAGAATAAAAAACTAATGATGTCAGACTTTTTTCAACTGAACAAAGGCGAAAAGCATTGAAGTTACTCACTGCAGGATGAGTGTGACCAGTCTGATGGCCTCCACAGCCACATCGTACTCCTTATCCAGCGTCATTGATACAATACGATCCTGTCAAGATGAGGTGTTTTACTTTCTATTTTACATGCACAGTGTGAGAACATAAATTGTGAGCTTTGGCTTCACGTTGCTGACAGTTTACTTGTGCAGTGGGAGTTGTAATTAAACAACAACATTTCTAAAACAGGCTCAAATCGTACAGTGTGTGCCCAGCTTAAAGAGCAATCAGGATTGTTGTTTTCACTCTTGCAGGTGTTACCTTGAAGCGGTTGGTGAACAGCTCTAACTTGGGGAACAGCTCTCGGTTTGTGTACAGGTTCTGCAGAGCCTTCAGGCACTTCAGACGCACCTCTCCTTGCTGAAAATGAGAGGGAGAGGGAGTTAAAGCAGATCCTGCTGGGCTTAAGGTCTAACATTCTCTCTTTGGGTAAACATAATCAGTCCTACTGAATCAAGCCAGCAGTGGTGCACCAAAGCATGAAACAAGTGTTGAAGAACGGTGAGAAAACAACAACTGAACAGTCAGGTGCTTTTATGAGTTTGTGCTTACCCTATCATGTAGTGTCCAACCAACATATTTCAGGTAACTATCATTAAGAAAAGCGTCGCTGTACATCTTCATCCATACTCCAATCTCCTCAATACAGATGGCTCGGATTTCAGCAATTGCATCCCTAGAAAAAAAAGAGTACAATCATGACCATCATTATTATTATTTATGTAACAAACAAAGCTGGAAAACACATCTGACCAATATGAATCACGCCATTATCATTAGGACTTACAGTACGCTGTTAAGCATCACTACAACCATATTTCAAATAGCAATAATCACATCAACAAACACAAGATGTACCTGTAGCGATGCACAAAGATTCCCTTGAAGATGGAGTTCATCATATTCTCTATTTCATCTTGGTTTTCTTGAAGCTGCAAAGACAAAACAGAGTTTTAGATAAGATCATTTGTGGACAGGACACATTCACAAACATTTTGATATATAACACAGCATTGCAACAGGCTGAACTGCGATGACAGCTGTTTGCTCGTAATTAACAGAACACACCATGATGCATTACAGCGTGTCTACAGATATAGCCAAGTTAAATTTAAGACTTTTTAAGACCTTACTACCACCTTATGTGAAATTAAGGGTCTGTCAGGCTGGAGAAATGTTTGCAGTAATGAGACAGAAAATATTTAAGACCCACTGAATCTGAATTTAAGGCCTTATATTAAGAAAACGTAGTTTAAGACCTTTTAAGACTGTTTAAGGACATGTAGACACCATGTGCACTTAGACACACTGCAAGCTTTAGTGCTGAATTCAGATTTAATGCTCGGATCTAATTTTTGATAACAAGAATGGCTTTTTGTGGCGTAATGGTTCCTACTTGTTTGATGGAGATATGTAGATTTTGAGTGGAGTCAGGAGTGGGCGGATGAATTCCTGGATTATTACATCCAATATTTCATGGTGTCAAGGGCTACTTTTAATAACTATATCAGTCAGTGCTTCTCTACAAGCAGCAAGATACATAGTTCAGGTGACCGACGTTAATAGTTGCATTAATTCCAACGTGAGTGCTCAAACTGAGGTCGCATTGCAAAAAAAAAAAAAAAAAAAAAATCAGACCTGTATCTGATTAAGGATCACATATGAAAGTGGCCTCATATTTGGTAACAGAATTTAATGCCTGTGAAATATGGCCGTTGGGGAAGGAACTCAGTAAATTCTCATTTTGAAAATGTTACTACGTTTTCCTATGTTTGTAAACAAAACAACAAATTTAAAGTAAAAGTGTGAATTTTCACATTTCCACTGTTATTCCATTTAATCAATTGTTTCACTTTACTTGGTACCTAATTAGTCAAAGCGGGACTTCTGGACAGTGAAACATTAGTGGTGTCCTTCAGCTAAACAGACATGGCTGTCTCGATCAGGAATCCAGTCGAATGCGGCTTGAACCTTGATGTTGTTGTTTTTTTTTTTTTTCAAATTTATTAATCTATGTATGTTTTTGTTTATCTGCTTGTTTGTTTCTTGGCTTGTCTGATTATTTATTTCCTCTGAGCACTTTTTTTTTCTCTTTTTGTGATATATATTTGTAACTTTTTTTTTTTTCATAAATCCTCTGGTTGACAAATAAGAAAGTGGCCTTAAACAAAATTGAAAATTTATATTTCATGTGATCTGTGCTTTTCACACTGTTGTGAAAAAAACAGCTATAAGTCACATATAAGCAAAAAAAAAAAAAAGATTTGGGCCACTTACGCCTGCAGTCTGAACATAGCCTAACTTAAACGACGACTCCAGCTCTACGCATTACAATTATACGAGCAACGAGCTTTAGATTCTAGTATGTAATATCAAATCTGAAGCATCACAACACCAGCTAACCTCCTTCCTCTTCTGTAGCAGCAGTTCCAGCTTCTCATTAGCTCGTTTGCCGGCTATCTTGTTCCTCTCTGCCTCGTACTGTCTCTGGGTGTTGTCCTGGTGAATGCTCAGGTTCAACGCCACGTTCACCAGCGCTGTCATCAGCTTCATCGCTATGTAGACACAAAAACGCACATAAAAGGCTCAGACATAAGTAAACACTCAAATACTTGGACTTTTCCGTACACGCAGACACGCGGGTGTCATTTCTACTGTTAACCTTACTTGTTTTTAACTGCTTCATTATCTTTACAGACACTGCAGCCCTTTATTTCTTGTCATTACCTTCCACTTGTAAGATGTAGCACTCCCAAATAAACACAAGTGGAGTTATCACTCACTGCCGGCCAATGTGGAGACGTGTACCTCATTTAATTACTGCTTAGCAATGTGCTGTACAAATAAAGTCTTGTTGTGATGATAAGAATTGTAGTGGTTCTAATAAACCTGGCGTCGTTACCTGCTAATGTGGAGGTGTGTCTGAAGGCTCGCACTTGAGAGTCTGACAGCCCGGTGAGGAGCGAGATCACTGTGTCCATCATGTACTCGTCGTAGATAATGCTGTACTGACACTGGCGGATCAAGACGCTGATAAACTCGCAGAAATTGTAGCGGAACTTCTTCCACATGGGCCCTGGCATGGTGAGAGGATAATCCCCGCTGTCCTGTTTGCAGAAACACGGTGATCAAAGAGACGTTATCAGTGTTTATCAAAATGATCCCTGGTTCAAGCTGCTGTGCTGCGAAGCATTCATCCAGGTGTTTTTTAGGGGAACAATTTTCACAATAAATAAATAACAGTTGAACAGAAAAAAGTGAGAAATGAAAGCTGGTTTTTAAGGGGTTGAGTGATTCTCATCATTTACAGTGTGATTTAAATCACACTGCACTTACTTCTTTTTGTATTTCCTGTTCAGCCTTTAAAACTTACATTTAATATACAAAAAAACTGTTTTGAGCTGCCTGCAGAGACACAGGATAAAACATCAAATCGACGTGAAGCCTTCATTATCCTGTGGAGGTTTATTCCTGCTATAACCAAAACCTGAGAAGAGTACACACACTGTGCACACACCTTCTGTAGAAAGGCTGATAAACACAGCAATGCAACCACTTGTGTTGGGTTTGTGCAAAAGTAAACACTGTTGGTGTAAAATGTATGCAGAATAAGTGACTATATTTAGGACAAAAATTACTTTTAATTAAGATGAAATCCATTCTGGGCTTCTACACTCAACATTTACAAATGTTTCGACAAAATACTTACTTGGAAAACAGAGTAGCTGTCAGAAAAGACAGTGTATTTCCCCTAACTTCCTTCTTTTGTTCAAATTTCTTTAATTGTTTATTATTATTATTATCATTTATTTATCTCAAATGAAAAATACCCCATGTTTAATTTTGTGTTCCATAATTACACTGTAAAAAGCTGAAAGATGGACTGATATATTAAAGTATATAACTAAAGATGGACTGTGTGCACTGCTGCTGTAAAGTGATCCCAAATAAGGCAAAAGAGTCAGTAAGTTAAACACACAACAATACATTTTTGCAACAAACTGCATGACAACATTTTCACCTTGACATTAATTAACTCTCTGACTGAAACAGACAGTTACCTCATCAAACTCTTCGGTCATCTTGCGGATGATCTCTGCATTCTGCATGTTCCTGAACATCTCGATCCTCACAGTGCCTGTTACACAACAATAATGACAGGATTTAAATCAGATTTAGACTTGACGTTTCAGTAGTTTGACACCTGTACATACAGAATGACTGATTACAGTAAGTGACTATAGCAGTTACACTAAGGGTGCTTTCAGACCTAGAGTTGTCTCCTTTAGTCTAAATCAGGGACTAATGTTGTCCCAAAGTTGTATAATTGCCTAGAGTTGGTTCGCGTTCTCACGGCAGCATTTACAAGCGGACCAGATCAAATGCCTTGTGTGAGAAAGCTGCTCTTGATTGGTCAGAATTTCCATGTGGGAAAAATCCAGGAAGTAAAGAAAACGTTGAAGAAGAGTACACTGTCAAGATAAATGTGACACTTTCTAATGTCACAATGGAGGGACAACTACGCAGGTTGATTTTAGCGCTGCTCATCGTGGACTATATTGCTGTCATTGTTCATTTGAGTCAAAGCATACAGTTTGAAAACGAGGCGCGGCTCCAACTAGAAAACAATGTTTTGATGCATTGGATGTGCTGAATGTGCATATTAAGGCAGTACAGGAGGAGGCGCACATTAATAATCCTCCAGGACTGTAACATGCTCATGTTTAACCCAAACAATGTGTCATGTGACTGCAGTTGGTTCAGATCCAGGTCGGAACACGTTCTCACCACAAACGAACCGCACCAGAGTTCGTTTGTAACCAGACTGAGACCACCTCTTCAAGAGGGTCTCGGTCCTGTTGTTTTGGTGCACACACAAGTGTGAACCGCACTTAAAGGGCAAACGAACTTGAGTTTGATTGAACTGGACCAAACAGGGCAGGTGTGAAAGCACCCTGAAATGCAGCAGCTTCTATAGTCTCACCTTTGCAGCCTGAGCACTGGATGAAAAAGTTGATGAGGTCCAGCAGTGCCAAGTCTCTGTCCTGTTTATACGACTCGATCCACTCGTCCACCACAGACTGTGCACAAACACATATACACAGAAAGAAACACACACAATAACAACAGGGAGATTTTTACATTTTTGCTCCTCCACTGGAAAACTTATGTTACAAATTATAACTTGTTGCACGGGAGAGAAAACACGTTTCAAACAGGAACAGAGGTGCACACTGTTCGTAAAACATAGACAGGTGCCACACTCACAGCATTTCACACAACAGTACAGGGGCTCGACAAACTATAGGTGCAATACATATTTTTTAAAGGCAACAATGTGTGAGACATCAACAGAGACAACTGAGTATCTTTAATTTAACAATGCAAATACTTTAAAGAACTACATTCACCTACCTGCATGGCACTCTTGCCCAGTTTGACCACCTCAAACAGAGTGACGGGGTCTCCGCCGTCTCCATTATGTTGAGCCACACCGTTGGCTTTCCCTCGCCCTCTTGCTATGCCCATAGCCTTGTCCGTTGGTGACTTCCGAGGCTTCTTATTGGACGTCTGCGAGGACAGAGATGTCATACAGGGAAGAAACAAAGAACCCAGATAGAAACAGAGATATATTCAGGTTACAACATACAGACATACACACACTTCAGGTTATAAGTACTTTAGTTTCTCACCTCTTCAAGCAGACATGTCATAGTACAGTCACACACACACTGATTGTTAATGAGGCTTTCCTCACTAATGTCTTTTCTCCTATAACACACACACCACTGACAGACTCATACCGGGGCTTGTTTTCCAGGCCTCCCTCTCTTCTTCTTGCCTTTCACCTCTGGATCTTCCATCTCACTCATGCTCATACTCAAGCCCACCGCGTCTGTCGCCCCAGACTCATTGGACGAGTCCCTGAGAGAGCACAACACAAAAACATGAGACTCCGGAGCACTGCAAATGTTCAGGTCCAAAATGACAAATAAGGGATGAGAGGCAAACCCAAGAGCTTAATGAAGTGAGGAACAAACCTTGACACACTTGTCTGTGCTTTCACATTTTGTACAAAAGGCACAAGTATTTTTAAGCTTGCTCCACTGTATTGTTAATGTATGCAGTTTTCTTTGTCTCTTAATCGTGTGTTTCACTCACTGTAGGACGGGGAGCTCCGAGGTGATCATCCTGGTTAGTGGGGCAGGCGCTGAGGTGTGTAACTCTGTTTGCGAGTGTCTTCAGGACTGAGTGTGTTTCGGTCCAAAGATGGAGGCACTAGACCGCAGCTCGGTTGGGGGGAAAACTTCTGGAAGGGCAGGGAGGAGAGGCTCCAGGACGGACTGCACTCAACTTGCTGGCACTTAACTCTCCTCAGCCCCTGAGGGGAAAAACACAGAGAGAGAATAGAGAAAATGATTATTAAAACATGCATTTAAAATTAGAAGCAGCCATAAATAATACAGGTGCAGCCGTACCTAAGCACGTGCACATGAACAGAAACCTAATTTAGATAACAAAGGGACGTTATTTAAGTGGCAATGAAGGTTCGCCTCAAGTTACTGATGATTTCTTGAATAAAACTGTGCCTAATACCTGCTCTGCATGGCTTTTAACATTAGTTAACACAAGACAGTTTATATGGCGATTAACGGCTCAGTGTCCAAAGTGTCACATTTGTAAAATGTCACTGAGAGCACAGAGAGGGAGAGACAGCTCAATCTTTCACTCAGGCTGTGGAGGTGGAAATGGGGAGAGGAGGACACCAACTGGCCACTTTGAGAACTACAACAGCAAAATATTGAGGAGCGTGTTGTCAGGACTTGTACACAGAAGTGTTGTTGAGCAGTGTCAGAGACACACGTGAAAATTGTTAGAAATAAATCATTGTATATAAACTAAGAAGGTTTCCTTTATTAAATAAGGAGTAACATCAGCTCAAAGTGTGACATTACATCATTTTAAAGTTTTTTTAAAGTCTTATACAGAAGGCAGAGAGGTGCTATGATCTTATACGCTCTGATAATAAAGTGAAATATAGTGTTTGTGGGTCAAAGATTGGAGAGAATATGATTTTCAGAAATCCTTTCCAGCGTTGTGAGAATTCCCAGGTGCCACAAATGATGCAAACTCCCTGAAACAATCACAAAATGTCTCTCAGTCGGAGCTGAGAGAGAGAGGTTAAACTCTCAGTCAGAAGACTGGCAGCTAAGTTAATTACAACTGTAGTTACTGACCTGTTCATATGCTAATGAGAGCAAGGAGCAGAGGAGGAGCAACACCGCTCTTCACCACAAGAGGCAGTATGATCCACAAAGTCCTCTGGCCAAAGACTATCTCCAAACTGCTTAATTGAGTTTTAACTGTGAAAAGTGGGTTTAGAAAAATCACCCAGGACTCATATAACTCACAGCTCAGTCCCAGTCCAGTTCTGTCCACCTACGGCATGATTTAAGAGTGTATTTTCCCCAGAGTGTGTGTGAGTGTATACGTGTGTGTTTGAAAGTAGGTCTGGGCAACAGTAGGGGGCAGGCTAAGAGAGTGTGTATTTAAATACAATCTTCCACACAGTGTTTGTACTGAGGAATAGCATGGGCAGGAGAGCCCCCTGTTTCACCATACTGAACTACACACACATACACACATCCCTCTCACACACATCAATGTCTGGCTCAGTGTTTTCACACAGCCTGGCTGTCATCTGAACAAAACTGTGAGAAAGAGACTCCGGGTGAACGCAGGATTTCAGTCGTCACAACCACAGAGTGTGTTTTCAAAGTTAGTGAACCTGTGCGGCGTTTAGCTGGTTGTAATAATATTTAATAAAATCAGAAGTTGCCCTTCATGCGTCCAGGCTCAAACTTAAATAGGCCGAGCCCACAGGGGCAGAGGGGTCTTAATTAACGGCTGGGATTTGACCCGCTTGCATGCACATGAGCTTCTGATTGATTCTGACACTTGATATTCCAGCTGCACAGACATTAAAGCTACAAAAGGATATAAAGGCCTGATGCTGCTGACGTGGCTGCACATAGAAATGGTGAGGGAAATAACCCTAGTGTATGAGGAGCAGCATTCGAAAACTTGGATGGACAGGGCAGAAAACTTGCAGACGAACACAGACGACAAATCCACCTGCTTTTTTAACATTTTTATATGTGACTTGAAGATGTTGTTCTGCACACGAGTGCTGTGTCAGCATTTGAGGAATATTTAATAAAACGGCAGTGAGACTCACATCTAGGTTAATAAACTCAAAATTAAATAAAAACAGGGTTAAAAAAAGGCTGACATAGCTCAAACTATGCTGGAAGTCACATATACTCTAAAGGGGCTTTCACATCAGGGATCTGAGTACACTTGACCCCAACGTCCAGTTTATTTGATAAGCGTGAACGCTCTGTGTCCCCTTTGAAGGGTGGTCTTGAGTACGGTTCATATGTGCTCCGGTACAGTACACATCTTGTGTGAACATGAACTGTACCACAATAAGAAGTGGACTGCTGTTTCACGTGACTACAAAGAGTTTTAAGCCAGTTATGAAATGGCCTCAGTTTAATACTGATGCCTCTATATCAGACGGCAGCTCATTCTGCCACAGACAGAACCAGATCCAGCTTCGCAGCGGGAGGCGGAGAGCTCTGCGCCTGACAGCAGCGACTCCTCCTCCGGCATGGAGCAGAACTTTGCCTCACTGCTCCACCGGTCAACACTAATGACTGTCCTCGGGGCAGCAGTGTCCATCTGCAGCAACTTTTCTACACAAAATCACAACAAAAATGTCATGCAGATGATGACGCAGGCGTACAGGGGTATGGAACAATATTGCTATTGTGAAAGCTGAGCGACAGGGGAGTGGGAAGGAGAGCAATCCTACTCGGGTGCGGAACAAATCAATGGTACCTCATATTAAAATGCCCAGAGTGATGTAAATTTGTCAAGTACAAAATTTAAGTTAGATGCTGCCACGTGGATGGGGGAGAAACAGACTGGTTTTAAATTAGGGGAGAGAAACAGTAAAACTTGACATCAGAATACTAGATTTAACGGAATATGAACTCCTTAAAATTTGAGATGTCACATGTAGGATGCTTTCAGGTTTCACTGACACAAATATAAGTAGGTGAATAATGAGATTAACACAGTAGGGCTGTAAGCTTTTATCCTCTCCTTATAGAATTGAATAGATTTGAGATTTTCAAATACTTTTAAGGGGAGACACCCTGGATGAAAACATGTTTTTACATGCGATGGTCACTTGTAAGATTTTGGCCTATTTAGCTTCCGTAATATATCGTTGTTCAAAAATACACATTCAGGCATACATTTTAGTTCAGATTTCTGTCCTGGAAGCATTTGCAAAAAAACAAACAAACAAAAAAGTATGCACTTACATGCACCAAAGTTTCCAGTTTTACTCCTGACTATATTCTGAAGGTTTTTAAAGAGGGCTTTGTTCATATATATCATTCATAGTCTGATTTATATAACATTGTATTCATACAAACAAGGTGAAAATGGCTGGTGTTAGTATTTTCTCATTTATTGTGTTTTCTGTTTGCATTGAAAAGTCAGAATTTCTTAGTTTCCAGTTGGAAATCTCACCTGGAACGCCCGCTTAAGTCAGATTTTTAACTGGGAAAGTCATACAAACACTGTCGCATCTTCTTACAGTGTTTGTATGTGCAAAACACAGCATAATGCATTGTTATTATTAACTGGAATTGTTAGCAATGGCTGACCGAGCTAGATCTGATATTGCTAACAGCATCTTAATTTTCTGACTACTTGAACTGGAGCGTGATCAAGTGTGAGGTCATTCCCAGCTCCGACCTCTGACTTCTGAAGTAAATGGAACACAGAATATGTGATGAAAACAGAAATCCAGTGATAATGTATGAAAACTAGTGCATACTTCCTTGGATAATGTCTCATTTGCATATTTAAACATAACATTTCAGAAAA
This sequence comes from Cephalopholis sonnerati, assembly GCA_019142605.1. Classification (NCBI taxonomy): domain Eukaryota; kingdom Metazoa; phylum Chordata; class Actinopteri; order Perciformes; family Serranidae; genus Cephalopholis; species Cephalopholis sonnerati. Next base: position 35,998,707 of record JAGQAX010000015.1, read on the forward strand.
CCTGTAATACAAAAAACAACTGTCTTAACGCAGTGGTTCTCAACTGGTGGGTCATGGTCCAAAACTGGACTGAATGGGCCGCAAATGTGTCAAGTTTGTAAAAAAAAAAAAAACCTTTATTTTGAAGTACAGTGAATTTCCGATACAGAGCTTTTATATTGAATTGCTGTTTCTTGCTTTAGAATTAGTGACTGACGGACAGCCACTTAACAGAGACAGCAAACTAGCTTGTCAACATGACCAAACGCCAAACCAGAAGTATGACGCTGAATATTCAACTGTATGGACCATGAACTAATGACCGAGGACAAATCTGGACCCGTGGCTGGACCAGTTGGGAACCACTGTCTTTATCAACTGGGGAAGTTTCACGGTGAGATCAATTAGTTAAAAGTCCCCCTCCCTTCACGTGAAGTGTGTCCCCTTAAAAATAAACCTAATTTATGATTTTGAAAAGTCTTAAAGAAATGAAAATTAATCTTTAAAAATTTATTATAAACACTATAATATTTTAACACTGAATTTAGGAATTAAAATGCTTTCGCTGACAGTCAGATACTGCACTTGTACACACATTCCTGCTCAGGAGAAATCACGTAACAATTGTCCTGGAGGAACTTGTTGAACAGTACCCACAGTAGGTATCCTAGGAGAGACTTTCCCTCATCCTCGCTGTTCTGTACTCTACCAAGTCCACCCACCAAGGCTAGGGGCGCAGATACAGCACTAACAAACTGAGGAGTTTGAATCAGGACTGGGGATGTAATCTGAACAAACACACAAACCAAAACCCCACAGTGAAGGTAAACAACATGGAGACAGGGACACCTACTTAACGCCTGAGGGTCTGAACAGATTCCTGTCAAAAACTATGAAAAAAATGTGGAGAAGTGGGAAGTGAATGACTGTAAAACTGTCGGCAACTGACAGGACAAAGACCAAAGACGCTGGTGTTAATGAATAATCACCTCGTTTAATCTTGTCTAATCGTCTTGAGTGATTTTAATTTGCTGGTTTAATCCCACTAAAACACTTGACATCATTCAGAGAGCCAGCTGCAGCTGAAAATAATCAAGATGTAGAAGCAAGGCACCATATGCGCACAGTGAAGTGAAATAGCTCCTCCACTTGCTTGAAACACTTGAGACTTGTAATCAGCACGACTCAATAACTAATTAATAATAAGCAATTATTGGGAAGTCACTAGATGACTGACAGAGCCCAGACTGGAGGCTCTTATTATGTAATCTCACCTCTGCCCCACCTGCTAACCCTCCACCATCATCCCTCTGTACTCCAGTCTGTTTTATCTCAGCTGCTTGCTCTTATGTTTTCCACCTCAACATGCCTGTGCATCCCTTTCATCATCAGGTTATATTTCTCCGAAGGCACAGGAGCCAACTTCATTTGAATCAACTCTTGTGTTGTGTCACGTTTGTTTCTCAGAGGAAGAGGAAAAGGGTGTGTGTGTGTGAAACCTGGGAGCCTGCCTGACCCATTATCGACCAACAACTAAATAATCCTCAACGTACATCGGCTTTTCTCATTTTCTCGACACACACACTCGCACTGTCTCTGGCTCTCACACACCCGCACACACACACACACACACACACACACACACACACACACACATACAGATTGTAGCAGCCTCAACAGGAGGCTATGAATAATTTGCAGTGAGTCTCCTGAACTGTTCCTCAATTTTGGAGACAGGATAGAAGCTGCCAGCTGCATTCACTTTGCACCTCTCTTGCCCTTTCTCGATTTAATGCCATTTACTTTAACAGCAAGAATGAAAACAAACTCTCCTAATAAATAACTCCCAGTCTTAAAATAACAACAGTAACAACCCGAGCACAATAATGAATTATACATGTAAAGCCCATTTCCTTTTCACTCAGTTTAGTGAATTTTGCAACAGCGCTGACGTGACCAGTGATATTATGGCTCCCTGACTGTGACCGTCTTTGCCTTTACCTGAGCTGTGTCGTCCCTGTTGACTGATCAACATGTGGTCATGGCGACAAGGCAGAAAAAGTCTATCAAATTATGTTAATTGTACCATATGTACAGGGTATATAGACAGGGTTCCCTAACATTTTTACCTATGAATTTTTTTTAACTTTCGCAGAACTTGTCCACATTATTTAACCCTTTTTCAAGACTTTATTTAAGAAGTTTAAAAAGGGAAGGCCTAGCTAGCTATATAGCAATACAACCAAACATGACTAAACATGCAGTTCCCAGGCATTTAGGCTAACTGCAAGTGCTTGCAATCTTTACTTGCTTGTTGGACATTCCTGCTGCCAACTAGCTGCATATGCTTATCAGTCTCTCCAGGATCTCACAGCAGAAAAAAAAAAACTTAAATTTGCGGCTCAAAACCCTTGAGTTTGCGGCAATTTTGTCAAAAATTTTGATAAAAATTGCAACATTTTTATTAGGTTTTTTTTGTAGGAAATTGCGTCAAATGACAAAAATTTCGGCCAATGACAAAAATTTCAAGTCAGGAGAAAAAAAATTTGATTCTTTTTAAACTACTGCCTCCAAAAAATAAGTGATGTAATGACTTGCTATAATAATCCTAGTGAATATTACAAAAACAGCTCCAAATGTTTCAGTTCTCTTCTTTAGTTTTATTGAATTAGTTTCAAAACATGGACTCCAATAATGTTTTCAAAAAATCCTGAGTGAATATTGTAGCTCTCAAAGCAGACAATGTGACTGTAAATCAACATGTAAGCTACATCTTCTGTAAACATAACATTTGAATCAATTCAACACATATTGTATGCATTTAAACAAAGTGACAATTCTTATGTCATACTTTAATGACATTAGTGCCATTTGATGACGCATCTGATGACGTTGCATGTGCGCCGACTTCCCGACTTTTGAAAGTTTGCAAGCCCCCCAAGTATTGCAGACTTCCATTGAATTTGCGTTAATTATTGTGGTCGCAAGATTGCGATTTTCTGGAGGGACGGACTAATAGATCAGACCAGCACATACAGATACTCTGCAGGGTTTACATTCGTACTGCACGGAGCAAAAGGCCTCTAATTACAGCTGAAATTTAATTATAAATTAGTTGTTTTATTCACGTTAAAGTGAACTGCTATCATTTCTGTCAGATAATCTGCAAGGTTCAATGTGCCCCACATTTCAGAGGCAGTTTATTTATTTTAGATGTTATTTGAGTGGTTAACTTTTGACTTTGTCATGCCATCATGTTCACATTCATGCTGCGTGGCGCAAAGTGTCTCGTGCTTCAGCGGCATTAAAATCCAACATGGTTGTTGAAGATTGTTCTTAATGCACACAATAGTTTTTGGGACAATGTTTCAAATACTTAACAATAAACTGTGCTAAATTTTGGCTGTTTTCTGAGTGTTTTCCCTTTTTTAGACCAGTCAGCTAGTCTTAATTAAGATTTTTTGTATAGTCAACAGGGAAATTAGTTGCCTGGAACATTACTATCAACAACAAAAAGTTGTATAAGAACGGTGTAATGATAACAAGTAAAATGCAAATAGCATAAACAGTGGAAAAAAAGCAGAGAGGATATGCAGTGGATATGCTATTCAAAGGATGAATAATTAGCAGCAGTTTTTATAGTGTTGTATAGAGCTGAGTGTAGGCATGAGTGTGTGTGTTTCTATACAGAAGATTCTTATGGCTGTTGCTGTGTGGGAGCCCAAAGATAAATGTAATCACTTACTGTCACAGCAGACTAAGAAAACAAGCAAATATTTACATCTGAGTGGCCAGAAACAGAGCATTTGTCAGGCATTTTCCTCCCTCCAACTTCAGCTCTGGTTAACTTCATTCTGATAGATGGTGGTTACTGTGCATGCTTTCTGAATCACCACTCTATGCAGTCTGTACATTTTTCAGCACTTTCTTTTAGTATGTGGACCGGTTTAAATATTGCAGGGGAGAAAGGTAAAAGAGAAGAGAGCTGGTTAGCTGAGGAGCTGCAGGTAAGTGTGCTGGTTCCCACAAGCTGCAGTATCATTAAATAAGCCGCACATTTTACCAGTGTATCCTGTCGTACTGAAACCAGTCGTGCAGCACCTGCACTGTGGGCTCTTATCGCAGTTGCTTGATGCATGGCACAGCATGGAGCTGTCAAATGCATTCAAATACAGCATGAAAAACTGAAGACAGGTAAGAAAAGTTTGCTTTTTATATAAAATAATACAAAATAGGGCTCATATCTTGTCTTGCACTGAAAATGTTCTCACTAAGTAACACGTTGAACTTACTTACAACCACAAACACCACCCAGCCAGCAGAGGAGTTTAATTCTGGCAATGGGAGTGCAGACAGTTGCACAGCCAGTAGTTGGTTGGAGGGCAGCCTCTCTATTTCAAGCATTTCAAAACATTTGCCCTGACATTCCAGGTGGTGTGACGGACTATGTTTGTGTCTGCACATTTCATCTCACCAACAGAACCAGGGAGGCTTAATATCTATTAAAACTATTCAGAAACTTCACCCAGGCTGAACCCAATAATTCCTAATTAAATAAAACAAATTGCAGCCCAGTAATGAAACTTCAAGCAGCCACTTTAAACAGAGTGAGCAGGCCAGCAGAAATTACATCCAGTTTATAGGGAACATTAGGTGCTAATAGCTATATAAAGTGTAATAAGGACTTCTCTGTTTGGAGCACATAATGCAGCGTGCAGGTTGTTTTGCTTTGACACAGAGGTGTTGGTGAGCTTCTCTAAAAATATAGCCAAAAACTGAACACCAAGGGATCCAAATTTCATACTGGAGACCTTTACGAGTTTTAGGTTGATAGAAAAATAGTGTGCAACACAAGGAAAGGCAGTATACTGTCTTTTTCCGAGATGTTAAAGAACAGTAAAAACTTGTAATGTGACAACATGCTTATCATCTCATCACATATGCACATGTCAAATTAAGCAGTTGAGTTTTATTCTGGTTTTAGAGACAAAACCTTCATGTAACACTTTATTCTAAAAGTTGTATAAAATTAATTTAGTGATAATATATTCAGAATGTAAGTGCAGCCACTCGCTAAGTACATTTACTCAAGTACTGTGCTTGTGTAAAGTTTAGAGGTACTTGTACTTACTTGAGTATTTCCTTGTTATACTACTTTATACGTCTACTCTTCTGCATTTCATAAGCAAATACTGCACTTTATACTCCATAAAACTTATCTGACAGCTTTAGTTACTAGTTACTTTGGACATTCAGATTAATAATATGATATATAAAACAACTTATAAATTATAAAATACATTATTATAGACGAAACTACCCAGCAGTAGCCTATATTCAAATAAGCTCCACCATCACCAGCTGCGACACTAAAGTGATGAACACTTTATTTTATTTATTTAACCTTTACTTAACCAGAAAAACCCTGAGATTAAAAATCTTTTTCAAGTGTGTCCTTGCCAAGACAGGCAGCAATGTAAGTTACAGACAGACAGACACAGAACAAAAATAAAAAATAAAAAATATACAGCTCTAAAACAAGCACTATAAAACACAAAATGAGAATACTACAAAGAAAGGCCTAAAGGTATGTCGGTGTATACTTGAAGTGAACCATAAAAACGCAACTACACATGATTAAAAAGACCAGCTAAGACACACCGTGACATTGGTACATAGGAGATTGTGTATAAAAATCCTTCAACAGTGCTTTGAAATGGCCGAGATGAACCACTAAGTGCTACTTTAAGTCCTTCTGAAGAAGATCCCACATATAAGGAGTTGAATATATAAATGCTTGCTTGCCAAACTCTGTGTGTACCCTTGAGATAAACAAAAAACAAACATTAATAATATAATCCAATAATATTAATAGGAAATGGGCCATTCAAAACAATGCGTACTTTTACTTTTGGTACTTAAGTATACTTTAATGCTGATACAGGTGTCAACAATGACAATTAACAGTTGCTCAGTACAAGTAAAATGCTATGTCAGGCGAGTAAATCTAGCAACTCAGAGTTGGCTAATTGGTGAAGAAGTCAAAAATAAATAAATAAATAAATGAACTTTTTTTTTTTACAAAGTTCATGATGCAGTAGCTAAGGAGTGAGACATCTAGCTTCCATCTCACTGTTTGGATGTGCACCTGTGCAGTACTGACTGGGCACTCAACAGAAAATGGCAGCCGGTAAAGACAAAGTTTATGAGCTAAAGCGCATGGGAGCATTTTAATTATCCTGGAAACATGAGTTGAGTGGGTGGTGGTTCCCAACTGGTGGGTCGCAGTCCAAAAGTGGGTCAGGGGTCTTTTCTGAATGGACCACAAGTGACTTACAAACATACTTTATTTTTAAGTACAGTGAATGTCCAGCACAGAGCTAATATTTTGAAGGGCTGTTTCCTGCTGTATGGCGAGCGACTAATGGACAGCTGATTGACAGACACAGCAAACAAGCTTGACGTGGCCGAACGCAAGTATGATGCTGAATATATTTAAGTGTGTGGACCTTGAAGTACTGACTGAGGAGAAATCTGAACCCTGTGGCTGGACCAGTGAAGAAACACTATGTCTTTGAGAGCAAGGTGGATAAAGCGCGTTAAATTTTTCATGACAGTTAACTTTAGTCTGTGTTGTCAACTGCAAATAAATACAACAATCGGTATAGGGGCGACTAAAATTTGACTTAGTGCGAGTAGATTTGTGACCCACCGACACAACAGGGCAAGAGAGACAAAGCATTAATGTTGAACCCTGTAATACTTTCATACTTTTCCTTGAGTGATAGTTAGAATGCAGGACTTTTACTTGTAACTGAGTATTTTTACACTGTGGTTCTGCTACTTGTATTTAAGTCAAAGATCTTCTTCCACCACTGGCTGCTTCAGAGGCAGTAAAACAAACACTTGCGTTAACTATCTCTGGTCTGCGGAGTCACTTTATCCTTTGTGTGTGTGTGTGTATGTGTGTGTCTACTTAAGAGAGAGCACAAGACAGAGAGACAACGAGCGAGCATCTGAGAACCACTTAACATGCATGACATGTTCTCTAGGAGGCAGGCCGGCGTTGCTATAGCAACTGGTGTGGGTCATAAGCCCGGCGGTGACGGCATATTTGATTGGCTGAGTGGAGACAGGAGGGACCACAGTGAGGAGGGAGGGGGGGGTTAGAGCAGAACGGGACCAGTTACAGATCCAATCAGCACTCCATGAAATCTGACTTACAGACTGTTACAGGACTCCTGGTCAAAGTTATTTTCAGATTAGTTTCTCTCTCCCGAACACGACTCTGCTGATGACCACAGTAAGTCATCCAATAGCTAGCTAAAACGAGCCTGGTGTTTCCTTCCATATGGACGCCACTCAACCCTGTTCATGACTCTGCTAAAACTTTACAACATATCTTAAATTCAAAATGGTGAAGTTAAATTATCTGTGGATGAGCTTTTTGGGTAGAAGTGTCAAATCAAAGCATGAATATATGATGAGTTAATATCAGACCGATCTGCACACTAGCACTGCTTCTCTCAAAACGTTTAGGTCAGAAATTTGGTTTGATTAGACTGAAGTCACCATAAGGCTGCATTCGAGTGCATGGGGTGTCATAACAGCTAATAATTAAACCCTGCAAATCAGTTTAATGTGGCCCAACTTTTGCCTAAATGCAACATGACTGACATCATTTAGTCAAGGCCCTGCACCAGCAAAATAAAGACATGCGTAAAAAGTAAAACGTTTTTTACTATAAACTGATAAGCCTCCAAACTCTCCGATCTGTTACTCAAACTTGGCTTCCTGGATTGTAAATGATAAATGGTAAATGGACCTGCACTCAAAGCGCCGTTTTTGTTACACTACAAGTCACATTCACCCATTCACACACACAGTCATACACTGGTGACCGAGGCGACCACACAAGGTGCCACCTGCTACTCAGTTTTTAAAACACTCACACATCAATGGAACAGCTATCGAGAGCAATTTGGGGTTTAGAATCTTGCTCACTCAGTACGTTTACATGCACACAGTAGTCAAGCTAAGCTCATAGCTCGGTTAGTCGGTCAAGTCGGACTTCTCATCTTGTCTGAGTATACATGCAGAAGAGAAAATTGAATTTCTGACCAAGTTCGTCTGACTCCGCCTCGATAGGCAGCACTGTGTCCTTTTTAATATAGTGTGTATTGACCCGAAGAGGAATAATAACTTAAATAAATCCGTGTTTCGTGTTTTCCTATCATCCATAAACTTCTGTCGGAGCATGAATGTAGTTTCTCCGTCCACCCAGAAGTGCGTCTTCTGATTCTCAGCCCCCATAGTGTTTGTTTGTTTTTCCGGGAGTGAACTACTGCTACGTCATCTCTTTATTCTTCCAGGTGAAAGCCCGCAAAAGAAAAAGCGGTGCATGCACAGAACGCCGAGTCCGACTCCAGTCGGACTAAGTGGATACATGCAGCAATAGTTTGATTTTCAACTCGGTGAAAAGTCGAGCTACGGATAGTCCAATTTCAGTCAGACTAAGCTGTTTACATGCATTTAAAAGTCCGGTTTCAGTCGGACTAAGCCAATAATTCAATTTTCTCAAGCTGCATGTAAATGTACTGAATGATACTTCAACATGCTAACTAGAGGAGCGGGGGATCAAACCGCTGATCTCCAGATTAGTGGACGACCTACTCTACAATCTGAGCCACTGCCACCACACTACTGGTACTTACTGGTACCTGAAACAATACATCACCAATAATGCAGCTCCGTGCATTTTTTTTTTTATCACTGTCCTGATAAGGCTGCTTAAGGCCGGTGGGTCAAATCTGGCCCACAAACTGTCTCTGGTGGACCCACTGACCATCTTCTAATTCACAATCACAATAAACAGATTCACACTGTGAATTCTGTGTGTACATAAGGTGCTTGAGTACATAAAAAGCATCAAATAGACCTTGTTGAAGTGGTCTGTGAATCCTGAGGAGGATGCCCAGACCCCTGACAGAGGTCCAGGCTAAGTCCCAAATATCGTAAAATCCTAAGCCCCTACAAGGCAGGAATTTAAGATAGTTATGCAGCGGAATGGGGGACAGAGTTATCTCACCTTTAAGCCAGCATCAGGGGCATTAACAGTGTAGACACAAAGTCTGTATAAACGGGACAGCTGGCAGAACAGGATCATGGGCACAGGTGTGACGTTTTACAATGTGAAATGCGTGCAAGCCACCGCGGGAGATTTAAAAAAGTAGCTGATAGCAGTTAGCAGCTGACTCAAAGAAGAAGAACAGTAGCCAACAAGTACGGTAAATGACTGTTAATGCCATGTTATGCCATGTTAAGTGCTGCTGACACATATGTCACACTAGGCGCAGACACTGCTGTGTTAAACATCACGCCTCTTTTGCTTCTGAAATGCTGACATGTTCTCTAAAATTACACACTGGAGTGGCCGCCGTTGTTTGGTTCTGTGTAAAAATGCAAAGACGGCATAAAGAAGGGACTTTGTAGCGGCCCTATGGTGTGATCTCTGTGCAAGAGGGGCTCTAAAATTACCTTTGCGTACACCTGACCTGTGCAAAAGCCGTGATTGGCTGTGTCGGACTGCTGCGACCAGATTTGCCTCTGTAAAAGTGGCCCCTGGGCAAAACAAGTTGAGGATCTCTGCACTGCTTAAAAAAAACAACAGAAAAAGCGGAGTCCCCCTCCTTCACTGCTGCATGGCCTTGACGCTGAAGGCTCTGGAAAACAACAACATAAAAGGTTGTCATGTAAAAGTTTGACCTAGCTTAACTTTGCCACAACACAATACAGCAGCATCTAGAAGAGTGCTGCGTTTGTCATTTGAGTATTTCTATTATTTGCCTTGTGATCGTCGTGACAAGAGAATAAAATATTAATCACGATAATATCTTTCTAGCGTTGTAACATCATTCTCACGGTATTATTAAGTATTGTGCAATATTTCAGGATCTGATAAGCCTTAAAATTATTGGATGAATGACTAAAACCAGTCGTCCTGGAGTGTATATCATTACGTCTCACCAGTACCCGAAACAACAGCCCCCTATGTGGTTTTTCAATACAGTACTGTCTGCATCAGGATGTCACCAGAAGGAGAAACGTTATTGACAGGATAGTGGAGACAGAATGGAGCAAGATGAAAATATAGACGTGTAACTGTGTGACGCTGCACAAGTTTCCAGCGGAAAGTGTCATTAGGAAGAAATGAAGTAAAATATTAATTTGGTTATAGAATGACTGCATGGCAATATTCTCCCTCTGTAATTGCTAGACACATTTACTAGCAGGCAAAACTATTCCCACAGCCAAACTTCTGTCATCAAGCTACATCACTAAGCTAATTATAGAGCGGAAACCGAATTACGTCGGGTATAGTGAATGCATGACACAGCCTGATAATGTATGACGCATCCAGCTAGTGATGCAGTGGTGCCATCATAATTGATTCAGAGTAATAAATCAATTCCAGTGGCAGAGGGCTGCCATGGCGAGACAGCCGAAACACCTTGACAGAGAGGCATAAATCTGGTTTTACAAAGTGCCTCTCATGTCTTTCATGGCCACTTCATGCCCTTCAACTGAGAGAGAGATCTGTTTAGGCTGAAAATAGTGTAGAATAATCTGACTATCATTTGAAATACTGCTCCCTCAAGGCAAAAACACCCACAATCTCATCAAGGAAATACAACAATTAAGAAAATGACACGTTCACTAACAACCTGTACAGAACTATTCGACACATCTTAACAGCTACAAACTATAAGAACAGCCACACCATTATAGCTATGATGGAAATGGTTACAAAACAGTGTACAGCTCATATTATGTGTTATGCACTGATGCCCAAAAGGAAACTTCTCTCCCTCTTCTACAGGGAGATCAGAGAGTGCAGCGTCAATCACACTCCAGTGCCACTGCAGCTGGCAGCGATTCAGCATCACTTGTAATGGTGACACTTCAGCAAGGTGGATGCCAGTAGCCATGGGGGCTTGACACTTTTACAACCTTTAAATAAATGCTTGAATATTGCAAATATGACATGACAGTCTGCGCACAAAACAAGGAAGATATGCAGCCCTGACATACTTAAAGCATATCTCTGACACTGAGCTGCAAGCATTGTGGAATCTTTAATTATTTAAGCTTTTAAAGCACCACAAAGAGCATTTAACAGGTGATAATAAGGTGATGACTGCTTGACTTGCATTATACCGGAAAGATCTGCTCATGCAAATATTGTCCTGAAACTCAGCTAACACATACACACACTTTCCTGTTGTTGTGGTCCCTGCTGCCCGATTCTTCTGACAACTATAACCTGTACTGCATCTGCTATAATTGGCCATTATCTCTAGAGACGGGGTGTAAGTAAGCCCCTGTTTGCAACACTCTGGGCTAAAATTGTGCAGCGTTTCAGATGGAAAACACAAGACTGGGTTCACCACTAATAACATCAGGAGGGAAAAAGCAAAGACTTTAAAAGAAGGACAGTTGTGCTGCTGTATGTGTTGCCATCAATAATCGAGACCTGAGTGCTATTTCTGTCTCAACAGTCAATTTCAGGATATGAGACTGTGGTGCTGCATTGGTGAGTAAAGCTGGGTATTAACACTTCCCACTGAGGCTACCTATGAGAGGAATATGTAAATTTAAAAATGGGATTAGGGCAGAACAAAGCAGACAAACGAAATCAACAAATAATGCGAAAGAGGAACTGAGAAAATATTTTGGAGAGGGAGAAACCCTTGTGTAATATATTGGTCATTTATATGGAAATGGCTTGTAAGATTGGAAATACAAACAACCGGACATAGATTAATGTGTCCTCATGCTGTAAAATCCACTAAGTAATATTAATTTGATTCACTGCGCTGGCGTGTAAAGGCCAAACAGAGAAGATGGCTCGCAGTGTGTTTTGTTGAACAGTCACCAGCTGTTTGCAAGTCAATACATTTATTGTCATGTTAATTAAGCTACAATACATAATTAGCCTGTTTTTACAGTGTTTGTGTCGCCTCAGGTAGGCAGCCGGCACAAAACAAAACATCAAAGTGCGGCGCTGGTGAAAGCACACAGAGATTCGAGCCTCACAAGAGGACAGAGTGTCAACAGGACTCCCAACAAGTTCATTACAAATTCAGAAAAACACACAAGACTAATAAAACAAGTTAGGCACATACATACAAGACATTTCAGCACAAAATACTCTAACACATAAATTCTATTCAGGAGCTTGAACTGATGAACCCCATAGGACGTCATTATTCTTCCCTAAAATCAGATTAAGCAAGCTAGCAGGGGAACATATGAGCACTCTTAAATGTAAGGATTTCTCAAGGAACTGACTTGATAGCTTCAACAGCCAAAATATATGTAATTACTATATGTACATGATCATCTAGATCCTGCAAGAACCAATTTCAGAAAAATGCAGCATCTCCCAGAGTCTTAAGCCCCCTTTTACGCTGTCGGTTCAAGGCGGGAATCGCAATGTTATTCTGCCGCGCTGTTTTGTATAAAAAGGTCTGATTGTGGAATGGAGGGACTGAGTTGTCTTGCCTTTGAGCTGGCAGTGGACATAGTAACAGTGCCGAATTGACATCTGTGTAATGATGGGTTCACACCGGACACGCAAGTGCCCTGTTTGTTACTTGTCACACAGCCGCGTGTCAGCAGTCGCCTAGCCGCTCAAACCAGAGGCACATTTCTCGACACCAGTCAGCAAGCGATTCTGCTCTCTGCTCTTTTTAAATCACATGTAGAGCTCTGTTTTTGCTTGCGTCCATGTTCGCTCGTCTCTCTTGCTCTCTGTTTAGACACAGTTGACGATATGTGGAAGCATGTGGTGCATATTTGATCATTTTTCATAATAAGATCATTTACATCATACAATAAATTTTCAGAGGGCTTTCTTGTCAAATTCACTCATGGAAAATATAGACTAGATGCCGAAACTATCGCTGCAGATCAGGGGCTGGCCACACGCCATGCTGCGTCCAGTGTGAACAACCCAATCAGTTAGCATGGGTGCTGAAAGCAAGCGGGCAACGCTCCATGGAAAACTGTCGCGCTTCGAGATGCTTCTGCGTCCAGTGTGAACCGGGCGTAAAAAGGATAGCCGGTAGGACGGGACAGGTGAGACGTTTTTAAGATGTGTTTTGTATGTGACCCAGCGCCAGAGATTAGCAGTTAGCAGCTAACTCAAAGAAGAAGATCGGCAACTGAAAATGTCCACAATTTGGGGAGACAATGAGGTCCAGGAGCTCCTTACTCTCCGAGCAGAGCATGAGATCAACCGCCATATAAGAGGGACAGTAAATGATTGTTGTTGACAAATGAAAATGAATGTTAGGCCATTGTTATTGTTTAGAAAGCGCTGAGGCTGACGCTGTTGTGCTACAGGTCGCGCCTGCTTCTGAAAGCTGGCATGCTGTCTGAACTCACACACTCGGGAGACATTATGCCACCGTTGTTTGGTTAAGTGTAAGAAAGCAAAGGGTCTATGTCGCAACCCCATCGCGGAATATCCATTTTAGAGGTTATTCTTTTTCCAACAAAATAAGATTTATAAGAGCGTGGGAGAACCCACTTAAAAAGGGTGATAGCGTTCATGTCACAAACATGCTGGAAAATAGTGTTAGTAAACAGTAGAAAGCAGCACAGAGGGCAGTAAAAATGTTACGGAGGTTACTTCGTTTTACTTCACTATTCAGTCTCACTTTCAAACTGTGCCAACTAATGTGGACACCTGTTCAAGTTTTGCTTGGATGGAGACTCATGGTAACTTCTGCAACATTTTGTCACGTCAGCCACAAATTCCCAGAGCTGCACCAGGAAAGGGGCAAAAATTTGCATGTCCAACTGGGCCATTTGTCTTTACAACTGCCTATCGGAGCTGGAGCTGATAAATACCTGCGACTGCAGAGTCATTTGTCCCAGGGATGAATGCCAACTGTAACCTTTCCCACTAAAGACAAAAGCCAGATGTTAGTGGGGACCAGGGGATTTTATTGTTCAGTGGAAAAGGAGCTTTAGAGGGAAGCTGGGAGAATTAGGACATAGCAGGTACCAGGTACACTTCAATGGCTTTCGCCACTGAGATACACTACATTTATTCAATTTGGGTCTGGTACATGAGGACCTCTCTATCTTAATCCCCAGATTTATCAATTTAAGAGTTTACCCGATAAAAACTAAACATTTCCATACAGCTAAGAAGCATTTCCCCTTCGTGCCTGCTCCAAAAACACCATGCATCAATGCACACAATGCTGAACATATCTGCAAAATACTTTTATTCTCTTTCTTAAGAGCCTCTTAAACTCAAGAGCATGGTCACACACAGACAACAACACGACTGCATGCCACAGGGAGCAGTATTGAGTTCCCTCAATATCTCTTCAGATTCACTTCAAACAGACGGGTCAAAGGGTGCACTTAACGTGACATAAAAATGCTATTTAGGGAGACAACAAGCAAATATTAAGTATTAAAGCAAAAATCCTGTCCTTGAAGCAGACATGGGCAGGGTAAGAGTACAAACCACTATATTACTTAATGAACTGTTGACAAGTCCATAATCAAAACAAGACAGTGCTTAGTGGAGCAGGGCTGAAGCAAATTCAACTAGAAGACGCAGGGAAGGTATTATTCTCTCTGTAACAGCCACAGGATCAGCAATGTACTGCTCTGCAGAGCTCCAAGTGACTGTCACAAGCTGAAGCTGCTTAACTTTGTCTCTCCAATCTCTTCACACCATAGCTGCTGACTTGCAGAGCTGATGTTACATCGAGCTCAGGCTGGAGTGGATTAACTTTTACACCTCTTTCTCTCCTTCTGCGAGGCTACATTTAAAGGCGGCCTGTGCAATCATTTGGCAGCCTCAATTATTAAAAACTGATCGAACGTTGTGTCTGCACAAAAGGATGTTAACCCCTGCAAAGCGCTCGTCCTTACAAGGTTGGTTTCCGTAGCAACATGCCCAGTGCAGACCTAAAATGAAGTCATTTTCTGCTCAACGGCCGTTTACCACTTTCATTATTTTCTCAAAAATGATTTATCCTGACGCGTTTGGCTTGTGGAGAATTTGACCCACATCCGCCTCAGCTCTTATCTGTAACTGTAAACTGTGGCCGCGTTATCTCCTGTCCTCCCCAGCAGACTGTGGTCTCTTTGATGTACTTGTACCGCCACACTTTATGACAGTGTTAAGATGTTGTAAGTAGGAAGAGGCAGAGCGAGGTGTCTCTGCTCTTCACTCATCTGTGGTTTATCCCTGAGGAGTACTGCAGCAGTGTCAGGGGAGGGAATGCTGGGTGCTCAATGACAGTGGGCTAGTTTGATTGGACTAGTTTGGTTTAAATGGATTCAATTAACTTGAAACTCGGTGGACCTGCTGGCCTGAGGGATCATCCCATGGCTGGAAAACGAGAGGGTCAATCCTCTAGACAGCAGGTCAAGTGTCAACTCAGCTAATGCCTCCCACTGTGCTCTGATCCCTCTGACTGTATGCATGGAAAATGTTTGTGTTTTTGAGTTACAAGGATAATTTAATCTTTAGCAAAATGTGCAAAGAACAGTGTGAAAAACTGATGTAAAAATCCTTAAATTGATTGATGATGTCTGGCAGAGCTTAATTCGCTTTTTCCTACCTTGAAATAGACAAGCATGTAAGTAAACGTCTAAACCACCAGCCAGACATCTTCATTACGTGTTGTAAAATACATCACAGCAGCTGAAAGTGAGACAAATAGCCTGCAATCAAGTCAGACAGCTGTATGTGTAGTTCTGAGCCGAAAACAATTCAGGAAGAGCCAGTTTCCTCACAGCTCACTCTGATAAATCACCTCTGTTGTTTCATAACACCGTGTGAACTCAGATCTTTATTCGCAGCACAAAAAAGATTATTGTCATTATGGCAAAACATCTGTTGTTATATCACACCACACAACTTTATTCTCTTATTGATTCTTCAAAATTCTGTTGTATCTCTCTTTTAATGCATCAAATACATATTTTCAGCTTCAATGGCCATCTTTAGACTGCTAGCACAAATCTGTTTTTTGGCAGAATGTATCCAGATTGATTTTGATGAGTGGTCAAAGTCTGCAAATTGAGGTGGTTTGAAATTGGATTCCTAAAGATGCGTCTCAGTCCAGCAGACCTGGCTGCTCAAATTGGATTTCAAAGTATCTTTTGTGCAATATTAGTGTATCGCTGAGGCCGAACTTTTCCAGCTGAGCTGCCTGCCTGAGTCTGTCTAACCACCAGTAAGACTCTGAGCTGACAATGCTGTATGCAACATAAAGTTATGAACATCAAATATCTCTGTTAGACTCACTTTTTGCGCCCAGAAGCTAACATTAACCGTCGTGCTGTTCCAACGAGGGCACTGGTGCGATCACATCCCTTTCAGACGCTTTGTAATCCAGCCTTGTGATGTCTTTATGGAGACTTTGTAAAATAATATCGATAAATCTTATACTGATTGTCTTATTTCATTTTGAATCCATTTTTCTGTCGTGAAAACAGTTTTGTTTTTAGCTTCCATTGCTCATGCTTCCACTTTAAAAAGCCACGTCACCTGCATAGCCACATAAATACCGACGCCATGTCGTTACCAGAGCAACCCAAGCAGATAGGTTGGTGACGTCTAGACCCACTAGTCCAATCTGATCATTTGCAAGTAACAGTGCGGACAATCTGTGTTGAAGATCTGATTTAAGAAACAAATCTGATTTGTTGGCAGTCTAAACGTAACCAAATTGTTGGGGTCATGCAATGTTCCCAGCATGTGCAGGATGTAGGGCCAGTCAAAGACCACATGTTAACTAGTCTGTGACCTGTAAGATTTTAATACCAATACAATGTTGAGTATTTATGTCTTTTTCTCCAGAGACCTTTTTAATTTTCAATTCTTAAAATCTAAGCGACATATATTAAAACAGTTCATGCAGTTTTGCTGAAAACTGTATGAAAATAAAATCAAAACAAAGGAATACTTTGCAGATCTACTTCCAAACAGGTGTGCAGGAGAGGGCAAGGGAAGAATTTAACTTGTAGAAAAGACTACCGCACACCGTCTAACTTGCAAAAATAATGACTTTAATGCTGCAAGGTTTCGATGACTAGACCTTTATCAGGCAAACAGTCACGCTGCAGCATTAAAATTATTTTTGCAAAATAGGCAGTGTGCAGGAGCCTTTTCTACAAAGAATAAATCTACAAATTTACTTATCTCTTACAAATTTCAGCAAAACAAACAACTAAAACATTTCGCCTTTAGCCTCAGGTAAGCTTTCCACACGGACGGATGTAGCGACATGAGCCGATGCAGAATCACTATGAGTAAACATCCGCCCATCCACATCTGCGAAGTTAGAAAATGTCTGATGTGCACAGACAGGTGAAAACCTCTTGCACAGGACCCCCGTGAAGGGGCATGTCTGGTGGCGTGACATCACTTTGGCTGTGTGGACACTCGTGGGTACATCAAGCATAAATGAAACTTCACAGTCAACCTTTATCTACTGTTTCTACTACTTAACAATTGAGAAAAAACATCGGCAAATCATTTCCAAATACAGGAGAAGCATTCAACTTCATTAATAAAATGGTAATTTAAATGAAACAAAGACAGAGAATCTATGTGTCAAACAAGAACCATGTGATCAATAATTCAGTCTGATACTCTGTGATACTTTATAGAGGTAATTTGGTAGTTTACAAAAAAAAAACAGGACTGATATTTGACACCCAGCTCTAGTCATGGGCAATTGAGTGGGCTAATTGTGCGAGATAGAGTGTAATGGCTGATCATTAATTATATCGCGCAGCCTACGTAACCAAAGATGTGTCTGTGCCAGTGACAGATTTTTAATTGATCACTTTCATGTACACAGAAAAAGAGAAAGCAATCAGAAACTGTCAAGCTTAAAAACAATTTTTCTGACAACTTCTTACAGCTACACTCAGATTGTATTATTTGGATTGAATTCAATAAACTGGCCAAGGTCGTACACATTATGCCTGTAGGACTCAGTGAGAAGCTGTAAGCTGCTACGCAAATATAATTAAGGGAAAAGCACTCACAGGGATGGCTTAGCAGCACAGTGGATAGCAACCAGTGATTGTAACTGACATACGATGTACTTCTATAATTAAATATAAATAGTATATTGCCTGGAATCACAAAACCACGAGAGGAAAACTGGTAAATCTGAGGACTCTTCTGTTCTTTAAAAACACTATGGCGAGTGGCCAACATCCAGTCAGCAGTTCAACTCTGAATAAGCTGCTCAGTTTTAACATTCTGGGGCTGCAGGGCCAACGAGGTCCATGCAACGGTGCGATTAGTAAAACATGCCAACTTTAAATTTTTCATATTTCACCCCAGACTTTTCTGCTCGTCATGCTGAGCACCAGCTATGTTTTACACTCAATATGCCTCAGCCAGCTCAGGAGTCCTGCTGCATCAGAGAGAATAACGCTTTATTCTACATGCTTGCATTTGATTGCAACAGACCAACCGTTTCACAGCTTAGATCTGCAAAATACATCAGAGGACGAGGGGGAAAAATCATAAAGAGGAACAAATACTGACGACTGACTCATTCAAGAAGTCAGGCAGTGTGTTGACACCCAGCTATTGTGTGTAACCAGATATAGATAAAAATGCAATGAAAGCCTTTTGGGGTTCACAGCAACCTGACTTTTCCAACAGCCTGACACTACATGATTTGCTGCTAATTGGGTAACGTCTGAAAAGTGTGGCAGTGTGCGGGAAATGTAAGAGAAGTAAACTGAGAGAGCTGAGTCGTTTCTCATGGTGATGAATATACACAGCACTTAGCACAAGGCCTATTAGGTGGAGTGTTAGCAGAAGACAGGAGGGACCTTTTTTGAAGCATGTGTGTGAATTCACACCAGAGAATAACACTAAACTATGCGGATGACCAAGCAAACAACTAAGATGTGTTAAAGGGGAATTTCGCCACCTTCTGTGTGAATGTCCGATCAGTGCTGATGGCACATGTAGTCCAATGATGCAACAAATTCCTCACTGCTATGGTAATATTGACCATTAAAGCTGAGCTCACGGCTCTAAAATCTGTCGTTCTTCCTGCATCCAGTGCAATCATGTGACTCGACAGTGACATGGTTTGGGGCAAGGAAGAACTACAAGCTATTTCAGCTTTGGTTTCTAGTCTTGCTAGGCCTGTCACAATAGTTACATTATCAGCTTATCATACTATATATGGACATGACCTTGATATTGCCCGTTGTGTTTACAGGCGTTTGCTTACATAAGACTGTCATCAACATTTTAGCCTACATGATGCCAGAGTACACAGCAGGGTTTAGGCGCCGTGCAGTGTGAACGTTAGCTTGCAAAGGCTGGCTTTTTTGCCACTATCACGAGTAGCTGTGTGGCAGGTGAAAATATAAACGGCCAAAATGTCATGTGAGAAAAATGTCAAATAAATTATTTCACAGCATATTAAATAGCCTAATATTGTGTGACCTATCAGATTTGCTGCCTAGACATCTTAAATATAATGTTATGCAGACCAGATTGTGGGATATTAATTACCAACGGATCTATTAATCCACTGAAGCCGTACAGAGAGCGGCCTCTTCAGAGCATACGCCACATCAACAGCGGTTACGGTCTTCCGCTTAGCGTGCTCTGTGTGGTTATGTGACAGCATCATGGATCATGTTCTTCAGGTAGACCTTAAAGCACACTACAGGTGTAGTGTAGGTGTAGTGAACAGACCAGAGATACGCTTAACTTCATCACAGCGAGACAGATGTTGTACAGCGGGCTTGGTCCAGTCCTTCATCTCCGTTGCCTCTGACACTAAACCTGTGATTAGTCATTCAGTTCAACAGACTGCTTCTTCATTTAATGAAGGCAAATGTAGGCATTTATATAGCTATTTAAAAAGCATACCCAGTAGTCTCTATAGATGGCTGGAATTCTGGGATATTACCAGCCATATTTGTCTTCAAAAAAAAAAAAAGTCTAGCGTAAACCCTGCCGCTGCGATTCTCCCTTTTTATCCCACCTTCCCAGCCTACCTGTGCGAGTCCAAAGACAAATCAAACACGCTTCAAAAACGACACAGTCAGAACGTTTACATGCAGCTTGAGAAATCGAATTATTGGCTTAGTCCGACTGAAATTGGACTATCCGTAGCTTGACTAACACACCTAGATAATTCGACTGAAAATCGAACTATTGCTGCATGTATCCACTTAGTCCAACTGAAGTCAGACTTGGCGTTCTGCGTATGCACCACTTTTCCTTTCACGGGCTTTCACCCAGAAGAAGAAGGAGATGACGTAGCAGCAGTTCACTCCCGGAAAAAAAATAACACACAAACACCATGGCGACCGAGAAGCAGAAGACGCACTTCTGGACGGACGAGGAAACGACATTCATCTTCATTCGGCGTTAGCTTCCTCTTCGGATCAACCGGAAGTAGTTCAATATGCACTATATTAAATAGGACACAGCGCCGCCTATTGAGGTGGAGTCAGACGTACTTGGTCAGAAATTCGATTTTATCTTCTGCATGTATACTCAGACAAGACGAGAAGTCCGACTTGACTGATTAGCCAAGCTATCAGCTTAGCTCGACTACTGCGTGCATGTAAACGTACTGACTGTAGTATACCGGTAGCAGTGCACTTTTTGAGTAGAGGAGGAACACTCCCAAACACCAGGCAATGAGCCAAAAAGTCTGTCTTTTGCAGTTTTAACCCTCCAACAACTTTATCCTCTACACTACAAATCCAACAGCAAACTGCCTGGTTCCCAGGAGTTAATTATTTTTTAGAAAATACATTAAATGTACACATATATATTTATTTTTTTATTCTCATGAACTGAAAGCTCCTTTAAAGGGTGTACTTGCATTATCTTGCTATTGTATTATCATCAGATCGGTGGCTTAAAATGATCTCATAGTGACAATAATATTGTTTATTGCAGCGAGTGAACACTGAGGAATTTATTGCTTTAATTGAGTACATTTACCATCAACACTGATTGGATGTTCACATAAAGAGTAGCACATTATCCCTTAATGGGGTGTTGCTTAAACCAATTATAAACAGAGTAGTGCCTAAATTTAATTTTAATAAATTTCACAATGTAAATGAAGCCATCTTACTGTAAGGAGATCAGCTGCTGGTGTTCATGAGTACGTCAGCTTCCTTCAGACACAGAATACTGACTTCATCTACATGTTTAAGTGATGGCATTTTGTAATTCAGATAGAGTTGATTTCAATGTTATAGATGGCAAATTCTGCTGCCTGTTTTACATTGGCTGAACAACAGTGAACAGGCAGTGAGCGACAGGACGTTAACTTGAGCTAATGCCTATTTGCTCACATGCTGTATGTAAAGCACTTTGCTGGATATTAATTTAATCATCCACGCAGTTAGTATGAATGATGATAATTGGAAAAACATGGAGAGACTGTTAATCTGATAATTACTGTAAGAGCGTTTATAACCTCTTTTGTCCTGGCGGCATCGTGTGATGAAAACTGTTTTTATAGACTGATCTAATAATAGAAGGCTGCCTTAAAATTTGCCCTTTCGGTGTTTCCCAGTTTAATAAACTGACTTTGTGCATAAGAGCCGATGACTGCGATAACAGCCTACATTTATTACAGTGCTCTCAAAAGGCAGTATAAAACATGCATTTAATCTCTCCCCCTCTCTGCTTGTTTCACCTTGAGCTGCTGCAGCCTTTGAGTTAATCTGATGGCACTCGATTCAGACCTGTGCCACGGTGCCGATGTCAATGTGCAAACTATAATTGGGAAATTGCTTCAGATAAAATGTCTGGTAGTCAGCGCACATTTAAGACAAATGCAGAGAGGCATTTGGGGAAGACATATCAAGACAGAAGCAAACCAAACAAGTAGAGATTCGCTGGAAGATCAGACGAAACTGATCTGCCTGTGAGAAAACAGAACAGAAACAGAGGATGACAACAGCAGGCGGTAACCTGCATGATTTGTACATGCTGCACTGACAATAAACAAACAGGAAGTTCAGAGGTCCTTGTGACTCAGCAGACAAAAGGCATACATCACATACTGGTGATAGCTTTAATTCGTATGCATTTCTCGACCTAAGCTGCAGGACGCCTTGCATACTTTCTCACCAGGGCTCTATGTTAAATTAAGTCCTGCCAACTGCAGACAGGCAGAGCTCCAATTTGGTCCGATGATGCATTCAAACTAGCACCTGCCGGCTCAAATTAAAATGGCAATAAAGTGATGTCAACGCCTCTACAACCCCAGACAAATAATAGCTAAAATATGTGTCCTTCACTTGTGCACAATTCAACAACATGTAGTGGGTACAAGGCAGAGGGCTAATAACTGTATGTCAGCCATGTGTGATCATCCATACTGCTTTTATATTATATTTCGCGCTGATCCCCACAAGCATGACATAAACAACATTACAGCAATGTTTAGCATGAGGGTGCCTCATTACACTCAACAGTCTTTAAATTAATGACAGTATTTCCTGCTACTGAAATCATCCTGCTGCCACAGATGCATCCTGCTCTCCTCATCTTGAGTAAATACATAACACTGAAATTGTTTACAGCCAGACGTGAGAAGCTGGAGGTGGAGTATGTGTCATTATTGATCTTTAGGGTGTTTGACTTTAGGAGGGAAAAATACCAACGTACATGTTTGACCACGGACTTGTACAGAGACAAAGAAGTATCATAAAAGTAGAATTTGTTTATCATTGACTGCACAAGAGCTGAAACAATTAGTAGATTAGCTGACTGACTAAATGACTGTGAAAACTGATTAATTGTTTAATTACATTTTCAAGCAAATGAGCCACAAATACGTTTCCGAGTTCTCAAATGTGGATATTTGCTGGTTTTTGTCTCCTATGATAGAAAGGTTAATGAAATTGGGTTTTGGACTGTTGGTTGAACAATTTTTGGGCATTTTTGCTTGGCTTTTTTGCCTAAAAAAACGATTATCTGATTGTAAAAACAGGAACCAGATCAGTGTTTTCCATAGTACTTGAGTGTATTTGGAGTTTTTTGCAGGTCCAATAACGCAGCCAAGAGTTCTTCCCTTTCCTTAGTAGCTATTTGTGACTCACTGGGTTGATAATTGACCTGTCAAGCCATTCACAGCTGATCAGATCTGATCAACAGAGAGGAGCAGCTGCTGCAAGTGAAAGCAAACTTCTATATTCAGCAGAATGAATTGCTAAGGAGCTGTGCACTTCATGTGTTTTGTGCCCTCAAACCCACTGTTTTCAATGTAGATGTGAAGCAGGCACCACTGCGACGCGCAAGTGTCCCGAGATGCATATTATTCAGGGAGCGACAGGTGCACCCTGAGACAAACAGAGTTCAACTTGGAACACAGCAGCGTGCACCGCATGTCCTGTGCCAATTACAGCCGACAGATATCTTTCCCCTCTTCTGTAAATATGAAGAAGTAGTTGATCATTTTAGTGCTGACCTACCCAGAGCTTTGCATCTCTCCCACGGACATTATTTTAGGCCCAATGCACACTTAAAAAAACAGCACCTGAAAAAAGATCACCTCTGTACTCAGGATTTCATGTAAGCAGACTATGATATAGTGCTTGTTATAGTTGCTTAGCAACTTCAGATGCAACCTGTCTCCACGCCCTTGAAAATTGGCACAGAATAAGCACAAGAGGTGCACAGACTGCCCAACCTCGCATGTTCCAGGCCGTTTAAGACGCAGCATGTGTACGCCCCAGAACTTTCACTCTCAATGCGCCTGATGTTCTGCTGCTCCAACTCTGCCCCGTGTACCCTCTGTGCTCCGACATCGTGGTGCTACAAATAATGAATAACCAAATGGTATACACGTTCCAATGGCGCTCCTAATGAAGGTCATGCTCCAAAAATAGAAAATCTATTCATGGCAACAGATGTTTTAAAATTGGCGGGCCGCCATATATAAATGAATATGTTGGAAAATCTGCGATTAATTTTCTGTTGATCACCTTATTGATTAGTGGACTAATCTGTGCAGCTATATTTGCAGCACTAGTGGGCACCAAGTTAAGTTTATTTCATGAAGAATTAAGGTGTGAGAAAATGTTTCCCACCTCCTGATTATTTCATCTCTTTCCTTCCAAGCAGTGTGGCAACTCAAGCTCCAACTTTTAATTAAGGTCAAAATAAATAGCAGGGATGTCAAAGAAAGAAAGAATAAAAAGAAATCAGTCTTAACCCTCGCCACAATGAAGGCCAACCAGAGTCTGACTTGTGAGCTTGAACCCCAATCGGTCCCTCTGGGCCATTGCTACAAGCTGCACCACCAAGACAATAATTGCACTTTATCATGCTGCCAGCCTCCATACATACTGAGCCCAAAGAGCCTTGGCCTTGTAACGTGGAACAGCCTTGAGGCCGACTGTGGCCGTCTGGTTTAACCAGATTATGATTATGTCACACGGGAGATTACCCATCCGACACGGAGTCACAGAGTCAGACACATAGTCATGTTCCTGCACACATGCACGCACACACACACACACACACACACACACACACACGGACAGCCATCTGTTATTGCCACAAACTACTGTACGCTCGATCTCTGCAGCACACAAAGCCTGATCTTAGCAAAGAGGAGGGGAGGGGAAGGATGCTGTGTGAACTGCACAAACTGATAAGATCTCTGTTGAAAAATAGATTTTTTTCCCCCCTTAATCTCCTGAGAACTACCTCTGTGAATAAAGGATAAATAGATCATAAGAAAAAAGGGCAAGGCTATGGAACGGCATAAAAGAGACGGATAAAGCAGAGAACAGGCACTGTTTCTCCCCCTCTCTGTGCAATGGCTGCCTGCTCGGCTGCAGCTGACGCAAAATGGAGCCGCGAGAAGAGGTGGGGAGGGACCGGGGAGGGAATGAGGGGGTAAATGGGAAAAGGGGGAGGTAAGGAGACGGGGGGAGAAAGTGTGACAGCAGCACAGAGGGGGAGAGCAGCGGGAGAGGGAGTGGGGTAGAAAAAGAAAAAGAGATTCATTTGTTCTTCTCTCATCTGTCTGGGCTCCCTTCTCTCACCTTGGCCCACATTTTCAGTCTGCCTCATATTCACATCTAGCACAGGGGAAGAAAGAGGAAGGACACACACTCATAAACACACTCGCAGGCTGACACGCACACACCCCTTGCGAAGGCCATTACTCCTAACACCCATTATTACTTCCTAATGATCTAGCGGCACGTCAAAGATTTCACAAGAGCGAGAGAAGCCTGCTAATCTGAGCAGGCAGATGTCAAAGCACAAAAAAAATGGTGTTACGTAGTAATAACGTACAGGCAGCTGTGGGGAATAATGACTGCCCAGACATAGAGTAAGGGAATCAAAGAAGAGGCTAGTGAGCTCTGACTGGAGCAGATGGTTGATTTAAAACAGTGCTTCAAGGAGGCAGTGTATGCAAATCCCAGCCAGGTGTCTGACACAAATGGCAAGACAAAGAGAAGGAGGATAACATTTAAAAAATGCACCAGCAACATGCTGGATTCATACTGAGCTGAACACTCAGAGATGCGTCTACAGTTTTGTCTACTGATGACTGTTGGAGTGTTTCAGACAGACACACAACAAGTAGATCGTTACTTCAGAGCGGTGCAGACACAAATTCGACTGAGCAATTAGTCAGCTTTTTAGAAAATGTAATGGGTGACATTTTGATTAACGTTTCATAGCTTATGTAATTATGAAATATAAATACTAAATGTGAACAGGTTACAACTTTGTACAAGTATTGGCTCTGTTTTCATAGCAGCCTGCTCACACAGAATAAGCAATTGTAGGAAACTGTCTGACTTTTACACAGCGGGAATGTTGCACCGTTATTCTGCCTCAGCGTTCTGTGTGAAAGGTGTGAACACGGGATGGAGATGGGCATCATCGTTCCGCCTTTAAGCCATCAGCGAAGGTGGAAACAGAGCCGAATGATCGTATGCGCAATAAGTTAGAGGCAGCAGGACGGCAGAGTTGGGTACCAAACTTGGTACTTTTATGGACACTGACCGAAGTGCGTAATGATTCATGTTATATCAATCTGTGCCGTATTTTCAGTACCTGAGATCCCATGTGGGCTCAGAAAGGAGGCTGAAGCACCACCATCCTAGAACGACGTGGCTGGCTTCCCAGCAGCCCAGCTTTGGTGCGCTTCGGGCCTGAGACACTGAGCTCCACGGAGCCACCGGCTTAAAAAAGGAGGCAGGTGTGCTGCAAGGTGCCCCAAAGCTGGGAAGCTGGCTAGGAAGCTCCGTCTGCTTCCCAGCAAGGCATCTGGCCTTTTTAAAATTCTATTTTATTTTAGAAATAGCCCCTAAAATGTGAGGAATTGCTGCCTTTATTTAATTTAAGAGATAGTCTTTGGGTTTTGGACTGTAGGCAGGAAAAACCCAAGACACTTGAAGGCATCACCTTGGGTTTTGGAAACACCTTGTGATATTAATTAATCAAGAAAATAATCTGCAAATTAACAGTATGAATAAGTAAAGAAAATAATCGTTAGAAGCAGCATTTGTTGTGTTCCTGCTCCACAGTTGGGATATTGTTATTGAGCATTGTAAAACAGCTTGCCCCAGTGAATCCTTGGCAGTTTGTGGAGGTTGCCAGGCCTGGCTGGGCTGAGAGCACGGAGACAAGTAGATAAGACAACTCAGCCGATCCAATTTCAAATAATCATTTACTACAAAGCACATGTAGGTGAATAAGGACAGAAGATTAGGGATGTGAATCACTGGGTGATGGCCTTTGCACACCAAGTCTGTATTTTTCGTATGCAATCTTTAACCGTCATCTGATAAAAGTCATTATGCTCAGAAACCTTGAACACTGAGTCAGATGCATTTTATTGTTCTTTTCAAAAATTCACAGTACGAGACAAAAGTGCAAGGACACATTTCCCCCCCTTGCCTCTCTCTACTGGAAGTACGTTCCTGGCTGTCATCACTCTCTGCCCGTGTCTTACATTTAGCACCACGGCTACCTGAAGGCGCTGAATTGTCCTCCCTGTCTGTCTGTGCGTGGCCTTCACTCTATTACATCCTCCTCCTCGTCATCATCATCAACCTGAATACGACCTGTTAAAAGTAGGCTATCTGAGTTATGAATTGATACTATACACCCCATTCCTCTCTCATGTTGCAGATGTAGCTATGAGTCCTGCAGATGACACCACATTTTCTTCGATGCTTCTTGGTCAAACAACTTTTTAAAACCTTTTGACTGATGCGGGGGGAAAAACACAAAAAATTGAACTTATGTGATGGATGAAAGTTTTAGAGTCAGTGTGTTAACATGACTGACACTGTGAGGTTGTATTTCTTTTAAAAAAAAAGTGACAATTTCGGATGAAAAATACAAACTTTGTGTGCAAAGGCCTTAATTTGTGATAAGGCACTATCATGATAAGAATTTTGAGTTTTGTTAGAGTTGATTAATCAAGCAAAAATGGATATCAAATATCATCATGTTCCTGCTTTTTAAACCTGAAAATGTGTTGTCTGTGTTTTATAATATGCACAATCAGATAACTTTAAATTTTGGACTGTTGGTCAGACAAAACACGATGTTTAAAGACATCATGTTGTCTCCTCAGAACTTGTAATGGGAATTTTTTTACAACTCATTTGACATTTCATAGACTTAGAGGAGCTCTGTACAATATTCAGAGCATATCTTCATACAGTGTGTCTACAGATAAATCCAAGTTAAATGTAAGACTTTTTAAGATCTTTTTAATAACACCTTATGTCAAATTTAAGACCAAACATGCAATGGAAATACATATTATATAGATAATATAATAATAAGACTTTCAAGTAAAAACACTGATGTCAGTTCAAAATGAACAGTAAGGAAAAATAACAACAATTTGGTGAGTTTAAGTTTATTGTGTTTAATGTAAAATGAAAGCCAAATTTAATCTCTGTCATAAATGCTATTTATTATTGCAATTCTTCGGTCTATCCAATGAAACAGTCATTGGGTCTGTCAGGCTGGACAAACTGACCGAAAATATTTAAGACCAATTGAATCTGAATTTAATGCAATTTAAGGGTTTTTAAGGCCTTATCTTAAGAAAACTTAACTTAAGACTTTTTAAGGACCTGTAAACACCCTGTTATAGATTCATATCTCCACATGGGTCTTCACATGAAGTTGGCTGAGCCGGTAGCTAGCGGCTAATGATGCTAAACGCGCAAACAGTGCAGTGCGGAGCAGTGTCAATCAGCTAGCCAGTGGGATACACACATGGGGACTCACATGCACTGACATGCACATGCTCTTGAACTGACGACCACAACAAAGAACAGAGAAGTTCACATTACAACACAGACACAAAAATATCATCATTGATTTCAATGAAACAATCATTACTTGCAGCCGTAGGCTACAATAACAGCGATGATGATTTTTTTTTAGGCCTTTTATCTCATGACATTTAGGTGGGATACACCAGCAAGTTGTCATTGTTTCAAAATTGTTTTCTGTCACCCAAAGATCTGACTGTTACCTTGCAAAAGGCAAAACTGTGTTCCAGTCTGTTTTATTTTGTGGTGAATGAGGGACATTTTTTTTCCTTTTACTACATCAAATCAATAAAATCACAACTGTGATAAACATGCGTTGATGAAGAACGCTATCTGGGCACTGTGAAAATGTAGATGGTGTTCAAACAAGGCCAGCCTTGAATCCAACTCTCAACAGTTTGAGGAAGCTGTTGGCAGTGTGTTTGTCTGATACTGTGTTGGACTGTTTGGTCTACATGTGGATAAAGCTGGCAGGATAAAACGCAGTCAGCGGGGAATAAGGAAAAAGGTTTACGGGTAAATAATCTGTTGGAGTCAGCCAGCGCAGGCAGGGAAACCCCTTAATCCCCTCCGCGCAGGCCGAAAGAGCAGATGGGGTATGAGTGATACAAACTAATGATGTCTCAGGGCAGTGTAGTGAGCAAATCTAGCCCGCCAGGCCGCCACATCCCCACTTGTAGGAGTCCTCAGTGGGATTCATCTCAAAGCCATGGAATCATGTACACTAGATAACACAGTTTTGCTGCCTCAGTCACAGCATCAACTTTCTAGTCATGAGTCCTTTTTTCTGCCCTGAAATACTTCTCCAGACCTCCGTTTTTATACAGCCTCCTTTATGAGAATATCAATTTGTTTTTCTAAAAGTTTGTTTCCAAATCCAATAAATATCTGGCACATTTACAGTTTCCAGATCTGCGAGGCAGCCCTGTCTTGGAGCTCACTTTGCTGAAATTTCTGTTTTGCGACCACTTCATTTCCACTCTGTACAGCCACAGAATTGACTTGGCACAGGCCGGCAAATCAATATTAAGTAAGAGTGTGTACAAATAACACTGACCGCCGAGACACACACACACTGCCACAGCACAGCCGATGCTGAGGAGCTGGTATTTGCAGTTGCTTGAAGCTGGTTGTTAACCTCGCCTGTATAAATGACACCTAAAGGATTTGCAGGTCTGAGCTGGTGCCAAATTTAGATCTGGCTGCTCCGAACGTACGTAAATCACCAAATAACGAGCCAAAACCCTCGGAAGCTGAGGTGAGAATTTACTTATCCCCCAGATGTCGAACCCGGGAGCCTCTATGAGCAGGATGTCAATCTCTGCCTTTGAAACCGGAGGCAACTCTTTAATGCCCCCAAAAGAGATCAATAATGTATCATAGCATCTCTTATCCATCATAAAAATAACTCTGGACAGCACTCCTCGAGGAGATACAGATATAATTCACATATTTTAATCGATGTCTATGCAAATCCAAGACTTTGACTTCACTAACATACTGTTGGCCAATGCTCCTAGAGAAATTCTTTCCACCCAGGAATTAGGAAAAAATGAACAGTATTTGGAGAGCTAGCTTTTAGTTTTACATGCTCCGAGCAACAGAATATGAAGACAGCTGAAATGTTCATACATCTAAATGTGAAAAGCCTGGTTTTTGATTGGAATGTTGTTTAGCTGTAATTCATGTTTTTATTTTCTTATCTGTTTTATTTGCTTAATTTTATCTGCTTTAATTCTGCGCATTAATCTGAAATTGTTTGACTCTTCACATTACTACTGTACTTTATAAGCACTACATTAACATTCATAAGAGGTTTATAAGACACTATAATGACTTATTATGATGATCTACAATAAATGTCTGTATATCATGTTGTGATTTTGTACAGCCGCTACCTTGGTCAGATTTCTCTCATAAAAGGGATTTTTGATCTCAGTTTCCTTGTTTTAATTCTCATTTTAAAAAAAAACCAATTAACTCATTAGTTGTTTGGTATATAAAATGTCTAAAAGTGTAAATTATTGTACATCGGTGTCTCCAAAAGCCCAAGATGACGTCCGCAAAGTTCATTATACTGTCATAGAGAAGTAAAGAAACTAGAAAATATTAACATTTAAGAAGCTGGAATCAGAAAATTTGGACTCTTTTTTACTCTTAAATAATTACTCAAACTGATTAGTCAGGTATCAAATTAGTTGCCAATTAATTTATTAGCTGACAACTAATCAATTAGTCGTTGCAGCTCTACTCTATAGTAAAATACAGGTTAAAAAAAACCCAGTTGTTCGCAAATAGAAAGACACAATCAAGAATTTATTTATGTTTAATATTCATCAGCAATTATAACTTCTCCTATAAAAACATATTTCGTATGACTGCAAGTGTGTCTAACTATATTGTCGCTCATTATTTGTTTATACACCAGCAACCATTTATGGAAGCCTCACAGGAGGAGTTACAGTACTTAATAAAGACACTAATCTAATACTAAAAATGTCCCTGTTACAGTGTATTACAAAACATGATCATTATATAGGGTGTGGGGGGGATAAATAAAATTTTCATGCACAATGTCTGTAGTCATTTCCAGATCTATTTCCTTTTAAACGTTGGCAGCTAGGGCTGCACAGGTAATTGAAATTTTATCCAAATCAAAGCCCAAAGAAGCTGCAATTTTTTGACAAAAGGTAAAATGTGTCACAACATACCGTATAAATGAAGCATTGTGGCGCTGTAGAGATTCCCCATCCCAGAAACATGATATTGCAGATGTTAAGGGAACATGCTTGTTTGGTGCAGACCGCAGCAAAAATCACATTCTTATCATTTTTATATTTTTTTCTAGGGCTGCCACTTAAAGGTCAGTGATTTGACACATCAGTCAGAGGCCCCTCAGTTGACCTGAGATTTCTTTGAGTCAAGCAGTCATTATTTTTCCATTTCTTTTTTTTCGGTGTGCTGTACAGGTGGCATTTTGGCTCCCAGATTTTGCTGCGAAGTGAGCACTCTCGACTTTGACTCTTTGGGACAGACACTGTTGACGTGATGCAGCGGCACAGAGGAGGAGAAACTTCCAACTGTAAGGCTACGATGATAACATCATCTTCTCTCTTCTGCGTGGAAGTGATCATTTTTACAGCTCACCGGTACTTAAAACAACACAGTCTGTGGCTTTTGTTTGCTATCTAGCGTCAACAAAAAATTATGCTGCATATTTTCGATCCGCTGTTAGCACCATTAGCTTGTTTACTACATAGCGTAAATGCAGCTGTCACACTTGCCATCCTGCTGAGCCTCATTCAGACTTCAAATGGAAATTAAAAAAATAATAATTGAATATTCATATTGAACGACCAAATCTGACTCGACTGACAAAATTCTAAGTTGAGTAACGCCCTGTTTTTTCTGACAATGACATGAAAAAATTACCATTCCCACTAAAATTGTGACTTATACTGCAATCACTTCATCAGTCCCTCCAGAAAATTGAAATCTTGCGATTGCAATAATTAATGCAAATTCAGAATAGTCCACAATATTTGCGGGGGCTTGCAATTTTTCAAAATTTTTTCCGGCTGACCGGAAGTTGTCATGCATGCAATATCACTTGAAACGTCATCCGATGCGTCATCAAATCGTGTTAATGGCATTGCAGTATGGAGAAATGCTCTGTATTGCATTGTCACTTTGTTTAAATGCATACAATATGTGTTGAATCTATCAAAATGTTATGTTTACAGAAGATGTAGCTTACATGTTTTTTTTACAGTCTGGTTTGAGAGCTACAATATTCACTCAGGATTTAGTTTTGAAACTAATTAAATAAAACTAAAGAAGAGAACTGAAATATTTGCAGCTGTATGATTATTACAGCAAGTGATTACATGACTTATTTTAGTAGTTTAAAAAAAAAATCACATTTTTTTTCTTCTGACTTGCAATTTTTGTTATTAGCCGCAATTTTTGTTATTTCACACAATTTCCCACAAAAAATCACCTAAAAATACATTAATTTTTATCACAATTTTTGACAAAATTGGCCACAAATTCAAGGTTTTTTGCCACGATATCCTAGAGGGACTGCTTCATCTATCAAAATACTTGCAATATAATATTTTTTTAGTGTATTATGCAGCCCTTTTGACAACTTAATATATTCTTTACAAAATGTAAATGTACAGAGGATGTACCTCACACAAAAGCTCCTTGTTCATACCACCATAAACTCTCCCCTGTGTGCTTTCAGTGCGGGTAAAGCCCTGGTGGCAGTCTTTTCTTTGAGCCGTCTGTCTGAGGCTCAGTCTTTAATAAGGTGTTCCAGTCTACAAAGCTCCACTTTACAGTGCAGATGTACAAAAAAATGAACTGCTGTCAGTATCAACGGGGCAGGCAATCCAAACACAGGCGGGAGCAACACTTCCCCACTGTCCTCCAAACAGCTGAAGGCAGATGAGACAAACCAAAACATCCATCCAAACATCCTGTGATAACATGGGGAACTGGACACTTTTTTTTCAATGAATGCCTAATACACAATTGTCAGTCATTTTCCCATCAATTCTGTAAACCTGTTTTCATCAAATACTCACTGTTCAATACGTCTGCACTACCTGTCTTTGTGTAGAAAAGCACTTCCAGAAATAACATTTCTGATGCAACTGAGCTAATAATAGTAGTGATTTCACTCCTTTATATAATCAGAATTGTAAAGTGAAAAATGCTTTGCTGCTTTGGCATTTTAATTGGATGTTTTTCAAGTGATGGAAAAACAACACAGTTATGTTTCTCTTATTGTGCTGTGAGAGGAAAGTTTGTGGTTGCAGTCAAGTGAACAGACACTGAATTAACACATTATCACAAATCACGTGTTGATAATTAAGAATTACAGGTAATTACCTACATATTTTGTGTTGTGTTGCAAACATAACAAGTCCAACATTTAAATCCAACTTAACGATCTCATCCATACATGTTTAAGACAAATAAAAATATCTGAATAATAATTTGTGCCTGATGTTTTTCCACAAAAAGTTCCCTGGTTTAAAATGTCTCAAAAATAAAATCTGAGCTTACTCCCTCATTGAAAAATCCCAAATCTGTAAATATGTTTCATTGTAAAGGTTTAACTTCTAGACACAAGATGTCTCCTACTCCACTGAAAGGTCTTTTCTCAGTGTCTGTGCTCTTAAGTTTCCACATTAATGTTGTTTGCAATGTCACAAATTAGGCTAACATGTAAGCTGAACATCTTAAACCCTGATTTAATTCCAGCTGACATCACTCTTAATGCTCAGTCATACTATCCCCATTGAAAGTATGCAGATAGCTGTGGTTACGAGGATGCGCACATGGTTCTATTCATAGCACAACTGAGGGTCAGCCTCAGCCCCCAACAGTAAACTGGAGACCTTGGTGGTGAGCTTAGACATTGGGTAAAACTGAAACTAAGATGATGTTGCTGGGTCTGGAGTAAATATCTAATGAATATCCAAATTAAAACCAACTTCACAGCAGTGTGGTGGCTGTGGCTGGCTTGACCGCAGTGTTTTGGACGAGACTGAAGTTTGGAACAAGAGACTGAACCATGCCAGCTATGCGTACAGGCTGCGTTCACAACAACATGGACTGCATGCAGATGTCGTACGGGTCAAGACCCCTGCAGACATGGTTCAATGACGACTATTATGTTGCGGATGCACACACAATGAATTGGCCCTCAGGCATCTGTTTTTGTAGACAAAAACGTCAACATGTTTTTTAAATGTATTGTTAATAGTTTTTTTTTTTTTTTACCATTAAAGGGAAGGCTGCCACAGTTCCAGTGTTACACTGTAGGGAATAAGAGGCAAGGTCAACAACCTTGCACTGTGGCCTCCATGTCACGGACAGAGCGTGCTGTTGGTGGTATTGAAGTGTGAGCACCACACCAGCATGTGACCCGACCTAAGTGACATTTTTAGGCATAGCCCCTTTTCCACCAACATTTCCAGGAACTTTTATTTCCAGGATTTTATTCACCTGGGTAAAAGAATTCCTGATAATCTGTGTGGTTTGCGTTTCCACCGCACCTCAAAGTTCAGGAAAATGTATTCAAATCAGCTGAAGCTGAAGGCCAAACAAGCACGATGGTGCCATAAACAGCGACTGACAAGCTCGCATCATCATTTGTGTGACACAATACGCCAAGATGGAGGACGCTCAAGTTGTTCTGTTGCTCCTCGTGTTTGACTACATCGCATATAAAACCATGTGATCTGCACGGAAAAGACGACAGGCGTTATTAGCTAAGACAACTGTGAACGCCCGAAGCTTCTTATAATCCTGCAAGTTTCTCCAACTTTTCACGAATTTGTTTTTCGGCGTGTGCCCTATATTTAGCTCTGCCAGCTTGTCAGCTATTCTTCCATTGACTCTGTTGTTTCGAGTCATCGGCTCGAAGTCCCGCTGAATTTTTTCCTCAGCAAATACGCTTAAAAGAGCATGGACCTTGTCGTCCGTCCACTTCTCGTAGCTTCTCTTCTTTTGCTCCATTTTCCAAATGATCAAAACACAAACCAAGTGAAGCTTGTAGAAATGAAATTAAGTTTGCAGCCACACTGGCACGGAAGTGCAGATCGCTGCAAGTGTGTGTTCCACCAATCAGCGTCCTTCAGCACACAGCCCCGCCCCTCAAGAATTCCAGGGAGTCTGAAAAGTCCTACCCTCCTACTAGGCACTTTTTTCAGGGAAGGTTTGGGGTTGAAGGAATATTTTTCCCCCGGGTAATTTTGGTGGAAACGTGCCGAGGGTTTTCAAAATCGCGGGTAAATGTTAAGTTCCTGCGGTGGAAAATGGGCTTACGTTAACATGCAGTTAAATGTACTGCAGCTGAGCTAATTAGCTATTAAGCCTGCAAACTGAGGTTAGCAGTGCACTTTTCCCAGAAGAATTCAAAGGCAAAGGTGCTGGACAAGACCTGTGTTCATGTTTCTAAGTCAAATGAGGAGACTTTAGTTGTAATACTAATGTGGGTTGTTGTGTAA
Source organism: Cephalopholis sonnerati (assembly GCA_019142605.1). Lineage (NCBI taxonomy): Eukaryota > Metazoa > Chordata > Actinopteri > Perciformes > Serranidae > Cephalopholis > Cephalopholis sonnerati. Next base: position 36,034,103 of record JAGQAX010000015.1, read on the forward strand.
AGTCTGTGGCTCTTGTGTTGTGTAGCTGCTGTGTGGCTCAGTGTGGCCATCTGCTCTGCCACTGACAGAACACTGACGTTACTGCGTTATGCAAGATTTGATTGGCTGCATCAAAACAAGGTTTCCATCTACATAGGTGGATACTGAAACAGTATTCTGCTGAGTTAATGCAAAACTAGGGGGCACTATTACAAAATTTAAAAATATAAAAATACTATTTTCTCCACTTTGTGTGTGGGTGTGTGTCACAAGAGGAACATAGTGCGGAATTTACAGGGCATGTAAAGGAAGTAATTTACAGGGCAGACATGTGTGCTGTAGCAGATAAAAAAATGCACATCTATTTAGTGAGATCACTGTACATTAAGCCAGCTAATCACACAATTTCAAGGGGATCAGAGTCAGAGGAGTTAGATCAGCCTCATTAGGGGGCTTGCTAAAAAGAATGACTACAAATAGACACGATCAGTATTCAAGTTTGCAATATTATACAAATAATAAAACTGTACAAGGAACCAAGGATCGACTCATAATGCTGAGACTCATAATTGCACCCAAGTAGCAGTATGTATTTCTAAATGTTGGCAGAGTCTTGAGGTCTGAATGTAAAGCCTTGGTCCTGTTTTCCTATTCTTGACTCTTTATAAAACCACTAACAGTCACAGCCAGTCGGTAGCTCGGCTGCATCAGCAAACACACTCGTGCGTCAGCTGCAGGTAAAAGCAGCTTGCTCAGCTGGGAAACCACTGAGCCATGGAGGAATACCAGGGAGAGATCACAAACCTCTAAAACATACACACACAGACACACACATCACACACACTCGTGACATGACGCACCTCATCTTATTACTGCTCAACCTGACAGCTGAATAGCATTACTTAAACAGATACCCTCCACTACAGAATTTGCCCCCCTTATGAATCGGTTGTCATCATCACGTTATCTGACCCATCATTATGTCAACACTGCCTTACTGTCTTGTTTGACAACATGCAATTTTCCTCTCCAGTCCGCGTGGCAATTTCCACCATGCTCTGCTTGGTTATATTTTGCATATTCAGACAACTAGTTTGGTTGTTTTGGTTTTGTTAGAGATGAGCCCAGGCCATCTGTAACGCACAGCTAGCATGCATTAGCACTTGCAAGCTCTTGTGGTAAAGCAGGAAACCCATGTAATCCATTTGATATGTGTGTATAAACATCTACTTCCCAGCCAGTGCACATGCTGTGCTCCCCAGCTGGTGCTCTAACCTTGTTGTTGGGCTTTGGGATTTAACTTGAAAACAGAAAATCTATCATTACCATGTTTGTTCTATATCCTGCCACTATGTACTTAAGCACTAATAAACTGCTGATAAATGTGACTCACGTATGAACAATTACTGGCAATATATATTATTACTATGAATTAAAAAACAGTGCCATTAATGCTACATATCATACCCCCAAATGTGCACCTGTGGTAGTTAATGTAATTTACTCCAAGGCCAGCAGCTCTTCACACTTTGGCATCGCCTCCAAACAATCAATATTTAACTTAATGGTGCCTGAGTTTTCTGTGTAAGTGTAAAGCCTTTAAAAGGTCACAATCAATAAGTGACATCACTCTAATGCCTGTATAATGAGGCCTCAGTGAAATGATATTGTGCATGCAATGCCAATAAAGTAAGTAAAGCTATGAAACTAAAAAAACATAAGAGCTGCTTCAACAACTCAATTCATCCAGCTTTCAGAAGAGCAAAAAATAAGTGTTGCAACCCTGGTGTTCAAAGTTCAGTTTTAGGCTAATGTGACTAATATGAGGCTGCAGCTAACGATTATTTTAACTCTCAATGATTTTCTTGATTAGCTGTTTGGTTTATTAAATGTAGGAAAATGGTGAAAAATGTAGATTGGTGTTTCCCAAGGCCCAACACGATGCCCTAAAATGTCTTGATTTGTCCACAACGTAAAAAATATGCAGTTTACTGTCACATAGGAGTAAACAGTCCCTCCAGGATCTCGGCAAAAAAACACTTGAATGTGCCCCCAAAAATTGCAGTATTTTATGTTTTTTTTGCGGGAAATTGTGGCAAATGACAAAAATTGCAAATCAGGATAAAAAAAAAAAATCTGATTTTTTTTAAACTACTGCCTCCAAAAAATAAGTGAATGCATTTAAACAAAGGGACAATTCTATGTGTCAATACAGAGCCTTTCGCCACACTGCAATGCCATTAGCACCATTTGATGACGCGTCTGATGACGTTTCAAATGACACTGCATGCGCGACGACTTCCAGTCAGCTGGAAAATGCGGAAAAATCACAGCAAAAATTGCAAGCCCCTGCAAATATTGCGGACTTTCATTGAATTTGCGTTAATTATTGTGATTGCAAGGTCGCAATTTTCTGGAGGGACTGAGTAAAGAAACCAGAATATACTCACATTTAAGAAGCTAGAATCATTTTTTTCTTTCTCAAAATGTACTTAAACCAGTGAGTCCATTATCAGACTTGTTGGCGATTAATTTAATAGATGGCAACTAATTGATTAATCGTTACAGCTCTACTAATAAAATATTTATGTTTTTGCCTATAATGCTGCTTCTTCAGAGCTGTCACAGGCTTATGTTCTTAAAAAGAGGACAACATGCTCACAACTTCTGCTATAAGTCATTTCAACAGCCGACAGTTACGTAAATAAATTCTGCTTGGCTTTCAGAAACCTTAACTTGACCTGAGTTGCCCTGCACTGCAAAGTGACAGACAACAGATCTGACACCAGCATCGCAGCTAATTACACAACAGGAAAACCACATCACAAGCAAAGCCTCAAATCAGCCAAGGATGACAAGAATGTTTTAGCAAGCGTTATGCAGGTCTGTTTGCATATTGACATAAGCAGGGTACTAGGCTGAAGAAATGTTAGTGAATAATGTATGTTATGTGTTATTCTGTAGTCCCATCATACCAATAAATTAGAGGGAGACTGCTGGGATTGCTGGTATGTCAAACCAAATGCACCTATGTATATTTGCCTTATTCTATTATCACCATAAACATTATTATAAAGAGGTGGAATTACCTCTGATCACTGTGTGTCTCTTGTGTTACATTCTAAATATATTAATAAACAGATTTAAATGTGGACACATGGCAGTGATATTTCGTTTTTCTTGACATTCCTCTGACTGTGCTGAAAACCACCAAAGGCTGGACAACAATACAAACAGGAAATATTGTTCTTTCTATAGCCAACATCTTGCATCAAGGTCGCCGTGTAATAGGCTCTGACAAATGTCAAACCCATTACATAATCTCCTGAGCTGTATCATTATAAGCATATGGCTCTAACAAAAAGCACACTGCACTTGGGCGGTGAGAGCCTCCAGCCTTGTGACTTTTATATGGCATGATTCACAATACAGATTCCAGATCTGCTCTTTCCAATTTGATTCACTGTCTTTAGCAATACTCGTTTGTACATTTAAATTTTAAAACAAGACAATCAGTACAGTAAATTTTCTTTGCAACATTTGCATTTCTTTGCGAAGCTTCCTGAAATCATTTCTCCTGAAAAATACATACCCATCACATATCAATTACTATCCATTATTACCTTTAAAATGACAATACAAGTATGCCTTTATACGGCTAATAAGAACCATTATGTGATTCTTGGTCTGTTATAAGCTTATTATGGGAAGAGCCAGGGCAAAGAGCCAAGCAATTCAAGGGGTGGAGGAAGAAGGAGGGATTACTCACCATTTCTGTTAACCCTCAGTGTTATCTTAAGGTTTATACAATGACATGTTCTTAACACCGGCCACCTTTACAAAGCTGTGCGAGAAATGCCGCTGCATGTCAGCTTCAAACGGTTTCATTCCCGAGCCAAAGGCAAGGACAGGCTGGTGTGTAACTGAACATTTATCAAATGAAAACTCTGTGGATTTTTTTAAAGTCTGTGGTTTTCTTCCCCAGGGATGAAACCATTTGTATCTTGTCCAAAGAGTTTTTACTTCAAGACAAGCCAAAGCACGGAGCTCCTCTGTTTGGCATCAAACCATCTGTATGCTTTCTTATTAACATGGAAATATCTAAACTTACTATTCTGGAGCAAAATAAACTATGTGTTCCTTAACAGTGGATGTCTTTAATATGGCTGTTACTGCTGTGACTCTTTACATGGAAGAGGAGCAAAGGTCACTGAGTGTGTGCGATCTCAAATGACATTATACATATCACACCAAAGGATACTGATCATGCGCCCATGCATGTTTTTCTTGACTTAACAAGTTATATGTGGAGGTCTACTCTAAAATATCCAAGCAGATTTACATTTAAATCTAACGTCCCATCAAGAATGACATTTTCCAGTCTACCCAGATGTACACGGCTGCACAATTCCAAAACAGTTCTCGATAAATTAAAACCCTCTGTTGTGTTTTTCATGCAAAACTGTAAAGGATGACATAATAAAAGCAAAGATTTTTGGAGAGAGACAGATCTCTTTGGGTAGGCAAATACAATTTATGAATGGGAAAGCTGGTTCACATTTCGCAACGTGGTACAACAAATGAAATGGCAATAAGACAGGGCCTGTTTTAAAAATCATGACAACCAGCACTTGCCTGACTGCACTTGACTGTAGCAAGACGTAAAAAAAATAAAATAAAAATCACACTGACATCACAGCCATTTATTAGCCTCAATCCAATTGTTACCATAAGGGTGTTTTGTGTGGAATAAGACAGGAAATTCATATAATAGTTTATAACAAAAGACAATCTAAATGTGTCAACGATCAAAGAGTGGCAATCCCTTTCCATTTAAAATCTCTAGATGTATTAGACTTATTTGTTGGGTAATGTTGCAAATTAATGAGCACAACTGTTATGGCGATATTTAATTTTTATATGACGGATGCAGCAATGTTATAAAGTACTCCATCTGACAAGAATTTCATTGCTGGATTAACAGAACAGATACAAGGTGTCTTCATGTACGAGACATTTAAATGTAATGCTTTTGAAGACCTTTCCAAGATCATTTTAAACAAATTTAAGAATTATTTTTGAACAAATTGTCTTTTTAAAGTTCAGTGGTATGTATTAAGATTTGTAACATCAGTAATGCGCATTTTCCAGTCCCTCCAGGATCTCGCGGCAAATAAAACCTTAAATCTGAGGCCCAGGACACTTGAATTTGCAGCCAATTTTGTCAAAAATTACAATAAAAATTGCGGCATTTTTTGTGTTTTTTTTGCAGGAAAATTGCAGCAAAAGATAAAAATTGCAAGTCAAGAGAAAACTTTATTCCTAAACTACTGCCTCCAAAAAATAAGTCATGTGATGACTTGTTATAATAATCATAGTGAATATTACAAAAACAGCTGCAAATGTTTCAGTTCTCTTCTTTAGTTTTATTGAATTAGTTTCAAAACGAAATCCTGAGTGAATATTGTAGTTCTCAAAGCAGACAATGTGACTGCAAAACAACATGTAAGCTACATCTTCTGTAAACATAACATTTGAATCAATTCAACACATATTGTATGCATTTAAACAAAGGGACAATTCTTATGTCAATACAGAGCCTTTCTCCATACTGCAATGACATTAGCGCCATTTGATGATGCGTTTGATGACGTTTCAATGACTATTAGGTGTGACTTCCAGTCAGCTGGAAAATGTTGAAAAATCGCGGGACTTTTGAAAAATTTTGTTGAATTTGCGCTAATTATTGTGATTGCAATATTGTGATTTTCTGGAGGGACGGATTTTCACGCAGAAGAGCTTGACTCATTCTGACAAAAAACATTAAAAGATTATTAAATGAAATTAGATATAATGTTTGCAGTGATTAAATTTAAGACGATTTAATGACTTTTAAGGCCTAACATTCATACAATGAATTAAGCTGGGATTATTTTCTCCATTAAAGATGTCTCAGTTGGTAATACAAGATACTTTCTATATCAGGATATCAGTATTGCGATATAAAATGTATTATGACTCCAGGGCTTTATAAATAACGGTGCATCCCCTCCAGTTATTAAGAGGCTATGATTATGGAGATGTTAGCTCGTTAAAAAATAAATTATGCACACATATTTTTATGCAGAAACACTAGTACAGAATATATTTTAGCAGCCATTCAGTTGAAAGAATGTCAGCAGTACAACAGGAATAAAACTATTTAAAAAATACATGCAAATGCAATTCCTCCAACATGTAGTGCTGAACTTCTGCAGGATAAAAGGAATATGGCTTGTGCAGTATGGACTGGAAACACTGAGTGATAATGGAAGATAAGTTGGCAGGCAAGCGGGCTGCAGATAGCAATCCAAGACAGCCTGCATGAAAAAAAATCACATGGCTGACTGTAAACAAAGCAGTTATGCAACAATCTGAGATTCATGCACAGTGCCAGGAGGCACTCTGACCCACTATCAGCTACCCCTAACTGCTGTGCACAGGGTGAGCTGCACATAGGTCAGTGTGAGAGGGGAGGGACGGCCACAATTGGAGCCCGTTTAGACGTTTAGGGCTGGCTGGCTGGTGGAGCCCATCCCCCCTAATGTGACTCATGTTTCCCCGCTCAGTGTTGCCTGCTTCCCGCACAGAAGGGGGCGGGAAGGGGAAAGAAGCGCCATAATAATGTTGTTTAACACGCACAGAGTCCAGCCTTGCAAACACTATATCGAGACGCATTCACGTGCTGTCATTCATTAAAAAGCAACACGTTCATTAGCCGTGTGAAAAGTCACCACTACTCTGAAAACTTGAAGGCAAGAAGGAGCTGGGGATGCTGATGTTGACACGGGGGGGGAAAAAGTAGCTCACTAGGAAGACATCCACACATCTCACATTGTGCATGTCTGAGTGTGCAAAAAGCAAAACTGCCAGGGCTTGGTGATAACAACAAAGTCAACAACAGCGTGGCATTTGATGACAAACCCAAGCAAAGAAAGCCCCGCACGGCAGCAGGGCAATACTGTAATCATAATACGGCTGTGCAAATGAGAGAAGGTGATGCTCTGATTCCTGCCTTGCAAAGAGCAAGAAAACACGTCACACCGCATGGCTCTTTATTTGTTGACAAGCCAAACTCAAGAGCCGGATGGAAATCGGTGGCTAAACAGGCCGGCGCTGCGGCAACCACTTGCCCCTCTAGCAAGTTGTCTTGCCGAAATTTTGGGGCTAGCTCGCAAGCTAATGGCTCTGCTAGGCTATAATGTAACTGAGGAAGAGAGAGAAAGCACATTCACCTCCGTTAGCCGCTAACGCCCATCCCCCAACCAACCAGTCTTCCCTGTCTGTGTCCACCATCTTTAATCTGTGCTCCGTCTCCCTTCCCACCGCTCAAAACACGACAAAAACACAAGACACTCACCTTTAGCGAACATCGCCGAATCGATTGTCACCTTCCGAAATAATAAATCGATTATCGTTTTAATATCGTGCGTATTTTAATATTGAAAATTGGCCGTGCGAGCGGAACCGCGCCTTGAGAGAAGAGCAGCAATCCTAAACCGCCATCTGGTGGTATTTTCCTCTCTGTGATGCAGCGGGAGCGGCGCAGCCTCAGACCGAGACACAGCTGCCCCCTGGCGGACACACCGGGCCGCGGCGGCCGCGCGCCTCGGGAGGGTGTGGGGGGCGAGCATGGCGGAGGGAGGGACCGCGAGACCCCGCCAGCGCTGCACTCACGGGGGCGCGCACGGGAGCAGAGAGACTCCCCTCCTTCTCTCTCTCAGCCCAATTATTATTTTGACAAGAATGTGTGATAAGAAATAAAATATCCACTATACAGGGTGTAAATAATCACAACAACAACAACAAACACTGATTAGCACACCTTTTGGATTATTACACACATTACAGCAGGACATCAGGGACGTAAATATAGACGGTGCAGCCAGTGTGATTGCACAGGGGCCCCTGAGGTGGAGGGGCCCGTAGAGAAGTGATTCATATTGCCACCTTGGAAATATACCTGTATTCAAAGATAAATAATTATAAAAAAGAAGACTATTATTGTTTTAAAACACTGATTTTTTTTATTTATCTTTTTATTTTATTTACTTTATTAATACCTCAAGGGGAAATTCAGTGTTTCCACTCCGTTGTCATACACACACAGGCCTGAAATACACACACACACAGCACAAACAGGACCTCCAGCCTACATGCATTACACGGAGAGATGTCAGAGTGAGGGGGCTGCCCATGAACAGGCGCCCCGAGCAGTTGAGGGGTTCGGTGCCTTGCTCAAGGGCGCCTCGGCAGTGCCCAGGAGGTGAACTGGCACCTCTCCCGCTACTGGTCAACACTCTATATTTGGTCCAGGTGGGTTCCCAAGCCAAGTGCCTATGGACTGAGCTACTGGCGCCCTCAAAAAGGGAAACCCATCTCTTTTATTTTGATTTTTTAAAACAGTCAGTAGCTGTCTAGAACAAGAATATATGCTGTTTCTATATAAGCTATAAAATCTGTAAATATACCATAAAAATATTAAATTTAATTCAATTTAATGGCTATTTTTCTCACTTTCTTTGATTTTTTTTACCAGATATGCTGCAATGATTGCTGGGTAATATGTTGTTGTTGATGATATCTAATGTCAAGACAATACATGCACGATAGCGTGCACTAGGGCCCGTCATAACTTCCCTATGCCACTGCAGGACATTAAAATATAATGCAACTACTGTCAGTTCAAATACATCACAAAATCCTGAAGTAAATGGGTAAGATGGGAGAAGATACCCCAACCCCTTTATCTCCTCTCCTAACCAAAATATGGCACCAAATTGACTACCACCAAATTCGCTATAGCAAATTGTGACATTTAATCTGAATTTATTCTTGAGATTTACTTCACTAGATCATTTTAAGGTAAAAAGATCTGTTTTATTTTATTTTTTAACCTTTATTCAACCAGGAAGTCCCATTGAGATTGACCAGGCTGAAGTATCAGCCAATCAAAGCACATTTAAAATGCAACAAATACAACATATAATACAAAAATCCACAACAAAATAACAACGATTCAAATACAGTGGCCTCTCAAGAAAAACAAGCACGTGTCTCTGTCACCACATTAGTTATGTTCCCCATAAATTCATTATCTAATCATTCATGTAATGTTTTGTCACTTTAAAATAGTGATGTATGTATTTATATTAGGTTGTACACAAAAAGCTTTGATATATCTGATGATTCATTGAATGAGTCAATACATTTATTTGTAAAGACAAAAAAGAGTTTCTCCTTTAAAGTGAAAATGTAAAGTTAGACCCTTTGGGGCAAGAAGCCCCCTAAGAAAGGGGGTGAAAACCCCCAGGGTCATCCTGCCTTACATATTTAGCTAGATAATCTCGTATTTAGTCATGTGACTTCATAAATGGTATCCTTTGCAATATTTATATTTGTTTACAATTTACAGAAACACTATAATAGTATTTTAACATTGTATGTTGTTGGTTATTGTTGCTTTTTACATATATTTACATGTACAACAATTCTTTACCCCCACTGTATGGGCGGATTATGAGACAACGGGCCCCTGGGCACAAATATACAAGGGCCCCACCACCTCTCCGACATAGGAGCGTCTCTTTGTGGTCATTTTGTATCTCCTTAAAAATGTTTTGTGGTTCTTTTAAGGAATTTTGTGTCTTTCTTTTAGTCATTTTGTGGTTATTTTTTCTTTTTTATGGTCGTTTGGATTTCTCTGGGGTCATTTAGTGTCTTATTGAGTCAATTTCATCTTTTTTTGATGTTTAGTTTCTCTTTGTGGTCTTGTTGTGTCTCTTTGTGGTTATTTTGCTCGTTTTTGTATTTATTTCATGTCTCTTTGCAGTTCCTTTGCATTTCTTTGTGGTCTTTGTGTGTCTCTTTGGGGTCATTTTGAGTCTCTTCCTGGTTGATACGTGTTGATATAAATGACATTTTGCAGGTGAAGGCCAGAGGAGCCCCTGACACTTTTTGCCCCTGGGCCTCTGTCTGATAAGCCTGTTTAGTATTCCATCCATGAACATAGGCCCAATAGTTCTACATTCATTTTTGTACCTGTTTCTGTTCGATTTTATTGTCCTCTCTCTCGCTGTATTTCTTTCTTCCTGATAATATTTCTTGGAACTGTGTAAGGCTGATAATTTTAGCACAGTCTCCACCACCCAGAATCCTGCTTTACCAGGGACAAAATAAAAACAACCTGATTCCAAAAATAGAAACATGATGTTAACACGAATTTTGTTGCAGCAGTACATAATGTTCATGTTTCTATCAAAGGCTTAAGCAGCATAATAGCAACGACAATTTTACGACCTTGTGAAAACCAGTTCAAGCTTATTTTATTTACCTCATCTCATGCATTCAGTGAAGGGGTCAACTTCCTGTTTGATACTTGCCCCGCCCACCATTGTGATGTGACACCAATGAGGGAATGCAGTACTGATTGTATGGTTTAATAGTGAGGGCTCAGCAAAATAAAGAAATAAAATAAAATAATCTCTACTCATCAAGTGAGAAAATAAACCCAATATTGTTGTACTGTTCACGTCAACTTTATGTCCAAATCACCCTCAGTTCACCCTACATTGAGAGCAACTTAAATTCCTTGTAATGTGTACACGTACTCGACCAATAGAGTGTCTTTCTTTTTGATTTTGATATAATTGCCTACAGGTATGAGCTTTAGGGCTAACAGTCATTTTCAATATTGATAAATCTTTAGATAATTTTCTCTATTAATCTATGAAATATCAAAAAGTACTTAAAAACACATGCTGCCTTTTTTGGAAATAGGTATTCAGAAGATTTTATTGTCCGACCAACAGTCTGAAACTCTAAACTGAGAAAGAAAAGCAACAAAACCTCACATTAGAGAAGCTGGAGCCAGTAAACATCTGGTATTTTTGCTTTTGGTTAACCAATCCATCAAAAACTAATCATTACGGCTCTATTAAACTCACTGTGGATCACATGTCTGCGTGGAGACATCAGGGTTTTTAGAGTAATATTTCCAAGACTGACAGGATGTGGCAGAACAAAACAATCCAGAGTCACAATAATGCTTTGATGACCTTTGACCTCTGATGTTTGATGCTTTCTCTACCTCTTTTTCCTTTGATTTCATCTCCACCTCTCTACCTGAGACAGAGGGGGAGAAAGAAAAGAGTGAGTATGTGCACGTGGCCAAACTCTTGTGCCATTTGTCTCCACGAGGTCCTTGGGCTGAAATTGAACGTGCATAAACCCAATTACAGAGCCGGGATGTGCGCACATTACTCACTCCCGCTTGCCACGGCCTAAAGAGAGAGATGGGGACAGAGAGGGCAAGCTATGGCTTTAGTTAATTACATCAGTCCCGCTTGAGAGTCATTAAGTGGGTATCAAACACCTGCATTATGTGTGTGTGTGTGTGTGTGTGTGTGTGTGAGGGGGGAGGAAAGAGAGCGGGGGATAAAACAAAAAGAGAATTCTTTTGTGCGCATTAAAAAAAAAAATCTTTGTATTAGATAAAGTGGTGACGCACACACACAAACACACACAAACACGTGTACACACACACACGCAAATGTACCGGGTGGTGTTTCATCTGACAGACGCACTGTTGTTCGCCATAGCAACAGCACGTCTTCCCCATAAAAGCTTAAGCCAGATCCTCCCCTCAGGGTTATTTCACAAAAACAAATACACACACACACACACACACACACACACACACACACACACACACGCACAGACGAATATTCAGACAGTATTATCCCCTGATGTTTGGTGCTACGATGTCGGCTATTCCACAGGTGTTGTGTGCATCGAATACAGAGGCAAAAACAATAAAAAAGAAGCTGCCCCCTTGTTTATGATTCCTGTGAACATTTTGTAACAACAAACTGAATTAAAAAAAAGATGTTTTAAAACCTTTCTTTTATAAACAATAATTCCAGGCATGCATGAAGTCGTATTACACAGTTGTGAGTATGTGAATAATATGTAAATATATTATCATCATCATCATAACTGTGTAATTCCACACTTACAATCTGACCTGTTCTCGCTGAGTGCTCACTTCTACACACACAAGGAAGCCACATATGTTAACCTGTCTGGAGCCGTTTGGTAAAGCAAGGCCGTAGTTTTAATGTCAACATTAAGGGGGACACACTTCACACTGGGTAGCGACCGAAAGAATGAGATCGCGGATACAAGTGACTGAAATGAGCTTCCTCTGTGGGGTGTCTGGGCTCAGCCTTAGAGATAGGGTGAGGAGCTCGGACATCCGGAGGGAGCTCGGAGTAGAGACGCTGCTGCTTTGTGTCGAAAGAGGTCAGTTGAGGTGGTTCAGGCATCTGATCAGGATCCTCCTGGGCGCCTCCTGTTAGAGGTGTTCTGGGCACGTCCCACTAGTAAGAGGCCGCAGGGCAGACCCAGAGCATGCTGGAGGGATTACATATTTCATCTGGCCTGGGAACGTCTTGGGGTCGCTGAGGAGAGGGACAACTGGAGTGCTTTGCTGGCCTGCTGCCCCCGAGACTCGGCCCTGGATGAGCAGAGGAAAATGGATGGATGGATAGACACGTAATTTCCTGCATTCTGGTGAATTTTATGCACCAATTTATGGTGTAAATGTCTTTAAATCTTCTCTGACTTCATGTATTTTTTGAGAGAGACAAACGCACATGCCCCACCCCCCCTCAATATCTACACCCGTATGGTCAAGTGGTTCGCTAAAGGCCATTTCAGTGAAAGCCTCAGTGATTCTCAGCTACTGTCTACATCTCCTCAGTTGCTCTGGAGATCCAAACCAGTGGAATAATTCACATTCATGCTGTCTTGATGTTCTCTGTTGATCCCCATAAAAATATAACATCATCTTTTCTCATTCCTCTGATTTTACCAAGAGGTCAGAGGTCAATAACGGAGAGAACAGCAACACTGGAATAAACAGGAACTCAGTGTTTCTCTCAGCTCAGTTCAGCAGGTCGGAGTCTTGCCAACATGGTGGGTGAACTGCTTATCGGTAGCCTGTGCCATCCTGTTGCCTTTTTAGTTTATTTATACATGATTCGGTAAAGCTGGAGGAAAGTCAGAAAAGTTTATTTTCTTGGACTCAGATGGTTCTGTATGTGTACAATAGCAAATGTACGCTCAGTTCTTAGATTACCAGAAGAACAAAGATGTAAGAAAGTGGGTCAGAACAGCAGCAGGCACAGATTACCATCATGTCTTAGTGCAGAAAAACATGAAAATGAATTACATCAGTACCAGAGATAAATGACTGAGCAATGCAGAAGGAGGATCTGGTGCTTGTCAGAGTCTCACTGAAGAGATGGCGAAATATCTGTCTGTTTTATTTACAATATTTTTGGTTCATATAGCTGAACATGCATTTTATTCCTGCCCTGTGGACACTGCACTCTATTTAAAAACATGTATCTCTATGATAATACATCACGTTTGAGTCCAGCAATACTATTATTGTACCCTCTGGCTCTTGACCCGTAGTATGCACTTAATTAATGCAGGATTTTATTGCTGTCATTGATCTCACTTACACACATTGACTCGCTGCAGTGATGTCGTGTAAATAAATATCCCTGAGCAGATAAATATTATAGCCTAGCTGCAAATATAGATCCATAACTTTGCATATTTAACCTCCTACATCGCTGTGAGAAATGCTGCATTCTCTCCTCATTTAGATCTGTGCGATTACACAACCGAGCCTTGAAAAGAAGCTCACACATAAAACCACTTATGAGATGCTGTCTGGCTGTTTATCCTCCTGTCTTGTACATTTTTTCAACCATGTTGAGACAGACAAAAGGGGGCTGTGTCTGTGCAGGGTGTTGCATCACATTGCAGTGTTTCACCGTGGGGTTTTTACCTTTCCTTTGGTCCCAAAAAATCCTCAACATTTACCACCTCACTCTGCAGACACTCACCCAGGTAAATCTGTCTGAAACCTGCCCACTGTTTAAGCTCACGGAGGCGTTTCACTGAGGCTGCACCTTACTTTTTAAGTATGCATGGTGCAGTGTTGAGTTACATAACCGGCAGACTTTCCTTGGGTGTCTGCATCAAAATGTCTGGATCCACGTCGGTGTTCTCGTTGCCCCAGTTTTCAGAGTTTGGCGTGCAGATTTTTTTGAGAAGCTGTGGTAAACATACGCACGCAAGCACGGCCATGCGTGGATGCACAGATGCTCAATCACAGCATCCACCGTACTCTGAAAACTTTTCCCGCGGCTGTAACCATGGCAACAGAGGCTGCATCAGCGGCGCAAACCCTTTTAGACTGTCAAGGTAATCACAGGTTATCACTCAAATAGTGGAGAGCGCTGACAAACATCTATATGTGGGAAAACACGGAGCCCCGGGAGGCTTTGATGACGGCTCATTTCAATCCTTGTCTCTTTATTTAGGCTGAAACACTCATTTGACGTGTTACGCAGTAAAGGTCTGTTTTATTCTCCGTCTCATCTCCGGGGCTGTTGACTAACAGAGAGGTTTTACGTGGCTGCTCCACGCCTCTTCTATTTTTAATTCCCTCTGACCTTGCTAGCAGCGTTTTCACTCCAGAGGTTTTTTTCTTTCCAACCTCTCTGACACCCCGTTTCTGACTCCCTCCACATGTCTCTCTTGCTCCCCTCAGCCTCATCCTGCTCCCTCCTCCCTCCCTCTATCTCCTCCTTTCCCCCACTGTGGTAATGCAAAATGTATGAGAGGTAGAGTGCTATATCAGCTGGTTGCAAAAAACCATCACAGTCTATCACAACCTCACTTGTGAACCAGGCAGTCATCGTCCGTCACATCCACCTCCATCACTGGAACACACACACAGATGGAAGTGGACAGAGCCAAGGTTTTTTTCTTTCTTTGCTGCAGTGTGTGTGTCATACACCACCAACCCAGACTCCTAATTTCCGAAGATCTTCATCTTATCCCCATCTTCATCTCAGTGAGGGTAATTTTTTTTTGTTTTTGCTTTTCTTCTTTGACTCCCCTGTTCCTCCCCTCCACGGCGGAGGCCCGGTGATGAATGTGTCCTGTCTGTGGTTGCGGTTCACTTATTTCTGCTCTCATCAGCTCCTGCTGTAATGAGAACAAGCGCTCAGACATCCAAGGACCCGAGCTTTGAATAATGACATCCTGTTTATAGTTCATAAACACTGAACGCCCAAAACAGACCTGTTTAATAACCCCGAGACTGTGTGAGGAATATTAATTGATGCTGAACAGAAATCCATATCGGTCAATACCCCCTGTTTATTTATCAGAGAAATCCCCAAACTGTTAATTAAACTGTTAAAATGGAAAATTCATGTCTGACAATGCTAATATCTGACTGACAGACTGAGAATCATGATGCCTCGTGTCAAACAAGCGTGAAATTGGCACTCCCCAACCTAAATGTGCTAATGTGTGTGAGCGTAAGTGAGAAACGGGAATAGATGCACTCTCAGAAATAACAGTTACGATGGGGTCCTTCCTAAAGGGCTGAGGTTCTACCCAGAACTATTTGCCTCTGAGGAAAACCCTTTTTGAAGGAAGGGTTCCTCAAGGATTGTTGAAAGCATTGCTGTTAAAAGATTCTCACCCTCAAATACTCGAATGTTTATCCACGTTTCAAATGATATTTTTAAATGTCGATGTATCTGGAATCCCTGGAATCAGTTCGTTTTACTCATGATCTGCCACAGTCAACACATTCTCACTCCGACCTCGTCACATATCAAAGTTTGGTCATGGACCTAGACATAAGCACATCCAGATACAAGGTGCAATGTACCCTGGGTGTGTTGGTTGTTGATGTTCTGGGACACCGAGTCAAGTTCTGCATATTACATGCATTGTCTTCTTTCTCAGTACACTTCCGTTTTCACAGGAAATTAATCGTTGACATACAGTCTCTTTCAAAATAAACGCACTACATCGGTACAACACCGTTAATCAATGCTTTTTTTTCCTTGAAAAACAAACGCACATGGTTGGGTTTAGGAAAAAAGAACAGGGTTTGGCTATTGTCTTATGGGACACAAACGCCATTCTCCCGGATGAAAGTCACGTTTGTTGGACCCAACCAGCACTCCTCCCGTCCGACGTTTAAGGATGGCTTCTTTTAGTGGTGTCTGATGCCGCAAGTCACTGCCCAAGTGCTGGATTTCAACAACCTCAGAGTGAGACCAGCTTGCTACAGTTTTTCAACCCCTAGAGCGCCATCAAAAGGCTGTAGTAGTAGTAGCAATTCACAAAATCTCCACCTCCTCAAAAATGGCTGTGAACCATGAGTGTTGTGGGTCTTCAGGAGCGTCATGAAGCCCAAGGTTGCTATATGGTTCCCTTAGTCCCAGGCTAACCTGTTGAATTGAAACCATGGGAGAGAGAGAGATATGAGTAATGTCGTCAGTTCCTATTATTAGAGCCCCCTTTGTGTCATATTTTACGGGCTGGAATGCAGTGGTCAATGATTGTTTTTGGATTATAAACAAATATCTGTAGTAGTAGAACAATAGTTCCCAAGTCTGTTAATCAATGCAATGCACCATCGTGCTGCTATTGTTTGCTTCCATTATGCATAAAGCAAAGCCCTCTGTTGATGACACATCCTTGATTACAGTGGTTCTGATCAAAACGGGTAAAAATGCGGGCTGGTACACTAGAAAGCACCAAGACTACAAGAGTCCTGAATGGGACTAGGGTCATGAACCAGAGCTAATTTGTTGGAAAAGGGGTATGGGTGGAACCATTATACTGTAACAGAGACTGCTGATAAACCCAGATGGCTCACCTTAGGTTCATTTCCTGTATCTGTGTCAAGTGGATTTTGCCACTGCCCTGCCCCTCATAGTCACTAAGGTAGATCTTCCATCCATCCATCTATTTTCATTTGCTTATCCTGGGCTGAGTCGTTGGGGCAGCAGGCTGAGCAAAACACCCCAGATGGCCCTCTGTCCAGCAACGCTCTCCAGCTCCTCCTGGAGGATCCAAAGGCGTTCCTAGGCCAGATGAGATATGAAGTCCCTCCAGTATGTTATGGGTCTGCCCCGGGGCCTCCTACCAATGGGACGTGCCCGCAACACCTCTAATGGGAGGCACCCAGGAAGCTCAAGATCAGATGCCCAAACCACCTCAACTGACCCCTTTCAATGCAATGATATCAAGTGGTTGATATCGTGTTGTATTGTTTTGAATTTGATTTCATCCATCCACACAACATTTGCAACTTTGCAATGAAGTGGCGGTATGCCTGGATGAGACAGCCACACCCACTTAGGAGACCTGAAGTGTATACCATTTCGTACCTTTAGTGCCGCTTATACTGCATTATCTTTTGGTATTGAGTATCTTTGACTGTAGAAGGGTTCTTTGTTGAACCTCTCACAGTGGGTTCAGTGTGGGACCCTCCACAGATGGTTCTGGATATAACCGTCTGACACGGTTCCAGGTGTAACTTTCATAAAAGGTTCATCCAGGAGCAAAAACGGCTTCTCCTATGGGAACAAGCCTAAGAATCTTATATGGTTCTACTTGGCACCTTTGTTTCTAAGAGTGCAGTGTGTGTTTGAGAGGCAGATTGACAAAGAAAGATTCACACAGGAAAAAACAGCAGATATTGGAAAATGAAAAATAGAGTTTAAGCTGCCTCTCCATCCTTCGCCATACTCTATAATTCATTTCATCCTGACCAGAGACGGAGCGAGAGAGGCACACAGTGCAGAAAGCTTCTTGAGTTTGGTTCTCACATGTGCTTCAATTCATTAAAAACCTCTCTGCCTCCCCGTACTCTTCATCCATCCATCGTCTCCCTCGTCCCTCCACTACACCGCTCTCATCCCACCCATTTGCCTCCCTCCTACCCATCTCTTCCTCCCCCTTGTCAGATCATCTCTGCTTCCTTTAGCATATCCTTATCACGGCAAGTCACCAACTCCTCCCCGGAGGCTGCACCTCCGAGTCTGGATATGATGAACCCATTAGACAGAACCTGGCCTGCAGTGTAGTCGATGGGATTTAAACAGTGCCCTAAATAGCTGGGTCCGATGTACTCTTATTCACCGTAACCATGGAAACACTAGATATTCCTCCTCATCCTCAGAGAAATAGCCTAAAGCAAATGCATGGGTGAGATAGAGAAAGGAAGAGAGAAAGAAAGAAAGAAAGAAAGAACATGTAGTCAGTTAATTTCTCGACCACTGTGCACCTCTTCAAGATGGATGACCACCATAAAAATCGCCCCAGGGACACGACGTGAGCAAATTAACTTTTTCTACCAGTGCTCCATTTGTCCATATTGAACTCATTTTCAACAGTCAATTTGGGCGGCATTTTCCAGGGCAATTATGTCACATCATCCCGGTTGTGTTGAATAAATAAACAGTACAAATTTAGAGTCTGACATCCCTGATATACATAGCACTGTTTGTGGTTTTTAAGGAGAACAGGGCCCCTGAGAGTGAGATCAAATTCAGTGTTCTGCATTAGATGAGGCAGGGTGCGCTCTCTTTAAAATATGCAAAAATGAACATCCATAATCCATGCTGTATTCCAGCATGTTCCTACTAGACATGAGAATTTGAGAGCACCGTTGCATGGCAATACAATGTTCTTTGAGAGTGGGCTTTAAATAGGTGGCTTCATTTAATTAACATTAAACATCAGTTTGGTTTTTGTGTGTATGTTGCAGTAAACTTCGTCCTCTGAGGAGAAAATTGACGTTTTAAAGCTGCAGTGCCAACAGATGTGAATTTTTCAACCACGTTACTACTTCAGCGACTTCATTTATCAATATTCTTACATCGATAATGGCTCAGATGGCTGTGTAATGAGGAAGAGGTCACAAACCCACAGAGAATTATCATCTGACTCTGCAGCACTCCTCAGCTTTATGGAGCTGTTTTGCATCTGTAACATCAGCTCATTGTTTTGGTTTTATGACCCGCAACTTTGGTTTGTGGACTCAGGCGTTTTGGCTGTCATCATCTTGTGATTTGTCTTAAGCCCAGTTCAGACCAAAGATTCTCAACAAGATGAATTGAAACAGGCAACTACTTGCAAAGCACCATTCTGCAACGTTTTAAAAACCTGCAGCTTCACACCAATGCAACTAGATGAGACAGAATATCATCTCTAGTCAACAACTCTCTGCACTTCTGTTCTGATTTGCAGCTTTTCAGGCTTATTTTGTGGCTGAATATAATTTGTAGCTTCTTAAAATATGAATGAGGATAGTGATAGTGAGATACTGGCTACAGTTGCATTTGTAGTCGTGATGAAACGGCGAAAAACATAAACACAACCAGCATCAGATGGACTGTAGTCATGATAAATATGCCACAGTAGTTTAAATAACCAGCGGCAATCAATTAGTCTATGAACATGTGTGTGTATGAGGGGGTATAAGCACATACAGCGAGCAGCAGCAGCGACCCACCGTCTGACATCAACACGCTTTGAGGACAGAAGCAGAGGGCTTGGGGGAGACAGAGCGCCTGCCACAGCAAGCAAACACACTGTCTGCGGACATTTTGACTTGACGACTTCACTACGACTTCACTACAAGAGGACTGGACGTTCTAAAACGGTCTTGTTTTGTCACAAATCATTGGTCTGAACTGGGCTTTCAGACCATTTTAGGACAAGAGGGTGAAGATAACCCTAACGCTAGCTGCTAGCTTGGTTCTCGCAGTCCATTTACAGCTATGGTTACCTGTTATAATGCTAATGCTAATACTAATTTTTGCTGGCAAAAACGAGGCTAGAAACCATTAAAACAAAATGTACTCACTGCAAAAACTGAATATCTGACTTCTTAAGGTTAACACACACCATCATGTGACGCGCATCAAGTGTCGCCCCTAACACACACTGGATGCGTTTGTCAACAAACAGACGACCATGCTAAGCTGAAAGATCTGTATTTCCTCCACCTCTGCATTAACTTAAAAACATGTGTGGACAGCCCCTAATTAAACTCAGTAACTCATCTGCAGAGCTGATATCCAGAGCTATGACTCACCCGGCAATATCTTTTTGGCCATTGTCTTTATAATGATATAAGCTCAGGATATGTCTCGACCTCAACAACGAGTCTCTCCTCATCTATTCTTTGTCACATACAAGACACAGCACCAGCTACAGAGTTCTCTCTATACATCAACAGTGAGGAGAGGAGTCAAGCTGCCATAGGAGCAGAGAAAAAGAGCTGCTAATGGAGCGGGTATGTAAAAGCAGAGAGTGAGTGGGGATATTTAATTGCGGGGGCAGCAAGACTGGAAATAGAACAGTTGGGTTAAGTGCTGTGGGGCGGCGCGCCCAAGAGCACCAAAGTGCGTCTAGCCACTGCCAGTGTGGGATTGTACATTGAAAATAGTAGGGTGGTGTTCACCGCCGGCATGTTTTGGGCTTTAGAGGTCTTAAAGTGCAACCAAATGCTAAGCAAGACTTTTTAATGTTACAGTCAATTCTCATGGGCTGAAAACACACTGATGGTGACAGCTTTGGCGCTGATCTGGGGTTACGTTATGGTTGCATTATCTAACCAACGTTGTCAATGCACGCCACTTATCTGTCACTCAAAGCAACCGTGCCCTTTATAATTTGTATCTGTAAGCCTTGATAAAATTGAAACAGGTTAGTTGTATAAAAATTCACCCTCCTTACAGTTGTCGTGAATGGAAAACCTCACTACAGAGACCAAAACCTTTTTTTTGTACCAGGTTGTAAACACTTTTATTTCAGTTTCAGCTGCAAAGTTGGGCGTTTGAACATGGAGGTCTATGGGGATTGACTCGCTTTTGGAACCAGCCTCAAGTGGCCATTCAAGGAACTGCAGTTTTTGGCACTTCAGCACTGGCTTCATTTTTTAGCTGCTGAAGTTGCTGCTTGGTCACATCAATCTTTTCAATGTCACTTCAAGTTGTTTTAATACTATTATTTTTTTGGCATTTTTGCCCTTATTAAACAGGTCAGTCTCAAGTGTGAAAGGCAGAGAGAGAGGATGACATGCAGCAAACGGACCCAGGCTGGACTCAAACCCACAGCCGCTGCGGCAACAACAATGCCTTTGTACGTGGGATGAGCGATCTACAACCCTTCAAGTTGTTTTTAAGGCAAAAAACCCCCAAACCACTGTACACTACTCAGCACCAACCAGCACACATACAAAGTAAGCAAACAGCCTGTGGACATAATGGAGAATTTCGCAACTAAAGGGACTGAAAATTCCCCCAAGCAATTAGTAAAGACCAAACCAGAGCTAAAAGGTAAATTAAACCTGGACTTACATCATTGGGTGGCCAGAGACATGAATCCAAATGCATGCTAACACTGCTCCGTGTCTGCCTAATGTGTAATTAGGCGAGTGTTTGCTCGCTGCTACAGTTGCCTAATTACAGCAATAGTCAATACTGGGTAATAGTCTACAGCACATGCTGTTCATAATTGTTTGCAAGTTTAAAATGGTACTGTTGACAGTGCTATGTACTTTGATATACCCTCATCACAGAGTAATTAGTGAAATCGCCAAGTGTAATTGGTTGGCAAGGAAACCTGCCCACTCTCTCATTTGGACACCACAGATACAGAACAAGAAAAACATGTAACACAGAGACGAGTTGTTCCATCAAGTGTTGATGATACTTACTGGCTGCAACTATTATTTGTATAATCCAAATATCTGGGGCAATTAGTCAACACGACGAGACGTCTTTTGCGTCTCTTCATATGCTCATGGGAGAAGCCAGTCTCCACTGGGACCACTGCTTCTTATTAAACCGCCCAACCTAACAACCGTGAACCCAGCTGCACTCGGCAAAGGTTAATACAGCTCGAAATGGAGGAGAGCACACGAGTGTTAAGGAAACAAAAGGTCAAAGCAATTGCTGTCAGGTTGCAAAAAGATGGGTGTGCGAGACTGTGCAGTGCTTGTGTGTCTAGGAGAAACTGTACTGAGCTCCTTCAACATCTGCCTCCTCTTTATTTAGGGGGTGTTCACACCTGTAGTTCAGTTTATTTGCTCTGAAACACTGATGCGTTTCAAACAAACCAAGAGGAGTAAACATATCGACTGACAGGTAACTTGTTGACTGGACTGTTTGGGTGATTATCATCCTGCATCATCAGGACCCACACAGGGAAACAAATTGTGATGACTGACAGACATTTAGCAGCACTGAAATGCTTTTGATGTGTATATTTATGTTGTTTTGTGTCACAAAGAGCTCACAGAGAGATAACTGATTGTAAGCATTATTAGTAGGCTGTTATTAGACTCACATCTGATGAAAAATGACTAACGTGGAAACAGGATGGAGGAGGCCTGTTGTACTGTAAATGATTCAGGGCTTATTACTGTGGGAGCTCTCACTCACTTCTTAATGGACTTAATGAGCCGGAAAAAGTACCAAGTGGCAACCTCCGAGGCTGAGAAATGAAGCCAATTCAGAGGTGCCAAAACTGCAGTTCATCAATTAGCCACTAGAGGCTGGCTCCAAAGTAAAGCCCCATGGAGCCCAACTTCACAGAAGAAATACATTGTTTGTTACCTCTCAGTGACAGCTTACCGGCTTTGAACCATAGTTGGGCACACACTGGCTTATTAGTATTAATTTAGCTTGGCTGTTATTAGCTGGTAGCTAGCTTCTAGCAGTCGGGACCACTCCGCTGAAGGAAGGATGGTGAGGCGTTCAGGTGCCATTCACCAACAATGGCTTTATTGTATTCTTCACCACGAAACAATAAACATAGCCTTCTCGTGAGGTTTAACAGTAGCCCTGAACTTATTTGGACGCTGTTTCCTGCTGGCTATCATCACCCATTGCCAAAAGAAAGCTGCCTCCCACCATATACAACAAAGCACACGTCACACACTGACAGGTCACCCACAAGGCCCCCGCCATTAAAGGTGGAAAGAAGGTTGAGCCAGTAACAGGTTTTAGTAAGGTAAGGTAAGGTAAAACTTTAAAATCCCAGGGGGGCAATTTGGGATACAAACAGTAGTCATAAGTAAAACCAAACAGACAGTACAATATATAACACACAGAATCCAGTATCACGCACTGTCAGGGATAAATCATGGACAATTAGTGGTCAAGGAAAGCGATAGAAGACGGAACAAAGGATGAACTGTAACGTTAGTGTTATATTCTCTCTAGCTAATTTCAACATTCACGACAAATGTACGGGGGTGATTTTTTTTACAACCCACTCACATTTTTTAAAGGCCGACAGTTATGCATATGTAACGGCGGGGCTGCTTGATTGACAGGTGGTGCAGTCTGTGAGTTAGATTCACCCCCTCTTGTCCAAGTATGGTCGCCTCTGGCTCCAAAAAAGCAAGATGGCGACGGCCAAAATGCCGAACTCAAGACTTTGAAATGGCAGTCCATAAACCAATGGGTGGTGTCACAGTAGCCATGTCCTTTATTATATACAGTCTATGCAAAGTACAAGGAGTCGGTTACAGTCATGGCAGTTTTAACAGCTTTGTAATCAGGGAAAATACCCAGGTTGATGTTCATACTTGTTACCGTGGTTACACATTTGCATTAGTATAAATATATTATAGGTCATTTTAAGATCATTTACAAGACTGCGAACAGATTTCACAATCAGCAGATGAATTTATTAGTAGTTCAGCTTTTAAAAGCATATTAAAATCGTGTATCTGCTAAAATCCTGTGGCTGGTTCATTTGCTTTCACACCACAAACAAATCATACCAGAGTTAGTTTTGTAAGTGGACCAGGACCACCTCTTCAAGAAGGTCTCAGTCTGGTTGTTTTGGTGTGCACCTGAGTGTGATTGCTGTTTTCACACCTGCCCAAATAAACCACACTTAAGGGGCAAATAAACTTGAGTTTGATTCAGCTGAACCAAACAGGGCAGGTGTGAAGCACCCCTGATCTCGGCTCACCAATCTCACCACTACTGTCTTTATCACACTCATCTGTTGCTGTAACAGCCTCATCATTTCCGTGAAGGCTTTCCACAGGATTTTGGAAACTGCAGAGATTTTGTCCCATTCAGCCGCAGAAGAATCAGTGAAGTTGGCAAGTGGTGTTCGGCGATGACGTCTAGCTCGCAGTCGTTGTCCCAGTTCATTTCAAAAGTGTTGGATGGAGTTGAAGTCAGGGCTCAGTCCAAGTCAGTCGAGGTGTTCCACACTATGGCTCTGTGTGAAATTACAGCACTTTTGGAACTACCCGTGTGATACCATGTCCTCCATTACAGGCGTTACCTTTGCGTTAGAGCCTGAGTTATGTTTACTTGGCAGCCTCACTGGTTTAAATCTCAGGAGCAGCACTGTTATTGGCAAGAAAATGTGTAGCTCTAACATGGAAATCAGATTGCCCTCTCTCCTTGTTAAAATTGTTCTCAGAAATAAATAGATGTACCGTTGGGGAAAATAATAAATGTTCTGAAAAGCAGATATGATTATGTCATAAACCAGAGAGGACCCACACGCAGAATTACAGGGCAGAGGCAGGAGTTGGACATAAACTGAGGCTTTACTGAAGTTTTCAGGCAGGGCTAAGTGCAGACAGTGCCAGGAGACAAAACCAGAAATCAAGATTATCACGCAGAGGTACGGAGGCATCGGACAGGAAGGTAGGGTTAAGAGGAGACAAGATCAGTTCATCAAGATATGGCAACTCTATATTTATTATATGGACTTTCTCTGTCTGTAAATGATTGGTCCGAGACTTAATGTAGACTTTTTTAGCTGTAATAGTGTCCTGTGGGTGCTTACCTACGTAATGTCGCTCATATTTTGTTTTGATATGTTTTATTTTTTTGACCTTGTTAACATAGTTGGCAAGGTGAATTCGTAATAGGAGTGTGGAGAGGGAGGGAGCCATCTTGCTCAGCCCTGCTGTTGTTAGTAGCATCTCAGCACCCAAGTGGTGTCTCTCCTCTTAATCCACCAGCCTTGTGTGTTCGGCTGTGCCATAGAGGGCTTTGATGGCCTGACGTTGAATGGTACTTGAGTTGCCTACGAAGCCTCTGCAGCCCACTTCAACGGGGCAAACCTTCACTCTCAAGTCGCGCACTTACTCAGCCTCCTCCACAGCATCCTCTCAGGGTACAGTGAGCTCAACAATATAGATGCGACAAAGTACTGAGCATATGACTGGATAAATGAGACTCGGATTATACTGCTCGAGTTGTGCGAATGTTTGTAAGCGGATGTTTTGATATAGTTTTGCTGCTGTTAGTTGTGGTCCCAAACCAATCACTGAATCAAAATGTTCACTGTTACATGGAGGAATGCGAGAAAAAAGGTAACACTGCATGAATATCTGATACACAAAAGGTCATTTTGTGGGTAAAGTTTTCTTTAAATAATGTTGGTATTGACAAGTTTTTGGCAAGGGTGTGTCATGATTAAGAATTAATGGACAACTGGGTTTAAAGGCCTTTATATTGTAACCTAATGGTGCATATTCCCAAACTAATTTGAGATTACTCACATTTCCATGAACCATACGTATTTAAACTGGGACTTTAAGGGACTTTAAGAAAAAATATTCAACTTCCCACCACTCCTGAAAGTGGCAACCCTCATTCTTGACTTTATGCTTCTTTGCTGTGGCCATGTCTGCGACCTAGCAGAAAATATCTGTGTTGGTAATTATTGGATAATCTTTCTATCTTTTGTCTGCACTTGTTATTTTTAATGTTGATTTTTTTAAAATTGTGAATCATTTCATAATCAGTTTTATCTTTTCTCCCCTCTTTGTAACGTCTGTGATTGAACGCAAATGCAGCACTCAGTGACAGTTGGTAATTAGGATCTTGAGCTGACAAAGAAAATCTTGTAACAGTTCATTCTTCGGGCTCAGAGCCCACACACAGTTTCTGGGTTCACAGGCCAGGGACTGGACTGGGCCAAACTCGGAGTGGGGACCAAGAACGAAGACATGAGTCCTCAGAGCCAAACACTTAATTTGGCTAGCAGGCAGAGGTTACAAAGAGGGGCTTACTGATGGCATGGTTGAGAAGAAGGGCGGGGCCAGAACCAGAGGAGCAGTCCAGCAAAGCAGCAGAGCTGACGAGGGATGAGGACCAGGCGATGGATGGAGGAGCCGACAGGTAGGTGACAGGAGGACACACAAGGTAGCACGTGACGTCTCACAGATAGTCCCTGAGCTGCAGCAAGTAACTGACAAGCAGGTGGGAACACTCATGCTGAAACACCGTGGCAGGAAAACACCACGCTTTCTACTTTGTTGGTGCATGTCTACACACTGTATGATTGTTCTGCCACTGTAATAGGGTTTCCATCCACCTATTCTTATTCGAATTTCAAAAATAGCGAAAATAAACATTAATGGAAACGCTAGAAATTCGAAAAAAGGCCGAAAATTCGCAAAAAAGTTTTTACGCTTGGAGGGGGTGGATTTGTCTGCGTATCGATAAAAGGAAAGTACGACTTTTTGCTATGGAAACAGGTTTTGCGGATAAACGATGACTGGACCAGATATCACGTCACATGTATACGTTGGTGGTACGCGGTGGTCTCCTTCCAGCTATTTCCGACAGTACTCTTAACATTAAAATTCTTCCTTGTCGTCTCTTCTTCAGGATGGCTCGGTACGCGGTGAATGCTGACAAAATGGTGACCAGAGTTCTTCCAAACGCCGACAGGTCGATCAGGAATCTGTCCATGATCAGTTGTTGACTGTCGGCCGAGTGTGTTGTTTGTTTTGTGGCAGAGAGACGCTCTCTGATGACGTCATCTCATAATCGCAAAATAATAACAAATGGAAACGGGCATAAAGTCGCATTTTCTTTTTGCTCATTTTCACTAAATTTGCTCAAAAATTTCGAGACATTCGGATGGAAACCTGACTTGTGAGGTGAATGAAACAAAAAATGATCCTGCTTGATTCACCAATATTTTGTTAATTATAAAGTATATTTTGAAAGGCAAGCTGAGGGCTGTTAAAAGTCAGATTGAGGGCCCCTGGACTAGACTTTGGACATGACTCGTCTAAGAACACCATCCAAAAATAAAACACAATTGGAAAAAACGTCATGATGTAATGACACAAACACACTCAGACACAAGTTATAAGTAAGGGACATTTATCTTTCAGGCCATACACTCTAAAAAATGATTCATGAGTTAGTAGATTAGGCTTAAAATAAAGACGTTTTTCAGCAGCAGAGATTAAGTTTGTTTCATTAACTTGTTTCAGTCAGTTGACAACTTATTTTAAAAAGTTGTTCCAAAAAAATTGACATTTTTGAGTAGGATGGAATTAAAACACACGAGTTAGAGTGCCTTAAATGAAATAATTTGACCGTTTAATATCTGCCACAACTTTTGGATCAATATTAAGTTGGTTCAACTTAATTAAACCTTATCATGTGTTGTATTAAACTAATTGAGTTTGTCAGATTATAAAAGACTCATAGGATTGACTCAATAACATCAGAGTTGGAACTACTTAACAAGATTCATGGAAACAGTTACCTTGATTTTTTAAAGCTGAACCTGTGGACTCTTTTTTAGAGTGTATATGGTCCCTTTTAGTTAAAAGTCTCTCTGTCTCTCATTCTCACACACACACACACACACACACACACACACACACACACACACACACACACACACACACACACACACACACACAGTGGGGGTGACAGATAACATGCAATAATATGATCTGGGGACAGAGTGCTGGTGTTCAGTGGATGTCACGCATGCTCAGACGTTATGATTAGCCCCCACCTCCTCTTCCTCCTCCCTCTCCTCTTCCTCCCTCTCTCTGGACTAGCTGAGGAGGAGCATCTGTATCAGTGCTCAGAGCGTGATGGACGGGCAGCAGGTCGCCATAAAACACACATTTCCCTCCCGCATAGTGAAGTGAGGTGACCGCAGGGTCCGGCCGGGCGGAGGCGCGTCGCGGTGCCCTTGAGGAGACTACTGACTGCCGCAGGAGACAGAGGAGGAGCAGGAGGAGAGAGTTGTAAGGAAGGAGGAAAAACAAATGGCCAACAAGAGGTGATGGAGCTGTGGAGATGCTCGGTGAATGACTGAGGCTGACTGAGAGTGAAGTTCAACCCGGAGGGATCCGCTGGTTTGCGGGAAAGCAGGTGAGTTGAGGCGGAGGAGGAGGTGGAGGTGGAAGAGGAGGTGTTTTTTTTGGCTGTGAATAAACCACCCGCTGGTTTATTATCGATCACACCGCATTATGCAAGAGCACGAAATTTTACAGCAGGTCACTAATGAGGAAACCGTCTGAGGACTCAGCCGGGGTTCATTGATTGACTGTGCCAATCTGCGGACGCATGCAGAGTGAGCCCGAGCGCGCGCTTATCTCCATTCAAGAATTCGTCATGGGTCACGGGTCGGGCTGTCATTGTGTGCTACAACACCATACATACATGCACACACACACACACATATGCTGTGTGGTGGTGAATGAACATCACAGTGTGGCAGGTGCGGGGATCGAACCGCCGTCTCTGCAGGTGCCGGAGCCGCACAGCGCAGCGGCAGCAGCAGAGATGTGATGCTTTACGGTGTTAACCGAGTATTTAATTGGATCTACAGCACATGCGGCACAACCCTTCAGTTTCCTCCATGTGT
Source organism: Cephalopholis sonnerati (assembly GCA_019142605.1). Lineage (NCBI taxonomy): Eukaryota > Metazoa > Chordata > Actinopteri > Perciformes > Serranidae > Cephalopholis > Cephalopholis sonnerati. The sequence continues at coordinate 36,062,699 of JAGQAX010000015.1, forward strand.
GCGCGCGCGTGTGCCAGTGCACGTGTGTGTGTGTCAGCCCTCTGGCGTCACAGGGGCGCATCACCGAGGAACCTTGATAACCTTGAAAATAACATCTCCCCTCACATCCAGACACTCATTTAAGACATGGATCTACATAGTAACAAGCAGTAAGCCTTAACACACTCACACACACACACACACACATTCTCACACACACATATATGTTGTATATTTACCCCCAAAATGACAAATTATGCAGTATATTAAATCTAATAAGTCGTATTTGGATACATGAGCCATGACAGCTGCATAATGCTTTCATACTGCTGAATTATTAACAGCAGGAGCACCTTTTATAAATTGATTGGCCTATCAATTGTCCATATTAAATATGTTATAGCTTCACAAATAGGATATAGTAGAGGATGTGTGTCCATGAGGAAAGTGTAGAGTTTAATTTTTCTGCCGTATTTCATCACAGGAGCATTTTCTTGATATCCGAGCATTACCTGCCGCTGCTCTCACGCTGTGCAGGTTTGGTGTTTGCTACTAGCGTCTCACTTTAGGGTTGTGTAAGGTGTGAAACAAGCTTTTGGAGAGCAGCAGCAGCAGCAGCAGCACTGCAGAGGCAGGCTGCATCATCAAGATCAGGAGAAATACTACCAACCGAGAGGAGTCGAGACCGGAACATCCTGATCTCTTTATGCTCTTTCACAGAGGCAGCAGATCAGGTGTCCTGTAACCTCCGGGGTTTGTAAATAACTAGATCTTCTCACATGTCATAGGTGCAAACTCATGCCCGTGGATGTTTTTTACTCCACTCAGCGAGCTGTGAAGTTGTGAAATCATGACACGTGCTTCCTTCAGTGCAGATTTATATGCTTAATCATTCAAGCGAGGGGCAAATGTTCACACCAGGGTGATGTGAGAAGGAATTAATCAAGAACATTTCCCTTAAAGCATGTGTTTTTTTAAAGAAAGGTATTCATATTGTATTTTAAATTGAGCTCTTCTCGAGCTCTCTGCCAGTAGCAGCACTCACAGCACGACCCTTCTAGCTGTTGTAATTTGTAAAAGGGCAATTCAGGCTCATTCGCGGGAATACTCACATCTCCAGGGAGTAAAGGCCACATAGCTGGCCACAAAATCACAGCCTCCCCCTGCTCTTACAGAATCAAAAGGACTGCACCACCAACGATGTGAGAGACAGCAACGAGACGGTTTTATTTACTTTGCCTGCTGCAGTCAGATCAGGGAAATATAATGAAACTGAAATGCTTCTTTTTTTAATCTGATAAGAAACACCATTACTATAATTGTAAGTGTTGGGTGGGATGAAGAGAGTATGTACATTTATGAAGATTTCACCATACAGTATTAGATGGTATCAATGTGCAGGACTGCTTTATGGCAACGTTGATTTATTCTATAGGATATTTGCGTCAATATAATACAGTGGTTTGGTTTGTCAGGTGTTTAATTTGCGAGATTAGCTGCAAACAGTCCTTCTTGTTTCGTCATTTTATCCGTTGACTTTCCAGAAAATGTACTCTTCTGTCATAAACATCAATATTGGATATCAGATTTCCAACTGTGATCAAAGATTTTATCAATGTTACCTACTACTAGTACTTTAGCCAGCGATTTGGCTCTATAGGGACGTTCAGTTCAGTTAAAAACGTCTCGACAGCTATCAGATGGATTGGCACAAAATTCAGTACAGACGTTCATCGTTGCCGAATGATGTGTCCTGATGACTTTGATAATCCTCTGATTTTTCTATAGCACCATCATGAAGTTGACATTTGCGGTGTCTCAACAACTATTAGATGGATTGCTGTGACATTTGTCGTACACATTTATGTCCCCCTTAGGATGGAGTGTAATCACTTTTGGGATCTCTTAAAGGTCTTGTGAGTAGGATTTAGCCCAGTGGTATCTAACAGTTCGGGTGTGCCAAGCAGCAAGCACCAGGGCTGAAAAATTAATGTGGAAGGCCAAAGCTGCAGTTCTGTGAATGGCCACTAGAGGCTGGCTCCAAAAGCGAGTCATCCCCATAGACTTCGCATGATCTAGCAATCACACAAATTGACGCAAATTCAACTAAAGTCTGCAGTATTTGCAGGGGCTTGCAATTTTTCCAGCTGGCTGGAAGTCGTCGCACATGGGACGTCATTTGAAACGTCACCAGACGCATCATCAAATGGCGCTAATGTCATTGCAGTATGGAGAAACGCTCTGTATTGACATAAGAATTGTCACTTTGTTTAAATGCATACAATATGTGTTGAATTGATTCAAATGTTATGTTTACAGAAGATGTAGCTTACATGTTGTTTTACAGTCACATTGTCTGCTTTGAGAGCTACAATATTCACTCAGGATTTTTTGAAAACATTATTGGAGTCCATGTTTTGAAACTAATTCAATAAAACTAAAGAAGAGAACTGAAACATTTGCAGCTGTTTTTGGAATATTCACTATGATCATTATAGCAAGTCATTACATCACTTATATTTTGGAGGCAGTAGTTTAAAAAAATCACGTTTTTTTTCTCCTGACTTGCAATTTTTGTCATTCGTCACAAAAAATCACAAAAAAAATGCCACAATTATCCCACTTTTTGACAAAATTGGCCGCAAATTCAAGGGTTTTTTTTGCTGCAAGATCCTGGAGGGGCTGCATGTCAGTATTCCCAACTTAACAACAAAAATAAACATGTTTACAGCCTGGTACAAAAAACAATTTTGGTCTCTATAGCTAATTTCAACATTAAAGACAGCAGCACAGGGGGTGCACTTTTATATAACCCACCTGTTTACATTTTATTGTCTCGAGAGCCGATAACATCATTAAGGACAATATGCATCCCAGCCACCACCTGTTTGAACTGTTACCCTCTGGCAGCTGTTATAGGTCTATCAAATCCAGAACCACCAGATTCACAAAAGCTTCTTCCCAAATACAATAACTTCACTGAACAAACATTCAGTCCACTCACTGCCATCTCTCTCTCACATCAACACCTGCACTTTATTTCATTATTGCTCTTTTATGTGGTATTTATCGTATTTATATGTTGTATTTATTACATGCATCATGGTGGAGTAGTGCTCCTGATTTGGTTGTATCGCAAAGTACAATGACAATTAAGGCATTCAATTCCATTATTAAGGCTTAAAGTTTGGCATAATTAAAGGTGGGCCACTTGGATTGATAGGCTGCCAGAGGCGTCGCCACAGTCTATGAGTCAGACCCACAATTTGCTCCTCCAGAGCTCCACCTGCTTGTCCAGATTTGGTCACTTCTGGCTTCAAAGAAACAAGATGGCGACACCTGATTTGCCGTACTCAGGGCTTTAAAATGGGAGTCCACAAACCAATGGGTGACATCACACTTGCTAAGTTCATTATTTTACACAGTCTATGTGGGCAATGTGAAAACCTGAAAATGCAAAAGGCCCTGTCTAGAGCCAGTTTGGTTTGTCTGTTCTGGGCTACTGTAGAACAATGTGGCGAACTTTGTGGAAGATAACAAGCTTTGTGGATTTAAACGTCTCCTTCTAAGTAGGGCTGCAACGATTAATCGAGTAATCGATGACTAATCGACTATTAAAATAATCGGTGACTATTTTAGTAGTCGACTAATCGGTTTGAGTCATTTTTCATAGAAAAGTACTATAAAAGTACCCCAAAATACTCTTATTGCAGCTTCTTACGTTCAGATATTGGCAGCTTTACACACTCTCCCATGACGATGAACTAAAACTCTTTGGTGAGTACAAAACATTAGATTACATAATTTTGGGTTTTGGGAGAGACAGACCGACATTTTTCAACATTTTAACACATTTTTCGATAAAATGACTAGTCGACTAATCGAAGAAATAATCGACAGATTAGTCGACAATGAAAATAATTGTTAGTTGCAGCCCTACTTCTAAGGTGCTGAAAGCACGATTCTTAGTTTCAGGTGATTATACACCAATGAAAATAACATTTCTGCCAGTCTATCCCCTTTAATCGCACACACTGGGCCTCTTAGCTTTCATCTTGTGTCTCATCTGTTCCAAATTTAACTTGTTCAACACTTTTTTGGTAGCTAAATATCTGGAGATCTAATGACTTTACCGTCAACCTCAGCTGTACTTTGCATTTAGTGCTAACAATCTAATGTTAGCATGCTAACATGTTAAAGTAAGATAGTTCATTCAGTTATTTATTATCTGTAACAGCTTATCCTGTTGGGGGTTGCGGGGGGGTGGAGCCTATCCCAGCTGACATTGGGTGAGAGGCAGGGTTCACCCTGGACAGGTCGCCAGACTATCACAGGGCTGACACATAGAGACAGACAACCATTCACACTCACATTCACACCTACGGACAATTTAGAGTCACCAATTAACCTGCATGTCTTTGGACTGTGGGAGGAAGCTGGAGTACCCAGAGAAAACCCACACTGACAACCAGGAACCCTCTTGCTGTGAGTCAACAGCGCTAACCCCTGCAGCATCATGCCGCCCTCGATAGTGAACAGTGTACAGCCTCACAGAGCTGCTAGCGTGGCTGTAAACTCTGCGTCTTGTTACAAAATCTCATATTTTGTGATTAAAGTGTGAACTGCCACTTACTGTAGATTGAGTGTGAAGGTATAGCAATGAGTCGAATGAAGATGTGGTTCACCTGCCGTGTTCAGGTAGCCAAATTACTGTTGAGTAATACTTCGGGGAAATAACTGAGCGCTATGCTCCACATGCTTTTGCATGAATAACCATTATGTCGTGGGAAAGTATTCCCCGCTCCCAGAGAAACCAGTGGACTGCTGAGCGTTTTACAACCCGAAATGCAGCAGTGGGCGCGTGCCGTACAGCACCTGCGTGGCCATATTGTTCTGCTGCAGAGAGCCATCAGTCATAAGTTAGTCATCCGCGGAGCAGGACCTTGAAGGGGAAAGTTAAAGAGACGGAGAAATGAAAGGAGGGGAGGGAGGTGTGTGTCTGATTCATGTACCTGTTTTTTATGCAAAAGCTGACATATCTAATATTTTGACAGACTGAGAATGTGAATAATAATTTCACGTTTCCTGTTTTACCGGCTTGAATGTCTGAAGTGAGGGAGAGGAGAGGAAACAGACAGAGGGAGAGAAAATTATGAGACAGAGAGAGATAAAAGACAAATGAGGCAGGAAGCTCTTGCTTACGTAACCGTCATTGCCAGCGATCTCTAACACCTCCTGAAGGTCATGTTATCTGTAAAAAGGCGCGATAATAGAGCTGTTAATCTGCCGTAATGGTTCTGTATGATTCTGCTAATATGAACTCAATGTGAACTCTTTTGAGGGAAAAAGAAACAATTAAACTGGTGCTTGCTCAGAGGGGCAGAGCTTACGTACATTCTCTGCTAAACACGCGGGGCATATGGGAAGATGTGAGTCACTGCTATTATTATCCTGGATATTAAAGATATATGAGATATCAGGCAGCATCCCAGAGAGTGATGACGCAAAGAGAGGAAGCCGAGACAGAGCATTTGCAGGAGTGTAAAGTGTGTCTTGTATCTAAAAGTGTCCTTTCTCTTCCCTCGCAGGTGTCTGTCGTCACTGAACCTTTAAAATGGAGTCCACTCACCTCCTGAGTGGCTCTAAAAAGAGAGTGAAGATCCACCCTCACACCGTCACAGCCAAGTACGCCACGCACGCCCCCTACTCCCCTCAACCTGGAGTGCACACACACTTCCCCCAGCCAGGGGACGAGGGCTACGATGACGCTCCGTCTTTTGAGGACTTTGGCTCCTTCCTGGAGGAGACGTCAGACAAGAAACAGCTGATGGAGAACAGGAGGTGGCCTCTGACTCTGTTCGGCTCCAAAGACAAGGACACGACTAACAGACCTCAGGCCGCTGCTGCGGGAGGAGAGGGGAGCGAGGGGGGAGCCAAAGCAGTAAAGGTGTCTGGGAAAGGGGTTGGGGAGCAGCTGGCCAGTTTCGGGGAGGCATCTGTGTCTGCTTCCCGGCTCACCTGGGTGGGGCTGCTCGGTGCGGCGTTGGCTCACGGCTGTTTGATTGTTCTGACCCGCCTGGCCTCTGAACGCTTCAGCCTGGGCCCCCTGTTTCTGCTCTTGGTTCGCTCCATCGTCCAGCTCCTCTCTGTGGCTGTACCACTGCACAGGGGGGAGAACCCTTTCGGACCGGAGGGCTACCGCCTACGTCTGCTCTGTTACGGCATCGCCTACTCTCTCTCCCTCTGCTGCGCCTACTCCTCCTTAACCTTCGTCTCTCCTGGAAATGCCACGGCAACCTGGCGCCTGGCAACCACGGCACTGTCAGCGACCCTGGCCTTCCTGCTCTTGGAGGAGAGACTGGGATTGGCTGACGGGATCACCATAGCAGCAGGGCTGTGCGGTTTGGGGCTTGTGTTGCTTCCCACAGCAGACGAGAGCAACACTGATTCACCAACTGACCCGGTCGTGTTCTGGAAGGGTGCGTTCGGCTGGTCTCTTTCTGCGCTTGCAGGGTTGTGGATGGCTCTGGCACTGGTTGGGTATCGTTCCCTGAAGGAGAGGGTGGGAGTGGGCACAGCTTTGTTCACGGTAAGCTGGACGGGCTGCCTGCTCGCCCCAGCCTCCTTGGCTGTGCTCCAGGAAGGCTGGTCCTGGCCTATGAGCACCCCGGCTTGGGGCCTGGTCTTGGGCCTGGTTGCGTGCTCGGTGGCGGCCTTTCTGGGGATGACGCACGCCCTCACCCGACTCCACCCGGCTCTGGTCTCCGCCTCTCAGAGCCTGGAGATACCTATTGCCATACTGCTGCATCTGGCTGTGCTGCCTTTGGCTCTTCCCACTGCGCCGGAGGTCGTCGGGAACGTGATGGTCATACTGAGTGTTGGGTGGCTGGTGGCGATGAAGCTTCTACCTGCCCGTGGGGGAGCGCGGCGCCAAAGGGAGGAGTACGAGGAGATTCTGGACTCACCCATCAAATAGACACCTCTTCCTTCTCACTCACTCCCTCACAAGATTAGTTCCAGTGTACATAAGAGACTGCTAAATGTTTATCGGAGCTTTATCTATTTTGTATCGTCCTCTTTGCTTTTGAGAAAGTGCCAATATTGTGTTGTCTGTTATAGTGACTATGTGACGTGACATTAAAATCTCCCTGATGAACACAACGCATTCCTGAAGCCGCTTGTAATCAGTATCTCACCTCCTTAAGAGTGTGTGTGTGTGTGAGTGCACGCTGGCAACATTTCACAAGAGTGTAATGTCAGTCACTTTTACCAGCCAGCTGAGGGTTAGCCAAGGATTGATGCCATCTATTCGGCTGCCGGCGAGGAAGAGAGGCAACGGGAGAAGGGAGGCAAGAGAGAGGCACGAGTCGCACAATCAGAGGGAGATAAATGGGGTTAGAGAGAGAGAGATGATGGGATTGGCATACAGATAAGAAGCAGGAGAGAAAGGACGAGCGATGGCAGATGACGAAACGGAGATGAAAGAGAGAGGAAGCCAGGGCGGAAAGCGGGGCTGATGGCGGCTGGGTATTGTGCCGTGTTTGGCCAGCTGGCTGATAAAAACACTGCTCAAAATGTGCAGAGCAGTCATTACGTCTAATAACTACCTGTCAGACACATAAGCACTGTCACTCTTATTTTCGTAGTCTCTCCTCCTCTATTTTCCTCATCATTACCCTCCTGCTTTCCCTTTTCCCCTCTTTGTCTCCTTCTCTCTGTGTTAACAACGAATGAATGTGAGATGACACGTATAAGCTTCCATTCACCAAAATCCACACACACTGCACAGATGGAGACTTTTAATGAAAACAAGCGCCCCGGCACTGAGCAGACCAGCGTGAATGTGTTTGTATGCGTGCTGGAAACCATGGGGAAACATGCGAAGTAGGAAGCCTGGACAAGAGATAGAGCTATTATCCTTGTTACTGCATCTTGTTAGCTGTGGCATTTAAGGAATAGGCAAGAAAAACCTTTAGATCTCGCTTGCAGTTCTCCGCCCAGCTGCAGATTTACAAAGAAAGGTGCACTCATACACACACACACACAGACATGAAGTATACATTCAGCCTTTCATTAGTGAAAATACTGATGTCAGTGGGCTGGCCTAATTAAACTCACATACGGTTCAAATGTTCTTTGCTGCTGTTATTTGCTCACTGGTGGATTTAACTAGGTACATTTAGAGGAGCACAATCTTAAAGGGACAGTTCACCCAGTTCATACATATTTTCCCTCTTACCTGTGGTGCTATTCATTGGTCTACATTTTTAAGGTGTGAGATGCAGAGTGTTGGAGATATCGGCTGTGAGGATGTCTGCCTTCTCTCCAACATAATAGAGCTAGACAACGTATCCTCATGCAATGGTTTATATGATATCCTTCGAATTAGCACTCCATGGATTGTGTTACATCCTGAATGTAAAGTTGCATAATTAATGTAAAGTTACAAAGGGTTAGATTTAGGCAAGTAAATAATGATATATTTTATTTATAGAGCGTTTTCATGGTACCCAAAGACATTTTACGTTAGTTAAAAACGACACACACACACACGCGCGCGACATCATTCACACGTCGGTTGAAAAGATGAGTTTTGATGCGTGATTTGAAGCGGGAGAAGTCGTGCAGTCTCGAATGTGTTTGGGGAGAGAGTTCCAGAGGGAGTGGGCAGCTATGGAGAAGGCTCTCTCTCCCGAGGTCTGGTGCTTGGTCTTGGGTGGTGGAGTCAGGAGGTTGGCATCAGAGGAGCAGAGGCTGTGGGAAGGAGTGCGGTGGTGGAGCAGGTCAGTGAGGTAGAAGGGGGCCTGGTTATGGAGGGCTTTGTAAGTGACGAGAAGGACTTTGAATTGGATGTGGTGTGGGTCAGGGAGCCAGTGGAGGTTCTGGAGGACAGGGGTGATGGGATCACGGGAGCAGGAATGGGTGAGCAACACGTGGGCATCTACTATTAAAGTTACTGTGGTTAAGGTTAGGAAAATTCCTGTGTTTTATGACCTGTCCACCACCTCAACTTGCTTCCTAACTGGACCGCTTTTGTATTGCTTTTATCAGCGCATTGGTTACATTATCGCAGCCTTCCAAAATACATGGGTAATACACAAATTTCTGTGCATTACTTTCCATCGGACAATGTCTAAACAGTGCATGAGAACCGCCTGAATTAGATGGTACCCAGCTTGTGGTGCTCAAAGAGCCAAAAAAAAAACATTTGAAAAACTCAACAGCAATGTGTTTGTCCCAGTTACTCAAAATAATCCACAGACCTTGTAGTGAGCAGTTTCATGTTGTCAAGCACAAACTGGAGGAATACTCACAACGCAGACTCACAGATAAAAGTGCAGGGTCCTTAATCAGGCCGAGGTCGGTACACGGGTAGTCACACAGGCAAAAGTATCCAATTCGACAAAAGAAAATGGTAGTCAAGAGGCAAAAATGGTCAAAACACACTAGGGAAAAACTGGAACTCTTACTCAAAGGTGAAGATGATGTGGCAACAAATAAGGGAAAGACAGGGACTAAAATAAAGTAAGACCATGAGACAATGAGACACAGGTGAAACACATTAGGGCGGGGCGTAATCACAAAGAAGGGAAACGAGACAGAATGTTGGATCTGAAATGGGACGAGGCATGAAACACGGATGATTAATTAATATGAATTTAGGAAGCTTGACGGGTCAGACACATGTAGGAACTATTTTTTGTCTACCCAACTACACCCATAAGCCATATCACTGCACAGAGGAAAGGGTGCATCTACAGCTAGCTCACCTAGCACCACTGTTACAGCTCAGCTGAGAAGGGACACCATTTATGTTTACATCTCGCACCATCACGAACACGAGCCTCTCGTCCATGAGCGTTCTTCTTTCTGTGCTGTGAAACGGCTGGTGGGTGTAGTTCAGTAGTTCCTACAAGAAACTGCTCACAACAAGGTCTGTGGAATATCTTGAGAACTGGGTCATGATTTTTTTTTTGGTGCTTTGAGCACCACAAGCTGAGTGCCATCTAGTTCCATTATATTGGAGAGGAAGCAGACATCTCTACAACTGATATCTCCAACACTATATTGGGGTGAGCTGCCCCTTTAAGGTACTTTAGCTTAACTTAAATACCTTAATTTGATGATACTCCATTTCTACTGCGCTACATTTTAGTGGAGAATATTGAACTTTTCATTTCACTGCATTTATTTGACAAATATAGTTGAAGGTTATGCTGCAGATTTTACATAAAGTACAATGTTTTTCTTTCTCCCTTTTGCTGCTTTGTCATTTGCGCAATATCCTTTCTAACTCTAACAAAACTCCACAAAACAAATGTATAAATACTGATCTGGGACCAAAGACAATCACACAGAAACTGTAAAATACATGGAAAGTATCAGTCAACACCAACCACTGTGTGGTTTGTAACAATGATTGTGTGTGTGTGTGTGTGTGTGTGTGTGTGTGTGTGTGTGTGTGTGTGTGTGTGTGTGGCTGTCTGCAGGAGGGATGGGCGGTAGTGCTATAGCCCTGGCAGGGTTTCATAAATCATAAACACTCTGAACATCGTAAGTCGTGGCCTCTTTGCGTTCAGACGCTCTTAAAGCAGCTAATGAGAGGGAGAGAGAGAGAGACCTGCCCGGGGCTGAGCACAATCCAAAACCTCTGACACACTTCCTTGCGGTCGTCGGTATCTGCAGACGCCACCACAACTACACAAACATTGAGGCAGTGGTGTAAACGCTGGCACGTGCGGCAGAGGATAAAACACAGCACTGACTCAGACCAATGAAAGTGTGGGCATGTGCATGAACGTAAGTATGCCAGTCTAAAAATGAGTTGATTGCTGTGTGGGAGGAGGGAGGAAACCTTTCCACGAGGCTGATTAGGTTGTTTAATTAGTTTTTATTTATTATAGTAAACCCACAACATTTATGATACATTTAAGTTCATTGTCAACAGAGAAAAACAAGCTAACGTATTTTTTAAAAGGCCCATTAGAAACAACATTAAAAACTGAGTATGTGCAAAATCATTATCTCTGGAGTGTTCCAGTCAATCTATTATTATTTCTCTCCCATGGGCAATCATGTGTCCCCTCTGCCCTTCCTCAGTGTCCCTGCCTCCTCTATCACTCTGCTCAGCTGCAGGTGAACCATCTGCAGCTCTGTTGCTATGGCAACCAGGGCCTCTTTCATTGTGGCCATGTCCAGTGGTGAAGTCACTTCCTGCTCCTTCAGGCCAGATGTGACCGGTTTCATCCCCAGGCCAAATGCCTGCCCCTAAACGTCCAGGTCTCGCTGTTGCGTGGTGGCCCATCGTGTTCTCCGTTGCTCCCGAGGGCACCACTCTCTGGCCTCCACCTTCCTCCAGCCGCCTCAGCCGGATATTCCCCTCACGGCTGCTGCACAGGAGCTGCTGCAAGGTTGCGTTTAACCTTGTCGCCCTCTCTGCTTCCTCCTCCCGGAGCTCCGCTAAGCCTCTTTGCAGCCTGACACTCGCCTGCTCTGCTTGTGCCCTGCACGCTGACTCCAGGCTAGGTAAACACTGCTGGCACGTTCCCTTTGCCAGCCTGTCCACCTGGGTCCTGAGGGAGACCATTCCTCCACAGCACTGCTCCAGAGACTCCAGCAGCATGTTCTGTCTCATGTGGGAGTCCTCCAGGGCGATGAAAAGCTTGTCCCAGCGAGAGAACTCTGCAGCCTGGCATGGAGTGGTCTGAGTTCCACCTGGAGACAACAACCACAGGGTGCATCATTTACACAGTCTCATAGTGGGTTGTAAATGTATTAACATTAACATAAACATAACCAAAATAATAACATTTATTTTACTGACTTGTCTTGTCTTACACCTCACTGTATGAATACAATAAAATACCTAGCAGTTCTTACAGCTACTTAAATGTAGGTACAGTGGAATAAAATTAGACTACAGGGAACAAGGGAGTAACAATTATACATCCTAGAGAAAACATATCTCACAGTTATAGTTCAAAACCAAACCTGAGGGATACATGAGGTGTTGTTATTATTAAAAATACGGGTTGTGTTAACAAAATTGACAACAGGGGTACAGTAGAGCAGCTTTGGGGTTGGAAGCTTAAAGAAAAAGGGTACAAATCTAGGAATAACGAGGGGGCTTGTCATTTAAGGAGTACAGCAACTTACTAATAGTGGACTTAAAAGGTTAGATGCTAGCCCAGCGTATAGATGATTTAATAATATTAAAATAACTTTAATTATATAGCACAATTCATGCCTAAAATGCGACACAAAGTGCTGAACATAAAAGACAATCAAAACATTTGTGGTAGAGAAAAAAAGGTGATAAAAGCATATAATAAAATAAAATAATAATATTAATGAACAAACGAACAAAAAGAAAGATAAAGTAAAATTCACTTAAAACTACAGCCTAAGATAAGACAAAACAACCATAAATTAAAACTGCATTTCAGGAGAAAGCAATGGTAAAAAGATGTGTCTTAAAGTTTAACCTGCCAGCTTGTGTTTTTTAGATTGACTACATTTAGGTGCTTTTCGTTATAGAGTAGGAGTATAGACTTATTTTAACGCATTTTATGTATTCTTTTCTTTTATGAGCTGATTGACAGCTGAATTTCCCCTCTGGGATAAATAAAGTTCTTTCTATTCTATCTATTCTAGATCAAGTACAATAAAAACACGTGTTTGCCTTTTGCTTATTACTACGGAGGCCCTTAAGTCCTGGAAAGTGATATTTTTTTATCTAGTGTACACATGTTATTTAACTTGTGGGAACAAGTTATGTATCTCGTGCACCAAGATAATTATCCTGTGTGCACAACTTGTTATATTTTGCGCACAAGATAATAAATAAAGTATCACCTTTTGGGACTTTAGGGGCTCCATACATTGAAGTTATTAGGTGAGGTTTCTCCAATAGAAAATTTGTGAGACTACAGGTGAAATAGTCGTTGTCATAAACCCTGAGCAGCCTTTATGTCAGGACACAACATAGCTACAAAAAGTAAAAAACTCAAAATATTTAGGTAATCTAAAATGCTAAACTGTTACTCCCTTGCCCCCACAGTACTGATTTCTTCCACAATACCTACATTTAAACATCACCAGAAACCACTAAATATTTCATTGGTATCTGATTCATATATCAAACTTACTGTAAATCCAGAGCTGTATTATCAACTATTACCAACCAAATATTCAGTGTAAATGTAGACCATAAAATTTGCAACATATAAAATGGGGGGTTGGGGGATCGTTCCCTAGGAAATTTTGGGTCTCAAACACTTGATATTGCATTCTGATGAATTGTCATGCATCAGTTTGTGCCTCTCTGCATCAAGTTAAGGTGAAAATGACTTCAGTTTCATTAGAATAAAGGTCCTCTTCTACTTTTATGTTCAAAATATTGACGAGGATGTGTCCCTAAACATCCCCACCATCTACGCCTATGATACCAACTAGTATTTAAAGCCCATTTTTTCTATCGCCCTATGTAAATGTGCATTACAGCTAAGATAAATATGACCTGCGACATTATTTTTGATGTGATCAGAGACAGTAGAGATAGTTTTTTCCAGTAGATAAATAACGTTCAATGCAACTCCCTTTTATGTTGGCTTAAGATAGTATCATCAGCATAAAAATGTACATTAAAATGCTGATTGGAAGAGATTTTTTTTCTGTGCATAGTGAATAAAAGTGGGCCTAAAATAGACCCTTGTGGGACACCTTTACTTGCCCTTCCACTACAAAGTGTGCTGAGGAATTCTTAATCGAGGCACAAGATTAATTTTATTGATTTTATGAAATTAGGCAGCTCAGGACAAATTCTTCACAGCGCGCCATCTGTTCAAACAAGCTGGGAACAGAAGAGACAAAAGGACAAATAAACAGAACTCACCCTCCTGCTGGTCCTGAGAGATCTCGTTGTCATAGTTATCTGCGAAGTTCCCTTCATACTCAACCTCGTTCACACACAAGGATGCGCTCATGAAGCCAAGCAACCACAGCACACGCCAGACCCTGAACGCATGCATGACAAAGCTCTAAAGAGAGTCTCTGTATCAGATGTGTTTGTCACCCAGTTCTCCAGCTGTGTCTCCTTCTCTATATGTACAGCTCTTCACACTGAGCCAACAGTTGCGGGTACTGACTTATAAACTCAGCACAGGGGAAGAAGGAGGGAAGTTTAGGAGGGTGGGACGGAGATGGGGGGTGCTGTGGAGGTTGGGTGAGTAATGCTCCAGTGGAGGTAATGTGTCAAAAGTCAAACTGTGTGGGAAATGGGGGCATTATGAGGAAAGAGAGGGAGAGTTACAGGGGCGCAGGGAACACTGGGGTGGAATGAGAAGAAAGGAGGGAGAAGAAAACACTTTAAATGTATGTATGCTTCAGTCGCTTGAACTTTCTTTGAAGAAAAACAATGAAACATTTGAAAGTGGAAACCTCCTGCAACTGTACAGCCTTACATGGATTGGTCTGACCAGTAGTTTATGATGGCTAATGTTACCTAAAGGTGGAAAACTTTGGATAGATATTGCTTTAACTGACATAACTGCATCTGTTTGCTGGTTTAATGACTGCTCTTCACTTCTAAAAGGTTTTAGCATTTAGCATCATCCTGTAATTGACACTTGTGGCTGCTGAAACATAAAATCTCTACCAGACAAATGAAAAACACATTTCATTTTCCCTTAAACTTTCAAATATTTTCATCTCTATATCACAAGCCTCTTTATGACAAATAGAAATGTTATAGATGTGACAAAGAAATTAAATCAGAACAGAATAAATGTTTGCAGTAGCACTGAAGTTAAAAAAAAATACATATTTGCAAGGAGAAATATACAGTTACATATATATAAAACTATATAAACACACAATGAGCCTGTTTACACCTGGTACTAATATGTGTTTCGGTGTTCCAAACACAAGTGGACAGTCAAGACACACCTCTGTTCACACCTGTGTCTATGATGTGTCTCCAGCTAACCACTTGTGTTCAGATTTTGTTACGGCGTATGTCACTTTGCACAAGAAGTTAAAGGGGCCCTGTGCACAGTTCTTATGTCCACACTTTCGCTAGCTGCTCACTAGCCACATCAGTGGTTCTGTTGGTACAGCCCCTTTGCTAAGCCCCGCCCACAGATGCAGACTGGCCAATCATAACGTAACATAAGGCCGGCTCAGACCAGGGTCCGACAACAACACAGCAGTGCTCCATTTGTTTCAGATTTCCTTCATTTTCAGGCTTGTGTTGTGGATTTGGAGCTAAATGTTGTGCCTGGGGCACGTTGTGTATTAAAGATATACGTTTCTTCCCTGTTCCAAAACCAAAATCAAACCCTGAAAAGTGTAGGGTTAGCTAGCTAGCTACTGAAGATATAGCCTACTGAATGTATACACGCTGCTTTTGCTTTGTAATGATTATAACAGTGAAACAAAGACCGACCCTGCTGTACAGGAACCAGTGAAGGGAAGCAGTTTGCCTTCCCCTGGAGATCCCTGCCAAACACCGTTCATCTGCACACACTGTGATGCCACACAGCTGGTTCAATATCAGCAAAGTTTCCCTTTATATTCATTGTCTTCTGTGTGGATCAGCAGTGATGTGGTGGTTCACTTTTACACTGTGATCTGTAGCCTATAGTTGGGCTTTAGCTTCTAACTATCTTTGTCTTTTTAACCTGTTGTTGCTGCTGAGTCAGTTTGACATCCTGGATATATCCTTCAAACACAGACTGTAGACCCCTCTGTCTGCTTCTCTCTGGAATCACTGTTTCATTTTCCCAAAAATATGATAATATTTCTTCAGGGAGTGCAGTTAGTTACAGTGTGGGCTCCATGCTTACTGCGACAGCTTGTTGGACCATCCTAAAGGGGCGGAGCTTAGCCAAAGGTCAGTTTATCATATGTCCTTCTTTAGGGCAAAAGCTAATTTTAAAGAAGAGAATAGATAAGAGAATTGTTGGGTTGACATCAGGACGCATGAGCATTTACACCACAGTAGGTATGTGGTCAAATGCATCAAAGACCACCTCTGCAAGTAGTTTGAGTGATCGTATCACTGTGAATGATCATTTACACTTGTATTTAGTGCTGTTCACTTGTGATCGCATCAGCCACGTCGCAAGATACTACCAGATATAAACAGGTTCAATATGTACAATATAAACTGCTATTCTCTATTTCAATATATCTTTATAGTTAATTAATTATCAATATCTAAGAATCCCTCTAAACAGGTCATTTTGAGTCAATGCAAGAAGCATACCACTGTTGAGATCTTAATTGTTAAGTTCGTCTTCAGCCATTGTTTACATTGTTTTCACAGGATATTTCACTCCACACACTCTTACGGTCTGTCTGCCTTTTGAACCTTGTTACTGATGAGTCAGAGTCACTCCCTGCTCTGCACATCAACACCAAATCCCTTAACCAAAATAAATTGCAGCATTGCAGAGTCTGGATTATATTTTAAGATCACAATGACTATGTTTTAACACATTAAATTAAATTAAGTAGCTAAGCAGCACGGTGATTGTATTTTGTTGCCTGGTTACTTTGTCAATTAAAAATCTGATGACGAAGACACTGAGCTCTTAGCCAGGCCGTGTTACCTTGGTGTTGTAGACAGAGGGCTCTCATCAACAGGTATTGGGGTGAGGCAGCAGAAGTAGGACATGTCAAGGTCGGAGGAAAAGCCTTGACCTGTCCTCTCTCTGCAGACCTCTTGTCTGAGCTCCCACTGCAGATGTCAGCATGTCTGCCAGCAACTTTGCCTGATTTTCTTTGTTTAGCGGGCTTTAATAGTAGCACAGGGACTATTTGGGGTGGAAGCTGGAAGGTTTATCTCAGGAAAAGAGAGAACCCGAAGAGGAAGAGACGCACAGAAATAGAGTTAGAGAGGATAGCTGCTGAGGAAAAGTACAGAGGAAATTTTATATATTTTTTCCTTTCCTCGTTGCAGCAAAAATACCTCACTGTGGCATGAATGTGTGTGTGTGTATTTCCCTGGCCTACTTCCATAAAATATAAGTTATTAGGATCATGTCAGGAAAGAAATGAATTCATGTTGAAACTTGCAGGTGTGATATAAAATTCAGTGCATGTCAGAAGCAGTTGGAGTTCTCATCTTGTTCTCATTGGTACCCGTCTGAGGCATTCCACCTCTTTTTTTTCTCTCTGTAGGTCATCTGGCTATTTAGGTCATCCTATGCCTCCATAAAAGAGGAGCTACATTTATCAGCAGCCACCAGACGCTCTTTACCGCCCCCACCTGCACACCACACCTACAGTTTAGCTGTCACACAAAACACTCCCAGCTGGCAGTGAGGAGGAGGAGGAGTGATGATTGATGAAGGATTGGCGAAAACATAGTAGAGAGAGGAAGACGGAAAGGGAGAAGACAGAGTGTTGGATTTGAGGGGAGCTCTCCTCGTGTATTAGCGCTAATCATATTCAGACCAGAGAGAATTAGAGAACAGATCCTGTCGTCTGGTTTGTCCCGACGAAACCAGAGATGCAAGGGAAACTGGGACAGTGGGTGTTGTCGGCAGAACGTACACTGGCTAAAAACAGCAGATATAAAACAGCAACAGGACTTTACAAATGGATAAACCGCATAGTCACACTAACGCAGCACAGTCAGCCAGCAGAGGCCAGTTTTATGAGAACAGGGTGTATCCCTTTTTTATCCCCAATGTGTAGGAAGAAGAGGGAGGAAACCATGGAGATATTATTGAAATAAACTATAAAGTAAAACAATAGAGCCATTGTAAGAATTTAGACATCTAATATTGTGTAATGTTGTTTAAAAAAAGTTTAGTTTATGACGGTTATGTTGAAGCTTAATGCTTCACTGTGAGAGACACAACTGTGATTAAAAATAATAGATGTCTGAGCAAAGATCATGCCCTGCTGGGTTAGTAATTATCTCTTAAAGGACTTCCACATCATGAACATGGGCCTGGATCCAAATACACTTGACCCCAAAGTCCAGTTCGTTTTATTAGGGTCAAGACTGTGCACCATACCCTGGCATGATACGCTGATCTGTGCTTGAGTCCACTTGAAAAGCTGGTCTCAAGTATGGTTCTTGAGCACTCGGGTACGATATGCAGAAGTGGTAACACAAGGAGTTTTTAGCCAGTTATGAAACAGTCTCAATCAAATACTGACGCCTCTACATCAGATGGCATTGCGGCCTGCCAGGGACAGACCCAGATCTGGCTTAGCTGCTGCTATTGACCCACAGTCAGAGCTCAGACGGGAGGCGGAGAGCTCGGCAATGGCAGCGCTTCTCCCCCTGCCAGGAACAGAGCTTTGCCTTGCTGCTCTGCTGGTCCCACTTGATGACAGTCCCTAGGGCAGCCATGTCCATCTGTGACACCCCTTTTCTACACTGTAGCACAGTAAAAATGTCACGTAGACGATGTCACGTGTTCTTAGGTATGAAACAACATTACTAATGTGATAGCTGAGTGGCAGGGGAGCGGAGAGAAAGACTAAGAATTTTCCTAGTCGACCAACAGTTGTCATTTAGGGCCATTAGTCGACTAGTGTCCCTCATGTTTGTGATATGAATGTAATGATGAAATGATATATTTTGGTGGTTTGAGTTGAAGGTGTGAGAAAGAATAGTCTCAGTAACATTGTTAACACTGTGCTACATTACAGAGAAATACAAACGTACTAATGAACCTTCATTAATATAGGCCTATATTTTATCTCCAAGTGCACGTCACACACTGAGCGAGCCGCCTGTTAATGACGCTGTGGGCTAATGGGCATGTAGCTACTTCCATGTTTCACATGATGCGTCATGTTTGTAGTGGACCAATGAAGATGAGTTTACATATCACCTTGGGTTGGTCCTTCACCTTCTCAAAATGATCCCACACTTTGGATTTCCTGCCCGACATGTTATTAACTAGCCTGTGGAATAACTGCAGGTACCAGCCCTGGAGATTAACCTGACTGAAATTAAATTCCCACATGGTCCAGTCATATAGGTTTTGATTTATTTTGAAAAGGTGCAGCTCCTAATAGAGTTTCACGTTTTTTTTTTTTTTTTTTTCTGCGACTAAGCAGCCAATTAAGTCTTGCTGATGAATGTCCTTTCTGGTCAAGAAACGTTTGGCCCTAGAGAAGAGAAGGCGATCATACTATGGTACAGAACAATTCAATCATGCCTAATAAGAAATGCCCTTAGGTGGAATTGATTGAGTCAAAGTCAGTGTTCAAACTGGCTTACTGAACTAAACGGAGTTCCTCAAGACTCTGTGCTTGGCCCACTATTATTTTATCTTAACATAAATAATCTAGGTGTTCAGGCACATGAAATAAATTCTCACTGGTTTTTCTTACGGAGATGCACCTCACAAATTCATATTAATGACTGCCTTTAATATTTTGCAGTCACTCAACTTTAACTTGTGCTGAGTGTAAATTAATCCTCTTTAATGTCTAATGCCAGGGGGAAGCCTATAAGTTACTGGTGGACTCTAGTGTTGTCTGTGTTGTGTTGATATGAAGGGGCACAGACTGTGGATATCTTTGGCGGCGATCTTTTAGTTTATTCCTGACAGCTGACAACAAGAGGTAAAAACACAACCATATAAACTCGAGCACCTCTCCCATGGAGCACAACAGCAAAAGGCCGGCCATGCTACATTCAATTAAGCACGATAAAACACAGAAAACATACCTGACAACGAGAGGTGAAATCAAAATCCTCTGTCAAATACAACCACATAAACTTGAGCCTCAACACAAATTAAGTGACACAGGAATATGTTAGCATAAAATAAACGTATAAACATAGCTTAACAGCGCTACAACACAGAAATTACTATGAGGGCAATGACGCTCTGGTAGTAAGGCAAGACAGTGAAAGTTACGAGCTATTTGGTTAATGACTTGCTACATGAAAGCATCAGTGTCTCCACCCGTTTCACTCAGGACACTGTAGCACAGTGAGATTTGTAATCATAGTGCTCTCTATCCCACAGTTTGCTGTCCATCTCTGTCCGTAAATTGATAGAATTTAGAGTATATTTCATTTATAAGGCCGTTCTGGGCAAACTGCCATCACATCTCTGTAAATTTAATTTAGCAATCATTATCACAGATCAGGAGTTCAGCTGATCTGCTGTCTGTCCTGAATGTAAACATTTATATTTTCTGCTCCAGCCACTTGGAATAATCTGCAAAAGGCAGTCTAGTCTAATTGATTAACATGATATTTCTGGCAGAATTCAAAACCAGTGTGGTGTAATGTCCAGTATTAATTGTGTCTTAGCCTAAAATTGGCTTGTTTTGTTTTATCTGTTACCCTGTTGTGTATTGTTTTGATTTTTTGTGCTGCCATCTTGAACAGATCTCAGATGTAACTGATTACATATAAGTTAAAATAATACACTGTACCTATGGATGGAAGTGTTATCTGTCTGTGTCTGTGCCCAAAAGGTACAGGAGAGGAAAGACCTGAGCCAAATATAATTACAAACATCCCAATTCCCTTTATCTGCTTTCATAACTCACTCACGTCAACCAGACCTGCAAAACACAATTTCAGCTTCCCCTTCCTTCCAAGCACAAACTCACACGAGCACCACAGAGAGCGAGAGCTGCCGTCTCTGCTGACGGACGGGACGCACACTGGAAACGATAAAAATAATTTGGAAACATAGTAGTCCAGTAAAAATAAGCCAAAATAGCAGTAAACCAAGGACAAATTGCAACAGAAGCAAACTCAACTGATTTTGTGTCCTCAATATGTAAGGGAAAAAAAGTCCAGAAGAAACACAATATGGGAAAGTTTTGAAATATAGCCTATTCATATGCCTATTTATTCTTTTTCTCACGTGAATAGGGTAAAAAAATTTTAACCTTAGATATCACCATGTTGCAATTTGTCCTACCTTTTTTCTTATTTTTACTGGACTATAGCAGGGACTTACTGTATCAGTGTTGAGGAAACACAGTCATGAGCAGCGAGGGACATACAGAGGAGAATCTATTCTTGTTTGGCTGAGTCAGAGGAAAGTTACAGGAATGAAACGCTGTTTAATCTGTCTTTAAGCATCAGCTGCGCCTCCTGTGAGGTCCCTCTGACGTGCAGAACTGATTTAGTGGTACGATAGTTTTATGGTGTTATTGAACCACGGGCCTCCTGACTGTTTGCAGATCAATAACACATAACCTACGCTTCATCGATCTGATCTGTTTGTACAGCCACAGACGGGACAGAGGTGAAGACGTGGGGGCAAATTACATGAGACACACACATGCTTTCATCAGTGTGTTCCTGGAGTAATGTTTCATTGTGTATGAGCACTGACGCTGAGGTAAATGTCATACATTAGATCTCTGTCCTGTTAAAACAATCAATCGTAACGTAATCAGTGATGTCAGTGCTTAACTGCAAGCTTCCCGGTTTCAAGAGTGTTTTTTACCAGATGTAGTACCAAGTTGGTTTCTTGTTTTAAAGGCATCTAGCGGTAAAAACTGCAGATCGCAACCAGCTGAAACTTCTGGTTAGAATTCCTCCAGTGTTGGTGGTTATAACCGGGAGCCAAATTATCCGCAGAGGTCGCCTCCTCTCAAGAATAATCGGACCAGTTGATTAAAACCAGTGAAAACACCGAATAAAGTAGTTTCACGTCACAAATCAGTGTTTCTGCGATGCTGTTTGGCATGTCAGAGATGGGCCGCTCGCCCTTCACCTGCTGGTGTGTGCTCACCTTTTTTCTCTGATGACTTACTAAGATCCAGACATGGAGGAGTAGAATTATCTGCAGAAGTTTCTTCTTCTTCAAACAAAATGGATGCGGTGATTTAAATCTGTAAACAAAGCAGTTTCACGTTAAAAAAAGATCCAATGCTGTCATCAAAGGAGGCTGCGAACAATAGTGGCTAACCCAAATGACCCTGTATAGAGCTGGTGTTTGGTGTGTCCGCTCTGGGCTACTGTGGAAACATGGCGGTGATTCTTATTTTACATCTCGTTTCCACTTACACGTGTACAGAGACAAGGCATCTCGAAGTTCATTCATTCCTATTAGAAACTCCATGATATCAAATGTGCCGGCGAAACTACTCTCTAATATTTTAGTCTGGACTTTGCCTCCAGTACGTTAAAAAAACATTGAACTTTTGCCATGAATGTATGACAGCGTGCTAGTGTGACAGGTCACAACTACATGTGATGAGATGCAGCTCCACAATACTGACGCTTCTACACATCACAGGCAACCAGGTGGATTATGGGTGTTTTTATTGCACAGTTTGCTCCTGCAATCACAGTATTGACAGTGGGATGACGAGGGAATCAGCATTAAGCTGGATTTATAGTTGTGTGGCAGACCCTACGCCGTAGCCTACGCACGCCGCTCATACCGTTGTGAGCATTTTTACTTTTGCAGTGGTGTGTTTGTGTCACTCTGCAGTTACACCTCCAAAACACTAATTGGTGGCGGAGTTTCTGTGAAGTTCTGTAAAGTGTAGTTGATTCAAAACACACATTAAACACACATTAAACATGGCTTAATAGAGACAATTTCAAACACAAGTACACAAATCAGCTTCACTGTAACTCGCAGCATTCACAGACAAACACTTGTCTTTATCTGGACACATTTTCCCCACAAATACAACATGCTAATGTCATTAGCACAAGCCTATGGCATTTTACATTGTATAAATTAGCCTAGCAGCTAGAGATCTTTCCCTCTTCTCATATAAAACCAGGGACAACAGCAACATTTATTTGTTAATTCAAATTTATGAAAAAGTTTGCCTGCTTAGCTGTTAAGCTAATGTTAGCTAAGCATTAGCTTGCTAGCTATGTTAGCTGAATATTAGCCTTGACTTACCGTTCTTTGTGCAACTTCTAATGTTGAAGGTAGTTGCTGCGTCTCTGTGTGTGATGTTTGACTCATCATTTTGCATATTGCAAGTTTTTTTTGTTGTCCACTGTGTAGTTTTTGCACACAAACTAATTATCTTTGGTATCATTTTTTTCCAGATGGCGCTCAGCTCTGCATGGTTCTCTCCTGCCACTTGATTGGATGCTGTTGGATTGGTTCTTGGGAACTGTGTTAAATAACATTAACTGATTGATTCGTGTCCCACTTTTTGAATAAGAAACTTTTTAAACTTTGGGTTTGGGGGAGGGTATCAAGTATTTTCAGGTCAAAACGTTTAAGTCAGAGTGAAGTCATGAGTCATTGCTATTTAAGCGCAAGCTGAGTTGCAAATCTTTGTTGATTTTGTCAAGTCTGAAGTCATCAAATTTATGACTCAAAACATGACTACACTTGGCCTTGGAAGCCTGATCAAGACCTCGACCTGGAGATGATTGAGTGTGTGTTACTGGTATGAAAAAGTGCACGAGGAAACAACAGAAACACTTCAACTGAAGAACAAAGATCCACTCTTGTATGTCATGACATCACTGTTTGCATATTTATTTCCACATCTTCACATGAATAAACCTCACACTGACATCAGCTCAGTGAACAACATAACTGCATGAACATGCAGTTTAAAACTGGCAGCGAATAGAAATGTGAATACTGTAGCGATCCATACACACACACATCTTTACGTATTGGGACAAAAGCGTGGAGCACAGAGCTGGTGGGTGATTACATCAGTACAGTCAGTGCTACATTAATGTGTGTGTGTGTGTTTCCATCCAGTGTCCCCAGAGTGGACCCACACTACAGTAGAGCCGGGCTGCCCTCACAAAGAAAATTAACAACATCTGGACATGGAAACTCCTACCCAGTTCACCTAGTGGGGGCTTTAATGGGGTAAAAGGGTAAACGTGAATATGTGATTTGACTGTGTGTTGGGGGAAACACCCATAGTGTGTATGAGGGAACATATTTTATACCAAGCTACAGCATAAAGGGTCCTGTTCAGCTTGGTGTTTTGGCACCTCGCTGTACCCAAACACATGTCAGTAACATGTTTCATGTGGAAAATGACCTCAGCTTGCAGTAACTTGTCTCAAAAGGTGGCTGAGTCACATACACACATACACAGCTCTCTTTAAAGGTCTCACAGGTTTGGGGGAACACGTGACAGCGAGCACAGGGGTCACTGACAGACATGAAACACTCACACATGACTTGATGTTGTTACACCAACAAATATCCACACACACACTTGGCACAAAGCTTCGTTCTCACTGAGCTGAATGTAAAAATAAAGATTTAGTTTCACAGATGAAAAACAACATTTCACAGTCACACACTGTAAATATAACAGTCAGGAGACGTGACATCCACTGCCCACAGGAGTGGACTGATCCTCGACAGTCCTCATTTTCATACAACATGTATAATATGTGATTATGGTTAAAGGCTATAATTATTGTGGCACTATGTCACGTTTAGAAAAATAAGCACTTTTACGACCACTTCACATTATCATCCCTATGGGATTAATTTAAGTTTTTTTTACCCTACCATATTATAATGATTATGTATCTGTCCTTTATTTAACAATCTGAATTTAAATCTACAAAGCTAATTACCACCGGTCTAAATCAGCTGAAGCGCCATCAGAATCAGTCCCAGCTACTGAACCATGTCCTCACTGGCTGTTGATGACTCCTGGGCATCTCCTCCGTTAATGGCGGGCAGCTCGCTTGCTGTTTCATTGGTTGGTTGGGGCTCAGCAGCAGCGTCATTGGTTGTCAAAGTCTCAACAGCCATGTCATCAGTTGTTACGGTCTCACTGGCTGCTGCGTTTGCTGTCTGAGACTCATTTGAAGTTCCACTGAGTTCAGAAGGTTGGGAAGCTGTTGTCAGACCACCTGCACCGTTGGCTGTTGCAGCTGTTGCTCCGTTGGTTTGTGAAGCGGCTGCTCTGATCTGGTGACTTTCTGAATTTGATGCAGTGACATCATCAAATGCTTGGCTGGTTGCTTGGCCACCAGACACAAAGGTGTTGTTGTTATTGTTGTGATTTGGCTGTGAGATTACAGAGGTATCTGTTGTTTTTTCAGCTGCAGTCCATGAGTCCTGGTCGAAGTCCGGAATTTGATGGACGATAATGGGAATTGGAGTGACCTGATTTAACCCGACGGGCTGGTTGGCTACATGGTTGCTTGTGGACGGCTGATTGACTTCATTGCTAATTGCTGACTGCCAGTTATTAGAGCAGAGGACTGCTGGAATGCTGCATGGAGAAATAAAATCATAACCAAGTCATTTATGTGAAAGAAATAATTTGCTCTACAAAGTATTCTCTGTAGTCTCGTGTTCTCTGTGAGACCAGATGTCCGGAGTTGGTTGGCAAAACGGGTTATAGCTTTGAAGAAAACATAAACTGGATCCCATGTTGTACTGCGTACATTTTGTGGTATTGGGTTTCTGATTTTAGGATTTCAAACTATTTTCTTTCTTTCATGTGCAAACAAATTTAAAAAAAAAAACTGTGACCTTAATGACAGCTCATTGAACGTGCATTTTGTCAGTGTCCTGTGAAAACCCTGCATCTCCAAAATATGAACTTTTCTGACCATAGAAAAACAGCCCTGTTTTCATGTTTGTGACATTGCATTTTTTTGGAGATTAAACTCCACCTCCAGACACATTAAAATACTCGTATTTAATCTGAAAATGGGCTACACACAGATTTACTCTCTCCCTTAATGAGAAATTCTGAATCTGGCCTCTGCCATACACACTGCCGCTGCTCGCTCTAAGATGACCACTGACAGACCAGTGCGCATCAAGAAGGCTAGTGTTAGAGGAAACATCAGAGAGACTCAGCCATACATGTTTTATCCTCAGCCAGACCCATACATAGATGAGCAGTCTGTCGTGCACCAAAATCGGTGACTAGCAGACATATCAGAATGGTAAGAGTAACTGGCATCTTTTAGTTTTTTATGTTGGTTTTAAGCCGAGTTCAGACCAAAGACTCGTGACGAGATGAGTTGAAACGTGCAAGTCCTTGCAATGTGCCATTCTGCAACGTTCTAAAAACCTGCTGGTTCACACCAATGCAACTAGGTGAGACGGTGTATCATCTCTATGCAACAACTCTCTGTAACTCTGCTCTGTTTGCAGCCTTTCTGTGAGGACAAGTCTGCTCTGCACTGGAGATTTCTTTGCCCGTGTCGTGTTGAAGTCTGTTCCCCGGTCAATATGCATTTCCTGTATTAGACAGTGATTGGCTTTCGTATTAGTGACATACCAAATCTAGCTTGCCCAATGTTGGAATTGCACATTTTAGGGCAGTGCAATGGCATCGACCCCCTCAATACAGAAATGTTAAAACCTCTCTAGTGACAAAAAGTTTGCACGGATACAAGTCAGTATCGTCAAGGTCACACATTTTAGGGGATATAAATATAAGAAACACACATTTTTGAGTGAAGGGTGACTTTAAGAAATAGTAGAATTTCCACAGAAAAATATTTGAATAGATGCAAATTGAAAAAAAAAAGAGAAAACTTAATTCTAAGTAACAGGAGGAAGCAATAAAGGGCTTCCATATATGATTGTATTTCTATAAAGATTCAATATGTTTGGTGTTGTAAAGCAGACACACAGACCTGGCCAGCTGCTTCTGAAGCTCCTGAGCATGTTGGTTGCACTGGTCGAAGTAACAGGCCTGAGCCTCCACGAAGTCAGTCAGGCTCCGCATGTGGTTAATCTGGGGAAACAAACACAAACAACAAGACAGATGGAACAACATAAAGAGTTTGCATTTAAGAAAAAGTAAAAACATTAAAACAAATTGACGCAACTTGCATTCTTTTCGGATAAAATGTCATTTTGCAGATTGGATTCTCTTCATTTCTGGAAATATTGAATGATAAATTACTGAGAAAAGGTAGTATAATTATTCTTTTAAAACAGAAAACAATACAGAGTTTTGCTGGGCAATGGGTATTTATTTTTAAGATATTTTAGGGCAGTTTTTAGTGTGAAAAGGGGAGAGAGAGGAATTATTGGAGAGGTACGCTGTGGCAAGGACAGAGCCTTTGTACCTGGGTGCCTGCTCTGACAGGTGAGCTAATGGGCACCCTGCCATTGGGTATTTTGATGAATATGCATATATGTCTGCAGTAAATGTTATAATCGTTGCAAAGAACAACAACCTACCAATACAAGAATACACACACCTACTAAGCTTGAGAAATACAACACAATTTTATTTTCTATCTTCCTCTGTGTTTGTGCACACATACATGAGTGTTGCTGATTCCTTCCACGACTCTTCTCGTAATTTCTGACTGTCGATCGAACAGACTCTGACAGATCCTCTGCTCCATCTCTGCCTACACACACACACACACACACACAACATAATCTTTTATGGTATTTTTAATTATTCCAGCTTTTTTAGCAAAAACAAATCCCAGAGGGGTTTAAGTCTAAATGAGCTGAACAATAGAAAGAAAACATTACTGCAGCTGATAGGACCATTCTCAATTTTATAACTGCTGACAGTGTTTAATTAGTTTCCCAAGCGTGAGGAGTGTTTACATCACATTCTGCGAGCATGCAAATATAAACATGACCTCACCTGGGAGATTTCCTGAGCCCACATCTGATTGGATGAGAGAGACAGAGAAGGACAAGAGACTCACTAAATGACCAAACAGAAAGTTCAACTTTGACTGTGATGATGTTCACACCCCTTTAACATGACTGACCTTTAACCATTTAACACGCAGGAAGCTGAACATGTAAGATACATGAGCTAGATAGTCATCATCCAGTGGATTAGCATTCAGGTTCTGACAAAGAGATAAGAGAACGCAAGAAGGTGGAATGAGAATGTACTGTATGATAGAGGAAGGGAATTTGGTGACATTGATCAAGATGTGATACGTGTATTTAAATGCTATATTTCAATATAAATGACGGTCAAGATGTTGTAACTCACTCTGCCCTCTCGCTCCGCCTCGTGGGCTTTCCTCACTCTGGTCTTAGCGATGTCCAAGTCCAAACGCTTGTTCACCAACATCTTGCGCTCATCCTATGAACACACACACACACACCCACAGACTTTTTTAAAAACCATGTTAAGTATACAAACCATTATAAACTGAGCATGAACAAAAGAACAAAAGAAAGAGATTAGTGAAGCAATTACTGTGACAATCAAAACACAATTAAAGCTGGACTAAGCAGAAGTCTGGGAAGGGGAAAAAAGGCAGAAGCTGAAAATACACCCTCCTCCTGCAGCTCTCCTCTCTCTGTCCCAAACTCCTCCCACCAGACGACCACAGGCATACACACGTGTCATACAGTCACCCAGTGTTTCCCATGCACTGATTTATTTCATCTTATTTAATTGTGCCTTGCACCTCTCAGACCAAATGAGACAAGAGTTAGCTAGCTAGCCACCTCACGGTACCTTCGCCTCCTTAACTGCCACTGTTGACTGCTTTACTGGGAGGATAGTGGGCAACAGCTACACGGATGGACCTTCAATTAGCAGATGTCGTAACTCAAATTCGGCAAACGCAAGCCCCCAAGCGCAAGGTGTCACAGAAGTCTGATGGCCAGTAGCAGCACGGAGTCTAACCTGTGCTACAGCAGCATCAGGAAGTTTGCTGATCCAGCAGGTGTTCAGGGCTGTTTGGTCCCATGGAGCTGGGATTTGCGCTGGCTGGATTCGGGATGCTGCTGATGCTGACTAGGGGTCTATCTCAAAGCGGAGGCAGTGAGGCTGAAGACACACTGTGATTTGAGGCTCTAGTTAATGTTAGCTACATAAACGTGAACTTGTAGCCGCAGCTTTGAGGTTAGCTCCGGTTAGCTTAAAGCTAATCTATCATTAACATTTTCTTTCCATCTCTGAAACGCTTCACCAATATTGACACGTGTTTTAATTTGTTGCTCTGCTGTGTAGGCAGTTGTTGCCAACACTGGAATAGCAACTTTATCTGCAGGATTCTCAAACAATAACCTGAAATGTCCTGTGATTGGCCAAGGACTTTTCTAAGGCCAGAAAACAGAGCCAAGAGGAGGTGCAGAAGTCTATTTTCCCTTAAATCACTTGAATTACAGTATACTCAAAGTTTATTATGGGATTTTTACCCAGCGATGCAAGACTAAAACTGTCTACCCAAGCTTTATTGCCACAATAATGGTGATGGGTGTGTGTTCTGTATTTGTTTATGTGTGTGTTACCTGCATGGTTCTGTACTCCCCCTCAGTGAAGCTCTTCAGAGGGGCGAGAAAGTGGATGTTAGTGCTTTGGACAAACTTCCTCTCTGCCTCGCCAAGCTGCTTCTGAGCCTCTCCACACCTGAGCAGTGCAGTTCCTGAGCACAAAACAAAAATTCTGTTTACATCTGCAGCACAGTTTAATGATGTGATGTGAACCATATTATTCAGATCAACATTATTCACATTAAAGGGAAACTTGTTAGAGTCTTCTTGCAACAGCTCAACTCTCCTTGAGTGAGACTGGCTTAGACACAATAACTAACAAAGACATACACTGACAGTGTGTTATTGCCTCGAGGGATTACACTGCAGCCTGTTTGAGGCGGCAGCCCTCTCCCTAAATACTGGATCAATTAAAAAAACTGTTGCTCTAATTAGTCACTTCGACACAAAACCATGACAATAGGGTTCATGTAGAAAAACACCAAAGTTCCTCTTTAATAATACTCACCATAGGGTGAGTTGGACCCCATTTCCAGCCCAGCTTGGATCATTTCGTCTCCCAGTACTTCATGTGCACGAGGTCGAGGGGGAACGTTCCAATCCAGATGCTCATACAGTTTGTCCTCTAATCGTGCTCCTGGTTCATCAAGGATCAGAAAGATCGATTCAGTATCAAGGGTAATCGCTCCTAAAAAGCCACTGACAATTAATGTTGATGTTTTATATTCATTAAGACGATGACACCGGGCTTATACAAAAAAACTTCTTAATGTCTGACCTGAGCTTACAAACAAATATCTCACACAACAGAGTTTAATTTTTAAATACAGGCAGAGCACTGCATGTATTTGTCACTGTATTATACAAAGACAAGAATTAAAAACGACATCAAATAATGTGAAACAAACAGTAAGAGGCTGCTTGTGAAGTGCTGGTCCTGGTCATAAGCCCATGAGGAACACCTTAGTTAAACAAAAATGATTCTTCAGAGAGACTAAAAGCCCTCATTTGACAGATGATCTGCAAATACATCTTTGATGTTAAATAAACATATGAGATGATTATTTCTGGCAGGTGAATGGACCCCTTATTTGATAGATTACAGACCACGTCCACTCATAATTCCATTAGC
Organism: Cephalopholis sonnerati; assembly: GCA_019142605.1. Classification (NCBI taxonomy): domain Eukaryota; kingdom Metazoa; phylum Chordata; class Actinopteri; order Perciformes; family Serranidae; genus Cephalopholis; species Cephalopholis sonnerati. The sequence goes on from JAGQAX010000015.1 coordinate 36,092,957, forward strand.
CGATGTAATTGGATTCAAACAGCCAAGAGAATAACCATCCCTATTCATCTGAACAGCCCAATTAGAGTCAAAGCAAACAGAGGAGCACAAAGTAGATGTGGCTATTGTAGGAGGGCGAACAGAGCTCAAATAATGTCTCCCAGAGGTAAAGAGTCGTCGTCATCATTCAGTGGTTTTATGTGGATCGTAATGACTCATACTCACTTGTTGGAGATGTTTGTGGTTTGGCGCAAACATGGAGATGGTGTGTTTATCAGGACAAAATGTTTGGTCAGTTAATTATCTGAAACAAAAATCTATTTATCGACTCCAAGATGTACAGAAGCTGCGAGGCTTTTAAGCAAAACTAAGAGACGTGATCACATCGCTCCAGTTTTAGCCTCTTTACACTGGCTCCCAGTATGTTTTAGAATAGATTTTAAGATTTTACTGATTACTTTTAAGGCTCTTCATGGTCTCTCCCCCAGCTATATCTCTGACCTCTTAGTACCACACATGCCAGGATGTACTTTGAGGTCCTTGGCGAGAGGTCTTTTGTCTTTTCCAGGGGTGCGGCTGAAAACTTAAGGGGACAGAACGTTTGCTGTCAAGGTCCTGAGGCTCTGGAACAGTCTGCCCAAGGAAATCAGGTCGGACGGGTCAGTGATCTCTATAAAGTCCCTTCTTAAAACATACTTTTATCGGGGAGCCTTTCCTGATTTTACTTGACATTTAAGTTCATTTAAACAATCTTTTATTTCCTCATCTTTTATACACCAAAGTGTTTTTATCAGTTCTTTTAAAAGTTGCTGTTTTCATGTCTTGGCTGTTTTAATTATTGACGTGTAAAGCACTTTGTAACTGTGGTTTGAAAATCGATTCATAAATAAAGATTATTATTATCATTATTATTATATTATGACATAAACAGTACAAAACATAATATAAAGGCCTCTCTCACAGCAGACATTTATAGGGTTTCCATCCACCTATTCTTATTCAAATTTTCAAAAATAGCGAAAAATAAACATTAATGGAAACGCTAGAAATTCAAAAAAAGGCTGAAAATTCGCAAAAAAGTTTTACGCTTGGAGGGGGTGGATTTGTATGCGTATCGATAAAAGGAAAGTACGACTTTTTGCTATGGAAACAGGTTTTACGGATAAACGATGACTGGACCAGATACAACGTCACACGTATACGTCTCTTCTTCAGGATGGCTCGGTACGCAGTGAATGCTGACAAAATGGTGACCAGAGTTCTTCCAAACGCCGACAGGTCGATCAGGAATCTGTCCATGATCAGTTGTTGACTGTCAGCCGATTTGTGTTGTTTGTTTTGTGGCAGAGAGACGCTCTCTGATGACGTCATCTCATGGCGCACTCTCCTTTCAATAATCGCAAAATAATAACAAATGGAAACGGGCATAAAGTCACATTTTCTTTTTGCGCATTTTCACTAAATTTGCTCAAAAATTTCGAGACATTCGGATGGAAACCTGACTATTTTGACTTGTCTTAGCAGGAAAAGCACAGGTGTTACTGATAACACTAACGACGCCTCTGTTCCATCTGACAGTGAGCAAGCATGCAGGATACAAGGATCCTGATATCAAGCAGCTAAATGGAATTCAGCCATCATTAATTTTATTATTTACACCTGTGTTGCTCCTAATGTGACATATCAAAATGCTTTGGGCAAAAAAGGCCCATTCTCATTGAAAAAGCCAACACTTTAATTGCTTGCTATACACAAATACAATTTGTTTCCATGGGTAACATTGGTAATTGTGCAGGAGTTTGCACTTGTTTTTGCTAATATATCATGGATGTAATGACTTTACTAATTATGACAAACTAATTCTGGGTAAAAAAAAAAAAAGGAATACAGAGATAACATTTGTGGTTATGTTTCAATTTAACACTTTAAAATGAGGGAGTTGAAGGACATTCAAAGACATTCTCGACCTGTAGACAATTTAAATACATGATATAAGTGAACAGATAATTCACAGTCTCTCACCTGCATTGGGCTGCAGTAAAACCTCAGTCTGGGAGATTATATTGTCTGTCCAGGTCTTGGTGGCGTCTGCCCGGGCCAAGAGCTCCTCAAGCCCGGGGTCCAACTCTGTCTTGACCGCCTGGCCAAGACTCTCCTCCGTGTACTGGAGCGGAATCACAGAGAGCCATTTAATACACTTAGAAAGCAAGATTTGTTGAATTAACCGTCGTCATTAAGTAATACTAACGTCTCGGGACTGTTTAATAATCAATAAAGCCACTATTTGCTTATTAATGTTAGCTAATTTTAACGCTACACTCGAGTTTACCTGAACAGCCCGGTTGATGAACTGACCAGCATCCACAGCCAGCCGCGTCAGATCCATGACAACGTCCCCAAGGTCGCGCGCTGTCCTCCGCGGTGGTCCAGCAGAGCACCGACGGTCCGGCGGGCTACCGTTAGCTACAACAAGCCAAGTGACCAACGGCTAACTGACCTCGCCATGGCCCCGACGGCTAGCCACCACTCTCCGTTAGCCAGATTACGGTCCGTTAACTGCGACCAGCCGGTTACACGGAGACGACGGAAGTGCGAGCACCTGCTGTGCGTTGTTGTCAGTTATCCTCCGGTCATGTCGGGCGCTGCCTTCAACAGGTTAGCTGCTCGTTTACAGCCTCGGTTTGGCGGTAACGGCTGATTTTCAGTGCACCAACGGGTTGTCGGTACAGGAGTGGCCCTTTGTCGGTAAGTTCACGTTTGTTTGTGTGTGCAGTAATGTCGTTTTCTTGAGGGACTTTTAATTTGCTGCCTCACCGAACCGCGTAACGTCTAAATTATATCAAATACCAGTATTTTTGACAGCAAACTAGCTGCTTAAAAGCTGTGTGGATTTTGGCAGCTGTCTAAAACCGGTTAAAGAAACAAAAACATAAAAACACGTCGATATCTTAATAGAAAAAGAAGATAGTCCGTTACTTCCGGTTCCGATTTTCAGAATAAAAGCATAATCTCTGCACGCAGACTTAACACGTACATAAAAACAACATCGCTACAAAATAAAACGTGTTTACACGGAAATAAGCTTCAATACTCTCGTTAAAAGGTGATCTTGTCATGTTAAAAGATATCCCATTAACATCTCATAAGTGCTCCACTTCCGGTGCTGGTTTAAAAAGCTCCTCTTCTATCCAAAAGACATCTTAAACAGCAGCCAGGCGTTAACAAAAATTAGAAAAGTAATAATAAAGAATACAGTGACCTTTTGAGTGTCTGAGCTCATGACTGGACAGCTGTAATCGTGCTCACTTAAAGAAACTCCACATTCCTTTCTTCATACTACGATCCTCACCCAGTCTTCAGCTTAAGGCTTTAATGAGCTTGGCTCTAATTGGTGCTCCTGTGAAAATGGTCAGCTGATTGGGCCACTAGGTATGTGTAAGAGGAGAAAAACACAGAGGGGATTAAAACAATCTGACTGAGAGAGACTCAAAGGGGTTAAGAGATTAGCAGACACTTTACCTACAAAACCAAATCTGCAAAACACACCCTTTATTACAAGAGAATGTCCAGAAATGCAACAAATATTGTTTCCAGAAAACAGGAAACTAAACAATACTCGAACGAAAATGACATTACAGAACTCTTCAACAACAGTCATAAGTGTAGGTGTTTGTGTCAGTATTACAAACTCGACCTTAGAGGGCACTTCAGGTTGTCTTGTGTAGGCATTTCATCACAAGGAAGCATCTTAAATTCTCATAAATTTACCTAGCTCTCATTTTATTTTACAGTCAGAGGTGTGTGTTTTACAGGTATGGGCCCCAGCCCAGATACATCTGACAGAGCAGTTTGTCGTCTGTGGCTTCCTGTATGAGGTAGTGGACGTGTCCCTCTATAGACAGAGGTAGACCCAGCACTTTGTTCCTGCTCTTTATTACTCCCTGCAGACGCTGGTCGATGTCACACACGTGGGTTTTTGCCTAGTAAAGAAAAGAGGGGTAAAAATCAAGACATTTCAGTCATACTAATACCAAAAATGTGACATTTATAGGTTACATTAGATGTAAACGCTGCTCTAAATATTCAGAAACGTACTTTCAGAGGCAAAAGCAAAGACGCACCTTTTCATTAACTATCTCTCCTGTCTCGTTGGCCTGAGCTTTGGAAAGTCCTTTGGCCTGTTTGCTCCACTCCACCAGCGGGTCATGAAGGAAGGTCTTCAGTACACTTAGAGGGAAGATTAAAAACAGAATTTTTTAAAGTTTTCTTAAAAAAAAAAAAAAAAAAGTCACAATATAAATTTGTGACAGAGAAAAACAAGTCAAAAAACAACTGTCGCTCCTCACTCTACTCAAAAATACTTTTGGTTTTCTTTATGTGCCCCATTGTACGTGTACACTCAGATAATAAAACAAGGTTTTACAGGATTATTTAAAAAAACATTAAGTATTTATGTGCGTGTACCTCATGAGTGGTTCTCTCTGGTCTCTCATAAGTCTCAGGGTGACCTCACAGGCCTGTCTGAACAGACCCTCGATGCCCATGGGCCCCATGGCGTGGACCATGTTTTGGGTCAGACGGAAAGGAACCACCTCAGGCACGTCAAACGTCTCCCCCTAGTGGGGAGGGAAAGAAGGAGCGTTACAGAAATGCAGAGATGACACAATCAGTAGTGCATGAAGACAATATATAAAACAATTTTTATGATTTCTATTAAAAGGTTTATATTTATGATATATATTTAAGACAAACCTTGTTGAAGAGGCAGTTGAAGTCGACGTGAACACATTCCCCAGTGAAAGAGTCAAAGAGGATGTTTTCTCCGTGGCGATCACCCAGACCCAGGATGTAGCCCACCATGGACATCACAGCAGTGGAGCGGCAGTACGCAGAGCGACTGCTGTACCTGTAAACACACAACAAGTGGCATTAATTTTAAAATCTTATTCCATAATTTAACTTGATCCTAAATATAACTTTGAACCCTAACTGGACCCTTTTCAAATGTGTAACCATCCAAAAACTGCTACATTTTAAAAATCCCAAACCAGAAATGCTCCTCTCAGCTGTGTTAAATATTAGATTGCTGTCAATGCTGGTGAAACAGTGGCCCTCATAAATATAACTGTAGGGTCGTACCATGATGTGGGGTCAGGGAAGGTCCGGAGGAACCACTCGTGGAATACAGGGGGGTGTCGAGCACAAAGCACCTCCTTGTGGATTCGTAGCTTCTCCTCAAAGGGGGCTGTCTTGGGTAGAATAAGCTTCCTGAGCTCTTTACCTGACAAGTAGACACCTATAACACACAGTACATTGTTTAGTAACAGTTATTACGCAGACAGTTTGTTTAGCTCTTCTTCTATTTTTAGGATTAAGTGGGAGTCTACCTCTCTCTTTATACAGCTTGGTGAGAATGTGTCGCAGTCCGGCAGTGTTGTTGACCCATTCGATGATGCCGCACTCCTCATTGAGAGGAATCACAGCGTAAGTACGGATATGTAGCTCCCTCCGCCTCGACTCTGCATCTTTACGTAGGCACTACACATACACAAACACACACAAAGGCATTCACACACACAATAAATACTGCTGACTTTAAAGTGAGGTAACACATTTTACACACATACACCGTAGATGTAACGAGATAGTTTGGGTTTAGTTTAGGGCCACATAAAAAATGTCTCAGTTTAAGTGTATCCTATCTTCCAAATTTGCTGTTTCACCTTGCTATGAGACAGCCCTTACACACAGGGTCCTGAAGTTTTTATCTGATTTATTTCACCTCACAGACAACAGAGTCTGCTGCTCTACTGCTGCTTTGATCAGTTAGTTTGTCTTATTGAGTGACTCTGGGGTTTGAAAGGGTTAGTTCGGATTCAGCAAAGTCACACAATAACTCAAACTAACTGATCAAGGCAGTGGTAAAGCAGCAGTTCCCGTGTTCTGTGAGGTAAAATGACTCTTTGAAGAGAGCACAGACAATGGCAAGAGGCAGCTGTAGCCTCTGGTGGCTTTAAAGAGAACATAGATTTAACAACTTCAGGTTTCCCAGTTGGAAAGGGCTGTCTGACAGCAGAGTAAGGTACTGAACATTTTCTAAATATAGTGTACACTTAAACTGATTTTTTTTTTAGGTGGGCCTTCTTTTAGGTGGCTAAAACACATTTTGCTGCTGGCTCCGTCCACACCAAAAATGTTCTTAGTTTCCGTTGCAGTACTTCTGCCTACTTCTAGAAACTGGGAGCACACTGACTGCAATCTACTGAGGATAGTACACTGACAATGGTTAAGTACCGCATAAAACACCACCTCAAAAAGGAGGACGATGGACATTTTCTGAAGAAAATTTATTGATGGAAAATTAGAATGACAATGTTGGAAAAAGAAAGGTTCGCTCTCTTAAAATTGTCAAGAGATGTGATCAATTTACTGTATTTTCCTGTTTTATTATTGCCTTTCACTGTGTTGTAAAAGTTGAACGTATATTCTTAATAAGTATGGAGCAAAACAAGTCTGAATGAACTTTATGTAAGTATGTCAACTTACATACTGATGAGTTTTCTTCCTTTACTTTCTTTCTTTCAAGACTTAGCTGATCATATAGACATACTATTAACTTATTTATTATTACTGTTTACTTTTTTATTTTTAACGTCCTCTTTTTACTGTCTTGGCTATTTTTAAAAAACACTAATTCATATTCATGAAGGGGACAAATTATTACCTCCCATTATACCAGTATAACTCCAATATTTGTACAGGTAAACCTAATAAAGCAGTGACTCATAGTATATGTCGTTTTATTTTGAGTCCAATATCACACACCTTGTTGATGAGGCAGTTGAACTCCATGAGTCTGCAGTCCTTCCTCAGGTCATCTTTAGGTTTACACATCATGGTGTAGCTCCGCCCATCTGAACCCTTCAGACTTATCTTCTTAGGCTTCTGTAAGGAGGCCAAGATTTCCACCTACACACACAAACACACACACAGGTTAGTGTTGCGAGGCTTACACCTCCTCAAGATTTCTGTGATCATAAAATCTGATATTTGAAGATAGTGATGATCTTTGTAAGTGTGTTACATGAAACACTTTTTGTCATTGCCCCCTCCCTACTAAAATATTTATAACAACAATCTAAACCCTCTCTCTCTTTCTCTTACAGAGTCTTCAAAGCCATCCAGGTACGCCCAGTGTCCTGGGAAGGCGTCGTGCTCTGTGTTTGCCCCGCCAGTAGAGGGCAGCGTAGGGATGAGAACTGACTGCAGCGGGATCAGGATCTGGCTGAAGGTCGGCTCCTCCACCAGACGTTTTAGCTGCTTGAAGTGAACGCCCATGCTGAGGGTGGTGCTGTTACCATCCACCTGAAACACATATTCACACAGATATGTATTCACAGCTGCCTTTATATGATGTGCTCCTGTGTTACTGGTGCTCGTGCTCCTGAGGGGATCAATAAATGTTTATTTGATCTAATCTAATCATGTCTACCAATAAAACGTGCTGGTTCACATCCATTCAGGAGAATTTTATAGCAAGCGTTTAAAGTATGTGAACAGCTATATTTTTATGCTGTGGCTCCACACTATTTAAACTAATTATAAAACAACATCCATCCAGTTTCATCTGCTTATCTGCGAGTGGTTCACGGGGGCAGCAGGCTGAACAAAGTTCACCAGACACCCCTCTACCCAGCAACACTTTCCAGCTCCTCCTGAGAGATCTCAAGGCATTTCCAGGCCAGATGAGATATATAACTCCTCCAGTTTGTTCTGGGTCTGCCCCAGGGCCTCATACCAGTTGAATGTGCCCAGAATAATGGGAGGCGCCCATGAGGGATGCTGATCAGATGCCTGAACCACCTCAACTGGCCCCTTTTGACGCAAAGGAGCACAAAGGAGCTCCTCACCCTATTTCTAAGCCCGAGCCCAGCCACACAACAGAGGAAACTCATTTTGGCTGCTTATATCTGTATGTATGTATGTATGTATTGAAAGTGGTGGGGGCAACATGTTTAACTTCTACCTACTGTTTTTTTTTAAATTTTTGGTTTGAAATAAAGTAATTGATTCATTCATTAAAAGCTCAGGACCATAAGTGAGTGTCGGAGAGTACTTGGACCGGTAAATCGAAAGCTTTGCCCTCTTGCATGTCTGCTGATGCTGCACCTAACCAGCTGTCATGAACAAGAACCTGAGATACCTGAAACTCCTTCGACTGGGGCAAAGAATAAACACACAACATGCATTAATCAAATTTAATAGGACCCAAAGATAGAGTATATGCCATGCAATACAGAAATATTTAGTATTAAAACAAGCTTTATTACTTTTATAATGGACTTACACTGATATATAGTTTTCCATATTAACATTTGTCATACATTTGTGATCCTGAGGAAGAATATGAATCTTTTTAAGAGTAGGATTTCATTAACTATAGTGTCAGCTGACCTGGGGCTCCTGGCTTGCCCACGCTCCAGACTTAAGCTCAGGGGTGATCGTGCCTTTGCTGTGTCTGCCCTCAAACTGTGGAACAGCGTCTCCCTCCCAATCAGATCTGCCCCACCATTACTCTTTTAAGTCAAGGCTCAAAACCTGCTTTTATTCAATAGCGTTTGAGTCCCCTTGATGTGGTCTTCCCTGAGGTGCCTGTGTGTGTTGTGTCTCTAAATGTGTGAGCTGTGTACCTGACAGTTATGTTGCCTTTTATGTGTGTGTTTTTCTAGCATTTTATTACTTTTGTACAGCACTTTGGTCAACGTGAGTTGTTTTAAAATGTGTTTTATAAATAAATTTGAGTTGAGTGTGTGTGTGTACCGGCTTGTTGCAGAGCTCCAGCAGCTTGTCAGTCAGCCTGGTGGCGTCTCCGATGAATTTCTCCAGAGACTGTTTGAGGCTAATTGCTTTCTTGAGGATCTGATTACAGCGGTTCATACGCATAGGGTAGGAAGACTGAAAAAAGAAAACAAAAAACAAAAACACACACAGTCAAGAGTGAATGTAAGGTAATATTTTTCCAGAAAAACAATTTAGTAGTCCTGTGAGTTTATGCAGGTGCTGAAACATCTGGTCAGTCAATCACTAAAAATACAGCAGAAGGAGCTTGTGATGTTTGTAAAGGAACTGATCCATTAAATGACAAAAAATATATTTAAGAAAAGGGAATAAACAAAAGAGTTCACATATAGCTGCTTCTAGTGGATGACAGATGTGGAAATATGCAGGTGTTTGGGAGTTCTTGACCAGGCCTTGAATGATTAAACTGCAGAGATTCAGCACACAATACCCTAATTGTTATCTGGTTACCAGACAAACACACCTACCTTGGAGACAGCAGCCATTAGCCACATAGCCTGTTGGGGGTATGCCAGGAAGACTTTGGCCACGATGGTCATGAGGACGTTGAAGACCTCGTCGCTGGAGTGGCACACCCTGGAGATGAGCTGGGAGAAGGCCGTCAGGAACTGGTATGGTGCCAAGTTGGCACAGTTCTCGCTCACAGCTATATTGATTTTCCCCAGCTCCTGTCGCATCTGTCTGTCCGCTCGCCCAGCTGTGGTGGAGGGATGTGTAAATAATATTTGAAAGTTTGTAGATATTTTTGGTCCACTGTTCACAGCTCATAAAAAGTCAATCGGCACAAAGTGAAGGAGCTCCTAGTGAGTCAGCCATTGCTGTAAACACTGATTAGATTAATTAGAAAATTTTATTTCCAGTGATGAATTTAAGGGCATCATAAAGAATGTGGTGTTGGAGGCGTGTAGTTTTGTTTCTTGAGAGGCCACAGTGTTAAATAGCTCTTCGTCTGCCTTGAGAATGTTCATATATCATGTTTATATGTTGTATTTTAATTAAAATAAATGTAATTTTGTTGTGATTTTGCACAGCTGCTACCTCGGCCAGGTCTCTCGTAAAAAATGTTTGATCTCAGTGCGACTTCCTGGTAAAATAAAGGTAAAATAAAATAAATAAACTACTAGCCACTCACCTTTCTCACACTCACACACTTTAGCTCCAAAATCCAGCCAGAGAGAGAGCATGCGAGGCATAGCCTGGTAGATGTACTGGTTCCCAAACTGCAAGGCTCTGGGAAGGAAACAACCCCACAATATAAATGGCTGATGAAGAAACTAATGAGCCTAGGCTGAAGTAAAGTAAGTCATAACAGCATTTTCTCAGCTTTGATCACAGACTGAAGGGCTCAATATTGTCCTTACTTTCCAAAGTACATGACAATGTATCGGATGAGGTTCCCCTGTTTCTCCAGCTTGTTATCAGTCACCATTGGCATCACTTTGTCGTAGTACTTGGCCAGATAGAAGTTTCCATCCTCCCATTCAGGCAGAAGGTTGGTCACATCCTAAGCAACACAAAAACAAACTTTAAAGTAAAGCTCCAACTAAAAGTTTCACATTAAAACATATAAAACAATCACAAATACGATTTCTTTATTTCAGAAGAGAGCCGACAACTGACAAATGCATTATACATAAATTCACAGGCACTCAAATTTAATGACGTTGTAGATTTTAAAATAGCATCACAAATGTACAAAGCATGTTACCAGACTGTATCCAGAGGTTGTTTCAAATAAGAGAATGTCAGTATGAACTGAGAGGGAAGTGTATGTTCACAAAAACGAAGACCAGTTTCAGTATGTTTTTAGTATATGGTGTAAATTTGTGGAATGAGTTAGAAACAGAAATGACAGTGTGCAATACACACATTAGATTTAGTAGTATGAACACCAAAGGGTACATGAAACATGTTTGGGATATCTGGGCAGACAATAGGCCTGTAGAAAGTATATATACTTAGTTGCGTCAGTTTCTTATTGCTCTGTGTAATTTAAAGGGAGCTGACAAAAACAATACATGTTAAAAGGGTAGATGCAATAAGCTAAGGCTTCAGCCTACATCTTTTCAGTCCTGTTTTGTTTTGTTTTGACTTTTATAATGCTAAATAAGCATTAACTTAATGTTTATATATCGTCTATCTACCAGTATATTTATGTTTTAGAAGTTTAAAAGGTTTTTTTTCCCATTATTGCTGAAGATGACAATTTTTTTCTTGATTAATTCATTAATCACTTTAGGTACAAAATATTAGAACATTTCGAAAAATTGTCATCACAATTTCATAAACATACCTGAAGAAATGTAGTCTATGATCACATGAGAAAAAACGAACAAAAAACCATAATATCTGCAGCACAAATGTTTGGCATTTCGATCATCAAAAGTGCTGATTATTTTTCCGTCAACTGTCTAAACTTTTCACCTTGACTTAAAAGGCAGTGCAAAACAGATAAATGCATCACTGATAGCAGCTGCAACCAAAGAGTAATCTCAATATCACTGATTTCTATTTAAAAAAACCCCAAAACAAACAAAAAAATCATGAGGAATGGCTTGCAATATTTGTATTAGTGCCTCTGCAGTGTCCAAAAAGTTGTCAAGTGCCTCTTGAAACTCAGCTGTACATGATGTCCAGTTAGTTCATGTGTTGATGTTATTTGCAAACATCACGGCTCCTACCTTGTACGTCTTCATGATGGCGTTGGACTCAAAGTTGGCTGTCTCCTCCATGAAGCGTCCCACCAGCAGCATGGCCTTGCCTTTGGTCTGCAGGCTGCGAGGGTCCATCAGTGGCTGATCATCAGGGAAACACTGGGCCACGCCCTTCTGCAGGACGATCAGGGCCTCGTGTACATCGCCCTGACAACACACCAACATAGAGGGGTTTGTTTTGATTGTTTGCATGTGTGCACATTGTGTATGAAAAATCATATTTTCCTCACATACAGCAGAGCTTAATTTACGATGAAATATTTTCCAACATGCATCAGCAGACACTAATGTGCATTTTAGTGGTACAGCAGGTGTGAAACAGGGTCAGCTTTACACAGGAAGTGCTGACAGTGTGCTTCAGACAGGACGTGCAAAATGTAGTAAAAGTGTTGTTTATACCTTGGACCAAAGCCACTTGGCCTTCTCGGTGACCAGCTCGGCCAGGTGTGTGTTCTCTGCGTTCAGCAGGGCATTGAAGGCAGTCTGGTGGTGTCCTGCCTTTCTGGCCACCCGGGCACTTTGCAGCCAGCACTCTCCAACCAGCTCCTTGCTCGTGGGCCTGCAGAGCAGACACGAGGTGTGATGTGTGATGTGGCCCAGATAAAGTCAGGAGCTCAGATAGCTTTGATTTAACAGTAAACAGGAAAGACACAGTGGTCTGGAATAATGCACAAGAGGGTGATGACTATTGTAGTCCTCTTGATTTCATAGTTGGGCAACATGCACTTAAGTTAATCGTGGTCAAAAAAATAATAACCAAGAAATAAATACTGAGAGGTTTAAGGTTCAGAGATGCATTGACAGCCATGATGGAGGAAATGCTTGAAGGTGAATATTGACACATTAAGGACTAAGAAATGATATAACGTGTGTCTGTTTGCCTGCAGATGTTTCTACACCCTTACTGTGGTGCCAGGTTGAGCAGAGCACGGCGGACGGCCAGAATTGGCTCCTTAGCCCTGAAAGAGTTCTGGGTCATCTCCAGGCGATCCGACCAATGAGGAGGCAGCTGGCTGAGGGTGGGGGTGGAGCAGTCCTTCTGCAGCTCTGTAAAGCTGTGCTCCAACTCACTGAGCATGTGGAGCCTGACATGACACACAGAATGTTTAGATTTACAAGTTATTACTACCAAAATTGATTCTCAGAATAGACTGACACACACAGACCTGACGATGTACTCATATCCTCTCTGGTAGGTTCCACACTCGTAGCTGGCTGCAGACAGCGGGACGACCTGCTCCTTCCTCACCAGCTTCAGCCTCTCATAAAAGGTCTCGGCATCCTGCTTCTTGGCCGACAGCAGCAACTGGCCGAGCCGCACACCCCAGGTATTGGACTGGCGGTCTGGAGACGCAACGGTATTGCAAAACTTAGTCATTAAATTTTATATTTTAAGTAGATATCTATTGCTACCATAAAGTGCAATGGCTCAAGATGAAGCTTTAAAGGACCATTTGTGTATTTATTACCAGAACTCAAATAATCTTCCAACAGGTCCCATTGTCCCAGCTTCCAGGCTGCCTCCACTCTGTAGGTATTCAGCTCTGACTTCCACTGATGCCTAAATGTGTACATATATAGTTAAATCCAGCGGCCCTTCACTGACATACATGTTATCTAAGTGTAATGTACAATAGTCCATTAGTTAGGAAACCGTCAAGAGGTCGAGGCACGTGAGTATAAACATTTAAAAGAATCTATCGTGAGAGTGACTACATTTACATGCAAACTAATATTCCACGATTATTCCCAATATGGCAATATTTGGAATTTGATACAGGTCAACAGCATACTCCAGTTGGATATTCTGAATTAAGCCTTTTCCAAATAGATGTATTATTCTAGTTTCAGGAGCATACTTTGGACATGTATCCAGCGAATTTAGGGGTATTTACTGCAGTTTGCAACAGGTGTCTTGCCTCTTTATATTCAGCTCTGTCTGTTATCATGGCTGCGCTGTACACAAACCAACTAGCCAACAGTTTGCTCTCATTTGTGGTCGACAGGAGACTCATGCCTATATTTAAACATCATGAAAGACTTGGATATCAACAAATATTGCAACATTGATCTTTTGAGGAGGGTGGTTGAACGAGGAAGACAGTGTTCGCACAGTTGAACAAGCCTCAACCCAGTGGAGAACTCTAAAAAAAAGACATCCTTATATTGTTATCATATTACAATTTAAAAGGCGTAGCTGTAAAAGGTATGTCATGGGGGCGTTTTACGTTTGTCAGAGTATACATGGCTGCGTGTAAGAGGGAGTGTTAGTGGAATTTTAATTTTTATTAACATTGTTGACAGCTTAGTATGAATTTTTGTAATAATGGCAAAGGACAGAATATTTTTTGCGTGTAAACATAGTCACTGAGATGGGCCATAATGTGTGTGTATGTGTGTGTGTCTCACTTGTTGGCCAGTACTCCATTGACCTGAGTGATAACTGTTGATAGCTGTCCCAGGCCGAGCATAGAGGTCATCACTCCATGATAGTGACCAATCTGCACATAAACAGACAATAAAAATAATGAGATATGGAGAAAATTACGGAAAAATACTACAGTGTATCAAACAACAGCTGACAGCACACAGTTATCTTTCATCTCAATATGAGCAATAATATACTGTGGCTGTATCTGTGCGGTATTTTTTACCCGCTACTCTAACCCTGGCACTACTTTTTATTTCCTGCTTGCAATGTCTGTGAGCTAAGACGTGAAAATTATTTAACAGTGGCAAATCAAGAACTGGAGTGATTGTGTACATTATTTGATTACTTCAGCAGTAAGTACGTTATACAGCCCAGAAACTGATCATGAAGAAGCCATTTTGGAAAATGTTCACTGTTTGTACAATACACCAAATAAAGAAAGGCACAAAGAGCGAGGCAGTATAACATGGTGCTATTTAAAAGTCAAAAGGATGCAAAAGAAGTCTTCACATGTTGTGTGATGATGTATTAGCTCACATGTAAAGCCTCTGATGTGTGTGTGTGTGTGTGTACCTGGTCTGACTCCAGCTGTATGGCCCGGTCATAGCACGCTGTTGCGTCTCGCAGCAGGCCGATGCTTTCATGCTCCAGTATCTGTTCCCGTAACGACGGCTCCTCCCTCCTCAGAGCGTTGACTCCTCTTACTCCATCAGGTTCATGCATGGCGGCGTAAAGCGTCTACAACAGCCAATCACAACAAAACAGTTCATAGAGGTCATAATCAGTCTGATTATTTCATATAGTTTGTAATACTGGCGTTTTTATTTCAGCCGTATTCTTCAACCCTCAGCCACACTTTTGTCGGACTTACTGATAAATTATTAAGAGCTAAACATGTAGTCATCACCTAGTGCTTACCTAGACACTGTGATGACCCCTCTGGTGTCATCTCGTGCTGGGTGATTCACCTGTCTGTGCTCTCTCTGCACGCAAGGGATCATTAGAGCAACTTGGAAGACCTGAGGTTATTTAAGTGTGGGTGCAGCTGACAGCTTCTTCTCCCTGACTGACACCCCACTCTGCTGCTGCTGCTGTTTTGTTCCTCTCCTGGTTGGTTATGTTGTCTACCCTTATGCTTTGCACCTTCTAGCTCTTGCCCCCCCCCCACACACTCAGGCACATCACACACTATATCCACACCCCATACTTGAATTATTTAAAGCTACAGTGGGTTACTTTTTTTTAACTGTCACTATATCCTGACAGTAATACACAAGGCAGGCAATTTGTGAAAAAAATATCAAGCTCCTCTGTCTCTTCATAGTGCTCCTAAAGGCATTTTTCTGAGACCATTTGAAGGGAGTAAAAGGCCATGCAGTAACAGAATCTTGATTCCTATTTGATCAGTGTTTCCTAGTTTGACTGTAGCTTATGAGCAGTGAATGACATGATTGACAGCTCAGCGTGGGTGACTCTAAATTGGCCGTAGGTGTGAATGTGAGCACGAACGGCTGTCTGTCTCAAAAGTCCCTTTTCCACTGCAGGAACTGCATTTACCCGGGATTTTGAAAAACCTCGGCGCGTTTCCGCTGAAATTACCCGGGGAAAAAAACTTTCCTTCAACCCCAAACTTTCCCTGAAAAAAAGTACTTTGTGTGTGTGTGTGTGGGGGGGGGGGGGGGGTAGGACTTTTTAGATTCCCCGGAATTCTTGAGGGGCGGGGCTGTGTGCTGAAGAACGCTGATTGGCGGAACACACACTTGCAGCGTTTGACAATAGTTTCCATTGTCAAATGGCTCTAAAAACATCTATAAGCCATTAACGTATAATGTTAACATGCCTCTAAGCAACCAGTGTCGTGCCAAGATGTCCCCAAGCCACTTGTTTTGATCTAAAAGAAGAGGAAATGACCACACACTTAAGCAAAGAAGTACATTTAAATAATTGTTGTCTGACCTGCAGGAAGGTGAGATGGTCCTGGATGTTCTCTTTGTTTTCTAAGATGTGTGCTTCAAAGTGCATGAGGGCACGAGTGTATGCTTTGGATCGGAGAGAGGCCTTGGCCAGAACATCCTGTGGAATCCCCCTCAGGAAGGCCACCACGCGCTGATACTCCCCGCTCTCTGCAGTAAGACAGTTTAGCTCTTTACTTCGAGAATTATTTTGTCAGTGGACAGCAATGACACATACATTTACATTCAATTCATTGAGACTAAGATGCAAATATTTCTGAATTAATCACGAACTACACAACAGAGGTGATTCAACCTATAGGCCACAGATACAAACCTTATACATTTTTAAAAACAAATCTACAAACAGTTGTTTTACTCTGACATGTTTCAGCACCGCAGTGAAAACCTAGAGACTCGAGATTTGTGTGTTGGAAAGTGTCACTGACCGTTGTGTTTGGGTTTGTCGTAGAGGACGTGACGGCTCCACTGTGTGAGGTGAGAAATCATACTGAACACAGTCTGAGTGCTGAGCTGTGATAGGCTGGAGGCTGTCTCCTGACCTCGTCCATCACCTGCTGTCAACACGGCCAGCATCTCCTCTGTTACCTGAAGGAAGGTGTATTATTATTGCATGATAGAACAAACTTTGAAACCGGGATTATTTGCTTATGTAAGTGACACAGATGTGTGCGTCCTCACCTCCCGTTGTTCTGCAGGTGTGCAGCCCAGCAGCATGTAGAGCAGAATATGTGGCAGCAGGTAGATGGTGACCTTGTAGTCGTGTTTGATGATGAAACTGCAGCAGGTGAACACTCTGCTGGCCAGCTCATGTCTCACCTAAAACACAAAAAACAAGTTCCCAAAACTTTGACTTGAAAGACACATTTATGCTGTCACAGACACAAAAGATGTGCTTTTCACATTTTTTGCAAAAGTTTTGAAACTGACCACAAAGGCATATAAATGGAAATATTATTTGCCTTAAATCTATTTTTTGTGATCATTTTCATATTGTCTTTAAAGGAACACTTCACCTGCAAAATGACAATTTGTACATTAAATATTTACTGTGTTTTACTATGATGAATTTGTAAAGAAAATGTCTCCATAGTGAACGGAGAATCCAAAAACGGAGAAAATTCTTGAAGGACTCAAGTAAACGGGGACTGCGTTTAACAGCAAAAATATATCAAAACTTCCATTTATTAACTATCACACAACTCCTGCAGTATAATAAATGTCTTATCTATCCACTCATATGCTCAGTACTTCCCAAATATATGCATTTCCCCTGAACAACATTGTCTCTGCAGAAGACAGTAACAGATGAATGAGCTCACCTTGCTGATGAGGTATCCGGCCCAGGTGGCTGACCAATCAGAGAATTTGCTGCCTCTCTTACTTAAGTACACTGGCTTCTTCAGTTGGGACCAGTTCACCTCCTTCTGACTGCTCTTATACCTGAAGACATGGAGGGAAATATGGTAAAAAAGAGAGGACAAAGGAGAAAAATAACCTTCACTCCAGGGATCTGATCTCCTAAATCATATGTCAGACCATTAGAAGTGTAAATGTGCTGTAAATCTATGTGTGTGTCAACTTGAATACCTGCTGTTGAGGTGTGGTTCCAGTATTTCTTGAATCTGCTCTGGGAATCTCCTCCACAGACGGCGCCCCGGTGAGTCAGTTCGACCCTCACGGCACTCGAAGATGGACAGCAGCTCCTACAGTGTGCGTGACATCACCGACACAAACAGACATTACAGATGAGACATGAGCCAACAGAGAGATGGAAAGACAGACACACAGATTTAAGTGCAAAGTGAGTGCTTGCAGATGAGTGACTACCTGAACTGCATAAGCAGCAGAGTCCTGTGCTCTCACATTATCAGGCGTAAGCCAGAAACGTTCTGGTCAGTTCAGTCAGCAGCTCGTAGGCGAAGTTCGGATCATCAACTCCACTCTGTTCACAGAGACATATTTGGTGTCTCACAGAGATGTTTCATTTTTTTTTCAGAGATGTTTAAGTCCTGTCTAGCTTACCACAAAGGTGTTGCGGTCTCCATGGGTGTGCGTGTGTGACAGGTCCAAACGTCCGGGATCAACGGCTCCCAGCTCCCCCAGACACTCCCCACAGAGGAGCCTGGCCTCTGGGGATGAGTCCTGGCAGCCCTTCAGCAGCACAGACACCAGGCTGGAGATGACCGGCTCCACCGCCTCACTCGCACAAACCTGCCGCAGCAGCCACTCCTGCAGCCCAAAACACAAAATACATACTTACAGTATGGAGTCTAATGATGAGTTTGAGATATGTTGGTAAATCATCAGCATTTAAAAACAGAAACTCTGATTTAAAATGCAACATAGCGTTGAAATATTTTACAGCATGTGTCGAATACATTCTAGAAGTCAAGAAGCTTTGACTCTGGTCCTTTCAGGGGTAGTTAACCGGCGTGTGTGTGTTCGCTACCTGCTTGCTGTGCATCATGTCCCTAAGGCTGGTCAGTGCATGAATCCTGACGTCAACGTTTTCATGTTGAACGGCTCTCATGGAGAGCTGCAGCGCTGCGGCCAGGTCACTGCTGCTGGCTGTCAGCTGGATGGAATCAGACATAGCATATTATCATTTCATGTACATTCTTCCTTATGTTTTTGTTGTTTTATGATTTTATTTTTGCTAATTTTAAATACACAAAATGACAAAAATAACAAACAGTATGCAAGCCTGTTGGATGAGAGGCCAAACGTCCTCGAGAAACTCAAGCAAGTCCAGTTGCCTACGATATAGCGCTAAAGATTACTACGAGCTGGATGACTGAAAATCTTCACTGACAACACAAATCTTAAATACAGGAGCAGATGAAAACACTACTGACAGGGCACTCACTAGCTCTACCTAGTGGGGGGTGCCCCATGTACAAAGGCCTTGTCCTTGCCACAGCGGCTGCAGGTTCAACTCCAACTCATGGCCCTTTGCTGCATGTCGCAACAGGCAAATATGCCCGAAAAAATAATCCTGAAAACACCACTGAAGTAAACCAATAGGTCTTATCAGCCTGTGCTGCCTTTGTTTCCTTCATCATCATCATCCTCTTGTCCATACTGACCTTCTTGTAGTTCTGCAGAACAGTGTGGATGTCTTTCAGCTCAGGGTGGTCCGGCAGGAAGTAAATCTCATGGAGGTAGTCATTGACTTCTTCCCTGTGAGATGTAAACTTAATCAATCAATCAAACAATCAATCAATTTTATTTATAAAGCCCAATATCACAAATCACAATTTGCCTCAGAGGGCTTTACAGCATACAACATCCCTCTGTCCTTAGGACCCTCCCAGCGGCTAAGGAAAAACTCCCCCAAAAAAAACCTTTAACGGGGAGAAAAATCAGATCACTGTGTTGATTTCTTTATTAATTTGAGTACTCCCCAGTTAGCCACTGTTTTTAGGGTTTTTTAAACATTATTCTAACACAAAAATTTACATTTTAATTAAAGCAGGAACAAGATAAAACTAGTTTGGTTTTGCACTTAACATGTTTTCTGTACAGGTCCAGTGTGATCATTTTTAAATGTGTGTGTGTTACCTGTTGTCCAGTATCAGGAAGCGGATGATAGCAGCGGTTTCTTTGGGCTGCAGTGGGATCAGAGGCAGGAGTGCAACGATAACATGACTCAGTAGAGGGCCCAAGTGTGCTGGCTCCACGCTCCGCACAAAACACTCCCACGTCCTGGAATTAATACACACATTCAGAAGCAGAGGCTGATGAGCTTTGAGTTAATCACACAGGATTGTGGCATGAATAAGAAGAGAAAAAAAAAGCTGAACTGACAATAAAAGAAGCAATATACCGCTGATATGCAGTTTCCTTATGACCTTAAAGTGTGTGTGCGTGTGTGTGTGTGTACTGACTGGCAGCAGAGCAGAGGGAAGTCCTCTCTGTATCGGAGGCCTGTGCGGAGCGTCGTCATCATCTTCACTCTGACAGAGCTGATGTGTTTGGAGCCCATCAGTCGCATCAGAGCCATCACGCTTGTCAATGCCTGCACAGAGAAACAGATGGACGCTTTCTTTTAACATTTTACGAGCTACACAGAATCACAGGGGACAAACAACAGTATTTATCAAATCAGATGCAGTAGTGCTGTGAGCAACCTCTAACAGGAGCTCTGTGAATTCTCTTACTGAAACGATACATTCTCAAATATCAAATTAATTTCCAGTAGTGGAACACACACCAACTTCTTGCGGTCCTTCTCTCCTGCGCTGGAGCTGAGCAGCTGCATGTTGAAGAAGGCAAGAATTCCCAGCAGCTTCGGCTGCAAGTAGTCCGCCTGTCGCAGAATGACCAAAGCAAGACAAAAGTGGAAAAACACGTCAAAAAAAAAAGAGGTGATTTAAGTTCATTATTACACAGCTTTGTTGAATACGCGATTCTGATTGGTCGATGACAGCGTCCTACAGTCTTTTATTTTTGAATAACAGACTGCTGCTGACCATAGATACTTGGTAGAAGCAATTGAGTCATTTTAAATCAATAAAATCCTTTTTGAAGTCAATATTTTGTGTCAAATTATTTATTTATACTATTTTATTTGTCTCGTAAAGCACTTTGTACATACATTTTGAAAAGTGCTATACAAATTAAGTTTATCAGTATTATTATTATTATCATTAATTGACAGTTGGTTTCATTATCAATTACAGAACTGTAGATAATGTCAGGTGCATTGACAGTTTATCAAAGTCCACAAAAATCATTGTTTGATATGAGATATGATCGATGCACAATGTTTGTTTAAAAAGCCTTTTAAAGATCCAAACCGCCTATTGAGTCAAAGCACAGAATAAAGCAGTAATAGCACATTTAACTCTGACATATACCATGCGTTCAGGGGTGGTGATGTCTCGGGGACCCTGGTACGGGTCATCATTGGACGCAAAGGAAGCCAGGATCGCCAGACCATTAAATACCTACACAGAAATGTAAAAACAAACATATGGACAAACACTAGTTTTAAACTACATAAGTGATTTCATTGCTGACATTTATGAAGGGGATTTTGTGTGTGTGTGTGTGTGTGTGTGTGTGTGTCGACCTGTTGGTAGTGTTCTCCCAGGCGCAGCAGGAGCTCGTTGTGAAGACCCTGGAAGTCTTGCCTCAGCAGAGAGCCCAGTTCAATCTCTGTCTCACTCTGAGAGAACATCAGTAAAACAAATATAAATCAGTCTGATAATCTGCACTGTTGGAGCCATATGTTTGATTTGCGTTAAATGTATTGTATGTATATTCAAACAGTATCACCTAACCAGCACAAAACAATCAATATACAACAAATGCAAACGTGATTGTGTTTGTTGTAGCAGTTTACGGCAGTTAACGACTGCACTGAAAACAGAAATACTAGATATAAACTGTGGTTTATCAAACTTACACCTTCATTTTTTTTTTTTTTTTTTTTTTTTTTTTTTTTTTACTTATTATAGTATAATTATTTTAGGGTTTTAGGGTTTTTGAAACAATCTCATATACCCCCTGCTGTACTCCAAAGTACTGCTGGGAGTACCTGTACCTCCATTTGAGGAACAGGGCTTTTAATGACGAACTCCGTCCTATTTTAAATTAATTTATTTATTCTAATGACAATGCCAAAGACATCTAAATTCATGACTAACCACGACAACCACAAATTAAAACAATGCATGACTTGTATTGTATTTGCTGTTGCGTTAATGTGTAGACCGTTACAGTTAGTTATGGTAACATTATGAATACCTGGAGGTAGTGGAAAGCCCTCTCTAGCTCCTCTTTAGTGCAGGAACAGACCAGATGGCTGAAGATGTACTTGAAGTTGTTGATCAGGATCTCTCTCCTGTTTGCCTTCAGCTCATTGGCCAGGGTACGGATGAGGGCGGAGCCAGTGGAGCTCGCTTTGGCAGCCAGGTAGGGCAGGAGCACCTGGAGGGTCCTCTGCATGCATAAAAAGGTATATGCTCAGAAACACATGGAAAATAAAACAGTCTTACTGTACCATCAGGTCCCTTATCCAACACACTGTGCACTGTATGCACTGTGTACTTTTGTTTCGTTACAGGATGACATACAGTGAGGAAGCGGTGGAGGTCAGGGGAAATCGAAAGCGTGTGCGATCTGAGCCAGGATGTCCAGAGCCAGCTCTCTCTGATTGGCTGATTCGCTGCCCTGGTCTGGTGTGCTCCGCAAGGCCGACGCGTGACGTGAATGCAGCGACTCCACCAGGAACTAAACACAAGAAAGAAGGAACTAATTAAAGCCAGTACATCTTTACATCTCTGCACACAGCTCCGATATTTTGAAGAAAAAACAAATTAATCTCAATGCAATTTAGTGTCAGGAAAGAATTTATTTTTCACCTACAAATACACACAGTCATGTGGAGACCCTGTCAGGCCACAAGAAGGCCACAAATGAGAAGTCTTAGCAGACTAAACCTTGATTAGTACTGTATAAGCCTAATTAAACATTAACGATTATGAAACACAAAAGCTTGCTGCACATTTATCTAATTATTATTCAGAGTTATGGTCTGAGAATCTCAAAATTTCCCCATCAACTTCAGCTTAAAGCTCAAGTTTATTAAAACAGCATTAAAGATTTTATACCTGGCAAATGGGGTTCTTGTACTGACTGAAGAGGGTCTGAAGTTTAAGACCTTTGGCAGCAGCCAGTGCTCTGATCTGAGTGTAAGCAGCTACAGACACCGGGGACGACTTGGACAGCAGACAGTGGAGCAGCCGCAGCAGAGAGAAGGACACCAAACTACCCTGAGACGCTCTGATGGGAGACGAGAGATCAACACATTTAACCAAAACTATTTTTAAAAAATATAAAACTTTTAAAAGGGTTTACATCTCTTCATTAACCAAAATTTCTGTGACAACAAAATGTAAAAAAAAAACTGTTGTGTAGAATAACAATGAAACAAGGAACATGCTGAAGAAAAACTGATGTGCAAATGACAACACTAATTTTACTGGCCTTAAGGCTTAAGTTACAAATAAATGTTCTTTTATTAATTCAAGTTGCTGAGCAAAACAAGGTATTTTTGGAGTGATTACAACACAGTTGGTGGTGCTATCCTGTGCTCTTGTGTACAGACAAAGGTCAACTTTACCTGCCAATCTCTCCAGTGGTGAGGATGAGAGTGTTGCGCAGATCATCATCCCTGTTGAGTTTAGCATTGCTGAATGCCTCTTTAAGACGGGCGACCAGGAGCTTGGATAGCGAAAACAAATACATCATCAACCTCACCATGATTCTCTTGGTGTGTTAGTAAAGTCAGTATAAAGTAAACTTTACTGCACGTAACCTGTTACAATTATTTACAATATTTATGTGTTGTTTTTATCTTTTATTGCCATAAGTAAAAAAGAAAGGGGTGGCATAGGCAGTCAAAATCGTATCATATAGATAGCAGGCCCCAAAATCACACTGAATCAAAATCTATCACGGCAGACTTTGAAATATCAGCAAAAGTTGTATTGTTGTCCAAAAATCAATAAAATATCGTATCAAGATGAAACTGGTGATTTACAACCCTAAAAATTCAACGTATCACCGGGTGAGTAATTTATATACAAATAGTCATTCTGTGGGAGGGTTCTGGTTTACAATAAAATAAATCTATAATGACAGTGACGGCCTTCAGATGTTCAGACATTTGAGTCTTAAATTCCACAGTAATTGCTCACCTCACTCAGAGAGCCCTGCTCTGAGTTCCTGGAGCTCTCTGTTAGCAGGAAACGCACTGATTGGCTGAAGCGTATTCTGACCACCGGATCAGAGTCCTCCATTAGACCAATCAGAGCGCAGAGAACTGCCTGGGAGTCACTGTCTCCACCAGCCAGATTCATATGCTGACAGAGGTGAGGCAGAGCCTCGAGGAAAGCTAGGAAAGTGACATCAATGAGTAAATAACCTGGATGAAATAATGCTGCATTTGATTAAAGCCATAAGAGGATCACAACACTTTACTGTATATATATTAAATGTAGCATCTTTTAGACTTTCTACATGTTGTAAACACTCGTGAAGGAAGAAAACATCACACAAAAACTCCAAAATACCTTGTTTGACACTACTTGGAGTTTGCTGTTTGAGCAGCGGCAGGAAGGGTCTGACAACAGACGCCCTGAGGGATGGAAGAGTGTTCCCAGCATGCTCTGCTGCAAGGCTGAGCTGGTGACAGAGTCTCTCAGGAGGACAAGTGGACTCTGTGTGGGTGTCACTGAGCTGGGAGAGCTCTGACTGGATACAGCTCAGCTGACCGATGACTCTGGCAAGCTCCGTCTTCACCTGCTCCGAACTGTCCTCCAGCCTGGGACTGCAAACGGTCAAATGTAACATGAATGTCATGCAAAATAACTTTTAAAACAACCACAATAAAATCATAAAAGGATGTTGGGCTCATAGTGTTTATACATATACACACACACGTACAGGAGCGTAGTGCTGATGAGGTTGTGGTGCGACTTTCCAAGGTGGTGAAGAAGAAGAGGGAAGGCTCTGACTGCTGCCGCTCTCACCACCTCATCTGGACTCTGCAATGTCTTGGAAAACACGCACACACGCCACGTCTCACACACACCACGACGCAGGAGAGCCAGCAGTGACACATAGTCTGCCTGGATCTCAGGAGCTTGAAAGACACACACAGTTTGACGTCAATCCAAAGTTTTTAAAATGAAACAGCCTGGTGAAATCACTTGAAATGAGTCATCTCAAATGTCATTTTGGTTTGAGTGTGTCTGAGCTGCGATACTAGAGAAACACTCACAGTAACAGAGGCTGAGTCTCTGAGCGAAGGCAGGCAGCCAGGAGGGGAATCCTGAGCTCTTATAGGCTGAGACGGACTTGTTGTCACACACCCAGGGAAGAGACAGCAGCGCACACACTCGCCTCTGGAGCCCGTCCTCACTGTGGCTGCTCACTACAAACACACACAGACACACAGGGTGATGTAAACAGATGGCGAACGATAACTGTACTCAAAAGGATGTGCTGTGAGATTTCTGCCAAAAAATAAAGAGTAAAGCTTGTTTTTTACTCGGGATGTGTGCGATTAGACAAGTTGTCAATTGCTAGTCGACACCGGAGACAGTAGTTGGTGAATCTTATTACTAAGATACCCAGAGGAAAACAGTTCGGATTGGCATGTGAGACTAACCAGCAGCTCTGATCATCAACAAAGTCCTCTTTCTTTTTTTCATCCACACACCTCATGCAGACGAAACTGCATGCACACATGCACGACCACACGACCACACGACTATGAGGTGTGTAAAACATCAATATTCATGTACACCAGCATCTCAAACACCTCACAAGTGCCTGAAAAGACCTCTGCTATCTGACCAACCTCTGACATTACACCTGAAACTTCAATACACTTACAATGGTTACACAGGCATCTTCTCTCTAGGCTGAATAAGAGAAGTACTTTTGGACACTCAGGGAGTGAAGATCAGTCAGGATGTTAACTACACAGTAAACAAATGTTATTTGTTGACGTTTATTTATTGAGTTGTTGTCCTGTTTTGTAGGATGATGTGTAATGTTCATAACGCACAGTGCAAGGTGCCACACATTCCCTGCCATTTAAAATACAATTTGTACATTGAAAAATGTGATTAACAATTTCAAATAGCTCTCATAAGATACCCAAAATGTTTTCAGACAATCCTTTACCTTATAGCCTTATATCCTTCTATCAATTCTACTCAATTTTGGGGCACCCACTAGCTTACAGGGTAGGGCAAGTGCCTCATGTACAAAGGCTGTGTCCTTGATGCAACAGCTGCGGATTCGATTCCAAACCACAGCCCTCTTTCACGCTATAGCTGTCCTATCAAATAAAGGCAAAAAGCCCTAAAAAATATCCTTAATTTGCTCAATTTTTACTGTTTTCTGAGTGTTTTTTTACTTTTAGACATGTCAGCTAGTTTAAGATTTAACTTCTAGGTCAGGTAAACATCAGGGCGAGTAGTCGTTAGGATCATCCCTAGTTTCTACACTCATTAAAGGAGAACAAAGGCAAAAATAACTGGCAATATGCTTTAAAAATAGTAAATAAACAACACAGAGAACAAATAAAAGCCACAGGAACAGTAAGTACAATGGGTGTTTCGATGAGTGTATGAATCCTTACTTGTCAAATAGAGGATGGAGTCCAGGACTCTTAGAGTCGTCTGGAGAGCAGACTGAAAGTAGCTCTGGTTTGAGTCAGGCTGAGGACCTTCTTCTAACACTGACTGGCAGCTCTTCAGGGCCCTGCCCAGAGTCTCAGTGGGCACCCAGAGAAGAGGAGATGGACTGTCAACAATGAGACAGAGGAAGCTCAGTGAAAGTCTTATCACAAAGCTGCAGTCAACAAAGTAGGTCATTCCTGTGGTCAAAAAGTTATTACTTCTGTGAGTGAGACAAGCAAAGAAAAAATACTAAAGACAGTTAGAGTGAGAGCAGGTGTAAATGTTTGTGTATTACCTGGTTGGAGAGGAGCAGAGGGCCGCCAGGTGGAGGATGAGGGCCACACCCTCCAGAGCAGAGAGAGTCTCTTTGGTTTCAGGTTTATCAGAGTTCAGAAAGGTCAGCAGCTCCTCCAGCCGACTGTTCACCACAGCCCAAACCTCACTGTCAACACGCATGTCCACCTCACTTCAGACACAGAAATGCAACATGTTATGTTGCCTTGAGTTCTCATTCTCTCTGTTCTCATTGACAGGAGGTCAAGGGCCAGTTAATAAACAAACACCAATAATATACTGCTCAAAAAATTACAGGAACAATTAAATCACACATCAGATCTCAATGAACGAATTATTCAAGTTCAAAATCTTTAGTGATGTACATTATATAATCTGCTGAGAACAAAATGACGTGACTGCGGTCAACAGAAACCAAAATCATCAACACACTGAGGGCTGGATTAAAAATTACACTGAAAATCAAAGTAAAAAGTTAACATCAAGAACGAGGCTCAGGTGGTGGACCTGCCAATTCTGGTGTTCTCTGGTGAATACCAATGGAGCTGTTTAATGCTGGGCTGTGAGCACAGGTCCCACTAGAGGACGCTGGGCCCTCAGGCCACGCTCATGGAGTCTGTTTCTGACAGTGTGGTCAGAAACATGCACCAGTAGCAATGCTGGAGGTCATTTTGTAGGGCTCTGGCAGTGCTCCTCCTCTTCCTCAGTGCACCTGTTGTCACGTTCATTTGCACCAAACCAGATGAAACTGATTCTCAACTTCTTGTGCTTCCTAAATGTACAGATTGATATCCCTGAAGTGTCAGTGTTACACTGTGACCATAGTGTTCCCTTCATTTTTTTGAGCAGTGTGAACTGCTTGTTTTAAATTTTTCAATGTTTGCTGTCTTCATTCATCTTTGACAGGAGGCAAATCCAGGTGCAGCAGCCCTGCACAGGTCAGGTGTATGCAGTGGTGTTTCTAGGCTCTGAGGACAGGGGCCAAGGGGATCCTCCACTGGCGCCCTTTTTCTTGATAAACAAGCTCTATTTTGATGCATTTTATGCATCCTGACACCTTGCTTACATTTTATTATCACAGTGTGAATCAACTTATTTTCATTGTGAATTAGAAAATGGTCAGTTGTACCCTATTGTGGACCAAATCTGGCTCGTGGATTGTTGAGTATCACTGCACTAAATGTTTGAAACTAGTGATAAATGGAAAAACTGTCTTTGAAATTTGATACCATGATGTCTAGTCTTGACCTGTCTTGGGTGTATATATCTAAGCATTCTGGCAGCATAGGAGTTCAAGACCCCCCTCATAATTTCCTGTCACTTCTCGACTGTCTCAATCAAATAAACGAAAAACATGGCAAAAATAAAATTACACTGGACTACTTCTATAACAGAACACATTTGTGAATGTTTATCAACTCACGTTGCTGATGCTTTTATTGTTTTGCTGACTGACTTAGTGGCAGATTTGCATAGTTTCTTGGCAGCAGTCTCTCCATCTCCTGACTTCTTCATCACCATAGCAGTCTCAGCTTTCAGTGCGGCTCGGAGAAACCCCTCTGCACACTGCAAAACATGACCACCAGATATTGTAGAGAAGGTGGGAGAGAAAAGATGTGACAAATGTTACAGCAGGAAGAGAGAGATTTTTTAGATATATATGTATAGAACAGAACCGTACCTCAGCTTGAGTTTCCGTTCCAACGGTGCGTGCCAGCGTCCTGCAGACCTCTGTGACTCGCTGCCTTCTTAACGTTGCAGCACCTTCATAAACTATGACGACAGTTAGTAAAAAACTGAACAGCAAGCAGAGGGATTCGGTAACCTCTGCCCCCAACTTGACACCTGCCCCTCCAAGTGTACAAACACACTCAAACATCTGCGAGAGATAGATGGGCTCAAAGCGTGAGTGAGAGACACCAGACGACTGAAACACACAGCGGGTCAGGTGCAGCAGCTCTCCTTCATACGGGTGTTTCTCATCTAAGTTTGCGTTTGCAGTGTACATGTGGGGGTGTGTTTCCAGCACGTGAAGGTAGGCTGTGAAGAAGTCATGGCCCTGCATCTCAGGAAACCCTCTCAGCTCCACCAGCTGCTTCAGCATTACCATAGAGAGCGTCTTTAATCTCGTGTTGCCATTGGCCAGGAAGGAACAAGCAGTCTCCCAGGCCACACTGACGTCACGAGGCGAGACAATTCCCCGCAGAGAGTCAGTTACGACGCCAATTGTCACAGCAGTCAGCGACTCCAGGGCAGCAGGTGAGGAGAGGACGAGAGGAGAGGGGGTAAGGTATGAAGAAGCATGAACGGGGGAGATACTGAAGCACTCGAGTGTTACAGGCCATCGGTTCTGTCCGTGAATGTCCAAAGTGTGTCCCTGTCCTGCCAGTGTGGTGATGTGAGTGTACAGGATGTCACTGAGGTCCTGGGCCAGAAGAATGAGCTCCTGAGTGAGGCAGCTGAAGATCAATGGTGCTCTGGCTCTCAGAGTGTGAAGTAAAGAGCACAACACGGCAGAGACCCGCCCGTGGATAACGTCGCAGTCTGGAGCTGCTGCCACACGAAGCAAACGCACCGCCACCCACTTGCTAAACTCTGAATCAAGAGAGGAGAGAGGAGACATCAGAGGTAGAGAGGAAAGGAAAACCACAAAACAATTATCACTGATTGGATGGGAACATTTTTTTAGATTTTTTAATTTCCAAAAGAACTTAATATTGCAGCTTTTTGTAGAGCATCTCGTACCAGTACAGCTCTGCGTGGTGTCTGGGTACTCAGCAGGCAGGCAGGCGGGGTTGGCGAACATCAGAGATGAGGACTTGATTATATGCTGTACAAAGTCCAGCAGCATCACACAGGCCGGCTCTGAACTGGACTTCTTATTCAGCCCAAGAGCAACTGGAACAACACAGACAATAGATTTGATTTGATAACTGCCGTTTCACAACCTGAAAAGTCACAGTATGATAAAAAGGTTAAAAAAGAAAAAAATATACATATATCTGCGACACAAAATTACATTTTGTATGTGTGTGTAAAACACAGCACAGTTTTAATCTTCAGGCCTAAACTCAAAAACATCTGAAAAGCCGAAAGACATTGCTTCACTTTCAAAAGGTTGGAAACCACCTCATTAAACTCTTTAACTGCACAGAGCTTTCATCAGGTCAATCAATATAATCACATAATGTGCAGATGGGGATTTTTTAAACTCACAGAACTTGTTTTAAAATGATAGTTGAGGATTTTCAGAGATCTACAACAAAGTGCAGAGTGGCCAGCAGTGTTGGCATAATGATACGGCAATTTCTAACTTCTACACAATAACTTGAAAAAACAAAAATGGGGAAAAACTGACGATGAGGGCAAACAGTTTAAAAAGAAAAGTAAAACAAGGCTATGACATGACAAGGATGACTTTTCTGTTTTTGGCTAGTAGCAGAGAACAGCAGAATGACTGTAGTAAACACTGACTATAAGAGAAAGTGCAGCTGGTACTGGTGTATTAAAACTGCAAAAAAAATGGCACATAAACTGCTTCAAATATTCAGAATCGATAAGTACTGATACAGATGGATATTTCTGACAACACTAGTAGACAGATAGTTACTGGGAAAACCCCAAACTGGGCTAGAATAACATGAGGAATCAGATTGTTCAAATTCTGATCTTTTATTGCCAAATAAATGTTGAAAGCATTTTATTATGTAACATCACAGGATGGTACGGCAATCTGCAAAAACAACCTCCCAAAGACTGTCAGCGTTAGAGGGAATGTGATTGGCAAGTCACAGAAGCAACTCAGCGATAAATTTGACAGGAAGGCCAAACATATAACTGCCAATGCCTCACATCCATTACACTCAGAGTGTGAGCTGCTCCCGTCTGAGTGTCGATTTAGGGTCCCAAGAACCAGTTGGAACATATATAAGATGTCCTTTATTCTCTGTGCCACACAGGCAATGAACACAGAATGACTGTATCAGGAAACACTACTGTTTTCATAAGATGTGCTCTCTTTTAGAATACATATAACTTATTACTCCTACCTCCCTATTTGCGCCATTGTATCATGTATGTATTGTTAAATTTTACTTTTTTTTATTTGTGTATTTTGTTGTGTGTCTGAACGTACTTTTGTTTTTTGAGAAAAGCCAAGAACACATTTCTTTGTGCCTGCCTTTCTACCTATCTGTCTATCAATCTGTCCATCTATCTATCTATGGCTAAATTCAGCTTCAAAGAGAGCCCAGGCCAAAAGAAGACAACAACAAACCATACAGCACACAGGTTAGGAATTAAGATATAAAACTACTATGACAAAATAATTAAAAAGGTAAATAAATAGCATAAAGACTACACTTCTGGCATTTAGCTGAAAACAATATACAACTGATTGTTGGTCTAACTCTGGGGAAAAAGCCCTGAACAGTAGTTTACAATACAAAGACTTGACTGAAACTGCATCAATCACAAATGAAATGCAAGTTTGAGGCAAAACATTATTCTGATGTTATAAAAACTCCATTAGGGAGAGGGAGCACTTTTAATGATTTCAAGATATCAGCTCAAGCAATATTACTTGAACAGACAAAGAAATGCTTTTACCAAACTGTTATGTCTCTCTGTCACTGTGTCAACCTCCTGTATGTGCTTAATATTCCTTCAAACTTACCGACATCCACATCGGTCAGTATCCTGTCGATGAACTGACAGAGGATCTGTCGGGGCTTCTGCACCGCCTGGTCGTACTCAGCCGCGCTGGCACTGAAAACACCGACACGGTGTGACGTTATTTATAGAAACATGACACCGCGAAGGTTTTCATTAACTTAACTAAGTGTGCCTTCACTTAAAAAAAGACAGCTCAGGTCGATATGAAGCAGTTTCAGAGTGTCACATACTGCTAACAGCTTAGCTTAGCTAACTTTAGCCGGCTACTCACCTCGCGAGCTCCTGAAGAGCCGGGATCATGGCGGACATCTCCAGTCCCTCCATTTCTAAAACAGCTCGGTGTGTCGCTATCTGAAAAACTTATTTAATTATATTATTAACGTTGTCTGGTGATTTTAACCAGCGCACCTCTACATGCTCTGTCCATCCTGTCAGGTGTTTCGAAAACTTTCGCTCCAAAGTGACGTTTTTGTTTTGGTACGGCAGCCACCGAGGGTCAAAACGCTTACACGTAAACTCGAAGTGCAATTTGCTCCCTCTGGCGATGTAAAATGTTACTGTGAAATTAAATGCAGTATGCAGCGCATTCATACAGTGGTAGAGCTTTTACTTGAGTAAAAGTAGCAACACCACATTGTAAAAATGCTTTATAACAAGTAATAACAATTCTCTATATTTAAAAGTACAAGCATCAAAATATAAATATATAAATATATATATATAAAAATACAATAATCCGTGAAATAACTAACAGTGTACATAATCCTTAATTTTTCTTATGTCCATTCTGTATCTCAGTTTATAGTCTATTACAGTACATATGTATAATAACAAGTCTATATAATATCAGTATATTATTGTTCAAAAAGCAAAGCACATACCTTTACCTTTACTGTCTATATTCTGTTTATTATCTATTTTTGCCATATTTGATAGGTTACTATATATATTTTTGTAAATAATCTTGTTATATTTTGTTATATTTTCACTTAATTGCGCTATACGATATATCTTTCCACTCTTGTGAGGAGCACCTGTAACGCCAACAATTTCCCCCCAGGGATTAATAAAGTATCTTTGATTCTGATATATTTAAAGTACTAAAATTAAAAGTGGGCAACTCACTATGCAGAGTGGCCCATTTTAGAGCAATGGATTATAATTACTGATGCATTAATGTGTAAGCATACGTTTATGTTGCAAAGCTATTGGTAAAGGTAATTGTAGGCTATATACTGTCATGTCGATTACTCTATTAAAAAAACACAATTTATTTGTTATGTCTTGTGATAATCATCTGAAACCAAATTAACTAGTTACGACCTGAAGCCTTTGGATAAATGTGTATAACTGCAGAAAAAAAGTACAATAGTCCCTTCTGAAATGCAGTGAAATAATAATGTGAAATAGCAGAAAATCTAATTACTAAAATGGAAAGTACCTACAGTACTCAAGTAAATGCACTTTCCAACACAGATGGTATTCTTTCTGTTTTTAAGTCAAAGCAATTGTTTTTTGTGTCACCCAATATCACAAACAATGTTCCCCTTTGTACCCAGCGAAAAAGCTTGGTTCCTCTGTGCATGCCTACATGTGCGAATGTGTATATATTATAATGTTTTAAGGTGAAAGTTTGCTTTTATGTTAGTTTACCGTAGGTTGTGTATTTCAAAATCACTTTAGAGTACATTGCAGAAACTGACTCAGTCGCCCAAGAAGAGAAAAGTGACTTTGTTTGTGCATTTATGACATAATACCCCCTTTTTACACTTTACAAATCCAGTGCTCTCCTTTCTACTGTCCTAAAAAGTAGCTCAATATCTCTAAATCAACATGTTTTCTCCCATTATTTGACGTGACACAACACACAAATACCCTGCTGTTCAGTACATTTAACAGATTTTCTTTAATAATTAAATAGCAATATTCAATGCACAACATTTACAGACATAAAGGATGTGTGTGTGGGTGTGTGTGTCTATGATTCCTCCTTTTCTGTTCATATACAAAAAGAAGTAAATAGATGTAATGCGCCATTAAATATAATACAGCGAAGAACAATAAGGAGCTTGTTTGACAAAATCACAGATAACAAATGCAGTGGTTTTGCTGATGAGAAATGATTTTCATTTTTGTTTTCGTCGTCTTGTTTGCATGAAAACCGAAATGGAATAACAGACTTTGTTGGTGATCACAGCAAGGTTAAAGGTCAGAGAAAGAAATTACAATGATGAGAAAAAATAGATGAGAAGGGCAGAGAAATAAAATGTATATTTGTGGTCGGTTTCCAGGTGGTTTGTTCACGTCTGTTTCAGCAGGTTGGCCTTTTTCATACCATGGCCCATGAGGGAGGCAAACAGCGTCAGCACCATCTTAGGATTCACTTCCACCAAATCGTCGGGCAGCGCGTAGACACGAGCTCCGATCTTACGAGCCAGTGAGATCGCATACCTGGGAGAAGAACAGGAAGAGAGAGGAGTTAGGAAAAAACGATCTAATGACAAATAAAAAGATGAAGGAAAAGCAAAAATCATCAAGATTTTGTCTTTTACTTGGCGTTGTTGTGCTTATCTGCCTCCTTCATCCATCCTTTCTCTCCTCTCTTCACCATGTCCCACTTGACGTTACCGGGAGCGATGGCGTCGATCAGGTCAATCACAGGCAGGCTGGTGCTGATCAGCTTGTCCTAAATAAAACGTAGAAACAGGGTCAAATGCAGCCTTGTGTTTACTGAAATACACCACACGCTCACAAACACACGCATACCTTGAAGCTGCTGATCTGTGTGTCCTTGCGTTTCTGGCTCAAGGTGGTGTTGACCCAGCCTAGGATGATCTGATCTCCAATCTTCTCTCCATCACCCAGATCTGACAAAACCAACACTGTGTACCTGAAGCATAACAAGCAGGGTAGATAACTCAAACTGCACGAGGAGCTGTTGTATCCAGACTACTAAAACTGACTCAAATGGACAGTCTGTTTGGCAAATGGCACGTCCCACGCATTTGGGTCGATGCACGTACCTCCTCATCAGCTGCCAGACCAGCGCCAGGGTGTGTATCCGACTCCCCTGATTCAAGTTTTCTCCCCCGACGCCGACCAGAGAGAAATGAGCCACATCCCTGCCCAGCTCCACCGCATAGTTACAGTTTTCCAGCTAAGATACGTGAAGAAAAACACGGTTATATCCTTTATGTTTGCCATCAAAGGTTTTTTGAGATCACCAGCTTCTTTGTTTTTAATGTGGTCACCTTCTTCATATTGGACCCAAGGACAGGATAAGGTGGCTGGTTGACTTTCTTCCAGTTCACAGGCACATTAACCTTCTCGTAAAGCTGCAAGATCACCAAACCATCACACAGGTCCCTGCAGGAGACAAAAAAAAAACAGTCAGGGCATATATCGCAAATGGCAGCATTTTTAATTTAATGCAAGTTTCTTTCTAAACACAGGTGTAGATCTAAAATGGCATTCTGAATCATTCGCAAGTCCCCCTACTCCCATTCATTCTTTCATTTTCTGTAACCACCTGTCCTGTCGGGGGTCACGGGGGGCTGGAGCCTACAGACATTGGACGAGAGGCAGGGTACACCCTGGACAGGTCACCGGACTATCACAGGGCTGACACACAGACACAGACAATCATTCACACTCACATTCACACCTACGGACAATTTAGAGTCACCAGTTAACCTGCATGTCTTTGGACTGTGGGAGGAAGCTGGAGAAAAACCCACACTGACACAGGGAGAACATGCAGACTCTGCACAGAAGGTCTCAAACCAGGAACCCTCTTGCTGTGAGGCGACGGTGCTAACCACTACACCACTGTGCTGCCTGTCCATATTTATGTCCCTAATTTGATGGCCATTTTTACATTAGGAGGCTGGTAAGAGAAGATGTGTGAAATGTACAAACAGAAAATGAAGTAACGACATTGTTACTTAGGCTATATCCTCTCAGCAAGGCACCAGTCCACCAGTAGAATACTCTACTACGAGTATTAGTAATATTTATTGACATGGCACCTTTAAAAAACGCGTAAGGTGCCGCTCACCTAATTTTAAATTGCAAATTGCTCAGGCGACAAATGGCCGACTACCTTCCCTCCACTACCCTCATTATACTAAGCAGGTGTTAGGTATAAATAGGTAACTAGGAGTGTTTATCTGTGGTCTGTTATTTCTGAATAGCAAACCGCTGCTATGAATAACAGACCGTCGCCATGGATACAGTGATCATAAACTTTGGAAGACCACTTTAAATCAATAAAATCCTTTTTAAATCAATGTTCTGTGTCAAGTTATTGAACTGTTTAGTTAGTAGCCTTGTGAGAAGCACGATAACGCACAGCAAGCAGGTCATTATTGTGAAATAAACCCCTTGATTCAAGGAGGCATCGCCCTGTTGAGATTTATTTCGCAATGAGGACCCGCTCATTGTACATTGTCTCTTACAAAGCGCTCATCCCCCCTTTCTTGATAAGATGAACCACATTGATGTGTAACTGATGACATACCAGTACAGGTGGTTGACATGCGGAGAGACGCCCAGAGAGTTCATCCAGTTTCGAAATGTTTTCTCCTCGTTGGTCTCAGCTGGGAAGACATGAAGACATGATAAACATGGTTCTCTATCAGCTGTTCCCACACAGTTACTGTCACCTGACAGCTGTACATACAGTATATGGATTTATGGCTGCCATAACTTGTCACACCCTGAAACATTTATGTTCGTGGACTTTTCATTGGGTTTACGAGCTGCATGTTTAGCTTTACATCAGTTCCCTGTACATACATTCTGGGTCGATACAGAAGCAATGAGCAGCCTCAAGACCGTGATATGATGCAGCCTGATCATACTGAACAAAATCTTTCATTCAGTCAGGGTTGTGTTTTTGTCTCACGTTCTATGTGCGCAAGGTCGATGCTGTTGATGCCGCTGCCGTTGATCTGACCCTTCTGCACACCAGGATGCATGTTGTACAGGTTGGCTACGAAGGCCAAGTTGAGTTTGCTGTTCCCAGATGTGACATCATGAGGAGAGACAAACTGCCTGCAGTCCATCCGGGCCGCCTGCTGCAGCATCAGCTCGGCTCTCTGGTCCAAATTACGCTCCTTCACGAAACATAAACAAACAGACATGTGTATTAATGTACAATACAGATGCTGCATACATGTAATCCTGCCAGAATACAACAGGAAAGTCACCTAATTTAGTTTGATTTAAGTTCATTGTATCTGCAGGATAATAAAACACAGAATGACATTTTTAAGTTGAAATAGAATAAACCGTAAAAACAAATAATCACGCGATGAAATCTCTCACAGTGATTTGAAAACAAAAACAAACTGACTCACTTGGAGGCCGCTCATGTCGATCTTGACTTTCATTTTGTAGTCGCTCTCTCCTTGCAGAGCAATCTGGTCCAACAGGTGGAAGTAGGCTCGAGAGTCCTGCAGCGGTGCGGTACAAGACTGAGTTACACTCATGTGTTTGTCGTATTAAGAGTATTTGTGTGTGTGTGTTCTGAAGGAGACCTTAATATCGTCACTGAAGTTACTGATGGTGCTTGTTCCTGCGTTGCGTAGATGATGGTTGACCCAGCGGAGCAGCAGCTCCTCAGGGGAGAGAGACATCAGGTGGTCCAGGTGCTCCTTATCTGACAGAAGGCCAATCAGATCTGGAGACACAGAATGAATGAATGAATGATCTTTATTGTCATTGCACATGAAGTCGTTAGTTTAAGAGTCTCTATGAAAAGTAGGAGCTGAATCTTTTTGGGGGTAAAGCGTAAAGAGCTTAAAGGGGCTGTGTGTGACATTCAGAGCATTTCTATGATTAAGACGTCTGCACACAGCTCTAAACATGGAGGTGGCTGAGCAGGCGGCTAGCAGCTAACGATGCTAACAGCCCGAACAGTGTTAACAACAGCAACACCGCAGACATATGTAATGGTGTTAACCCTGGAAGACATGTATAGCTGCAGAAGCATTCTGTTTGTAGCGTACACGACATGCCCCTACAAACCGCACCTCTTACTGGTACAAGACAAACCCACCAATGCAGAGGTTATCTGAAGCCTGTTACAACGCAATCTTGTAGTGAATGAATGAGCTGAAACATAGAAATAATCCACTTTTTATTTGATTACACACGAAGATGTAATTCTCCTTATAAGAAACAAAATGTAACCCTTATTCTCACCCTTACCCTGAACTTAAGTGCCTTTCTTTTAGACTAGCACTTATTAGCTAGCTAAATGCTAACGTAGAATTTTATTTGGGGCTTCCACTTTCAGGCCGATGAGGGGGGTTGATCGTGGACTGACCTGTAAGTATGGCGGGCAAATTATGTAGCTTGTGGGCAGGTCACTTAGCTGCTCCAGCCACAGCTACACCCACTTGGGTGGGTGCTATGCTTCTGTGACAACACCGTTCTGCCACTGTAGGTCAGAATGACATTATCAGCGGCAACTGCTACATGAGTGCAGTGCAGAGTGGCACCAATCAGCCAGTAGAATACACACACAGGGACTCACATGCACGCATGGTCAGACCAGCTACCACAACAAGGACCAGAGAAGCTCAGAACACAACACACAAAGAGGTAGCGTGACTTCATTCTCTGCCCAGGATGTCATCACGCCACCATATCTTTACATAGAAAATAGC
The DNA here is from genome assembly GCA_019142605.1 of Cephalopholis sonnerati. Classification (NCBI taxonomy): domain Eukaryota; kingdom Metazoa; phylum Chordata; class Actinopteri; order Perciformes; family Serranidae; genus Cephalopholis; species Cephalopholis sonnerati. The sequence goes on from JAGQAX010000015.1 coordinate 36,130,760, forward strand.
AGTTGGCTGCTATAATAATGCTCTGAATCTAACATAGAGCTCCTTTAACTTCACACCTGTCCTTTTCAAACATAATTCTAACATAACATTATTATTTAGAGCATTAACTGCATTCCAATGAGATTAATAGCAGACAGTAACTGTGAAGTTAATGTGTGTGTGTGGAGGTGGGTGTGTGTACATGTGTGCTGACCTTCGTTCCTGCTGATTTCTATATCAGCAAAGAGGCCAACCTTGATAATCTGCCAGAACAGTCCCAGCACCAGATGAGGTTTTCCAGCCATCAGATCGAGGGCGTCAATGCTCACCACCATACAGCCGATAGCAGAGGCTGAGTTCAGAGCCAGGACCAGATTCTCCTACAAAAGAATTGTGTATCAACATGTCAATTTTTGGCCAAAGTCAGAGATTTTATAGCCAAATGAGAGCATTGCTGCAATTTCCGTTGCTGTAACAGCTCAGCAGAAACAAAGACTGTGGCCTGAATCCTCCAGATAATAAATTACTTATTGGAAATCAAATGGAGTGCTTTAATGGATGGATAAATATCATCCTGAGAGCTGAGCTGTGACATAGCTCCTAACATATGTTGTTTTAACATTTCAGTTTTGTATAGATTAAACAAACAAGAATTTATTTAATCATTTTGAGTGGTTTAAAGCTGCTGGAGAGTACATTTTGTTACCATTGGACAGGACTATGAGATAGAGGATTACTATGAGTGAGGATGCTATCAATCTTCTCATCTAACTTTCAGCTATAAAACAATTAAGCATATTTCTAAAATGTCAACCTATTCCTTCACAAATCTGGTGCGGAGTCTGCATGTTCTCCCTGTGTCAGCTGTGGGTTTTCTCTGGGTACTCCAGCTTCCTCCCACAGTCCAAAGACATGCAGGTTAATTGGTGACTCTAAATTGTCCGTAGGTGTGAATGTGAGTGTGAATGGTTGTCTGTCTCTATGTGTCAGCCCTGTGATAGTCTGGTGACCTGTCCAGGGTGTACCCTGCCTCTCGCCCAGTGTCACCTGGGATAGGCTCCAGCCCCCCGTGACCCTCAAGAGGATAAGCGGTTAGAAAATGGATGGATGGATTGTGTGTTATGGATTTACTAAACTCTTGAAGAGCTTCTACTCACTGTCATCGTGAAGGTGGTGAGCTTCTTTGTGTTGATGACTCTCTCATCAATCGTGTCGGGCTGAGACAAGTTGATCATTTTGCTGAAAGAGAACAAGGAGCGTGAGTGAGTTGGACAATTGCCTCATGCCGTTTCAGACATGTATGTGTGTGCCAGTGTGTGTGTGTGTGTGTGTGTGTGTGTTTGTGTGTGCGTTACCATAACAGGATGCCATCACGGACAGAGGCGAAGAGGCTTTCATCGTTGGGGTTCATGGGCAGCAGATGTTGGCAGTCTGGATCTTTGGCCAAGGCTTTGTTGATCCAGTTGACAAACGCCACCTTCTCCTCATCTAAACACACACACACACACACACACACACACACACACACACACACACACACATACATTAGGATATTGAGAGAGAGTCACACATTTCAGTACACCAAAATCACAGCCATCAGATCTTGTTACCCCAGCCTCATAAAAAAATCAAATGACACAAATGGCATAACATAAACACACACACACACACCAACACACACAAAATATACTCTCTCACACCAGAGTAGGAGTGCTGCGTTCCCTCGCTGGAATTCCCCTGACGTTCCTCCAAAGGAGCGGATCCCGTCCCTCCTTGAGATGGTTTTCCTAAACGTCTCACTGAACTCCTTGCTCTTCAGCTCCTGATAGATCTGCACATGAACAGGCTGTGTTAGTCAGTAACTTCATATATTTCCTTACAATCTACCTGCATCACAACTCACAGAGACAAATTCCTCAAAGCTGATCTTCTCGTCCTTGTTGGTGTCCCCGGCGATGAACGTCTCCATGATCTCTCGCACCTTGTACCCCGGCAGGGAGAAACTGGCCTCTCTGAACAGCTCCTGGAGCTCGAAGTCGCTCACGAAGCCGCTGTTGTCAATATCTGAACACAAACAGGCAAACAGAGAAACGCACACACAGATACAGTGAGTCAATTTGTTTTACAGATATTAATCTGAAACTGATGAGCTCAACATTTATTGGTAAATATTGCAAAGATAATAAAAGCAAGGACAAACAAAAGGCTGTAATATCCTAAAAATCTAACTTAATAATAGGTTGTGTAGTTTCGTGCTGATTTTAGGGAGAATAAAGACACTTAAGTTTAATTAGTTGTGTTGACTTTATAAGTGGTTATTGCTTTATACATAAGTATTTAATCCGAGTAAATATTATTTCGTTATTCATTTGTTATTGTAAAGTTTGTTCTTCTTATATAATAATTGTATCATGCCATCAGCTGACCTGCTGTGCACTGACCAAGCTTTTCTCATCATATAATATTGGATTAGTGTGAACACGACATGTGAGTGAGCAACCAAAGAGTGATTTGCCTTCAAAATAAGAAAAAGGAAAATAATTATTGCAGAGAGAAGGGGTTACACACTTCCTTCTACACAGTGATACGCTTGGCAGGTGTAGTTCGGTTGAAAGAAAATACTTCCTACATGAAACTGCTCAAAACAAGGTCTGTGGATTGTATCTTGCTAAGGTCTTGGTGTTCTTTGCGATGAATATTACAGCCTCAGAAGCTACTGACTAGGTCGGATTTATCTTTGAGGACCCCTGGAGGGTCCTTATCCCCAGGTTGGGAACCAGTGCTCTTGGTTATGCTAGCAATCATTAGACCTTGTCCAGTTATACAGTATACAAATTAAACACTGTCTTCAATTTACATAGAATTAGTAACAAAGTACATTCAGTCATTTTCAGAGCCTTTCTACTTACATACAGTTACATGTCAGCTCGTTTGTCGGAAATTACATTAACTGGAACCAGTAAAATAAAGAGTTACACAGCATTTTAAACTGGACAAAATCTCTGTCTCACCCAATTTATCTGCTTATCTTTTATGCCTTGTATTTGTAGATCATGCACCAATAGGAACGTGACATACCTTCTTCATATAATAATAATAATAATAATAATTATTATTATTATTATAATAATACAGTTTATAAATGGGTGCCTTTACAGGCAAAGATAGAGAAAATAACAACAGATTAATGACGGAATAAAAGGAATATGGAATAAAAACATAAAAATAAATCGCAAAAAAATAAATAAACATAAATAAATAATAATAAAAATAAATTAAAATAATAATAATAACAATACATTTCATATATGGGTGCCCTTACAGGCAAAGATTAAGAAAATAACAAAAGATTAATGACAGAATAAAAAGAATAAGGAATAAAAACATTAATATAAATAGCAAAAAATAATCATAATAAAATTGAAAATAAAAATAAAAAATAAAATAAATGAATAAATAAATAATAATAAAAATAAATGATAATAATAACAACAATAATAATAATAATAATGATGATGATAATAATAATAATAATAGTGATCAGCAAAACAAATTTACAGTGAATAAAATTCAGTGTAAATAGCAGAAAAGTGTGGCTGGACGGACAGGAGTCAAACTGAACAGGCTATTTGAAAGAGATGAGTTTTAAAACGGGATATTGCTCACTATATCAGCATCTTTTGGTAATCATACACTTATGATAACTAAGTGATAAAATCTGGTGATGTCTCGTAATTACATCTGAAATCACACACACAAAAGGAACACACACTCAACAACCCAAGCAATGAACATATCTTATATAAGAGTCAAGCTTTATGATCAGCTGTAAAAGTGTTACTTGAGCCAGGAGTACTGTCAGTGTACCTAGAGGGTCATGTTGGGCGTGTGTGTGTGTATGTGAAACTCACCAATTTTATTAAAGGCCTCCCTTAGATCTTCCAGGTCCTCTCTGGAAATCTGTGTGATGTGGTTCTCCATTGTGGCTTCTGCTTTGTGTCCCTGAAACACACACACGCACAGTTCTGGACACAAAGAAGCTGATATTGCAGGACTGATCAATATGTTGACTTAACAAGGGGGTGCACTTCATTTTAATGCTCTAAACACATACATCTATTCAGAGAAATCATTAACCACAGACACATGACAAATAAAAGCTGAGCTTGATGAGACAGATGGGATAAAGGTATTAGAACAATTAGGAAGTGCTCGGTTTAGACTGGGATTTGTACAAGGTAGCGTCTCACAATTATTCCTTTACTCTTTTCACACAGACACAGACACATTCACACACCTTAGTTCCTCTGAAACCCCTGAGGTAGTATTTTAAAATGAGGTATCCCTTTGGTTGTTTGCTTGAGGAGACGACAAAGGAAAGGCAGAGTGAAACCAAAAAGAGAGACAACTACCTTCATAAGCGTTTCCTGTCAGTCCTGTCAAGTTACAAGCCCCTCGGTGCAGATCCCTCTGGACTGGCTACAGGAGTCGAGTCTTCCGGAGATCTGCGAGGCTTCAGACCGGGGCAGAGCGGAAGCTGAATCCCGGAGAGGCTGGAGAGCTGGTTATCTCTCCAAGGAGGAGTCACTCAGGAGAGGCACAGAGTGGACCTTTGGCCTGCCTGGACCCTGGGACAGGCGTAGTCTGACAGTTAACATTTAACACCTCAGCTGTGTCATCACGTTACTGTCTGCCTAAAGAGGTCTGCCTGTCTCTTCCGGGCAATTGATTTGCAGTTATAGTGCATATTTAACTTACAATGCACCCTATAAAAGAGAGAGCATAAAAAGTTAAACACTAAAACACACATTGTGGGGACAACAGGTAGGAACAGGAGATATAAATCAAACACGAGAAACTAAATACATTTACATAAAAACACAAATGAGGGCAATTTAATAATAAGTGTGTCAAATTCAGCAGGTGCTAGTGGGGGCCATTTTTGCCCTGAGCTGAACCTGACAGGTAGACAGACCTCTTAAACTGTAACTTTGTGACATCTGATATGAAAAGTGCTTTAAAAATCAAACTTTATTGTTATTATTATATCAACACATTTGTAATGGCAAATGTATACATAGTGCCTCAGCATTGTGTCTCTGCTTTTGCAGATGATGTTGTTCTGTTGGCTTCATCACACGTGACCTCCAGTGTGCACTGGGGCGGTTTGCAGTCGAGCAGGAAGCGGTTGGGACGAGAGTCAGCACCTCCAAATCTGAGGCCATGGTTCAGGGTTGGGACAGAGTTTCTGCCTCAAGCGAAGGAGTTCAAGTACCTCGTCGTCTTGTTCACGAGTGAGGGTAGAATGGAGCGTGAGATGGATCTGCAGACCTGAGCTGGAAGGAGCTTCCCTGGTCCATCTACGTCCCAACCCTCACCTATGGTCATGAGCTCTGGGTACTGACCGAAAGACTGAGATCAGGGATACAAGCGGCCGAAATGTTTCCTCCTTGGGGTGGCTGGGCTCAGCCTTAGAGATAGGGTAAGGAGCACAGACATACAAAGGGAGCTTGGAGTAAAGCTGCTGCTCCTTCACGTCCAAAGGGGTCAGTTAGGGGTGTTAGAGGCACGTCCTAATGGTAGGAGGCCCCGGGGTAGACCCAGAACACACCAGAGGGATTACATATCTCATCTGGCCTGGGAACGCCTTGGGGTCCCCCAGGAGGAGCTTGAAAGCGTTGCTGGGTAGAGGGACGTCTGGGGTACTTTCTTTGCTTGGCCTGCTGAGCTCCGCGACACAGACTCAAATAAGCGGATGAAGATGAATGGATGGATGGAAAATTTATACATAAATAATAATAAAAAAAATAATCATCCCACTTCCTTCATTTTATAGAAAAAGTATTACCAGGGGTGATGATGTCTTCTGTCACAAGTTTTTTAACAGACCGTGCACACAGTTTGCATTTCTGTCAAACATGTTTAAAACATGAGGCCTGTGTTTGCCTGCACAGAGCTTCCCTCACTACCACACAATGCGCTGTAACCTGAGGCACAGAGCCAGCTGCATCACTTAGATCAAACTGCCCCACTTTAAAGCACCACCGCCGCTTTACTGCAACAGTCACTCTTTGTTCCAACAAACATCAGTGCTTTAAAGCTGTAGCAGATTATGACTTTTCGTGTCTCTGTGCCTTTTTTCTTTAAGTTTAGGAGCATTGATTGTGACGCTCCTCCTCAATCAGTGGCATTTTACCTGTATGTTCAGGTTAGGAAGCATCCGTGCAACATCTTTCTGTAGCTATATTAGAGTTTATGTTGTGCAGCTAAGTTCACTTGTGTTTGGGAATAGCTGAACTGTAATGTAAGGAAACAATAGAAGTAAGGAGCTTACATTCAGTCCCGTGCAGGCTGAAGAGCTCAAAGTCCGGAGAGGGCCAGTCCAAAGTAGAAAAACAGCCTTTTCTATCAACACTTCCCGCTCTCCTCTTTCCCCTTTCTTGTCTTCGCCTCACCTCCTTCTCTCTGCTTTTACCTGTCAGCTCCTCCTCTCACCTCACCACCACTCAAAAAGACACACAGTCTCATACTCTACCAAAACCACACAAGACTGTGCAAAATCTTTCCCTCTCTGTTCAGACAAACACACTGAAGACATTATTTAAACTGCTCACTGCAAAGTGACACAGAATCTCAATGTTCCCTCTGAATCCACACAGATAAACAACTCCATCTTTCCATCTCCCCTTCAGGTCTCTCTTCCTCGGACACCTGATCGTCCCAGTTTCACTCTGTGACTCCGAGGTGCTCTCCGGTTACCCTCCCCTCCTAATCGCCGGTCTCAGGCAAGCGCTCCACCTCCAGGCGTTGACGTACGGGCCACAGTTTTGGGCTGTGGACCCTGAGCCAGGATCAGTTGTTGGTGTAAGCATGTAAAGACTTTCTCATGAGCCTCCTGCATTATTCACCGGCAACTCAGAGCACATGCGCAGGAAGGCGGATAGAGAGAACCATGTAGACATACAGCACACAAACAAGCATGCATGCACACAAATAGACTTTAAAATCTGAATTCATATAGAAAGTTTTGACGATGCAAGAACTTTTACCAGCATGCAGTGATGATTGAGCTTAGAAATATTGTAACACTCAAGTTCATTGAGCTTACAGCCAAAAAATATTACTGGATGGGCACAGACAAATGTTGCTACTACTCCTAAAATAAGAATAGTGACATTAGTATTGTTAGGCCTTTGATTAAAGGGATTTTTACACACCTGTTGCACAACTTGACTTTTAGTAGAAACTTCATAATTTCCAGTAACAAAAAAAAAGAAATCCAGGTGTTCAATGACTAACTGTGAGAAATACTGGAAGGAACATGAAGAAAAAGCCTGTATGCTTTCCCCGAAAGTCCATAAATTGAGTTATTTTCCAGCCCTGATGCACATAAATACAGACAGGGTGTTGTCAAGACCACCGTACTTTGGTCCCAGACTGAGCACACTCAAGTCAAATGAGCCTGAGGCGAAGATATGACAAATCTCAACCAAGCGTTAACTTGAATTTTAAGGAGATAGGTTCAAATATTTTCACATCCCCATGTGCAGATTATAATTTCACCCTGGGGCTGTAAAAAAGATGCACTCTTCCTGGTGCAACTTCAGTTCAAGAGCTTGTCAAGAAAATTCACAGGACTCAAAAAGCATTTTAAGGTTCAGCCTAAATCAAGCGAGCATTACTGTGACTCATAACTCTGTCAGTGTTATATTCAGGCTGACTGGAAATACACTGGACATGCCCTTTAAGTAGAGAGTCAAAACATTATTGCATTACACACTTTGTCTTTCATCCATACTTATTTATATTTAATGTAATAATAGCTGGGTGTGACCGTCCCCACACCCACCTGCATGCTCGGGTCGATTGAGCCGTTCATGCTTTCAGTTGTAGTGTGAAGTCACGACCACTCAGAGGCAGTGTTGACTCAAGGTGATGATGTAAAGATGATTTTACTGTTGTTTTTAGAGAGGTAGAGCAGTGTAGTGAAGGTCATCCTGCCTATGTTGCCATACACCTATTAAACTGAAGCAAACAGGATTTTATATTAACAACTTGATTTTAGGCTCTTTTAAAAACAAAATCCAGATTGCAATCAGGCATAACTCATATCTCATTCTAACAAGTTGATCAGTAATGATCAGTAACCATGCAGAGTATAAAAAGTATAAAAGTAAAAGTCCTGCACTCAAAATTCTTCTTAATCAAAAGTACAAGAGCTTCAGTTTTATGCAACATTTACGGCTATTTTACTCCACTACATTACAGCTATGGTTGAGCTCAAGCACCTTGGTTTCGTTCAATATTGGGTCGGACACGTGAAATGGGAAGGTTTGGGGGTCCTCCCCTTGAAAGTCTTGAGTGACAAACCCGTAATTTACAGCATTCATGTAAATGTTATGCATCAATATCAGGTGGAAATGTCTTTAATTTCGTCAAAAAGCCTTCTCCTACCTTCATGTTTTTAGGGGGTAAGAGGGGTAAGTGTCCCCTGTACCCCCCTGAAATCAACGCCAATGCTTGGGCCTACTAGTTATGTCACAGATTTAGATTATTACTAAATAATAGGGCTGCAGCTAACGATTGTTTTCATTGTCGACTAATCTGTCGATTATTTCTTCGATTAGTCGACTAGTCATTTGATCAAAAAATGTGTTAAAATGGTGAAAAATGTCGGTCTGTCTCTCCAAAACCACCAAAATTATGTCATCTAATGTCTTGTTTCGTACTCACGCCAAAGAGTTTTAGTGCACCGTCATGGGAGAGTGTGTAAAGCTGCCAATATTTGAACGAAAGAAGCTGCAATAAGAATATTTTGGGGTACTTTTATTGTACTTTTCTGTGAAAAATGACTCAAACCGATTAGTCGACTACTAAAATAGTCACCGATTATTTTAATAGCTGATTAGTCATCGATTAGTCGACTAATCGTTGCAGCCCTACTAAATATAATCAACACATAAATAATAATGCATTAACCATGAGTACATAAAGAAATTAAAACTCGCCCCACATTTACCAGAATAAGTGACATTTGCTGGTAACATTTTCGGCACTGTGGTGAGGTTGACAGAGAGTCATCACTCTATGGAGCCTTATATTCCTTTAGCCCTCGGCAGTAATGACCTTATGAGCTTTTTTAATGACAAAATGTAAACCATTAGAGGCAAAATCCATCACCTCCTGCCCCCAGACAGTACCAATCTGCCATCAAACACAACACAGGGACCTTAAACACAGCTGTAAGACCTGATAGATATTTGGATTGCTTCTCTCCGATTAACCTTCAACAACTGACCTCAATGATTTCCTCATCTATACCATCGACAGGTCCTTTAGACTCCATCCCAACCAGGATAAAGAAGTCTTACCTTTAGTTAACACTTGTACATTAGACATGATCAATATGTCTTTATTAACAGGCTATGAACCACAGGCCTTTAGCTGTAATTAAACCCCTGGATCCAGAGATGCTTGTCAACTATAGACCAATATCTATGCTTCCCTTTCTTCCAAAGATCCTCGAGAAAGTAAAGACATTGGACTTTATAAATAAAACTAAATTGAATAAACATCGATGCATCAGTCATTATAATCCAGTGTTATTCTGCTTCATAAGTATTTTCCAGTGTAAATGCATTACTTTTATGTGCAACAGAGTATTTCATAATTGTGGTATTACACCTCAGCATCATTTCTCCACGCAGGGGGGGCGTGTCAGCTGTCACTGGTCACATGACCCGGAAAATGTGGGGCTTAATTCCTGTGTTGGACTGCTCCCAGCTGCTGAGACTCTGCCCTTCGCAGTGCAAACCCTCCGTCCGCCCCATCACGACCCCCGCGCCCCGGGTTGACTCTCCGCATCACATCATGTCGGGTAAGACACACCGGGGGGCTCCGGGGACACCCGCAGCCACCGCCGCACCGACACCGGAACACGGCCACTCCAGACCGGACCAGGGCTGCGCGAACTGCCCTCTTCTCATTTAATATCGCGAATTTATTATTAAACGCAGCAGAAAACACCTGCTGTAATTCTCACTGATTTTTATCTTCTGACATTAGTGAGGCAGTAAATTATAACCGTTAGCAGTTATATTATCTGCTGCGGCCATTTAAAGGCTTGTGATGTGTTGGATTTGATGAGTTGCTGCAGCGGTTTGGACCAAAGTAAAGCGGCCATAGTAAAATACAGCACTTCCGGTTGCGGTTTTCAAAGTTAAAGCGCTTTGAGTGCAACTGGTGTTGAGTAATAAAAAACCTAATGTGTAAAGGAATTATGCTGTAGAGAGAGAAAATACAATATTTTACGAAGAAAAAATACATATTTTAAATTGATTATTGTCATTTTGTCTCCACCTTTTAACAGCTTTTCTATCAATATTTATATTCATATCAAGATTTTAGATTAAAAAACAAATTATAATGACGCATCACATGAACGATATTCATTTACATTGAGATTTTAAAAATTAATTAAAAATATATATAAATTCAAAAACATTTTAGATAACAATCCCTCAAATGTATATTAAAAAATGACAAGATTATGTGACATTTTACAGTTGAAAAATAAATTTGTCATGATTTTCTCAGTTAATTAATTAGTTATTTGGTCAATTAGTTATTACCTTAACCCTTTGAAACCTGAGCAGACTGGCTGGATTTATTTTAAAACCATGGGAAGAAGGCAACAAGCAACCAAAGAAGAAATGATCCAGAAAAAATTAGCAAGAAATTAGTAAAAAGAGAAAATTAAAAATAAGGAAATTAGTTAAAAAAAAAATCTAAAACAAAAAAACCCAAAAGAAATGACCTGGAAAGAGTGCTTTAAAATTAGAATAATTCTGTAACATGATCCCAAAATGCCATAGTAATCATTATTATAAATAGTTTTTTCCTAGTTTTTTTCCATTTTAAAAAGAAATCGCACTAACCACCTCCACTTATACAGTTTTAAATATTTGTGAAAGGTGTCTGAAAGCTTAGCTTAGCTTAGCATGAAGACTGAAAACCAGCTGCTGCCTGTAGCTTCATATCGACAGCACAGACATGAGCATGGTATTAGTTTTCTCATCCAAGTATTGCCAAGAACACAAATAAGCATACATCCCAAAATATTGAACTATTCCTTTAAGGTGACACCTGCATCAATACATAACACATTAATACATAATTTTGAAGCTTGTTGTTGAAGAGTAGCAGTGAAGTAAATTCTAGTTTTAAGAATTTTATTTTAGTTTACACTGAATTCACGTGTTGAATATTTCTAAATGTAGTTGTTCTTAATGAAATTACAAACTAAAATATCAGAATAAGGTGAAAATATGTTGATCGGTGTTTCCCAAAACCCAAATTAGTTGACAGTTCATGTTATAGTCAACAATTTATAGATTAATGGATTGATCATTGCAGCTGTATTTGTCAGTGCTGTCACTTTCTGTAAATTACCTTACGAAAATCTTAAATTTCTTGTAAATTACAAGCCTACACAAAAACAGGTACCAGTATATAGTAACATAATAGTGGCTGATATTAGTGTGGCTGCTCTAATGTTGAGGTCTGATTACCACACAGCCAAAGTAAAGTCAGAGTGAAGTCAAAGTGGAAGTGCACACTGTGATATTGCACATCAAGGTGTCACAAAGTAGGCAAGCGGAAATTATGTCCATTGCATGAGCAAAGTTGATGATTTCTTCATGTTAATTGTAGCCAGATAGCTTAGCTTAGCTTGAAAACTGAAAACCAGCTGCTGCCTGTAGCTTCATATGTATGGCATAGTCACGACACGGTATCAGTTCTCTCATCTAAGTGTTGTCAAAAGAGCAAATAAGCATACATCCCAAAATGACCAATCCTTAAAGGTGACACCTGCATTATTACACAATCCTATGGTCTGTTATTGTAGAGGAACACTGAAGGAAATGCTAGTTTTAAGAATTTTATTTTAGTTTATACTGCCTCCACATGTTGCATATTTCTAAATATATTTGTTCTTAATGAATATACAAACTAGAACTGAAACAATAAGCAGATTAATTGAGTAGTCTGGCGTGAGAAAATTCATCTGACACCATTTTTATAATCAATTTAAATAGTAAGGTCATTCTTTTAAAGGAAGACAAACATTAACTCTCAAATGTGAATGTTTTTTGGCTTGAAAAATTACTTAATTACTTACTTCTTACCTATACTACTCTTTCATGTATGTGCATGTATATATATATTATATATAAAATTGTATATACAAATGTATATTCTTATAATTATATATTCTTATTTTTTTTTAATTTTTAAACATTTTATATATACATATATATGTGGGGGTGAGAGGGGGATTTTTTTTTAGATTGTTAGAAATTGTAGTGTAATACACAACATATTTGTATATTTAGAAAACAGTTCATACTAGTTTTATACATTGTCGCAAATCACAAACATTTATATATTTACAAAAAATTTCATACGTTTTAGCAAAAGGCACATATTTTTACATACTTCTTTTTATACATAATATTTTGACTTCTTCTAATTGTCTATCAGAGTGACTGTAGTGAATCACAGTTTCAGGATCAGTAACTCTGATTTCTGAAAAATAAGCATTTTAAAGACTTTTGGCTTTTGAATTTTTTTTTGTTTTTTAGCCCAAAAGATTAATTGATAAAATAAAATAAACTGATCCTGAAAGTGCTTTTAACCCGTTCCCTGATCAAACTTTGTTCCATAGCTCATGTACGCTTTTATTTTTTAAAGAAAACCCTATTAACTTCCTGGGTTAATGTCAGGTCTTTGATTAACTTGACTGGTTGGTTCAGTGCGGACGTGCGGCACAATGCGTGGCCTTGAAGTTTTTTTCTCCTAATACTATAAAAGGCCAGTAGGGTCGCACCTTTTCAAGTGTAATACCAGTTATGTGGTCTAAAGGTTAAAATAATTTGAATAACACTCTCCACTGTACTACAGGATTAATAACAGTAACCATATACATATGGGTCTAGAGAGAACTGTATTCTTGCAAACATCATGTTGATATATAATTACATATAGGAACCAATCTCTATGCATTTACTTTGCATACAGCAATAATTTTGCCATTGGAATATGTATAAATGCATATTTCCCAGCCTGTTCATGAATATACACTATTGTGTTTTAAAACGGGTGCTCTAACGCCAGATAACATCGTCGCTAATATTTAAAAGTCATTTAACAGGATGTGTTTTTCATAATTTTGTGTCCTCATGATTCTGAAATGATGTCACACCCGGAGGTGTGCAGGTCACATGGCTTTATGCAGCCACAGATAACTCTGTGGGAACACAACACATGCTTCCTGTACAGCCTCGCAGGCGCGACGGGCCTTACACTCTTTTGACAGTCAGCTTAAAGTTCCTTGAAACAGACCCTAGCAACCACTCCGATCAGGATTCCCAGAAGCCCCCCCCCCTCACACACACACACACACACACACACACCCTCCGACAACACACATTCAGCTCGATGAATACTATCTGCTGGCTCTGGGCCTACTTTCACTCAGGCATAAACACAGTGTGCCTCCTGCTGTTGTTAATGTATGCATGGCCCCCATGGATACGTTAACAGCTCATCTGACACTGAACTTCACACAGGAGGCCTGCAGGGGAACTGGACATACTTATACTGGTGCAGTTTGTGTTACAGTGTAGACTGGATGGGACAGTGGATGTGATGGTTCCTGTTTGTTATAAGCAAAAAATGATGCATTGATTTAATGTAGTGTATTGTCAAATTAAGAGGCACAGGCACTGACGGTTTGAGCAGCATTTGTGTTGGAAAGTACACACAATGTTTTATCATCTCTGTCAGAGGAAGTTTACTCACTTGAATAGCAAGTATAAATTTAAATGCTCGAAAGATGCTGCAACAGCTGCATGTAAGTGGCATAGACAGTATTTTTTGTGGTAATAAAAACTGAGAAAATTGTGCATTTACTTAACTTGTGTTGATTTTTTCGTCTTATCAGGGCAACATGAAGTTTGGCTGTTTGACTGTTCTAACTAGGGAGAGAGGTGTTAAGAGTCTGCTGTGTGATTTATTGGTTACAACACTTCTCGCCTATGCTATTCATTAGTTAAGAGGCTGTTGTGTGAGCCTGTGGTTGCTGCCAGTCCAGGGTTGGATATTAGCTCCAGCTACCAGCCAAATGCTGGCAAAATATGCAAATGGCTGCAAGATTTGTTTCGCTCACCAGCCCAAAAAAAACAAAGGTAATCTGTTGAGTGGCTGGTCGATTTTGGTATCCACTAGCCTCAGTGGCAGGTGGACAAAAAAGTTCATTTCCAACCTTGTGTCGGTTCCAAAAATGTCACAGATTTCACTTATAACTTGTCATCCAATAAAAAGCATCGTCTTACAGAAATTTTCCTGACAAACTTCAGTTTCACACCCAAAAACAGTCCCTCTTAAGTGTTGTAAGCAGTTATTTACACCTATTAATTCTTCATTTTCAAACAGCCCCGGTCATTCTGATAAATTTGATGTGCAATACACCAATTTTTAAACTATTAAAAGACTTCTGAAGGCGGAAAAATAGAAATACGACTGACAAAAGAGAAAAGAGGCATTAAGTAATGACACTAATGTGATGACATGCCAATCGTATAGCTGATAAGTGTGTGTATGTGTGTGTTTTTGTCTCAAGCAGACGAAGCTTTTGTGACGCTGGCCACAAACGACAGCTACGCCAAGGGAGCGATGGTCCTCGGCCAGTCGCTACGAAACTACAACACAACCAGGAAACTGGTCGCACTCGTAGGACCTCATGTTGCAGATCCTTGCAGGTAATGCACTTCACTGATGGTTGGTGAGAATTTCTCAAATGTCAATATCCAACATACACACTGACACAAATCATACTGTCTGTGTCGTAGAGATGCACTGCGCTCCATTTTTGATGAAGTGTGTGTGGTGGACGTTATGGACTCGGGCGACGCGGCTCATCTTGCCCTGATGAAGCGTCCGGACCTGGGAGTAACGTTCACCAAACTGCACTGCTGGAGTCTCACACAATACAATAAGTGTGTGTTCTTGGACGCAGACACACTGGTGAGACATAAACCTGACAGCAGCAGAAAATGTACAAGGAAGACAGTAGATTTCTTCTGCATTTTTCTGCAAATAACTGTTATGGAATTATTGCTTAGTAAAACCTTGAAATTTAGTATGTCTGTAAGTTATGTTTTTTTAATGTTCCCAGGTGCTGTCAAATATAGATGAACTCTTTGAGAGAGAGGAATTATCTGCAGCGCCAGATCCTGGTTGGCCAGACTGTTTCAACTCCGGGGTTTTTGTCTTCAGACCGTCCAATGAGACGCACGAGAAGCTGCTCTCATTCTGCAGTGAAAACGGCAGCTTTGACGGTAAGACATGAGCGCTTTTATCCGTTTATTTTTCTGTCCCCTAATGGCTGACTAAAAGAGAGAACGTAATCTGAAGAGACATGAGGAAACAACACAAAAACGGTTGTAAAGCTGCTTTCTTCCTGACGAAATCAACAGCAGGAGTACAGTGACAATGCTAACATGCTTATAATATGACTGCAAACAAGGTGACTTTCAGCAGCTGAAAAATGTTTGCCAAGTTCACCATTGTAATTTAGCATGTTAGCATGCATGGCTAAAAATGGAGCCCACACTGTAACTAACTGCACTCCCTGAAGAAATGCTATCATATTTTTGGGGGGAAAATGAAGCAGTGATTCCAGAGAGAAGCAGACAGAGGGGTCTACAGTCTGTGTCTGAAGGATATATCCAGGATGTCAAACTGACTCAGCAGCAACAACAGGTTAAAAAGACAAAGATAGTTAGAAGCTAAAGCCCAACTATAGGCTACAGATCACAGTGTCAAAGTGAACCACCACATCACTGCTGATCCACACAGAAGACAATGAATATAAAGGGAAACTTTGCTGATATTGAACCAGCTGTGTGGCATCACAGTGTGTGCAGATGAACGGTGTTTGTGTGATGACACAGAGCTGGTTGAATATGAGCAAAGTTTCCCTGCTTCCCTTCACTGGTTCCTGTACAGCAGGGTCGGTCTTTGTTTCACTGTTATAATCATTACAAAGCAAAAGCAGCGTGTATACATTCAGTAGGCTATATCTTCAGTAGCTAGCTAGCTAACCCTACACTTTTCAGGGTTTGATTTTGGTTTTGGAACAGGGAAGAAACGTATATCTTTCTCCAACCTCTCCAGGTAACAAGTATCATTAATACACGACGTGCCCCAGGCACAACATTTAGCTCCAAATCCACAAAACCAGCCTGAAAATAAAGGAAATCTGAAACGACTGCATTAAAGTCAATGGAGCACAGCTGTGAGCCGGCCCGATGCTATGTTATGATTGGCCAGTCTGTGTCCAGGGGCGGGATTTAGCAAAGGGTCAATTGACTTTAAAGGGGGCTGCATTTAACAACAGCAGCACTATATCAAATCATCCCCTTAAAAACTCTCACGCGACTCCTGCAGTATAATCCAAGTCTTATTTGTCCAGTCGTGTGCTCAGTACTTCCTAAACACATTTCTTTCTTTGCTTAAACACACACACATACACACACAGCACTTGATCAGGTGCTCTACTTTTCCATGCACGAGACTGTTTATGCGTAAGTGTTTTAAATAGTAACATGAGTAATTGATATGCAAGTATATAACAAGTTCTAGAGTGCATGACTACATTCCCCTTTAGATTATAATCCTTGGTTGTTACTGGACTGTGTTAACATGAACCAGGAATCAGTCGACTGTGGGCGTGGCCTCGACCATTTTTGATGAAAAAGTTTATGTTTGCAGCGAAATTAATCTGCAGAAGTTCCTGCAAACCCCTCTCTTTCCCCGCCCCACACACTCTAAGTATATACTGTATGTCCCAATCTTAACTCTGACCTGATCTAACCTTGTCCTCACTCTGCCACCTCACCCCAGCTGTGTGTATGCAGTTAACACCGTGTCACGTACATCTGCCGTCTGTGTGAAAGTGCTTCACCATATGTTGTCATTCAGTGTGTGCAGCCTCCTCTTACAGCGCCGTTAACATTCCTTTTCAGTTTCTATTTATACACGTCAGACAGGACACACACTGCGGGAGTGTACAGTATGTGTGGGTGTGTGTTAACCGCTCAGGTATGTACTACTACAGTGTACGAATGGGTTTTAGCTGTCAGAGAAGAGAGGTCAGATAAGGTAAAAATGTTACTGGAATTAAAAGGACATGAATTCTTCTTATGCCTTGAAACCCAACCTCCCCTCTCGCTCATAGAAAAAACGCAGAATCACTCTGACTGTTTATTTTCTCATGCCAAACCAAAGCTCCTCGCCAGCTCTCATTTTGCTCCACTTTAACCCGACATTATGTCTATAACGATCACTCTGAGTGTATTTGTGTGTGTGCATGTCTGCAGGTGGAGATCAGGGGGTTCTCAACAGCTACTTTAACACCTGGGCGACGGCAGATATTTCCAAACACCTTCCCTTCATCTACAACCTCAGCAGTATCGCCATCTACTCCTACCTGCCAGCTTTCAAACAGTCAGTACACACACACACACACACACATATGCACAAAATCACTGCATGCAGGGTTTCTTCATATGTTCACGTTCATAGCTGACTTATTGCCCTGATTGTACGACTTTCCTTGTTAAACTTCAGGGTTCTTGAGTGTTAGAAGGCATAAAGCTTATCCAAGGTCAGTTCAAAGGTTGTGTATTTGTGTGTATGTTGGCAGGTGTTGAATTACAAGAAGCTGCTGAAACTCAGAGCATCGACAACGCACACGCTGCCTCGAAACAGAGGAGCTACTGTAGCTACAATTCTGTACTTTCTGTCTTACATAAATTCATACTGCATGTGTCCTTCTGTTGAGGAGTTTGGTTAAAGGCTGAGTTCTTGCCTCTTTTTTCCCATGTTTTTGTGTCTGTGTGAGTCATGGGAACAACAGTTTTTGGTCCAATACTCGGCAACACTGCTGCAGCCAGCAGCACAGAAAAGAGGCCTCAGTGTAAACACACGAGGCATGTTTGCACCATAATTTTTTTCCCACTAAATGTGTTTGTTTTGCCACTGACAGGCTTGGATTGTTATATAAGTGTCTAAAGACATTATGGAAAGAATCCCAACAGAGACAGACCTTTTTGTCAAAGAGAAAGATCATTTTGGTTTAAGCAGAAACAGCCCCCAAATCACTGTCGCCAAAGTCACCAGACTCCATTTAAATAAACAGTAATTTAATCATCGTAAAATGCACTTTATTTAAATTCAACAGAAACAAAATAACACAAAGAAAAGTCATCTCGGTTCGTCTTTCCACTGTTACAACAATCTTCAGCTTTGGTTAGGTTGAAATAAATCCGTAATTCACCTAGTTAGATGTAAAAATATGCTCCCTCTATACAGGCTAAAATTACTGTTTATTTAAATGGAGTCTGGTGGCTTTGGTGATAGCGATTTTGAGGCTCATTTCAGGAATCATTTTCATGATTTTGAAGCCTATTAGTGGCAAGAACAAGCACTTTTAGTGGATGTAGATCAACAGTGCGAACATACAGCGAGTGTTAACTGCCATCATACTAAACACAGCCTCATTGTGGGGGTGACGGAGTCATGCAACCTTGGTGTAGTTTGTTTATAGCCTAACTTTAGCTCTCTACTTCTGCATTTACACATCAAAAATCATAGAAGTGGTCATTTGTGAGGATTATCTTGCTGAACAAAACGTGTAAGTATCATAAATGTTTGTTTGCCACAGAGATTATTTTCAACAATAATCTAAAATCTAATGGACAATCACAAAGGCTTTATGTTGCGGGAACCAGGGCGATGCTAACCTCTGGGTTAGCCTTCAAAAAAAACATCATCACACAACATTCACTTTTCCCGCTGTTGTCTTTTCACAGGTATGGTCGTGACGCCAAGGTCGTGCACTTTCTGGGCAAGGTGAAGCCCTGGAACTACTCCTATGATGCTCAGAGGGGCGAGGTCAGAGGTCACTCCCTGTCCCCCGAACAGTGCCATCTGCACCCAGACTACCTGCTCATGTGGTGGCAGCTGTACGCCAAATCTGTGCTGCCTTTACTGCAGCAGGCTTACGGGGACACACCCTTCAACAGCGGCTTTGTGGACACAAACGAGGAGGTACATCTGGGGTTGTGATGGCTGAGTGTGTGTGAAAGAAGAGTTTCCCATCCCGGGTGTGGTTGTGGTGGGAATGCACGTGTTGGAACATAAACAAGGACGGCTGTTAATGTGTCTGGCTACGTGTTCAGTCTGTTACATATTTATCATGTCCGGACATCTGACTTTTTTTAAACCGGTAATTACCAGGAGAACGCTTCTTTGTCTGGCAGGTATTTAAAATGTGTGAAGGTGAAAGTGCCACATATTGAAGCTTTTTCTGACTTCCTCTTAAGCTCCAAAATGCTGACCGCTTTTAGTTGCGACACTAACAAGAAAAAGTCAATTTGTTCCACATTCCTCGGCACCATGCTGTTGCCAAAAGTGGTGTTTGTTGCTACTGGTATTTCCAGTCCTCTCTGTAGTGTCATGACTGCATGAAAAGCTTTCTGTAGTCAATGAAACGTGGAGGGTGCCAGGGCTCCGACAACTGTTCAGCACTTCACAGAGTAGCAGGAAGTTGCCAGGCTGCCTGTTGTAACAGGGCAGCAGTGTAATAGCTCTGAGTTAGTCAAAAATGGAAAGCTGCCAAAACGTGAAGCTTTGCCCAACTGCCCGAAGCTGTGCCATTTTGTGTCACACTGTGACAAGTTTATACAGGCCCGTCTTGAGCTGGCTCAGGTTTAAGATTCGTTTTTTTTTTGTTGTTTTTTTTTTATAAATGTGAAACTGAAGATGTAGGATTTTTAAAAAGTTTAGAGTGACACTGCCACTTTTGTCACAGTGGCCAGTTACAATTACCAAAAGTCAAAGTCAGTTGCTTTGAAGACATCACTTTTAAGCTAACTTACTATGTAATATTTAAAAAATAATAATAAATTGTATGAAAAAAATGGATGAAGCCGCCGTGACGTCATCCATCGGTCTGTGGACTCCCCTTTCAGCATTCTGGCTGTCGGCAGCTTGGATTTTTGGAGCCATAAGTGACCATATTTTGACGACGGGTGGATCTAACTGAAACGCCTAGCCTGTCACTCGAAGTGGACATGCCCTTAATTATGCGTACTTTTAAGCCTTATTAAATGTAACTTGCCAATGACCAGGGGAATCAGCCATAGAGACCAAAACTGTTTGTGGATCAGGCTGTAAACATGTTTATTTCTGCTGTACAGTTGGGTATTTTATCATGGGTGTTCACTGGGATTGACTCCCTCGTGGAGCCAGCCTTAAATGGTCATTAGAGGACCTGCAATTTTTGGCACATCTGCGTTGATTTCATTTTTCAGTCCCGGAGGCTGCCTCTGGAGAGACAGCTGCCGGTCGGGTGGCACGGTGATGAAGTGATTAGCACTGCCAGGTTCAGACCTGCTGGCCGGCTTGGGCCCTTTCTCTGTGGAGCGTGGGTTTCCTCCCACAGTCCAAAGAAATGCAGGTTAGAGTAATTACTGACTCTGCATTGCAGGTAGGTGTGAATGTGAATGGTTGTCGGTCTCTCTGTGTCGGCCCTGTTTTAGCCTGGCGACCTGTCCACGATGTGCCACGCTTCTCGCCTAATGTCAGCTGCAATTGGCTCTATTCGCCCCTCGACCGTTAAGAGGATAAACCTGAGTGTATTAAAGTAAATAACATAAAATGTTTTATTGCTTATTAATTCAATTTTTCATTTCTAAGTGGACGGTTTTGTAAATTCTTCTTTCAGAATTCACAGTCAAGCTTTAAAATGCCCCCCTTATCTTTGCTTTCTGCTCCTTAACTGTGATGTCTGAGCTTCACTGTGCAGAACGCTGTACAGACAGCATGATTTTGTGACATCACAGTGGTCTAATATGCAGCTTACATAAGTGTGATGTGGAAACTGGAAACCTCCAGTGCTCATACACAGAGAACTGACTCTTCAGTGAAGTCATGAGACGTCTTGTTTCCAGCAGATAAACAATTGTTAATGTGCTTCCTGCTCACTACAGTCATAGTGTCTTAAAGACAGGTGTTTACTTATTGAGAGTGCATCTACTGCAGGAGGCCGCTCCTTTCCTTCTTCATGTCAGGAGAGACAGCTTTCATCATCTGAGAAACTCAGCTCTTATCTGCTGCAAGTGTGTTGCAAAATGTCTCGTTTGTACTTTGACTCCTCTGGCGAAATGCCTGCGTGTGCTGATTGTGGGAAGAAAAGAGCCTTCAGCCGAGCATGGCTCAAAGCAGGGAAACCAGTCCTTATAAAGTATTGCTCCAGACCCATTTAATGATTCATTCGCTCTCTGTCTCTGTCTGTCACGCAGAGTAAGCTTCACCAGGATGTCAGACAGCACCCGCCGCCTTTCGCTCCTCCACCTCAGAAGGTTTCATCAGAGGAGAGGAAGCAGCGCTGGGAAGCGGGCCAGATCGACTACATGGGTGACGACTCCTTCGCCAACATCGAGCGAAAGCTTGACTCGTTTTTGAAGTAGCAGGCAGGCGAGGGAGCGCGACGGACAGAGAGCGCACCAGTTGAAGCTCTGTGTGGGCGGGGATTTTAAGCACTGCTCAGCCAATCACAGGGGCTTGATTAGCAGGCGACTGGATGAAATGCCTCTGTGCAATGTTAAGCCTCACTCTCTGCATCCTGTCAGTGTGTGTGTGAATGACAGGGAGTAGAAGTTTGACACAGTTCCCACGCACTCTTATCATTATTTTTTCCCTCAAAGGAAAAGTTTGACATTTTGGGAAATATGTTCATTAACTTTCTAACCAAGAATTAGATGAGAAGATTGATACCACTCATACCATACATCTGTTTGGTAAATATGAAGCTGGCTAGCTTAGATTTGCAGGAGACAGGAAACTGCTAGCCCCATCTGTGACCTCAGCACTGCCTACATCACTCCCTAAAACCTTAAGAGAATAAATAAGCATGTTATTTTTGTAACATCGTCAAAGATATTTTTTTGTATTTATTGTTACTGGACTATTTCTTGGCTGTGTCCAGTTATTTCTGTGGAGTCTCTGTTTCCGTAGCAACTAGCTGCAGTCACCTAGAAACACTTTGGCGTAACCGTCCATAAAACTACAATTTTTTTCTCTTTTCTAGAATTTTTGTTGTGTGGGTTAAACAAACGAGATGCATCACATTTTTAGTAAGCTTTAGTGGTGCTGGTAGGCGGATTTTGTTATGTTTGGATGAAGCCAGGCTTGCTGTTTACTGTTTCTAGTCTTTGTACAAGGCGTTAGCTTCACCGTACAGACAGTGGGCCTCATTCACAAACAGTGTGTACACACAACTCTGTGCTGAAACCATGCGTACAAATGTTTTACACACAAATCTGGGATTCATTCATATTTTCTAAGCTGAATTTGTTTGTTCTCTGCCAACAAACTGAACTGACGGATGTTAGAACTGCCTCAGACCATGAATGATAAAGGCCCGGCCGTCGTAGGAAATGTAAACACACGTTTCAACTAAAAGCATAGCATAATAAGGTGTTAATTTTTGCACTGCCAAATTAACAGCAACGACATTGGAGATGGCTAATGGTAGTGAAAGCAACACTCTGCTTACGGGCAACAGCTCTGGTGGGCATTCCTGCAGTCAGCATGCCAGTGGCTCGTTCCATCAGAACTTTCGACATCTGTGACACATCTGTGTTGTGTCATCAAACTGAGTGGCCATCACAAGTCACACCTGTGTAGTGATGATGCTGTCTTGATATGCCACACCCCTCAGGTAGCAGGGGTGGGCATCACCAGAGGATCCATGATATGATATTATCACGATACCTAAATCACGATACAATATTATTGTAATTTTAAATATGTTGCGATATGCTGAGTATTGCGATAAAATATATTGCGATTTTTACCTTCATCTATTTAAGTTTTAAGCCATTTTGTTTTTTGTATTTAGTGGACTGAAAAAAACAGGAAATTATTTTATTTAAGTAGGGTACCCACAGTTTAATTTGTATTTGTGACGTTAATAATTTATATCATTAAAAAAATCAATACTTGGCACTGTGTGATGATACAGTATTGCCATGCAAAAATATCGCGATACTATGCTGTCTTGATTTTATTCCCCCACCCCTATCAGGTAGATAGATTATCCTGGAAAAGGAAAAGTGCTCACTCACACAGATTTTAGTAAATTTGCGACTAAA
Source organism: Cephalopholis sonnerati (assembly GCA_019142605.1). Lineage (NCBI taxonomy): Eukaryota > Metazoa > Chordata > Actinopteri > Perciformes > Serranidae > Cephalopholis > Cephalopholis sonnerati. Next base: position 36,154,024 of record JAGQAX010000015.1, read on the forward strand.
ATTTGAGAGAAATTTATCTATTGACTGTATGAAAAAGTCTTTAACTTAAATCTGGGAAAAATGGGAGCCAAAACAAAAGTGTTTTTGTTCAGTTTAGAATAATTCTGATTCCTTAATATATGGACGATGGGAAGAAAAAAATTGGCGTCATTAATGATTTTGTGTGCACACAGTAATAACATTTCTACGCATGTATTCGTGAATGAGGCCCAGCGAGTGGTATAATCTTCTCACCTAACTCTCAGGAAGTAGCGTACTTCCCAAAATGTCACCGTTCTTTCAAGTGTTCTTGTGCATCTGATGGAGATGGATTCACAGTCCTGAGTCTTCCTAACCTGTGGAAACTTTCAGCAACAACAGAAACTGAGCAAATGAGCGTACGGCTGAGGGGAAATCAATAAGGTGAAAAAGTTGTTTCTGGATTTTTACCACAACTCCTTTCCTGCAATAAATCTCTCCATCTAAACCATGTTGAAGCAGATATGCAGCAACTGGCTCTCTTTCCTTTTACAGTCCCTGCTCTCCTTTCCAGCCAGTTATGACAATCTCGCTTAAATCACAGTGTTCACCTCTCCAGAGAACATAGGTAAACGTCCCTATCTGTGCCTCTGACACTCACCAGCTCCCTGTGACTTCAGCTTTGTAATGTCTGGTGTTGTATTAGGATAAAGGCCCATTGTGTTGTATTTGCATGGCACAGAGTTTAAAACGTGGGTCAGTGATGAAGTACCTCCACCCGCATCCTGAAGTGTTAATATTCAGTTTTGTTTGTATTTATGTGGGATTAAATAGTGCGCTCCCCGGACATCTGTCACCTGTAAGCGTGCCCTGCATGTTGTCTCCCTGCCAGACCCACATCAGTATAAATTTGTGCCATGACCTGTCTCATCACTTCCTGTCTGTAGTGTTACCAGCTGCCTTATTGCCGTTCACTGTTTACAAAACCTCACTTACTGTAACTGCTGCTAGTAGCACAACAAATTGAACTTTGTTGAGTCCGTCCTTTCCTGTTACTAATACCTCCTTAACTTCACTCCAGCTGTGTGCCCTTAAACTATAATCTATAGCTCCTAACTCCTCAATCCGATACACACACTCCTCCGACAAGACGCTGGCAAGCCTCAAGAAAAGTCCACGCGATTTTTCTGATCTCGTCCACTTGCTAACTCCTGAATATGCATGAGAGTGGAAGTGGAACATAATTGTATTGACTTCAATTAACGCAGCTCTGTCCTTTTTCCCCCGATGTTAACTGTACATCCCCGTGCAAGCGCTAATAAAGAACTGGTTTATCCATCTCTTCTGTCAGTTTCAATTTCTTTACACTCTCTGTATTATATATTAGATCAGTGGTTCCAAACCTTTTCCTTAAAGGACTCTTTTTCCATCATTGTGTAAACTAAAAACCCCTGACTGAGTGAAATATTTTATGCATTGCATAACAACAATAAAATGAGAAAAACTGATAAAGTATACAATTAATGCAAATAGTGAAGGCAGTAACTGCAGGAAGTTTGCATAAATCGAGCGATTTGGATTCATTCTGAGCAGATTATTTCCTGTTAATATTGTATCTGATGAGTTTTTCTGATAATTTTTGTAACTTTTTATATCCTACAGTTCTCAAGAACATACCTGTTCAACTGCTTTTTAACGCAAATAGCTAATCAGCCAATCACTTGGGAGCAATTCAGTGCATTTAGGCAGGGAGACATAGTGAAAATGACCTGCTGAAGTTCAAACTAAGCATCAGAATGGGGACGAAAGGTGATTAAATTGACTTTGAACGTGGCGTGGTTGTTGGTGCCAGGCAGGCTGGTCTGAGTTTTTCAGAAACTGCTGATCTACTGGGATTTTCACCACAACCATCTCTCTTTGGGATGTGGTGGAATGGAAGATTCGCATCATGGATGTGCAGCTGCCACATCTGCAGCAACTGTGTGATGCTATAATGTCAGTATGGACCAAAACCTGTGAGGAATGTTTCCAGCATCTAAATCTATGCCGCAAAGAATTAAGGCAGATTTGAAAGCAAAAAAAAAGGGGGTTCAACCCGACACTAGCAGTGTGTACCTAATAAAGTGACTTGGGTTAGGAACCAGAGGGTCACCAGTTCAAGTTTTCCCATCCGGACCAAATATGGAGTGTGGACTGATAGCTAGAGAGATGCCACATCACCTCCTGGGCACTGCCAATGTGCCCCCCGCGCAAGGCACTGAACTCCCCAACCACACAGGGAACCTGACATCTCTCCTTTTAATGCATGTATACGAATTAAATGTAAATGTATATGACAATAGAGTGAAAAATTTGAATTTCCCCTTAAATCTAAACTTAAAAATAACAATTGCTTTCATTTTTCTAACAGACATAAATAAGATGCTGTGATAAAGGCCTTCTGTGTGTGTGTGTATATATATATATATATATATTTTTTACAACCCTTAAAATCAATAAAGCCTCGTAATCCCCCATGAAGCTTTGGCGACCCCTAGTGGGGGTCAGGATCCCCAGGTGAGGAACTAGTGCAGTGGTCCCAACCAGGGAGGCGGGACCCCCTTGGTGCAGCGCCAAAGATCCACTGGGGATTGCAAAGCCCTCTTGATTTTAAGGGGTGTAATAATGTGTTATGTGTCAAATTTTAATACATTTATGTTTAAAAAACAAATGTATTTCAGGGTTACATTAAAAGCTTATTAATTCATTAAAAAATAAATGAATAAATTAGTATAGAAAACGTTTAAAATATGTATTGCGAGTATGGGCATGTGTAACATGTATGAGGGGGTACCAAAGTCTGCAATGGTAAAAATATGGGTCCCTTAAGAAAAGGGTTGGGAACCGCATAACTAGCAGATTAGATATAAGCCAGCAATTAACTGTTTAGTCTATGAGATGTCACAAAACAGTGAAAAATGGTGGACACCAGTTCTTGAAGCCTAAGGTAGCATCTTCAGACATCTTTAACACCAACTAAGACCAATGATTTCAATGCCTTTAAAAACTCTTTAAGGATCCACAGGAACCCTGTAAAACACTAATTATCAGAACTGACAATCGGATGCACACTTGTGTGGTAGGCAGATGTTTCCCTTTAATTTCATGTTTTGGCTGAAACAAAATGCTGCTCTGTCTGGTTAAATACAGTGGCAACAAATGTAAAATATCAGTAGTCTGCATTTACTGAATCCAGACATAGCAGAAAACAAAACATCCAGCACATCTGAATCTTCACAACTGTTACATTTTGCTCAGTAACAAGTAAATCTGCGACTACAGAGGCGAGTATTTCTACTCAGTCTTCATCACAGGGTTTTAACATTGGACTGAATCAGGCAGCTCGAAGCATTAGTGCAGCTCTGACCGACACAAACAGCTCCACCGTATCACAAATGAACAAAAATGAAATCTTGCAATGTGGTGCATCCTTTAACTGAATCAGTATCAAAGCAAAAAGCAGAAATAAAACATTTCAGAACATTAATAATAAGCTATAAAACATCTTGAACTTTCTGAAATATGACCATGTGCAAAAAATCTGCAGCCCTTCAGATGTGAACTGTCTTTAACTTCAACTGTCTGTCCGTCTACAGCTCCATCAGAGCTTTGATGTCATTAATACGAGAGGTTTCCCGATTAGCGTTTGACGAGCCAAAAGCCTTCTCCACCAGGTCCTGCTTCTGCCTCTGGATCTTCACCATGTTCTCCTCCACTGAGTTTTTCACAATGAACTGCAGCAACACAGACAACAAAAAAATACAGATGCAAGCAAAATATTCCAGCCGGTCATGTTTCCTATGCTTTAGACAATCCAAATAGCTTGTAGCCTAAGAATATATACATAAAGCAATCACTTCATACAGCGGGTACTTGAACATCTGTCTTTGTGACAACATCCTAGTGATGCGCGAGTGGACACAGTTCAGGCGATTCGGGTAAGCTTAAGAGGAAATATTGCGGGGGTAAGCCGAGCAGGTCATAAGGTGATTAAGCAGCATTTTGAGTGAATCAATAACTTATAGAAACACTATGCAATAGTCCACCTTCTACCTACTCTTCCTCCTTCATCCTCACGCTCTCCCTGTCTCTCTAAAAAACACTCAGCAAGCAGCTTTATCATTAGCGTCGCTGCGTTCAGGGTGTTTATTATCCGGATTTGACCAGGGAAATTGTAATGTCAAATAAAAATATTAAATAGTAAAAATATTTCTCTCCTGAGAATATGTAGGCCTAACATGTCCTAACAACAAGTGAGCATCACTCTCTGTCCACACTGAACCTGTTAAATATGCACTTCTGTCATGTCATGTAAACAAAGCATGTGCCTATCAGCTGTGTGCTCGAGATCAGACTGGAGACATCACCACTTAAAATTAGGGTGAATACTGGCTATCTTCCTACATTTCCACTTTTTATATTTACTGGAAATGACACACAATACAGCCAACAGCTAGTAGGTTGTTATAATAGTAATTTATCTTACCAGAAACTTTCAGCTCCCTGGTGATCTCTCTCTCCTGCCAGCTGCCACCTTTCTCAGGTTTTTGTAGCAAAATGAGGAGCTATCGTATATTCCTCATTTCAGCTTTACACATCAGCCTTACTTCGTCAGTTGTGGAGCTTTCAACAAAATGTTCAGCTCAAATCGGCGTGCTGCGTTGCTCACAGCTGGTCAGGACATTTCAGTAGCTGTAGCATTCTAACTGTCCTTGTCTCAGTCCTCAGTTCTGACAATTGTGCAATTACAGCGAGTAAAGTTGGCGGTTTGCAGGTTGGGTTTGAGTGGTTGGTTAAAGAGTATGTTTGCAGGCTGGGCGGTGCAGATTTTAAAACATCCTGGCCCACGCATCACTACAACATACAGTTAAAACTCAGTTTTCTTCACAGTGTAAAATGGACCTGCTAGGGAGGATGTCAAGCACAAATATGGTTTGTAATAGTTTTCTGACCTTTGTGACGACGACCTTCCTTGTCTGTCCCAAACGGTGGCAGCGGTCAATACACTGGTCCTCAGTAGCAGGATTCCAGGCCTGAAACACAGTTAACTGCAAGTTAACACACAGTTAAGGGTTTTTTCCTGAAAACATTTTATCATTTAACATAAAACTCTACTTTTCCCTTTTTTAATTTCATCTGCAGGCTTGTGTTCACTTCAGCTAACAGAGGATAGCCTACATAATAGTCACATAACTTTCATTCTCTGCATCCCTTCTTTTTCCATTTTGATATTTTGTTTCCATGAAAGTATAAATTTTTAATGCAGACAGAGGCAGTGTGTAAAGCAAGGTGGCCTACCTTCACTGTAAAACACTACAGGTATTCTTAATACACAATAAAATCATGATATATTCAATAATTAAATGTCACTGTCTACTGCCACACTGTCCCTACATGGCAAAAGTGCCATAAAAATAATCATTAAACAGGTAAAAAATTGTTAAACCAAAAAAAGTGCATGTGCCAAAGTGACAACGAACTGTATGTGGCAATACAGTAATTCAGCTAACAAACTTTTGGCCTCCTGCAAAATCCCTTCAGCCTGCACAATCTGATATACTGTGGTTGTATGTGTGAATGTTTCTGGACAAAAACAATACTTACAGGGTCCATGAGAAAAACTCTGGAGGCGGCCGTCAAGTTAAGCCCCACCCCTCCAGCTTTGAGTGACAGAAGCATGATGGTAGGGCTGTCGGCTGCAGAGCTCTGAAACTCCTGGATGACCTGAGTCCTCTTCTTTTGGCTCATGGTGCCGTCCAAACGCACGAAACTGAAACCATGCTCTCTGGTGAGGAGAAAGGAGGACAAAAGAAAAGTCATAAAACAACATGAAAGACGTCTTCAGATTTCTTTGACAAGAATAAATATCTAGACTTGAACAAAAGGGAAGAGGTGGAGAGAAGTTATTGGGGAGCCCCATACGAATAAACACAACCACAAGTGCATCTGTGTAAATGTTCCAATTTCAGATACATAGTCATTTGTATCAGAAAGCATTTTGCAGGTAGCAAAATGTGAGGCACAGTGCACTACCTTTTTAAAAAAAATTGAATGCCACTAGTAAAAAAAAAACCCGCTTGCTGCGCCTTTTTATTGTTGCCAGGCAACCACCCCATCACATCTTTACACTAACCTTCCCACGTAATTAGTCTACCGTTTTCCCCCCCAGTAATCAGTATCTAAAACCTAAAATGTCGAGACAAAGGGTACAGTCTGTACGGTTGAAGGTGAGAGGCTGTCAGCAGATAAACAGAGATCTGTGTGGGTACATGAGACCCTAAAGAAGAGGGTGGATCACGGGGAGTACCACCAGTTGGTCCAGGAGCTTCGCCTTGATAATGGCTGTTTCCAGGCATATTTTAGGATGACGCAGGGGCAGTTTGACAACCTGCTGTCTGTCTATTGTCGGGCCGTATAGCTCTGGGTATCCAGCAACCACTATCACCAGTTTCTCCTCCATTGTTTACCAACTGTAAACTTGTTGTTGTGACCACCACAGAAGGCCTGCCTCTCAAATCATCCACTTGGACAATGGGAAAAAATATGACAAAAAAAGAGATGTCTTGGGATGTTTTCTGCTCTGAGTTGAAGTTCAGAGTGCTCCAGCAAAAACACCAGGCAGAAACGTGAGGCGTGTTGCAGCGCAAAAACCATGAGCAAAAAGCTTCATTCTCATTAAAAACAATTACAAAAAGGTGCCAAGTTAAACTGCTTTCTGGGTTATCAGGGCCTTAAACCTCTAAAAATCCTGCACCTCAACTGTGAATCTGTGTTTTACCTGAGTGGAGTCTCCAGTATGGTGAGGAAGCGTGTGAACTGAGAGACGACCAAACATTTAATGCTGCTGTCTTCATTACGCATCCTGAGCAGGTTTCCCATCAGAGCCTGCACCTGCAGGAGGAATAACACTGTTCTCACGTGGTAGCATACAAGCCCTTTATCCATCAATGTCACCCTGCTAAAGAAGACCTTTTGAGGGATGTCTGGTTAAGAAAGAGTCACAAAAACCCACCAGGATTGGAAGAGCTAATAAATAAATAAACGGGGAACAAGCTGAAGTAAAATACACCTCATACTTTGACAATGTTGTGATCAGTCTGATCTTTTAAAGACTGCACAAAATAGACCAAAAACAAATACAGATTAATTTAATAAAGTCAATAATTTTCTACATTAATTAAATGTAATACAATAAATATGGCAAATATTTTGTCAACTAAGAATGTTGAAGGTTTGAATGTAAGAGAAGACTAAAATGATTTGTACGCAACTTAAAATGAAAGATTTTGCACAGCACCAGAGCACTGGCAACAGTCCAACTTGAGGGCATTTCCATTTAAGGTTTGAAATATAGTGTTCTGCATTTTTTTGTGGTCTTTAGAGTGTTTTTCTAATTTTTATCTCCTTGTTAAATCCACAGCTTCAGTATGTGCAGTGTACCTTCGAGCTTGTCCTCCATTTATCAGAGTCTGTACTGTTCTCCTCCTCCACTTCCTCCTGTGGAAACTCCACCAGTTCACTGGTCTTGATCTCACTTCGACAGAGAGGACAGCGCGCTGTCTCCTACGCAGGGTCACACAGACAAAGAGAGCACAGAGAAAAGACAGACCAGTATTGATTAGCAGCTAAATAATTGATTACACGGTAGTGAAAACATTCCTTTTTAGCTTGCTGTCAAGCGACAATTTAATTACAAACCACTGCTGTCTGCTGAGAGCAGCACACGTACCTGAGTGCTGATAACCTGGGCGATGCAGGGCCGGCAGTACACGTGTGCACAGTGTGTAATGACGGGCAGACGCACCGAATCCAGACACACAGAGCACTCCTCGTCAGAGCCGCTGGCCAACACCAACCGCAGCTTCTCTATCAGACGCTCCCGCAGCTCTGCAGGTGTTGCTGCAGCACCTACACATAAAATATTTAATACATGTACATGTGAAAATGAACAAAGAGGAAAGAAATCTTTCTTAAACATGCACTGAGTTCAGGGCGGTAGCTACAATTGAGGATGTGAACATCATGTCCTCTTTGCCTCCTGTTACATAATGACACAAAGAGGAATTTCTATTCTAGGGTAACACACATATTACAAATGTTGGGTTGAACTTTCTCATTTACCTCACAGTCTACAACCACTGGCCACTTTATTAAGTACACCTATTCAACTGCTCATTAACGCAAATAGCTTATCAGCTCATCAGCCAATCACGTGGCAGCTACTTAATGCATTTAGGCATGTAGACATGGTCAAGACGACCTGCTCAAGTTCAAAGCAAGCATCAGAATGGGGGAGAAAGGTGATTTAAGTGACTTAAAACGTGGCATAGTTGTTGGTGATGAGTTCACTGTTCTCCAATGGCCTCCACAGTTACCAGATCTCGGTCCAATAGAGACCTTTTGGGATGTGGTGGAACAGGAGAGTCACATCATCGATGTGCAGCTGACAAATCTGCAGCAATCATGTGATGCTAACATGTCAATATGGAGCAAAATCTCTGAGGAGTGCTTCCAGCACATTGTTGAATCTATGTCACCAAGAATTAAGGCAGTTCTGAAAGCAAAAGGGGTCCAACCTGGTACAAGCAAGGTGTATGTAATAAGGTGACCAGTGAGTGTATATGATAAAACAGGGTTGACAATACGTTGCCTTAATTACAACTTTTCCCACATAATACCAGCTGCAATAACTGATTAAGTACAACAGTCATGCAGTGAAATTCATGGGTGAAAATGCAGAAAGACAGAAAGCAGGTAACAGGAAAAAACAGTAACAAGTATACGTTTTCAGTGGCAGTGAAAATTCTTCTGAAACAGATAATAAAGAGACAGAGACGTAAAAGGGAGGATGGCAGCGGAGTGTAGCAAGGTAAAGAAAGAAGGAAAAAGAAAAGCATTATAACAAGGAGTGAAGGATTGGGAGTGGGGCTTTTGCACAGCAGGGATTTTCACTTGTCACAGCAGGAGCAAAAGTGTAGGTGTAATCAATAACATTAACAAGGGCTTTCATTAACGGCTGGAGGGCTTTCAACATTAGTGAGGGTTTACATCCAATGCCCTGTTTACATGTACACGGTTATTTTTAGAAACGGAGACATATCCCTTCGTTTGTGCCCTTTGTTTACACGCAAACGGAGAATTCGCCTCTGAAAACGATTCATTCTAAAAACTCCGGCCAGAGTGGAGATCTTGGAAAACTCCGGTTGCACGTTTGCATGTAAACTGAGCAAGACAGAGAAAACTCAGGCAGCAGACGTCACAGTATGCGACAGAACTTGCACCTGCGTCAAAAGTGCGACCTATGTTTACATGTTGCTATGGTGATCATGGATGCTTCAGAGGAGCAGCCGCATTTATGTTGGTGCAAGCCCTCTTCGTATGTTTGCATTTGCAAATACAGCTGCTCTGTTATATCGAGGAGCAGAGACAGATGAGTGCTCGGAATGCTCACTGCTGTGCTGTCACTCTCGGAATTGCTGCGTCCCTACATCGAGGGTGAGATGACCGTCATGCGGTCTCCTGTCAGTGTCATAAAAAAAGTTGCCTGCACCCTGTATTACCTGTCCGACGAGGGTAGACTGCGCAAGACGGCATACATACACTGGTTGGTGTAAATGCAAAGTTTTCTGAAAACGGACACGTGTGCAGGCAATTATTTTTGAAAACGGAGAGGGTGAAATATCCATTTATGAAAATAGCCGGCTACATGTAAACGTAGTGTAGAAAGGCCTAAAAAATAAGAGATTGCACCATTCAAAAGGCTTCAGATTAAAACCCCTACATGCCCATGCTGCACCCATACAGTTGTTTAAAGTGACTTTAGCTGATTAGACCTTCTCTCAGGACTGTGCGGGCTGAAGAGAAAATGCTTTCAGTACAATATGGCAATACAGAAGACCTTTTTCACAGCAGACATGTGGACATTTCATAGCAGGAAAAGCTCAGGTGTATTTAACAGTAATGATAGCTGCATTCCATTTAGGGTAGGCCCTGGTGCTACATATGCTGGCTCACTGGATTATCTTACTGGGACACTTAATGGAACTAAGCCATCGTTACAGTTATCAGTTTCACCTGTGCTACTATGACAAGTCAAAAATGCTGTTCAAAAGATCCATTTACATATCTATAATTGGCTGTACAGAAGTCAAGCTGGATATCAGCGTTTATTTTTCAATGAAAAAGTATATCACCCCTAAAAAAATCATTCAAAACCTCCAGCAAGCCTTTTTGCATATGAAATGATCCCAGAGTTCAGAAGCTATACTCAAAACTAGTCAGTTATTACACAGTCTCATATCACGTGACAGGTCTTACCCAGGTCTGAGGATGTTTTTGCCAGCAGGTCAGGGTGGCAGCAGTGTTGTCGAAGCCTCATCAGGATGGCCAAGACATCAGCATAATTCCTCAAGACCGACCCTTCGGCTACGTATCTACACACACAAGCACAGTTAAGACTAGGACTGCCCCCTGATAGTGCACCAAGCGTTAGTCGACCAGAAAGGTCATTAGTCAGCAAGATTTCATTGGTCGCTTGGTTGCAGAAAAAAAAAAAACATACGTGAAACTCTATTAGGAGCTGCACCTTGTCACATTAAATCCAAACCTATATGAATGGACCATGTGGGAATTTAATTTGAAAGGACAGACACAGGAAGTGTCCACGCTCAGCAGTCAGACAGGAGTCAGGTTAATCTCCAGGGCTGGTACCTGCGGTTATTCCACAGGCTAGTTAATAACATGTGGGGCAGGAAATCCAAAGTGTGGGATCATTTTGAGAAGGTGAAGGACCAACCCAAGGTGATATGTAAACTCATCTGCATTGGTCGACTACAAACATGACGTATCATGTGAAACATGGAAGTAGCTACATGCCCATTAGCCCACAGCGTCATTAACAGGCGGCTCGCTCAGTGTGTGACGTGCACTTGTAGATAAAATAGAGGCCTATATTAATGAAGGTTCATTAGTATGGTTTGTATTTCTCTGAATTAATATCGTAAACATGTGGGCGACTAGTCGACTAATGGCCCTAAATTAAGTATGAAGCTGAACACCCGTTTAACATCTATCATGTTGTTGAGTTATTCAAACATGCATGGACTAGTACATGCACACACACACTGAGACGTACCTGCGGATGGTGTTTCTTCCCTCATTTCGTGCTAGCTCGTACTCCTCTCTCTCTGACTGGCTCAGCTCGACCTGCTCCACACATACTGTCTTCTCAGGCAGAGACACCAGAGGGCGACCATTCAGCTCACTGTTCTTGGTCCGCCGCAGCGTGATGCACTTCACCAGGGTCTGAAGGTTCCTGTGCACAGTATCGCTTGCGTCATATCAATAGTATATAAAAAGTACTTGTATATTGACCAAAATGACAAACCTTCATCCAACAGTCACTCTGGTTGCAACAATGGGGACTCAACATACCTTGTGAGCACATTTAGTTAATTGAAAATAGCAAACTGGTCTGATATAATCAATATTAGGGTAACGTTTAAATGTTATAACTTAGATGCCTGATGATATTAATTCCTTTTACAGTGTCAAATTGGACTTTCCTGCTGTCAAAACTAACAAAAAGTGCCTGAAAATATCAAGTGAATGCGGCCAGGACCGTCACAGTGGATTATAAAACCAAATCTGTTTGTTAAAAAACTACAGAGAACAACAAGCAGCAAATACTTATTCATTATCTCCAGAAACATGTATACTTCTTCAGAGAATGAGTCAAGTCCAATTTATTTACACAACCCAAATTTACAAATTTGCCTAACTGGGCTTCGGAACCTCTACAGCATTTAACACCCTTAATTAGGAATGCACCAATTAATCGGACGAAAATCGGTTTTGGACGATATTTGCCTTGTTGACTGCCCCTAGCCTATAAGCAAAAAAGACAACATCCACAGATGGCAGTGCCCGATGTTTTCCTGTTGTGTCACATCAATTTTCCGCAGGCTAAAAAGCAGGCTCAAGACTAACGGCCACAAACATAAATTAATGACCAGGTACAAGAAAAATACATTGACTGTCTGGCAAATGGGCTCCGTGGCCTCACTGTTGTGTAATGAGATGGCGAGTAGCAGCTGGCGTCCTGTTGTGTCCCTGGGGACAACAGAAAACATGTTCTGGATGAACAGAGATCTTCCTCTGGATGCCCTCAGGACAGACTCACTATCGTCGTGTCAGAGGATGCACCCTATTGTTTCCCTGATAATGCTTCATTGTGAACAACTAATCTGTGTTTACATTAGCCGGAGGAGAGCTAGTTAACGTTAGCCAGTCAGCGCAACTACCAGCTTATGGTGGTTGCACTGAGTTACATTATGATGCTTCAAGCACTATTCAGTACACATTAGGTGAAGGTGAACATGGTCATGATATGTTTAATGTAATCTTGTAAAATGTAGTTTTTAACAAGAAACTTAGCTGTTTAAAGGAAAAATTTGTTTATTTAAACGGCTTTATAAAATAGATATTACAGAGGACATTGTGATATATATTACAAATGGCCTCTGAAGCATTTTTCATAAAGTTGTTCTCATGTGAAAGGTTATATTAAAGGTTGTTTCATTAATTTGTATGACTGAAGTTGTGCAAAGGTAGTGTAATCCATCTGTACATCCATTTTTAACTGCTTTTCTAAAGCAGAGTCGTGGGGGCAGCAGGCTGAGCAAAGTTTTCCAGCTCCTCCTGGGGGATCCCGAGGCATCCCCAGGCCAGACGAGATATATAATCCCTCCAGCATGTCCTGCGTCTAGCCCGGGCCTTCCTACCAATTGGTCGTGCCCCAAACACCTCTAATGGAAGGCGCCTGGGAAGCATCCTGATCAGATGCCCGTACCACCTCAACAGACACCTTTCGACACAAAGGACCAGTGGCTCTACTCGGAGCTCTCTCCTGATGTCTGAACTCCTTACCCTATCTCTGAGGCCGAGCCCAGACACCCTGGTAGTGTAGTTAAGGGCATAATTACTGTATAACGGTTCTTATAATGGTCATTTTTTATCATGAATAATTCTTTGTTTCCCCAGCACTGAAGGGGAAATAAATAACAGCAAAAACAAAATTCACAACAATATAAAAACACTGGTATCGGTATCAGCTATCAGCCAAACTGTTATTTTAAACAACAATACTGACCCACAGTTTTATAACAGGTGTATCCCTAGCCTCTGTCTTTTGACCCTCGATTAGGATGAAGGGAAAACTCGAAGGCCTTTCAAAGGAAAAAAGGGAAGAGTCTCTGGAAGAGCAACAGACAAGAGATTGCTCTCCAAAGATAGATACAAAAGCAATTAATGATTCCCGTTGTTCTGCCCAAATGTGCTGCATTGCCTAATGAGATGCATTGCTCGGTGAGGTGCACATAGCCTGGGAAGGAGGTGCTTAAGATCTCCTGGGCCAGCAGCAACGAGAGAGGCCTCTGGCTTTGGATTTTATTGTCTTATTTTATGTCGTACATTAATAAATCCCAAGGATCTGATTGTTTTAAGGTGTCTTCTGTGGTTGATTTGGGTCAGTGGTGGAGTGTTGTTTGCCCAATAAGGCTGCCCAAGGGTGGGGCTTCATATATGTACAGAATAGATGAGATAAATAAGAAAGTGTAATCATATGAAGAATGTGTATGGAATATGACTAGACCTCAGCACCTATTTCAGTCAGTCACAGCAGACAGCGCCCTCTGGAGTTCTTACTACATTACAGCAGTGTAATGTAATGCTATCTGTGAACACTCACTGCAGGCCAGCCCTGACTCCCTGAGTGACGGGTCTTTGGATCACTCTATTCCACCAGTCTCTCACATCGAAGGGCTTCAGACGCAGGAAGGCCAGCAGCATCCACAGGTCCTTCACACCGTTCTGGATAGGAGTACCTAGAGGGATGGAAGAAGGAACACACAAAAATTTTTGATGACTGTCCTAATAATGAGACTGTATCTGTGTGTACTTCAGTACTCATAGTGGACGCTATGTTTGTATTATCTCAGTACTTTTTATGTGGTAAACTAATGTTAAACCCATTAAGTTAAAAAGTTTTAGTATTTTATTAAAAAAAACTAATTAACACACAAAAATGGATATAAAATCTTTTTTTATTTGGACATGACAATTGTGTTTTCATATGTTGGATTATCTGTATGTGTGTGTTAAAGTGCAGGTATACCTGACAAAATCCAGCGCCTCTGAGCTTTTAGTTCGAGCACGGCCTTACTCATCTGTGCATTAGGGTTTCTTACAATGTGCCCTTCGTCCAGCACAACCCTCAGCCAGTTGATCCCATGGAGGGGACTCTTATTCTGAAAGGAGACAAACATTTGTTATTAAAACAGAGGCAACTTATCTCTCAAAAGGAATATTGATATAAATTAAATGTACAACCCAGGTTCAGGAAAGACATTTATTTAGGACTTTGCTTCTCAAAAAATAAAATAAAATGCACACTCTGCACCACCATATTAAAGGCCTTCACACACTAGTGGTGTGACGAATAAACGACACAAAATTACTCGCCTGCAAATACTTCGCATCAGAACTATTCATACTGGCAGGAATGTACTGTAGATTTGATATACTTGTTCAATAAAAGGTGTGGACAGATTTGCTTGGACTGAATTTTGGGTTCCCTCTGGTAAACGGTTATGCAGTGTTTATGTCTAGGGCTTTTATTGTGAGCTACAAATATACATGTGACCTGTCTCCACTCACCCCGAAGTCAGCAGAGAGGACGTTGTAGGTTGTGATCACCACATCCTGGGAGGACAGAAAGGTCTTGCTCCTGTTGCGCTCGGGGCCGTAATACAGATACACATTTAGCTTCACGTCAGGGCGCACATGCTGCTCAAACTGATCCTGTACACACACACACAAAGGACAAAGTAAGAAAACATGACACGTAATGACCTTAGGAATGAAAAGGTAGCATTGACTGTGGCATCTCTGTCAACATGGCTTGCTTCCGTACAGCATATAAAAAATAGCCTCATATGTTGATCTTTCACTTGCAGTTCTTCGTGGCACTGTGGTGTCAGCTACACTTCTACATATCACTAAGCTAATCAGCTACGTAAATGAAGTTTAATGACAGAAAGCGTCTTGTTGTGTGTGTGTGTGTGTTACTGTGTAAGGCTGTATTCCTACCAGCCAGTTGCTGATTACAGACAGTGGGCAGATGATGAGAGTTGTTCTCGCTGATAAGTCATCTGCACTTGCAGGAATGGATGATTCCACACCTGCACATACAATAAAGGTACACAAACATCTCCAGTATCAGTGCAACTTTTCTTTTTTCACCTCCAAAATAACACAGTATGTGAAACACAAACACCAGGCAACAAATACTGTTAGAACTCACTCGATGTGGGAGTGGCCTTTTTGGCAGTTTTTTTCTTCTTGAAGCCGGTATCTGAAGCTACACCACCCAGTGCTGCAGCAAAGTCCAGATCATCCAGCAATACTGGGGCCTCTGCACAGTTAACACACAGATTAAAAATCACGTTAAGAGGGACTGATGATTCTGACATTATGTAAGCCAGATAACTACAGCACTGAACTTTGCCACCACTACTACTTCCTTTAACATGTACATATTGTAGTGCACAAATACAAAGAGTTTACTGAGCCTGTACCTTTACTGGGCTTGCGCTTGGTGGCTTTCTTCTTTCCTTTGTCAATACCTATAAGTTGAGAAGTCAGGCAAAAATTAATGTATGCCACAAAATCTAAGAAAGGTGACAAAAACAAGCAAACTGTGTGAACAGACATAAAAGGAAATGTATGTGGAGATGACATTCAATTCTTACTTTTATCTGGCTTGTCCACTATCTCCACTACATCTGCCGAATCAGCACAGATCACCTCTGTCTGAGGACTGACCCACACAAAGCATACCCGGTATGACTAACGTGTGTGACAATAAGATCTATCTGAGCATGCCAAATTAAAGTATATCTCACTTACAGGTCTGAGCACTGAGAACCAGCTGCTGCAACACTCCCTCCTGCTCTGTCGCCTGTACTGCCGGTTCCTGTAACAAAGAAACATCATCTCTCCTCTTAGTGCTCTTTTTCATTTTTCTTGGTTGCGCAGACACACACACACACACACACACACACACACACACACACACACACAAAGAGATAACTGAATGTGATTTATTGAAAGTTGAGAGTACCTGCCAGTTTGGAGGACATCTTTGGTTTAGTTTTGGCTTTGATAGGTGAAGACTGCTCCTCCTGCACACATGTAAAGAAAGATTTAATGACACGAGTCACTCAGATTTAGGGTTGGGTAACATTTATAGTCAAACCAATACTGGTTCTAGCACCTGGGATTCAGTACCGACACTTAACAGTACCTTTTTACAACAAGTTATTTTCTCTGTTATGACAAAAATTATATTTTGAACAAGCTGCAGGGGTGACGCAGTTGACAAAAACGCCTTTCTGCTCCTCTGCTCTTTTCTAATCACACATAGAGCTAATCTTCTGTCTGTGTGTGTGTATGTGTGTCTGCTTGTCTAGCAGTGATACTAGGCCATTATTAAAATAATCTATAGAAAAGAAAATAGACAAGACACTGAAACTACCACGGCAGATCGGCACTGCAGCCATGGTTTTGGCTTGTCCTGACTGAAGTTGTACCCAGTGGCATTGCAGAGCTCTGTTGACAGCCTTGGAGCTCTTTGGCTGGCTTCCAGGCTTCCAGGCACTTCGCTACACTTCCGCTTCTTGTCTAAACATGGCATTCTCATCCAGGTGCACTCTCAGTTACCGAAATTTGGCACCAATTGATTTATGTACTCAGTGGCAGTTTAGTTTGGTTGGTACCCAACCTTATTTAGACTGCATCTCGATTGAAAAGAACGCGTTCACTTACACATTTCTCCACAGGCAAAGGCTTTCCATTGTGAAAGTTGGTGAGAATCAGAGCGATGGTTGTCAGAGTTTTTCCCTGGAAAACACAAACAGGGGGTTTACGTTGATTCATGTCTGCTTGGATGATTTGACAGGTGAAGTTTTATGTTCTCTTCTAGATACTGGAGAAAACCTCATGTTAAGCAATGTGCCTGATTTTTGAAGTTAACATTTAATGCCTCATTTTCAACACAGACACACAAAAATTTT
The DNA here is from genome assembly GCA_019142605.1 of Cephalopholis sonnerati. Taxonomy (NCBI): domain Eukaryota; kingdom Metazoa; phylum Chordata; class Actinopteri; order Perciformes; family Serranidae; genus Cephalopholis; species Cephalopholis sonnerati. Next base: position 36,171,153 of record JAGQAX010000015.1, read on the forward strand.
AAAAACAATGTCCACAATTTTCTCTACTGTATACAATCACCAGCAACTGACCAAACATCTCAGCATGAGTTCATGTGTAAAATGAACTTGTAATTTACCCATAAACATAAATTTCAACTGCAATTATATCACATCACATAACAGTACCTGTCACTTACCAGCCCCATGTCATCAGCCAGTATCCCCCCACGAACTCTCTCTGGTATTTCTTTGGCAGAGAAACACGTGACAGTGTTATAGTAGAGCTCTCCTCTCTTCTCCCAAAAGGGTGGCAGCGTGGATTTGTTTTCTCGAGCACACATCCAGGACAGTGCCTGCCTCTGGTGAAGCAGGAGAGGAGTACCCACAGACTGAAAAGAAAAAGAGCTGCATGTTCACATTCAAGCAACAACTACTATAACAGCAGCTCTTTTAGGATGCAAGAAAATGACAACATAGAGGTGAGAAGCAGTTTCTCCAAAAACACACAGGAAGAGAGAGAAAGTAGAAAGGAAGAAATAAATTCTTCCTCCATTGAGTGGACATTATGAAGAACTAGATCATTAATTACGGGCACACTTGTTGTGACTCAACTAAGAAATACAAAATAAAACAAAACACTGACCACAAACAGATAAAATATGTACCTCTGCTTCTTGTTTCTCTCCTTCCTTACTCTCCATCAAGTCATCAAAGAGGTTGTCAAATGCATTCTTCAGCTGAAAGAAAGGAATTACAACTGCAAATGTATCATCATCACATGTATGCATGCACAGATTTATGTGCTGAATATCTGTATTGGCCAATATTCGCCTCATTGACTGCCATCTGCAATAAGATGACATTTACTGATAGCAGTGGCAGATGTTTATCTGATATGCTGCATCAATTTTGACCTGGCAAAGTGCTGTTTTGGATATTTACGGTCAAACAGTACACTGCTGCTAAATCGGAGAAGAAGCTGCTACCTGGATACGATGCAACAGGGGGCTGTGTGCACGTATGTTTTGTTTAGCTGCAACTTTGTGGTCAGATAAGGAGTACTGTGAGTGCTTACAGCCACTGATACCGGATTACCTGCTTCACATATCAAAAACGTGAGCTTCGTAGACACTTCTTGCTGTTTCAGTGTGCCAACATTGTTAGAATACTGCAGTGCAAATGTCAAGCTATACTGTTAAATATCACATTAACTTTATAGTAAAAGCAGATTACCTGCTCTGCAGTTAGTTGGGTGGTCACTCCTTTTTGAGGTGGTAATGCAAAAGCTCCTTGACTATATGAATTCTGGTATGTACCTAAAATCACACGCACAAAATAAACAGTGAAGTTAAAGTCATTGACTGAAAACTGACATTTTTAATGCAATAATGCAGGCTACGTTGTTAAACATGACAGGTTTTCCCATCAGGAGGTGAGATGGATCGGACGGGTGAGTGTTTGTACCTGTTACACTGACTGCGCCTGGGGCCAGTTTATAACCGTGTCGCGCCATGCGTTCTATTACTGTCTTCTTGTTCTCTTCTTTACCCCAGAAGGAAAGCATCACTGGCATGTTGAAGGCGTTATTCATCCCAAAGTGTACCACCCTAACAAGGCAATTAGACACAATATAAACAGAAAATCACATACTGTTTTTATCCCAGTGTAGTCACAGTGGAGCTGAGCTCATAGTTTCTCTGAAGACCAATGACAAATAAAAATATGATATGAATAATCTAATCAAATGCACATATTTTTGGGGAGAAGCTGTCAAAAGCAGCCATTTATGCCTATATTCAAGATTAGTTAGGTGTTTGTGCAGGATTCCTAAGATTATTAATTATTCTGACATCATACATGTCAGCCAGGAATCACACTGACAAGCGATTAACAGTCTACTCACCCCTCTACTTTGGCCAAATTGTTGTCCATGACATGGGCCATAGCTGCTGCCAGCTCCCGCTTGATGTGGCCCACTTGGTTGCCATAAATGTTGGCAACCATCACTGCATTGCGGTCGTATGGATTCTGGGGCTGTCGCACTAAACCGACCATTTCCCCTCGATTGACCTGGAAAGAGAGTAAAACACACATGATTAAATTTTCCCAATGTACTTGAATCCTCATAGTAAGGGGCCAGTTTCCTATTTTTAACCACACAATACAAAGGCATACACTTAAGCGAAATTAGGAGAGTAAGCTGGGTGAACAAATAGACAATGAGATTTAGGAGGAGAGTCTTAATAGTGTGCATACATTTTTAGTTAACTCAAGAAACAATCTAAAACAAATCAAAACAGTGCATTGGCTATAATGTTCCTAAGCAAGATTGCATACGATTTTCACTTATGTTTTCCCCCTCTAAAATAGGTGTAAAGAGGCAAACAGGACATTCTCTTTGGACATGTCAGAAATTGTTTAGTTACTGGAAGAGTGTAATTGAATATTTCTCTAAAGCCTTTGAGAGTAACTGGGAATCTAACCCACTTGTGGCTGACCTAGGTGACAGAAGTGTGTTACCTTTTGCAGACAAGTATGAAACTCAGGCCATTTCATTTGGTATGGTTGTGGCAAGGAAACTTTTTCTACTAATGTGGAAGTCAGACTGTGCACCAACATATGATGTGTGGATAAGAGAGCTGATGAATATCTTGCACGTAAAAAGGGTAAGGTTCTCTAATAAGACTTGAATATTTGTTGGAATTTGAAGCCCTGTGCTACAGTACCTCAAGTGTAGTGAAACTGTAATGGTCTGAGTAACAGTACACTCTCTATTGCTGTGTATGTGTATTTTATTTGACTATTAATGTTGAAGTCCTGGGATTTGTTTTTGTTTTTCTACTTGTAAAGACATTTGTGGCTGAGTTGTTAATTGCAGGCCGACCGAAATTCCTAAAATAAAGGCTAAAAACAAAAGTTTCCTAGTCTATATCTGCATCATGGGAGCGTTACGTATTGCATATTTTTTCTTTTTCTTAGATTCTAACATATTATATTTGCTGCAGCTAAATTACATCTGCAGTTCTGTCACTGTTGTTTTTATAGTTATGTCCTTTTGTTGTTTGTAATATTTATGATTATTATGTTCACTTAATAAATTAATATTCCTATTACTACTGTTCCACTGGTCATCAGTTACTTTAATGTGTTGTTATCCATCATTGTGACTTCTGGCAGCTGTCAATCAGCTGTTATCAGTTGACGTGCCATATCTTCGGCTGCACAGAGGACTGTGGGTCAGCATAGCCAGAAAAGCATGCTGTCTTGCATACTGCAAAATCAGAGTGGATGTAGTAGAACATCCTGGTGTTTTTGGCACACGGCCCTTGACATATTATGCATTGGGACATGCTGAGTCTTTTTCTGGCATGCTATATAGTATGGTAGTATGGTGCAACTCTGTTTTGTCGCCTTTGTGAATCTGTGCTCTGGAGGAATATATGTGACTGATACTCACCACCCCTGTGTAGTATCTGAGGCCGACCACAGTGCCTTTCATGTGGCCAAACAGCACGCTGTCTGCGTCCGGCTCTTCAGACGCTGCAGCTCTGATGGCCTGGGACAGGGTCTCTGCATCGGTCTCATGGCGGTCTGTGAAGAGGTCCACCTCACTGTACCTGTCCAAACCGAACCTCCACCTGCGGGAGAACATGACGCCTGGCGCGCACACACAGATACACACAAACAAAAACAACAAACACACCAAATAAGTAAGCTTTGACAGAGAAGCGATAGTAAAAGCAGATTCAACTGACAACACGACCCATGAAAACCTGCCCATACACAGAAAGTGAGATGCAGCCGGAGAGGTTGAACTAGGTGCAAACCAACCAACAGAGGGCAGATAGGTTTATGAGCAGGACACTAACATAAGCATACTCCTTTATTAGCTAACTAGCAAAGCCAGTTAACCAACTAACTCATGTCCCCATACAGGCGTATAGGCTAATGTTATTTATCAGTTACTACTGTTGCTAGCTAATTGTTAGCTAGTTGAAGAAAACTAGCTACGATAACGTTAGCTTTATCCTAACTGTAGCTAACGTTAACTACTGGTTTGAGTCAAGAGTGTGTGTTTTATCTGTAATTAAAACTTTCGTACTATTTCTCTTCCCCTTTGACGACTGACAACAAGTACTCAGAGTGGGCAGTTGCGTGGCATTTCAGCTGCGTAGTTGTTGTTGATGTTTCCCGCTTCTCTGCGATATTTGTGCTACTTCCGGATTAACGTCAGGTCCGCATCCGTTAGTTTAGAACTTCCGGTAGTACCCTTCAAAATAAATTCTTATTCGTGACATAACGAACTGATAAATCATACATGTTATTTCTATGATCTAAGACAGTACAAAAGTATTGGTAAACACGACCAACTGTCTCCCAACATCCAAAACTAGAGTGCTAAAACTCAAATTGTGATGTAACAAGTAGTTTAAATATAAATATGACATACAGCATATACATATATATTTATTAAAAATATAGTTGCTGTAATTGCACATCTTCTAAATAGCTGCATCGGCCTGTAATGATGTGATCCATGTGGCCTACAGCCTTTGTGTAAATGTATTGGCTGAGATGCTGAAACTGGTTAAACTAATATTAAATCAGACACACTTCTATTCATTTTTTATAAACCTTTTCTTGTGTTTTTGTTTTTTGTTCCGATTTATGTAGCCCACTATTCCATTTTATCAACAATGGGCTTTAAAATAAGATGTTTAATCAGCTTTTGGTGGCTTAAAAGGCCAGATTATTACAATTTTGTTGCTCAGAATCTTCAATAGGCCTGTGCAATCTGTGCTGAGCAGCTTAAGATATATTTTATTTATCATTTCTCACTAACATGAATAAGCCCTGATGAGACATGGGATATTTGCTTTGCACAACCAGTTTGGTGTTTTGAATTTCACAGAGCTTCAGTCTACTTTTTTGAGCAACAATTAGTGTATTTATTGATTAGTTGATCCTAAGTGTACTTAGTGTCATGCATTATGTTGTAGTACTGGAGTTAACAGTAGGTTGTGCTCTATCATTGCCTATAATGTTCAGTATATACTGCAGTTGCACATGTAAACGTTGCTAGTCTACCACATGTCATCTGTTCTTTTGGTAGCACAAGCAAATAACGAATGGAAAAAGGAGAGACCACAAGCGCAATCAAAGACAGAGAAACCACAAGCAGGCTGTGGACAATGTGGGTACAAACATGAGCCAAGAAAGCATCCTGCTCATGGCCAAACTTGTAATTCATGTCACTGAAGGAACCACTATGCAAAAATGTGCATGAGCCGGGGACAGACAGAGAGCTGACGGAAAATACAAGGAATAGAACGTGACACAGCAAGTTATGGTGACATGTTCAAAGGAACTATTGTACTGAAAGCAACAGAAATGAGTCATGTTACCAAGCTGGACAAAGTGGATGCGCCAACAGACAAAGATGTCTGGAAAGAAACACTGAAAATGAATAAAGAGACACTCACAGAACTGGTGCTGACTGTAACGACACATCCAAAAGAGACTTGGAAGCATCGAAACTGAATAAAAAGGAACTGCTTTAAGTTAGAGGTTTCTTTGGCCAAAAAGAGAAGCCACCAGGGCAGACAACCATTCAATGCCAATACAAGGAGAAAGACGATAATCTGGACCTCCAAGTAATAAAGCAATGTGTAAGAGCAGTAGTGTTGAACTAGGTATGGTTAACAGGGTTTACGGAGTGGAAGAAAAACTGAGACAGATATTTTAAGAGAATATGAGGATTCCTTCAGTGGACTGGGCTGTGTTCATGGAGTTCACCATATTCAAGTAAACCTGGAAGTTCCACCAGTGATACATCACCCGCAGAGGTCCCTGTGGCGCTAAAAAAAGACATAAAGAGGGAACTAAAACAGATGGTGAGCCTAGGCGGCATAAAAAAACCCACAGGATAGGTCAGCAGCATGATGACTACAGTAAAACCAACAAAGATCAGGATATGTTTTGATCCATGGACTTAAACAAAGCAATAAAGAGAGTAATACTCTGAAAACAGTGGAGGAAGGAATTGCAGAGACGACAAAAGCAAAGGTGTTCTCATGTGTGGATGCAAACCAAGGCTACTGGCAAATCCAGTTAGATGAAGAGACCTCCAGACTTTGTACTTTAACTCACTGTTAGGCAGGTACTTTCTTTTTGGATTTCATCAGCACCAGAAGTGTTTCAGATGTGCCTCTCCCAGCATCTGGCAGGACTGGAAGGAGCTGTTAATGTGGTGGATGACATTCTTGAGATGGGCGAAGACAAAGAGTCACATGACAACAGGTTGAGGAAGTTGTTAGATTGACTGAGAAGCAAAAACTTGGAACTAAACAGAGACAAATGCAAATTTGACTGAGTGAAATCAGCCACCTAGGGCATGTGCTGAGAAGGGATTGAAACCTAACATGGACAAAGTGCGAGCCACACAAGAATGCCAGAGCCAAAGGTTAAAGCAGCACTGCAGAGATTCATGGGGATGGCTGTAGTACCTTGTAAAGTTGATCTAAAATCTTTCAGAAGTGTCCGCACCTTCCAGGAAGTGACTGGAAGGAGAAACCGTTTGGCATTGATAGTGTTACAGCACAGGATCTACACACAACTGAAATATCTTGTTAGTAATACACCAGTGTTAATATGTTGACAAGCCTGTCACTCTGTCAGTGGATGCCAGCTCAAGTGGCTTGGGAGCTGTGATCTCGCAAGAGGCACAGATGGATTACTGAACAGGCCTACCGGGCACAGGCCCAGGGGCTCAAAATGTCAGGGCGCCCCACGGGCCTTAACCACATGTCAACGTAACATGTACCCAACAGGAAGAGAGTCAAAATAACCACAAAGAGACACAAAACAACAACAAAAAAATCCACAAAATTAGCTTGAAGAGGCACAAAACAACAACAAGGAGACACAAAATGACAAAAAAGAGATGCAAACCCACAAAAAGATGCATAACAACTACAAAGAGATGCAAAACAACCACAAAGTCTGTGTCTTGCTCCTGTGGAGAAGCGGCGGGGCCCTTCCCATTTCTGTGCCCAGGGGGCTACTGTCTCATAATTTGGCTATGGCAAGAATGTCAACAAAGATATGCTCAACTTGAAAAAAGAAAAAAAAAATCACCAGTATCTTTACAGGAAATTTGTTCAGGCTGAGTTTGATCTCAAACCACAGACAATTTCCACTCCATTAAGCTCCAGCTTGGCTGCAGAGGATGTTAATGAAACCACAATATACGACCTATAAGTGCAAGCCTGGTTATGCACATTGCAGATGCATTAAGCCAGCCTGGAGGATGTCTCAAATGGCAGACAGGAGGAAGAGTTGGATGTGAGCTTTATGGTGCAACAGTTACCTGTTTCAGAACAGAAGAGTCAGCAGGTCAAAAATACTACAGCACAGGATGAGGAACCAAGACTGGTCAGAGAGGCAGAGCAGAATGGACAGCTTGAGTTTCAGAACCAAGTCGCAAAGTCAAAACAGAAGTAGTGAATTTTCTAAAGGGCATTCGACAAACTCTGAAGAATTGATGTTCAAAAACTCAGAACTGGTGCTGCCTATGACTATGAGAGAAGAGATGCTTGAGAAAATTCTTGAGGCACATTTGGGGATTGTCAGGAGTGAGGCACGAGCCTGTGATATCCTGTTTAGGGCTGGAATGACAAATCAAATCGAGGAAGTAATGCAGAAATGTGCTGTGTGCAACAAACACAAAAACAGCAATTCAAGAGAGCTTTCGATGTCTCATCCAGTCCCCGAGAGAGGGTGGTCGAAAGTGTGAATGGATGTATTCAATCGAAATAATGCAGAATATCTTCTGGGTGTGGACTACATTCGTATCCAGAGATTTCAAAGTTAAGTAGTCTTACAAGCAAGCTCATCATAGCAGCTCCAAAGTTGATTTTTGCAAGGCATGGAGTACCTGATTAACTTGTTTTAGACAACAGTTGACAACTGGCAAGTGCAGAAGTGCAGGTATTTGCACCACCTGGGAGTTTGAACATACAAAATCGAGCCAAAATTGACTTTCCACAATTATATGGACAAGCAGAAAGAGCAATTCAGACAGTCAAAAATCTACTGAAAACAAAGCACAAGACAGTCTTAATGACCCTAACATTGCCCTGTTGGAGTACAGAGACACACCAGAGGCTGAAAACAAAAATACCTGTGCCAAAGAGTCTATTAAAGCCAAGAATGTGTCAGCATGTATGGAGCAGATTGATCAACAGGCAAACAATGCAGAAACACTACTTTGACTGCGGAACAAGGAAACTACCTGAAGTGAGGGAAGGAGAAAGGGTGAGAATCAGACAGCAGAACCAATGGCAACTTGCTGTCATACTGCAGAAACATGAACAGCCGAGGTCATACATCACACAGACTGAAAACGACATGGATGTACTCAAAACAAACTGAGACAGCTAACCTAACTCACCACAACTGGTGGAGAACAGACAGCAGCCTGCAGGAGCACAACCAGAACAAAGTGACAACCAAAAAAGACACTTACCTGCAAGGTCACCACCAACTATCACACGAGTGAGAAATGATTTCGAGTGCACTGATAACAGTGGAAAAACGTTTTGTTTTGGCAGACCTATTAAAGCTCCCATTTTGTACAGAGAATAATGGCAGAGACTGTGTAAGGAGGAGTAGAAACAGAGTAGTGCTAATGTCCCATGATGTTACTGACTAACTGAGTTATAAATATATCTGTTTGTTTTTGTTGTTTTTTTTTATCTTAAGAAAGGGAGATTTTGTGTGTTGTGTTGTAGTACTGGAGTAACCAATAGGTGGTGCTGTGACATTGCCTGTGCTCTTCTGTATAGACAAATCAACCAGAACATCAAAACCACAGACAGGAAAAGTGAATAACATTGATCATCTTGTTACAATGCAATGTTCTGCTGGGAAACCTTGGGTCCTGGCATACATGTAGATGCCATCTAACACGCTCAGAAACGGCACAAGGAATGTGACAAGGCATCAACCTGGCTACATAATTCCCCAGATCCCTATCCAATCAAGCATTCATGGGACATGCTGGTACTCCAGAGGTGCCCTCAATCCACAGTGGGGCCTGATTGGATTGGATTTGGCTCTGACCTGTCAATGCATGGACGCAGGACCTCTAAGGATGTCCTGTGGTGTCTGGCACCAGAGCTTTGAGTCTTGTGGGTTGCGAAGTCGAGATACCAGCACGTACCAAGGATGCTCCAATGGATTGGGATCTGGAGAATATGCAGGCCAGGTCGACACCTTAACCTCCTTGTCACATTCCTCAGGCCAGCACTTTTTACAGTGTGGCATGGCCCATCGTCCTGCAGGGGGGCCCACTGCCATCAGGAAGTGCCATGAGAGAGGAGTGCTTGGTCTGCAACGGTGCTTGGGTGGGTGGAGAGCATCAAGTGTCATCCACACATTGCATTGTAATGAGACCATCAATGTTAATCATATCACCCACTAGTGGTATTAATATTTTGGCTGACTGGTGTATACTGCAGTTGCACAAGGACAAGTCTACCACGGGCTGTCTCTTCTTTTGCTACAGTACAGCACAATTTGGAATATTGAGCGACTTTTCTAGAAAAATTGCAAAACATTTTAAATGTACTTGTCTCTGTTTTACATCAATGCTGAAGTGAATATCTTTGGGGTTTTGTCTGTTAGATAAAACAAGTGGTCTGATACCTTGGGCTCAGGGAGACTGTGATCTGCATTTTTTTGACATTGTATAGACACAAAAATTAATCTTAATCCAGGGTGTCTACAGGTGTCAGACAGTTAAATTTAATGATTTTTAAGACCCATTCAAGAAACCTTTTAACCAGATTTAGGACAGCTTTTTGGGCAACTCATGTTTTACTTAATTAAGCATCGCAGGTAAGCATTGCAGGTAAGTAGTATTTATGTCATTTTGCCAACGGGTAAGTGCAAGTTTGAAGTAAAATGACAGTATCATATATTTTTTTTCAAGATTTATCATTAGAAAAGTAGACTTTTACATAGAAAGACTTAATAGATACGTCGATAAATAAATTAGATAAATGTTTGTAGTAATTAAGACCTCACAAATTTAAATTTAAGACCATTTAATTACTTTTAAGGCCTTATTGATGCAACTTTGTTGTAACATTTTAAGACTTTTTAAGGACCTGTAGACACCCTGTAATTAAGAATAATAATCCGAAGATTAAGCTGCAATGAAAATGGTTATTTGTTGATGCCCATATTATTAAGTAAAAACAAAATCCACCTTTACATCCATGTGTTCTTTAGAGTGCGTAGATTTTCTTCTGAAATCAAAGTCGGCTTGTTTCCGGTGTTGTGTCCGTCTACTTTAATGGTCCGACGGTGCACACAGGCAGCAGCTGTGAGCGCTACGGAAGCCGTGAGGTTCCGGTTCCGATTCCCCCTCGGTTGTTTCTACGACGTTCCGCTTCCTCCCCGTCAGGTTCCTCCCCGGGCCAAGCAAAGAGACAGGCTCAGAGTCCTCGGGGGAGACAGACGAGCCTGAAGTGTTTGTGATTAAACACGATATCGTCTTCCACACCCTCGGGGAAGTTTGTGAAATCTCAGCGTCAAATCTGGGCTTTAAACGGAGTGAACATCAGCAGAGACGGGGAGGAGTTTCGGGAGTTTGGCCGGAGTGTGGTTGATTTTTTGCGGTTGACAACAACCGGTGAGTTTACATTTGCTCATTCAACACAGTCATTCAATTAGTCTGACATATAAATCGCTTATTTTGCTAATAGCTGGTTACTGTTCACTTTATTTTGGCACAAGAAGCGGTCAGACTGAGTGTCTTCTTCTTCCATAACCGATGAGGAGACTCTTTTCTAGGCTCTTTAAAGGATAAAAATAAAGTGCAACAGGCATGAGATGTGTACCTGAGTGTTAGTGGGACTTGTGACTTATTTTCTTTTTTTTAATTTAATGTAATGACAGTTTACTCCACAGGGACATTATAGTATTGTAATAACACGATATCAATACTGCATATCTTCAATAACAGTCAACAGAGTCTGGCCTAGTTTGATAAATACTGTGTAGTAACACACATACAGTATAATGCCTTTGTAGCTAAGCACACAGTTTGTTTATGTTTTCAGCATAGGTGTAGATGTCTGGGGGGACACAGGGGACACATCTCCCTCAATGTTTAGAGCATGTGCAGTCTGCCCTAAAATAAAAAGAGAAATGCTGCTTAACAATCTGGGGAATTTAACTCCCTGGATTAAATCTGAGGTGACAAGTCTTGGTGTGATCTTAACTCCCACATTAACAAGGTGACAAAAACATTTATCCACCTCAGAAACATAGCTAAGGTACGACCATGTTTAAATGAAAAGGATGCAGACAGATTGATTCATGCCTTTATTTCAAGCCAACTTGACTACTGTAACATACTTTTTACTGGCCTCCCCAAAAGCACCACTGAGAGACTTCAGCTCATTTAAAACTCAGCAGCTTGGCTATGAACCAGAGCCAAGAGGAGAGAGCACGTCGGGCCAGTCTTACCTGCTGTACGCTGGCTTCCTGTAACATTAAGAACTGATTTTAATGTCTTCCTCCTTGCATACAAAGCCTTACATGGGCTAAGATCAAGCTACATTGCTAACTCCCTTGTTAAATATTTGCCTCCAAGAACACTGCGATCATCTGCTGCTGGTTTATTGGAGTTTTTCAGCAACAGGTGAAGAAAATTGAGGGTGCAGCCTTAGTCAGTTACGCCCCAAAGCTATGGAACACACTACCTATAGATATCAGAGAAGCTAGCTCGCTAAATATTTTTAAAAGAAAGCTATAAACATATGTGTTCACTTTAGCCTTTAACCAGCTCTGACATTCCCCATACAAGTCTGAAAGTCTTTCTTTTTACGCTTTTACTTTCGATCCAAGCTTCACACTGCTGCAACTCTTTTAAAATCTTACTTGATTTTATTATTTATAGTTTTACAATTCTGTGATTATATGAATTAGCTCTGTTTTATGTTCAATCTGTCTGTTTTAATGTAAAGCACTCAGTGCTTATACTGCCCTCATTGTAAAGCACTTTGTGCCGCATTTCTTGTATGAAAGGTGCTGTACAAATAAAGTTTATTATTATCATAATTACTACTAATAAAAAAGTATCAGAGGACTTTTATTTTGGCAAAATAAAATATATTTATGCCATTAATTGATGCAGTAAAGGCACCAATTGGTGTATAAAATTCACCAGAATGCAGTTTAAGTGTTTGACACACAAATTTTCTGGCGTAGGATCCTCACAATTTTGACACGAAACCTGCACCATCAGTTTTCAGTGTTGTTTAACAGGTATTTTTTCAGTAAAAGCAGTAAACTGGTTTGGAGTAGAAGCATTTATAAGTACTCAGAAATGTATTTTCGTCTGAAAATTGTACCTTAGTTTAGTTGTTTACTACCCCTGCTGCTTGCTAAATGTTATACACCTGAAAACAACTATTCTGGACCACAACTTTGTTTACCCGGTAGTGTGGAGAAGACTTTTAACAGCATTCAGACCTTCATGTAAGAAGATAACAGACAGTATAATGAGACAATGTGACTTGTCGTCTTGGTGTCTTAAATCCCGACCATGGCCTTGCCTGCAAATGCTACACATCAGTGTATAAATCTGTGACTGTGATTCCTCAGTCCAGACTGGTAACCCTGCAGCTACACTGAACCAGCCTTTCATGCACCAGATCCTGAGGCTAACAGACTTTGACTGTAAGTCCTGAGGCTGGTTTTGTACCTGGTCCAAACTGTAGAGTCAAGTTCTGACAGCGACCCGGGACCTCAGGTTGCCAGGTTGGTGATTTGATTGGTCCAAATGTTGACATAGGGGAGAGGCAGCTGTTTGAATAACAGGATAAGGTGTTCATGTGTGGGTGTGCAGCTGCTGGGCAGTGTGTTTACGCTTCATTCACTGCCAGACCCATAATCAGTGAAGTGACTGTAGTGGGGGTGTGTGTGTGTGTGTGTGTGAACATACGTAGTACAAATGTGTGTGTGTTTTTATGCTTGTCTGTGTGCATCTGTGCGTTTCTGTGTCAGTGAATGAAAGGGGGTAGAGTATGTGTATGTGTGTTTGTGTGTGTCGGCTTCATCACTCCTTCCAGGAAGTCCTCTGCAGAATTTCCTTTTATAGAAGCCGAATACAAAAGGCTTGCTGTCCACTTCCTGTAAACAGCTCGGCGGCTGAGTTTGCCGCGCTCTGGTTGGCCGGCCCGCTCCTGTGACCCTCTGGGGCTCGGGGAGTTCCAGGATGAGGAAGTGGGCTTCCCCTGACGGCGGCCAGCCACAAGGAATAGAAAGTGCTCTGGTGCAGTGAGAGAGGGGAGAATGAGGAATAGAAATAAAGGCAGAGGGATGGCGATGATGAAAAGTGAGCTTCTGTGAATCGAGAACAGATGAGAGATGCAGTTGGACGCCATCTGGATGTGTAATAGCCTGTGTGGTAACCAAGCATGCAGAGTTTGGGGGAATAAATTAGAAAAAAAGGATAGAGACAGGAATGTAGAGGGAAAGTCAAGCCTGCAATTAAAAATGGAACATATTCATCTCAATAGAGCTGAAACTCTTTCTATCCACTTGATATGAAAATCATGTATGAGGAAGAGAGGCATCAAATTCTCACATTTAAGAAGCATAAAACCAGCAAATATTTCAGCTATTTTTGCTTCAAGGGCCCATTTTATGCTCATTTTCAGGTTCATACTTGCATTTGGTTCTCTGCTAGAACATGTTAACACGCTTTAATGTTCAAAAAACACTTTGTTTTCCTCATACTGTCTGAATATACCTGTATTTACCTTGTGTCTGGAACGCTGTGTCTTAAAGCACCCTTCCTGAGAAAGCCCAGTCTGCTCGGATGGGTCAGTGTTGACGGGTCTTCTGCATCTGCACTCTCTGTGTCTCTGCACTGACATTGCAGCTGAGGGAACGTAACGCCACTGTAGTGGCATTTTCCATCTTTACAGGCCGTTTCACTGGAACTGCATTGCTTGGTAACGGCTTGGGTCCATGTTTACTTCCTTTCAGCTGATGGCATTCACACACACTGGAAAACATTACAACATGAGATACAAAGGCACCCATTTAGCTTATGTTGTCAAGTTTGAGACGGTCTGTGTAGTTTAGCTGTGACGGCTCGTTTAAAGGCACAGTATCTGAACACGGACTGTGTGGCATTATGCTGTGGACTGAGCATTTTGATACTTTCATAGTATTTTTGCAGCATGGAAATCTGACTTTTTACATTATGGGACCTTTAAGAAATTACTTAAATTAAAGGGCAAGCCAAAATCTCAAGGCACACATGTATTTATATCTGTGCACAGTAGCCTCTGTAGTGTGTGTTAGCACTCTTATCATAAAATAAGACAATAAAAATAATAAAAAATAAGACAGGTAGCTTTCCTGATACTATCTACTGATATTTTTTCCTCTTTTCTGTCAGTGGTCGGTCATCTTCGCTGGTGTTTCGTTGTAATTTGCTCCGACTATAAAGCGATCCATTGTCCTACTCATGGCTTGCTTCTTTTTAATGTTATCATCCCTCACACTGGCTGCCAATCGTGGCTTTTGAAGTGTCACACATTTATAAATCTCACGCGCAGACATGGAAAAATGTGAAGGTTTTTTTTAAATTAAATTGAATTTAATTACATTTTTTAGGTAGAGTTTCCCTCTTTATTAGGACATGGGTGTGCACAACATTGTGATACAGTCCATTAAAAATTCATTCATAACTTTTTGCACAGGCCTGATTGAATATTCAGTAATAATGTGTGGTTATCACAAAATCCCCCGGGACATTAGTGTGCGGCGGCACACCATTTGAGAACCACTGGGCTAACTGACTAATCGATTAATTGACAAAACTGTTGCAGCTTTATGGACGAGACAATGTTTTTGGCTTGTGTTCCACTTATGATTTAGTCAAATGGTTAATATATCTGAGTTGTGAGCATGTCACATATGTTAAAATCAAAGTTTTTATTTGATTGATATGGCAAATATGTAGCTGGAGCCAGCAGCTGTTACTTTAGATTAGCATAAAGACCAGAAACAGGGGGGATCAGTCAGCTTGGCTCTGTTTAAAGTTTTACAGGAGGTTATGTGCCAAATTATTTATTGGCCTGGGCCAGTAACTTCCTGGTCCCAGCTGAGAAGTAGTCTGACACATACCCCTGCTTGAATGCAGAATTGTCTTATCTTTTAACACTTATATTTTCGGGTTTAGCAAAGCTTACCAGCTGCCAACTGCAGCTGTGTATTTATCTCACAAATGTGAGAGTGTTTTCAACATTCTCATCCAACCCTCGCTAAAAAGTACATTTCCCTAAATGTCATACTTACTCCTTTAAATTAATAAATATTTCAAGGTCTGTGCCGTCAAACTACCTAATGAATTCATTAATCGTGGCAGTAGTGCAAGGGTGTGTGTGTGGTTACATAAAGACACGAGCATGTAGCCTGCAGTGCTGATGTGCACCTGCCTGCTCCCCTCAAAGTGTTTTTTTTTCCTACTACACTCAGCAAGCCTAGCTCGAAGCTACATAAAAGATGTTCAAGTGCTCACAATGGAACCCCTGTTGGTGTGGCGAGTGTGTGTTTTAGGGCAGGGAATGAGGAGGAGCCTTGTGTGTGTGTATGTGTGAGATGAACAGGGGCATACGCCCAACCCCTGCAGCCCTGCAGCTATGGAATTCCTTCTAAGAGACAACTTGTTACAGCCTGGCCAGCCAGCACCCAATGTTCAGTCCAACACACACACACACACACACACACACACACACACACACACACACACACACACACACACACACACACACACACACACACACACACACACACACACACACACACACACACACACACTTCGAAAATGCACATTAAGGCTGGACTGGGTCTAATTTTATCCTGCCGGGGCAAGAATACACTTGTCCCATCCAAGATCACTGAGGAATGAGGCAGCCTGCTAAGACCTGCCTTTAGAGGAGAGACAGAGGGGTAAGGAGGAAACTGTAAGAGCTAAGTAGATAAATGAGCGCAGGAGAAAGAGGTACATACACTCGCTGGGAATACAACCGTTTTTATTGTTCACCTGGTCTTCTGTTAGACGCAGAAGAGGCAACAAACAGGTGAGTACTTAGCGGCTTATATGAAAGAGGCGAATGCATTGAAAAGGAGTTTGGGGGCGTGAAGAGGGCTAAAGGGAGTGTTTCATGTTCTGTATGTGGACTAGCTCATTGAGTTGGGTTTTTATAATGATATGCCACAGTCGGAATTTTGGAAGTTTGATCAGCTTAAGTCTTGAAAAGCCACTACAGGTAGCCATCTTGTGATTCAAAACGATTGCACAGTAGAGTGAGTAGCAGTGATGGCTTCCATCATAAAGCGTCAGACTCACAGTACATTGAATGTTTCAGAAATTGTGCAGGGAGGGGAGCAATTTAGCCTTGAGTCAAGCTACTGCTGATGTGGCGTCTGCTTGCGGCCTGAGGGCTCGGCTAGTACACAGGGCTAATCAGCTTGTGTAAAATGGCTTTTTGTGATAACCTCAAAGGCCTATTGTCGTGTGTGTTGGTTAATGTGTCAAAGAAAGAAGTCTGTGTCACGATATCTTCACAGGTGGAGCAGCATGTGTTTTGTAACAGGGGTGAGTCAGGTCAGCAGAGTTGTTTCAGAGGGAGGATTTCTAAGTGAAGAAGAGGTCATAGGCATACCTACTGTACCTGAGCCACGTCTGTTATCCGGGTTTGATATGTGGTGTGTCATTGGTGGTCAGACACAGGAAGTGAGGAAACCTTTGTTTGCTTCCTGTTTCCCGTCTGTGATGTCACCAAGAATGCAGGCTGCAGCTCAAAGTCGATCAAACTGCTTGCTCTGCAAGACTGGCAGAGGTGCTTTGGTGCGTGTGTGTCTGCGCCGTGTGCGCATGTGTGTCTACAATCTCACCATATTAGGGTAATAGACAACACTCAGAGTGTCTACCAGTGGTGGAAGAAGTATTCAAATCAATAAGAGCGAATACAACAATGTTAAAATATGGCATTATAAAAAAAAGACTTAATTTCAAAATCCAATTTAATACGTAAAAACAAGCCACAAGGATCCGAAACCACTGGTTTAATATGCAACAAGTCATCGTATTTTACAAGCTTCCCATATGTAGTGAAGTGGAAGTGTGAAATGGCCTGAAATGGAAATACTGAAGTTGAGTACAAGCGCTTTAAAATTGCCCTTAAAGGGACAGTTCACCCAAAGTCAAAGACATATTTTCCCTCTTTCCTGTAGTGCTGTTTATCAGTCTAGATTGGTTTGGTGTGAGTTGCAGAGTGTTGGAGATATTATCAGTGGTGGACATGTCTGCTTTCTCTCAGGGTGCTTTCAGACCTAGAGTTGTCTCCTTTGGTCCGAATCAGTGACTAATTTTGTTCCAAAGCTGTATAATCACCTAGAGTTGGTTCGTGTTCTCACGGCAGCATTTACAAGCGGACCAGATCAAATGTCTTGTGTGAGAAAGCTGCTCTTGATTGGTCAGAATTTTCGCATGGGAAAAATCCAGGAAGTAAGGCAAACGTTGAAGAAGAGTACACTGTCAAGATAAATGTGACACTTTCTAATGTCACAATGGAGGGACAACTACGCAGGTTGATTTTAGCGCTGCTCATCGTGGACTATATTGCTGTCATTGTTCATTTGAGTCAAAGCATACAGTTTGAAAGCGAGACGCGGCTCCAACTAGAAAACAATGTTTTGATGCATTGGATGTGCTGAATGTGCATATTAAGGCAGTACAGGAGGAGGCGCACATTAATAATCCTCCAGGACTGTAACATGCTCATGTTTAACCCAAACAATGTGTCATGTGACTGCAGTTGGTTCAGATCCAGGTCGGGACACGTTCTCACCACAAATGAACCGTTTGTAACCAGACGAAGACCACCTCTTCAAGAAGGTCTTCATCTGGTTGCTTTGGTGCGCACCCGTGTGTGATTGCTGTGTTCTCACCTGCCCAAATGAACTGCACTTAGGGGGCAAACAAACTTGAACCAAACCAAACAGGGCAGGTGTGAAAGCACCCTCAAACATGATGGAATTAGATGGCACTCGGCTTGTGGTGCTCCGGTGACTCAAGATAATCCACAGACCTTGTTGTGAGCAGTTTCATGTAGGAACTATTTTCTCTCTGCTGCACTCCACCCACCAATCATATCACTGCAAAGAGGGAAGCGTGCATCTACTCATGGACGAGAGGCTTGTCACAGCATGAGATGTATGCATTAATGGCGTCCTCCTCAGCTGAGCTGTAACGTTTGCTAGCTCAGTGGTGCTAGGTGAGCTAGCAGCATATGCACGCTTTGAGAACCACACGCTGAGTGCCATCTAGTTCCACTATTTACGAGAGAAGACAGAAATCTCTGACATCTCCTACGATCAGCAACTCACATCAAAACAATCTAGACTGATAAAAAGCACTACAGGTAAGAGGAAAAGATGTATTTTTGATTTTGGGGTGAACTGTCCCTTTAAGTACAGCACCTCTCTACATTGCTGATGTTTCACACTACACAGCTCAGTTTTCTTTCTTACTGAACTGTACTTCACTCCTCTCCCTTTAATTCCAGTCGTCATACCATTCTCAGTCTCTCACTCACTCGTAGACGCTCTTCTCTCTGCCTTTTTCTCTCTCTCTCTGCCTCTTTTCCTTCCTCATTCATGTGTAACCGTGAGCGAGACTCAACACGTCACTTTGCCCATTGAGAGTTGCTTCCTGTTCACACTCTCTGTTCCCTTCGCTCCAACACTCGGTGCTGATCCACAAACTGCGGCATGGATGGATTAGTTAAGTCTGTGTGAGTTTTTCTTCAGTTGTTGTTGACTTGTTTCTTTCTCTGTCTGTGTAATGTAGGCTAACGTGTATTTCTCAGCAGTATTTTTGGCTAACATGTAGCTTTGGCAAGCATTGTGAAATCTAAAAAAAAAAAAAAAAAAACAGGAAGAAGTGAGCCAGTGATTGAGTGTGCAACCGACTTACTGTATTTCTGGTATGCATTGTCAATCGTGCGCCTTATTCCATCTGTGCAGGTGTACGTGTGTGTAGATGTGTGACAGCGGAGTGTGTGAGGACAAGCCCCCCGCCCCCCCTGTCAGGATGAGTAGCCAAGGAGGAGCCAAGGACCCTCAATCGGCCAATCATAGCTCTCGGCCGCTGCCCTCTGTGCCGGAGGAGAGGAAATCCAGAAACAAGATCATCTCCATGTTTGCCTATGAGAAAGGTAAGAGAAGTGGAGAATACACTCATGTTACAATAAAAAAACACTCATAACAGTGGATGACCAACACATTGAACCTCAACCATTACCTGCAGGAGGCAAAAAGAAGGACCGGGATAAGGACAGGCCTGAGATCTCCTCCCCGTCCGACTTTGAACACACTATCCACGTGGGTTTTGATGCTGTCACTGGAGAGTTCACTGTAAGTATCTAAACACAAGACAATGCAATGTGCTTGTATATATTTGTGACATTTTACAGTCCAGAACCTGAACTACGAAGCAGGATTTGAGATTAGCCAGGTAACTTAAGGGTTAACCCTGGGTTTCAGTACGTCAAATCGGTTTCCTTTTTTTTTTTAAGATTAGATTTAAGCTAAGATTTTTCAGCATTTAGCCTTAATTAGGCAGGACAGCTGTTAGAGTGAAAGAGGGAGAAAGACGGGGGATGACATACAGCAAAGGGCCGCGGGTTGGAGTCGAACCTACAGCCGCTTCGGCAAGGACATAGCCTTTATACATGAGGCGCCTGTAACTGTAACTTGCGCTGAACAGCTTACCTGCTCCACAGCAGGTTACCTTCAGAGGAACGGATTACAGCCTGTCGACACCCCGACCTCTGACCAATCAGGATAACTGGAAAAAGGTCCTCACATGGCCAAAAGTTTGAGTGACACGTAAAAAGAGTATACGTATATTTTTTTTGAAGGTCAGTAGCGTAATTTTATTGTACGAGGTTTTCTATTTCCTCTCTGGTTTTTTAAAACAGGGCCTCTAACAAACAAGAGATCACATAATTATGTGGCAGTGATGTCACACTGTGTGTGATGAGAACTGTAAATAAAAATTGAAGATTGTCTTTTATCAGAAAAATAATCCACACTGCTAATTGGATCCCGTGATTATAAATGCACGTAAAGACTCTGCTTCTCATCTTTAAGACCCTTCATAATCGAGCTCCTTCCTACCTGTCTGAACTCCTTCATATCTACATCCTCTGCACTCCAACTGCAGTATTGACTCCCTTTCCACCTACAAGTCCAAGCTGAAAACACATCTTTTCAAGTTGGCGTGTTCGGTCTGATTTAATAATGACATATGGTCACATATGGTGACCTACACTGATGATGCAGGTCTAGTCTAGTGTCTAGCGTGTCTAGTCATTTTTTAACTGTGTCTTGTAATGTGTCCTTGAGTGCTTAGGAAAGTGCCTATAAATAAAATGCACTATTATTATTATAATTTATTAACATTTAGGTCAGATAGACATCATCAGTTATTAACCACTCCTTACGTTGATAGCAGAAACAACTCGGCATTACTTTTACAGTGCATGTGACATATTCAGAGTAGTTTCTAAATCATCCAACTAAGTAGCAAAAACTACTCTAACTCTACTCTTATATCATGTACAATAATACCTACATGAATTCTAAGCCTTGGCCTACATTTAATATTTGGAGCATACTTCATATTTTGTCGTAAGATTATAGGCTGTTGGAGTGTAACTTAAACACTCTTATGAACATTCCTGCATCTCATATCATATGAGACACTTGCTTGCACTTAACAACCCCTTAACAACCTGCTTCATGACTCTGGTTATCTAGACGGATAATGTTAGAGTTAGTGAAGCCAGCTAACAGAATGATATCCTGGGTATGCTGAACTTGCTTCGTAGTACAGGCCTCAGAAGTTGGTCTGTCTCCATCTCACGTCTGTTCGCTAAATGTGAGGCTTGACTGGTTAGCTTAGCATAAAGACTGGAAAGAGAGGGGAAACAGCTCGCTCTGTCCAAAGCCTCACTAATATCCAGCTGCTCTAGTACAGACCTTAGTAATGTGTAGATAGTCTTGAGTTCTGTCCAATCAGTATGATCAAATATGTAAACAGGAAGTTGCTGTAGCATCACAAGCTGTAACATAACTGTAAAAAGTGGACACAAGGCTACAGGAGCTCCGCCACATGCTGCTTGGGTGTGTGACTGCTGTATTTTGTTCTCTTTGTTTAATGGGTGGATTACTGTGTATGTTTTTCACCATGTGTGTTTGTTTGTCCAGGGTATGCCAGAGCAGTGGGCCCGTCTCCTTCAAACCTCCAACATCAGTAAGTCAGAACAGAAACAGAATCCTCAGGCCGTCCTCGACATTCTCAAGTTCTACGACTCCACCAGTGGGAAACAG
Organism: Cephalopholis sonnerati; assembly: GCA_019142605.1. Taxonomy (NCBI): domain Eukaryota; kingdom Metazoa; phylum Chordata; class Actinopteri; order Perciformes; family Serranidae; genus Cephalopholis; species Cephalopholis sonnerati. The sequence continues at coordinate 36,192,606 of JAGQAX010000015.1, forward strand.
AAATACCTCAGTTTTTCCGCCTCGGGTCAGTTTTCTTTTTGCTCAGCAGATTAATAAAAGTCCAGTGTTGTAACTGTGCAGACTCATTTGTTCTTACACTTTATGTCTTTCAGATAAAGACTCACAGTCGGTAAGAAGTTCCTTTCATCACTTCCAGTCACATTCATGAAATTACATTGAATACATTCAGCAATTTCTGACTGTCACTCTGTTTTAAAATACGTATGTTTGCCGTTGCAGCCAGGCAAGCAGGGTACAGCGACCTCCCCATCAGGCGGCAAAGATGGAGATGACGATGACGATGACGACACACCTCCTCCAATCGTGGCACCGCGGCCAGAGCACACAAAATCGGTGAGTCAGGACAAAAAGATTGTGATGTTTTGCTTTCAAAAACTTTTAAATGCACAGTGATTTCGAACAATACTTGCAAAATTAGAATATATAAAACTATTTGGACTCACTGTATGCTCATGTCACCTAGTTTTTAGTTGGCACTGTTACTCTGAGTAAGCTGAATATCCAAAGGCACAATTTACAAGCAGCTAAAAATAAGAATACTGAAAAATGTTCCTGTGTTTTGTCAGGTGTACACGAAGTCGGTGATAGACCCACTCCCAGCTCCAGAGATAGACAGTGCCTCTAAAGCAGCTGACAGGAAGAATAAGAAGGGCGGCAAGATGACCGATGAGGAGATCATGGAGAAACTCAGTATGTAACACAGATACACACTGGAAATGACACATCACAGGCAGAGCAGCATCTATTTTTGGCTCCAGTAGAGCTGACTAATCTATTTTTTATGACTTTTAGGAACAATTGTCAGCATTGGAGATCCTAAGAAGAAATACACTCGCTATGAAAAGATCGGCCAGGGGTGAGTCAGAACTTCGAATAATATAAACATTGAAATTGGCAGGAATTTGATGCAGGCTGACCAAAAGGGGAAGTTGTTAAAGGTTATTTCACCTCTTACTGTTTGTCACTTTCAGGGCATCTGGCACAGTTTACACAGCCATAGATGTTGCTACAGGACAAGAGGTAAGGTTACATCATCCTGTGTCTCTGCCACTACAAAAATCACGTTAGTTTTCCCTCAGCTTAATGATGAGGTTGGGCTAAACTGTGGGGTAAAAAATCATCAGGGGCGGGGTTGTAGGAGCGCATTTTAGCAACAAGAGTAACTGGAAGAATTGCTGTAAGTTGAAGTGATGGTCCTGTTATATTACTTTACTCTCGGCATTTTAAGGTCAGCCTATAGCACTATAGTTACTTAGAAGAACTTTGAAAAACAGATATTTTTTTCCTGGGAAACATTTCAGAGCAGAGTTATCTATCCTAGCAAAGACATCTCTATTCAAAATACATACTAAAAACCTAATTAATCTGGTGATACGCTGCATACCATGATAAGTGGTTACGATTTAATATATTGCAATAAAAGGTTTCTTAAAATCTAATTTTAGGAAAACTGTCAATTCTAGCGGTGCACCCTTTCATGCTAGTGATATGTTGTTACGTCCGAGTGGAAGAGCCAAATAGCTAAAGAGCGATTACAGCACTGAAGGATCCATCGGTCGGGGTTTAAACACGACACAAAATGAACCACTGCCATGAATCTTTTCTTGTAAACTATTAAATAAAAATCAAAACAGCGTATTTGAGAATCCATACAGTATCACAAAGCATAATCACCATTTTTCTTTACACCCCTTCTATCTATAGGAGCATTTAAATGTAACTAATATTCCACTAATAATCAGAATTACAGCTCATTCATTCATTTATTCTCCATAACTGCTTATCCTGTTACGGGTTGTGGGGGCGTTGGAGCCTGTCGCAGCTGACGTAGGGCGAGAGGCAAGGTGCACCCTGGACAGGTTGCAAGCTAACATATACAGACACATAGAGGAGCTGCCCCATCCCAGGGTTCGAACCCCCCACCCCGGGTTCTAACCAGGAACCCCCGTGCTGTGAGGTGACAATGCTAGCCACTGTAACACCATGCCGCCAATAATATAATAACGATCAGAAGGAATTTCTGGTGTGTTGAGAGGGGTGGTGTAAAACTTTAAAAGTCCTTTCAATAGGAGAATATTAGCACCTAACAACCATGTTAACTCTTAATCTGATTGATTCTCTGTGGTTGGAATAAATAAATACTGTCTGTGCATGTTAATCCCATGCGTGAGTGACATTAGGTGACGGTGGCACGACATGCTACACCAACTGTTTCTATGAGCCTCCCTCTGCTGATTGTGTCAGAGAATCATTCATGAATTCATAAAGTATTTAGCGCTACATTCATATGTGAGTGCTCTGATATTTAAATGTATTCTTTGATTTTCAAATAGTGACCTCATATAATGTTGTTGCTACAGGCTGCAATTTGGAGTCACTGGACATAACGGTTGTCGATCACTACCAGTAGCTATAGCCTGTGTATGAGACGTTTAGGGAACATCAGTAAATGGTAGCGTCTAGCAATAGTTTGCATGTGAGGAGTTTAGGGGACATTTCTTATTTGTAGCTACAGAAAGTAACCTGAGTTACACTTTCGTCACTCAGTACTAAATTGCATTAACGGGCGGAACCATGTCTTCTTCCTCTAAACTTCATGTATTTAATGAATTACATTTTGTCAGTAAGGTTAGCGAAAAAAAACCCCTCTCCTTCTTATGTTATATTTCTGGCAGATTAGATGCTTTACAGCAGACAGAATCACTTTGCAGGAGTCAAGAAAGTTCTGATTAAATGATTAGAGGCATGTAAACACACATCTGTTCAGATCACTGTAAAGTTTGAATTTCTAATCAGATGATCTCAATCCAATTTGGTTGTCCATGAACCAAAGCTTATGTTTTCTCTCAGCAACTTAACATATTTCGAATTTGACAGTCCAAATTTCAGGAATTTAAAAGTATGGTAACGTTATAGACAAGTACCATTTCAAGTGAATTAGTAGGACCTTGCAGTTACCTCTATAGACTGCGCATACAGGTGGTATCACATTTACAGGATGTTGTGTTCTGCAGGTGGCCATCAAACAGATCAATTTACAGAAGCAGCCGAAGAAAGAGCTGATCATCAATGAGATCCTGGTCATGAAGGAGATGAAAAACCCCAACATTGTCAACTTCGTAGATAGGTAACACTGACCTAACACACACTGTGCAGACAAACACACAGTACCCACATCCACAGCACCAACTGTGCATTGATTTATTCGTGGATTTGATTGTGTGTGTGTGCATTTTTAGTTTCCTTGTAGGAGATGAGCTTTTTGTGGTGATGGAGTACCTGGCTGGCGGCTCCCTAACTGATGTTGTGACGGAGACGTGCATGGACGAGGCTCAGATCGCAGCCGTCTGCAGAGAGGTAGGATTCTTTACAACAACTGAGCTTACAAAAATGTTACTGAAAAAACAAAAAAATTGAAAACCTGTCAAAGCACATGTGTCACATAATCCAAGTCTCACCTATCCCATATGATTTTACAGAACGATGGAGCACATGCATTTTTACATATGACAGTACGACCCGCTTACATCCTCACATGTCAGCCGGTGGCTCATTTATTGATGAGAGCTCATATATATCAAGCATTTTAGAAAAAGAAAAGCTTTGTTTATGTTCAGTTACTCACCGAGACATTTGTGTGTACCATTGAGTTCTGTTTAATACCTTTCCTTCCTTACTAAGATTTTTATTAAACACTTGAAACCTGATTTGTTTACATCCATGTTTACTAGCTTGCAGTCTCTTTGTCTTCCCTTCCTTTGCTTGCATACTGCTGCGTTCCTTTGCGCACTACTGCCACCTGTAGGAATAAGTATCGCATCACACCTACACATGCTTTAGGGATCCTAACCTTCCTCCCTCTCTACGTCCAGGTCCTTCAGGCTCTAGAGTTCCTTCATGCAAACCAAGTCATCCACAGAGATATCAAGAGTGACAACGTATTGCTGGGGATGGATGGATCAGTCAAACTCAGTGAGGGAAGAGCGCTGACACACATCTGACTGACTAGCACACTCCTTTCATTTGCATGTGTACTGTTAAACTTAGCTGTGCTACTGGCCATGAATGAACGGGTATTTCTTTCTCTCTTTGCAGCTGACTTTGGCTTCTGCGCCCAGATCACCCCAGAGCAGAGCAAACGTAGCACCATGGTGGGGACCCCGTACTGGATGGCTCCAGAGGTGGTGACCAGGAAAGCATACGGACCCAAAGTGGACATTTGGTCTCTGGGGATCATGGCCATAGAGATGGTGGAGGGAGAGCCTCCATATCTCAATGAGAACCCTCTCAGGGTGAGTGTGTGCTGGGAGAAAGAGTGGGCAGGAGGCTATTTTGGTGTTTGCAAGTGCAAATGGTGATTATTTTTATTGTCTTGATAATCTTTCTGATTTTTTTTTTTAGTTTATAAGAAGTATTTCTCTGAACCCAAGCTTACGTCTTCAAATTGCCTGTTTTTAATTGTGCAGATAATTTAAATTAAATTTGAAATAATAAACTCCTCACATTTGAGATGCTGGAACCAACAAATTTTAACGTTTTTACTTGTAAAAATTAAATAACAATAATAATTAATGAGCTTTAAAGGCGCTGGTAGGTTGATTTTGTTATTGTTAAACAGAACCAGGCTAGCTGCTCTCTTGTTTACAGTTTTGTGCTAAGCTAAACTAAATTTAACAAACAGATTCAAGAGTGAAATCAAATCTCTTATTTAACTCGTCAAGTAATTAAATAAACATATTTCCCCAAATCTCAAAACAATTTCTTTACTTCCAATTGGAAAGTAGTGCATAGTTTAGTAAATGGTTACAACTACTGGTTATTTTCATCATCAGTAAATTTCGCAGTTATATTCTTGATTAATTTGAGTTGTTTGGTCTATAAAATGTTAGGAAATTGTGAAAAATGTTGATCACAAGACACTTGAGGACATCATTTGACCAACTTAAATGTCTTGTTTTGTCCACAACCCAAAGATATCAGTTTACTGTCAGAGAGGAGCAAAGCAACTAGAAAATATTCACATTGAAGCTGAAGTCAGAGAATTTTGACTTTTTTTTTCTTTAAAAAATTACTCAAACTGATTAATCGATTAATCAATCGACCACTGTAGTTTAGTTTCTGCTTTTTCTTTTTTATGACGCAAGTTTATTAAGTTTTTTTAATTTTTCAACAACACCAGCTGCCTCAACAGAAAAAAAACAGGCAGAAAGGAAAGAAAAAAACATTAGGTAAGGATTAACTTAAATAAAATAAAACAAAAATATAAAACTAAAATAAAAACTAATAACCATAATGATAACTATGTAAGTAATCTTTTAATACCGTGCAATAGTGTCCATATAACTACATGTCAGAAGTGTGAGCAGCTCTTGTTGGGACTGTAATGAATGCAGGAAAGTGGACGTGGTGATGGCGCAGCCAGAGGAAGGAAACAGTTATATGGACACTATTAATTACGACTACACATTTATACAGACATAACATGCATTTTATAACAAGCATATCAATGTAAGTACGGCATGTATGTTGTGAGCGTGGTACTCAGCAAAATCAAAATCAACATCGCTCCCCCTGTCGTGAGTGGAACCGCAGAAACATTTCCATTTATTATTATATTTTTCTACGTCATTTATTAGACTATAAGATATTCTCTCACCTTGGCCATTTATGAGGTCCCTTCTTGAAATAATGGGCCTTCTACAGCTTTCCACTTTCTGCTTTTTCTATCACTGTTTTGGTTTCCCCATTCTGATCATTCAATATCACATTTGATCATTATTAATAACAACATAATTTTTCATATTTTGTCATCTGTCCAATGTTAGTAAAAGTCTGTAAAGCAATGTTGGATTTAAGGTTATAATTACACTGCTTTTCTTACCTCTGCTTGTCTTAGGCATTGTATTTAATCGCCACCAATGGGACTCCTGAGCTGCAGAGTCCAGAGAAGCTGTCTCCCATCTTCAGATCCTTCCTGTCCCGCTGTCTGGAGATGGACGTGGAGAAACGAGGATCAGGCAGAGAACTGCTGCAGGTAGAGGAGGCCTACACACTCACATTGAGCTTCAATACGTGAATATCTAATATATACATCAAAAAACACATTACACATTAGGGCGGCAAATGATGGTTATTTATTATCAATCAAAGCTACACTTGGTAACTTTGTTAAAAACAAACCTAATGTCATATTTGCTGAAACTGTTACTATATCCTGAAAGAAGCATGAGACAGATAATCTGCAAAAATTATCATGTCCCTCCTCCTCTTCCTTCTGCCTCTAATGGCATTTGCAAGAATCTACCATAGCTTACTAAAAAAAATCAGTAGCCCCTTTTCCACCGCAGGAACGTTATCATTTATCCGGGATTTTGAAAAACCTTGGCGCATCTCCACCCAAATTACCCGGGGAAAAAACTTTCCCTCAACCTCAAACTTTCCCTGAAAAAAGTACCTAGTAGGGGGGTAGGACTTTTCAGACTCTCTGGAATTCTTGAGGGGCGGGGCTGTGTGCTGAAGGATGCTGATTGGTGGAACACACACTTGCAGCGTTCCGCACTTCCGTGCCAGTGTGGCTGCAAACTTTATTTCATTTCTACAAGCTTCACTTGGTTTGTGTTTTGATCATTTGGAAAATGGAGCAAAAGAAGAGAAGCTACGAGAAGTGGATGGACGACGAGGTCCAGGCTCTTTTGAGCGTATTTGCCAAGTAAGAAATTCAGCAGGACTTTTCGAAACGACCAAGTCTGTGGAAGAATAGCCAACAAGCTGGTGGAGCTAAATATAGGACACACGACAAAACAAATTTGTGAAAAGTTGAAGAAAGTTAAGCAAGATTATAAGAAGCTGAATGACCACAACAGTCGCAGTGGGTCGACAGCCGTACTAACAAGCCTGATTTGAGTACATTTTCCGTAACTTTGAGGTGCGGTGGAAACGCAAACCACAGAGATTACAAGTCTTTTACCCAGGTAAATAAAATCCTGGAAATAAAAGTTCCTGGAAATGTTGGTGGAAAAGGGGCTAAAGAAAAGGAGTCTCTTTCACTGCTTGTGAACTGCAGTCAGACTGATCAAATATGAATCATGATTCTGTTACTGCGTTGGCTGTTTCTCACCTCAGAAGCTTTCAGATGGAGATTTTAGTGTACTGCTTAGCTTAAATCCAGCTGGTGGGTAATACTTTACTCAATCGATTCCAACATGGCAGCCAGATCACAAACTTTCTCATTTTACAGCTAAACAGTACACTAAAATATGTTTCCGAAAACGTTTGAGGTGAGAAATAGGCGACGCAGTAACAGAATCTTGATTCATATTTAATCAGTGCTGCCTAGTTTCACAGTGTGACAGTCCACAAGTAGTGATTGACATGATTGACGCTCTGATTGGTCATTTTCTTTTACATGCACATAGGCCAATAGAAGTGCTACAAGGCAATACAGTAGACAGAGAAATATGATTTTTTTTTTCAGGGATTATCTGCCTTATTTAGCGCTGTGTAAATAAAGAGACAGTTTCAGCAAATATGACAAATGTTAACCTTTTATAAAAGTTCCCAGCTACAGTTTTCATCTGCCTTTTTTCCTCAATTCATTGTCTTATAAATGTCAGAAAATAGTGGAAATTGACATTTTAATTGCATGTTCTGTCTGACCAACATCCTGGAAAGCCACAAATGTTAGAATACTATTTGTAGGACAAAGAAAAGCAGCAAATCTTCACATGAAACAAAATGTCAAGCTATTCCTTATAATTGCAAATCATTTGGTCTTCTGAAAAATGTCCATAATCATTTCCTTAAATCCAAAATGACATCTTCAAACCCTAACTACATTAAATTTCTGACCACCTAAGTAAAAGAAAAGCAGTACATGTTGAGAGTGTTGTGCATTTGTTTCTTTTTGTACTATATTTAAAAAACACGCGTGCTCATATTTGTCAGAATTAACCCTGAAAATTGAGGTGAATCTTCAACCTATTATATTCAATTTGTTAACTTCTTTGTCCGTCTGTCTGCAGCACCCATTCCTGAAGCTGGCCAAGCCTCTGTCCAGCCTCACCCCGCTCATCCTGGCAGCCAAGGAGGCCATGAGGAGCAACCGCTAAATCCCAGTCTCTATAGACTATAACAGCTGACGCCAATGAAAGTCAAACCAGACAACATCTTCTACTGGTCTACATATGATGGCTGTCAGCAACCTGCTAGTGTTTTTTTTTTTTTTTAAAAAGGGTCACAAATTGCCTCTCCACTCCTCCCAGTGTTTCTATATTGATACCAGATTTATCTTACCTTTTGTGCCTTGTTCTGAAGTCGCATACAGCCATAATGTGCTTTCTATTTGTTGCAGCCAGAGCACGTGTGTGTTGTTGATGTTGACACTGGTTACTACAGTATGCATACTTGGAACGCAGGATCACACTTGCAAAGGTTCACGACTCTTTGCACACCAAAGGCCGTATTCACAAATGATCTTATCTTACATCTATTTTCATTTGTCGGTAGCTGTTTTTTATTTTCTTACCACACATGAAAGTTTGTTATCATATTTTTTGGTGCATTGACTGCAGTGGTTCCCAACTGGTGGGTCGCAGGTCCATTCTGAACGGACCACAAGTGAGTCGCAAATGTTTCAGATTTGTAAAAAAAAAAAAAAACACTTTATTTTTAAATACAGTGAATTCTAGCACAGAGCTTTTATTTTGAAGTGCCATTTCTTGCTGTGGATTGAATGAACAGAGACAGCAAACTAGCTCGACAATATGGCCAAACACAAGTATAACACTGTATGCATTAAACCGCGTGGATCTTAAACTAATGACTAAGGAGAAATCTGGACCCTGGGGCTGGACCAGTTGGGAACCACTGGACTAAGGATTCCTCTAGAAGCAAGTTTTAGTGCTGATTTTCTCTATGAATTAATCTTAGCCTCAGACAAAAACGTTTCCTCGAACTAAGCCCGTTAGGGACAACTTTTAGTCTCAGGATGTTTTGGGAATAATAATCTTTTAAAAAATTGTAGCAAAGAAAAGTGCTATGACATGAGTGAACTTGTTCGTCATGAGAGATGAATGTTGGAGCCTGTTTATACCTGGTATCAAAATGCTTTGGTGATTTGAACACAAGTAGACAGCTGAGACACATTGCCAGTCATACCTGTGCCTATGATGCGTCTCCGGCTCATGGATTTATGAAGACAACTGGATACAGTGTTGGAGGCAAGGCCCCGTTTATTCCTATGACAGTTGCTCAGTGGCGCTTGAAGCCAAAAAAGCACAGTTGCGACAGTGCGGGGTCCATAAAACAAACGCACTAGAGGAGCAAGTGTGGCTGGTTAGCTAACATTCGGTTTAGCCCTCCGCTGACTTGAATGGGTGTAAAATGATTTAATCTTCCAGACTTTCGAATTGTAATCAGACCAAATGGATCAAATCTGATAGTGAAATCTTTTCGCAGGGTTTATGATGCTCAAAAAAATGTCACAGATTTACCTGTGTCTCCTTCGCAATGTGAGTTTGTGGGAAAAGGTCTTTTGGGCCTTTTGGGTGACAGCAAGGAAATTGTAATTCCACGTTTGGCCACTGTGTAAAATTGACTTTAGAGCCCTGCGCTGCTCCTGGGGGCTTGTTCCAGCTGACCAATCATGTCCAGATTTCATTAATGCCTACCACTTTCGCTGGAAGGTCAAAGGGCCCTGTGCACACTTATTACAGCTACACTTCGCCAGCACGTTTGCTCGTCACACTGGCGGTAGTGTTGGTACAGCTTGAGACATCACAGTCAGCCGAATTCAACTTGTCTCCTTCTGTGGGGCGAAACGATAGACGGTCACGCAACACTTTGTCCAACTTCTTGTGAAATGAGAAAGGTATAGAGCTTTAGCTCGCTGTCACCAAAACAACCACCATGGCCTGCACTGATGACGAAGGCTAGTCCTTGTTTGAGACTCAGGACGCATTAGCATTTAGACTTATAGAGATAGGTGGTCATATGTGTCCCAGCCCACTTTGACAGATCACACATCTTGTATTTAGCGCTGTCCCCTTGTAATCTGATCACCCAAGATGCTTGTTAAGACCAGGTATGAGCACGCTCTTGGTGTGTGGAGAGACTGGAACCTTTGCAGCTGGTTTCTGTTGCTCTGGTTACACATATGCATTCTGACAGGGTCCAACAGTTTTGCAAGTGGCATGGAAAACTAAAGCGTGCTAATACTGTGCTGTACTGTGGCCCACAGCATGGGACAGTGCGGTCTTCGTGCAGCGGAAAAGCCATATCAGTGTGTCCTTGTCTGACTCTGTATCTCACTGGATATTAAACCATTCCAGTAAAAGGAATGAGATTCAAGTTTTTGTACATGAAACTTTCAATTATTATTATTTTTTTTTAAGTAGATAAAAATGTCCAGATTTCTTTCCGTTTTGGGGTTCAACCCTCTGGTGGCAGCTTCGCCAGGCACCACAATACACTATCATGACTTTGACTCAGACTTCACACACCTCTGCTTTCAAACTCTCTGTGCAGGCTCCTCGACAAACTATGCAAACACACTTGAACACTCTCTTTAGCTGTGCCTTTTACAACAGACACCTTACTGTCGGCATGTTGGTGCAAATGCAACACAAATACTGTATGAATGTGTCGAACTGGAGGAGGACTTTTGCATTTTTTGTATATTATGTATTGGTGATGTCCTGTATTTTTTAACAGCTCTTAAAAATTCTGTATATCATTGTTTTATATTTGTAACTAACACAACAGAGAACAAATGTGTGGGTGTTTTTTCAGCTTGTTTTGTGTACCAATTCATCCTCAGTTCCCTGAATTGTTTGATCATGGACTCCAAACCATTAAATGTATCGATAAGCCTGAGATAATCGAGATCCAGACCTGAGTCAAGCAGTATTTGGAAATGATGTTTCTAACCTGTTTGGAGTACCAAATGAGTTTGGTTTATACCTCTTTTTCTAGCAGGTTTAGACAATCACTGGAAAGCATTTAAAACATGTACTAAATGTGCCTTTACAGATGCATGATGCAGCAAATCCCACTGGTATGGTACTCAACAGGTTGATACACATAATGTGTACAAATACTATTAACAGGCTGGAAGATACTGTTATGTGGCTTTTGACCAGAACACACATTCCAGTTTTATGTTTAATATGAATGATTGAAGAGCTTAAAATGAATGTGTTGTTGTTCATGAAACCAACAGCTTCTGTCGTTGAATATCATCCATATAGTATGTAAATTATTATTAAAGGTGGACCTAAATAGGCTTGTGTCTGGATCACTGAGCGGGCCTAAGGGCTAAGGGGTCCAAGGGGTCAGGGGGCCCCAGGGCCAGAGCTTGTGTATGAAGTTCATCTTGGAAAATCAAACAACTACAATGAGATGCAAAAAAGACACCAAAGTACCAATAAGAGACCTAAACAACCACAGAGAGTCACAAAATGACTACAATGACACATGATGACCACAAGGAGACACCAAATGACAAGGAAAGACAACAGGACCACAGAGAGGAACAAAATGACCACTAAGACACAAATCAACCTCAAAGAGTCATAAAACAACCATATAGGCTACAAAAATAAGCACAATGGCCACAAGTAGACGCAAATCAACCTCAGAGTTCTCAAACAACCATAATGACTACAAAAAGATGAATAATGACCACAAGTAGACGCAAAGCAATTTCAAAAAGACACAAAATGACTATAAAGAAAGGCAACAGGTCCACAGAGACACAAATAAACCTCAAAGAGTCGTAAAATACCCATAAAGACTACAAAAAGAAGCATAATGGCCACAAGGAGACACAAAGCAGCTTCAAAGAGACACAAAATGACCACAGAGAGACAACACAATCCTAAAGCCATAATAAATGACCAGAAAGAGACACAAAATGACAAATCACAAAGAGACAACACGACCTTGAGGAGACACTAAACGACCACAGAGACACAAGAAAGCCAAAAAGGGACACAAAGCAACTTCAAAGAGTTGTAATACATCCATAAAGACTACAAAAATAAGTCAAATGGCCACAAGGAGACAAAACAGCCACACAGACACAAACCACCCTCAGAGTTGTAAAACAACCACAACGGCTGCAAAAAGGTGAATGGTGAACACAAGGAGACACAAACCAACCACAGAGAGACAACATGATCTTGAAGCGACACCAAACGACAACATAGACACAAGAAATCAAAAAAGAGACATAACAAAGAGTTGTAAAACAACCATAATGTGGCGAGCAGGGGAGGGAAAAGGGCGAATAATGGAGAGAAGATTTAGTTATTTTAAAGAAGATTTTGATCAGGCCAATTTTTTAATTTTAACACAATTTTTCAATAAAATGGTTTCTTTACACACTCACCTCTAAGCAACCCACAAAATACACAAAGAAAAGGCAAATAATTAAATTGGGTTTTAAATCAAGGTTAAATTAATGAACCCCACATAACAAAAACCCAACAAATGCAAACGAAGGAAACTGTCAGGCAACCCACAGCAAATAAACAAAAATAATCTGAAGTAATCCTGAATTTATCAAAACTGATAAACCCAAATAAACATGCACAGCAACCAAAACAAAGAAAATAACAACTAACCGAAAATAATTAAGCCAAAAACATGCGAAACAATCCGAACATAAAGCAAAAATAATAACTATCAAAAGTAATTAAACCCCACTTCACAAAAAGACACATTTGATCCAAGTCCAGGAACTGTATGCGGGACAAAAGCCATTTTGATGACAACCACAAAGCTTTAGAAAAGCACACAGAAGGAACCACGCAGCGACTGCAACCTACCCGGGAACGGCGAGCCGAGCGACCCGGCCGCGAGGCAATCAGGTGTGGCGATCAGGTGTGGCGACGAGGGAAGGCGGGGCTCCCAGGAGCTTCAAGGCAAGACGACTTCCGGTGCACAACCACCCACCTTTATAGACTGCGCCCCCAGCAGAGACAGGCTGATACCGCAGCACTAATTAAGGCACCACACACTAACAGTCCCATACGGCTACAATAACAACTGCAAAAAGGTGAATGATTAACACAAGGAGACACAAAACTACTTCAAAGAGACACAACATGACCACAGAGACACAAATTAACCTCAAAGAGTCGTAAAATATCCAAGACTACAAAAAGAAGCATAATGGCCACAAGGAGACACAAAACAGCTTCAAAGAGACACTAAATGATCATAGAAACACAAATCAACCTCAAAGAGTTGTAATACATCCATAGACTACAAAAAGAAGTATAACAGCCACAAGGAGACACAAACCAACCTCAAAGAGTTGTAAAACAACTACAACGGCTGCAAAAAGGTGAATGGTGAACACAAAGAGACACAAAACGACCACAAAGAGACAGAAAAATGACCACAGAGAGACAACATGACCTTGAAAAGACACCAAATGACCACAGAGACACAAGAAATAAAAAAATGGACACAAAACAACTTCAGAGAGACACTAAATTACCACAGAGACACAAATCAACCTCAGAGTTGTAAAACAACCACATCAACCGCAAAAAGGTGAATGATTAACACAAGGAGACACAAAACAACTTCAAAAAGACACTAAATGACCACAAAGAGACACAAATCAACCTCAAAGAGTCGTAAAATACCCATAAAGACTGCAAAAAGAAGCATAATGGCCACAAGGAGACACAAAACAGCTCCAAAGAGACACTAAATTACCACAAACACAAGAAATCAAAAAAGAGACACAAAACAACTTCAAAGAGACACTAAATGACCGCAGAGAGACAGCACAATCTCAAAGAGATATGAAATGACCAGAAAGAGACACTGAACGACCACATAGAGACACAAGAAAGCCAAAAAGAGACACAAAGCACCTTCAAAGAGACACAAAATGATCATAGAAACACAAATCAACCTCAAAGAGTTGTAATACATCCATAGACTATGAAAAGAAGTATAATAGCCACAAGGAGGCACAAACCAACCACAGAGAGCTGTAAAACAACTACAACGGCTGCAAAAAGGTGAATGGTGAGCACAAAGAGACACAAAACGACCACAAAGACACAAGAAATCAAAAAATGGACACAAAACAACTTCAGAGAGACACTAAATTACCACAGAGACACAAATCAACCTCAGAGAGTTGTAAAATATCCATAAAGACCGCAAAAAGAAGCATAATGGCCACAAAGAGACACTAAATGACCACAAAGAGACAACACGACCTTGAGGAGACACTAAACGACCACATAGAGACACAAGAAAGCCAAAAAGAGACACAAAGCAACTTCAAAGAGACACAAAATGATCATAGAGGCACAAATCAACCTCAGAGATTTGTTAAACATCCATAAAGACTACAAAAAGAAGTATAATGGCCACAAGGAGACACGAAACAGCCACAAAGAGACAGAAAAATGACCACAGAGAGACAACATGACCTTGAAGAGACACCAAACGACAACATAGACACAAGAAATCAAAAAAGAGACACAAAACAACTTCAAAGAGACACTAAATGACCTCAGAGAGACACCATGACCTCAAAAAGACACCAAACTACCACAAAACGACAGAGACACGAATCACCTTAAAAGACATAGGACAAAAACTGCTCTGAAGAGAAAAAGTCCACACAGTCCGACTGAAAAGAGATGAAGCTACAAAGACTTTGAGGATCTAACTCGTATAAATGAGGGGTGGAGGCCTTTTACATGTCTGTATTCAGGTGCCCATTACCTTACAATCCAACCATGATGTGACACGAATGAATTTACATTCTCCTATATCGACACAAGAGGGCAGTATTCATCTTTATGTGGCATAAACACAGACAACTTTCACAGATGTGTGTGTGTGTGTGTGTGTGTGCGTGTGTGTGTGTTCACCCACAAACATTATAATTTGAATATCTGTTGTGCTTCACTGCACATCAGCAGTTTTTAAGGCGCCAAGTCTTGTGCAAAGTAAAACATAATTTTATTATTTTCTCTCTCACACACACACTCGTGATGAAGATGTTCGTCCTGCTGATACTGGCAGTCCACATTCAGGGTGAACTACTGCTTTTGATTGATTCAAAGTGCACGTACTAACTTTATTCATACCTGATAGAGTTAGTTAGGTTTTTACATTGGAGTTGTACTTTGTATTGTGCATTGCATACAGTGGCATTGTTTTACGTTCTTGCAGGATCGATGGCCAGTCCAGCTGTGACTCAGTCTCCTGTATCAAAGTCTGTCAGCGTGGGAGAGACGGTCTCTCTGAGCTGTACAGCCAGTACAGGAGTGGATGATGACCTCAGTTGGTACCTGCAGAAACCTGGACAGCCTCCCAAACTGCTGTTTTACAAAACAAGCAGCCGTCAGTCTGGTACTCCGAGTCGTTTCAGCGGCAGTGGCTCTGAACCTGTGTTCGCTCTGACCATCAGTGGATTCCAGGCTGAAGATGCAGGAGATTACTACTGTATGGGAGCATATGTGGGTCAGCGCACACAGTGATATAGAGCCGTACAAAAACCTCCCTCAGATCTGAGTGTGTACAGATTACTGTGCTGCAGCTGTGACCTACTGCAGGAGATATGCACCACTGCTCACCTGAACATAGCACCCAAAGCATGACATTACAGAAACTCCCTGAAGTTCTCTCCCAGTCAAAGGGGAAGTGAAACCAACATTATAATGCCCCTGAAAGTCAGGGTTTGTTCCCCTTTACAGCTCCAGATGTTCACTTATGAACACAGTCTTCCACAAGATGATGAACTGTCACTCCACTTCTCCTCTACTTTCTCTGTTTCACAAGGACAGGTGTGTAGATTTACAAACTCACATTAAGCAGAACTTCAGTATATGAAGGCAGACAAACAGACATATCATCCCAACCACAGTGAACACAAACTTCTCCTTAAATCCTCAACTGCACTTGTAATATAAATATTTTCTTCTTTTCCATTAAGATGATAGATGGTGTAAATCCAAGCAGTATTCCTCCTGATTTTGTGTCCCACGTTGCCTTGAGTCTGTTGAGAGCAGACAAATGATTTCCATAGAGAGGAGGCTTTGCATGGTCAGCTGATCCTCCAGTCAACTGAGAAGGTTTATAGTCCTGTGAGTTCAACACTGCAGGACTCACATGTGTCAGTCAACACAGCAGAGAGCACAAGCACCATGACTCTCATCACCATCCTCATCTGGACGCTGGCCTGCTGCTGTTTGACAGGTTGATTGACTCAGCAACATTTCACACATGATGTGCTGCCTTTTCTCTCATTGATTTCTGCTGATAAATGAATGATTTGTTTTTGTCTGCAGGATGCAGCGGCTCAGATGACTGTGACTCAGCCTCCAGTGGTGACATTTACTCCAGGATCCACTGTCACTCTCACCTGTAAAACCAACCAAAATGTTGCAACTTGTGCTGGTGCTCAATGTATGTCTTGGTATCAACAAAAATCTGGACAGCCTCCAAAGCTCCTAATAAGACAAGGGAGCACACGTGAATCAGGAACACCAGCTCGTTTTAGTGGCAGTGGAAGCAGCTCTGACTTCACTTTGACCATCAGTGGAGTCCAGGCTGAAGATGCAGCAGTTTATTACTGTCAGAGTATTCATGTCATCAACGGTGCTAATGTGTTCACACAGTGATTTATCGGTCGTACAAAAACCTCCCTCAGTCAGTCTGCAGAGACACTGAGCTGAAGAGGAAGAGACTCTGACACAGACCACTGAACACAGAGCTCACAGTAACCTCACCAAGCAGGTCTTTGCTGTGTTTTCACACTGAACTTGATTTAGAAAAATCAACTACTTTCATCTGAAACCACTTACCCCAAAGCCTGTGACAACTTTGTTCTTACCTCTCGGCCCAAAAAATGATTTTGCTTTTGATTCTCAGGCCGTCGCATTTAGAGGAGCTACTGGCTATTTTTGGGGGTCAGGCCCAACCTAACAAGTTCCTGAATATTCCTGATAACTGTATCTCTAGATGGAAACAAACATTTCTCCCTTTTTGTTATGATTTCATCAGCTGCCTGCTGCAATCCTGACAGAAATGTTCATACTCAGGGGCTTGGTTGCTGTTCTTCCAGCTCTTCCAAACATGATTATTCCAAACTCAGTAAGAGGACTAATTTGGACAGTCCCAATGTATAGAGAGTTTGGAAAATTTCGTTCTTTTCTTTTCATTGCTGCTTTAAGATTAAAACACTATACCTGTCTAACCTTTCTGAATAGAATATTTCGGACTCATGTTCTTAACAGTGATGTTGAAGTCAGTCAGCCAAACATAACTGCGACTAAAAATCTTATACTTGTGTGATTTTCTTGACAAGATTGTTCGTAATTTCTTTAAATTAAAGTATTGAGGCTTTTTCTCTATGTTGGTAGTGCACGTTTTACTTTAATGATAGTTAAAGCATAAGGTTTCAATGCAGTTTTTGTTCCTCCATGAAAGAAGCAGCAGCAGATATTTAACCAAACCCAGTAATCATTCTTTTGAAATTCCTCCACACTTAAAAAAAAAGTACCCCCGGACATAAGTGCATGAAATATTTATTTCTGTTTCAAAACCACAAAGACGACAGCATGTGACTGTAACAATGTATAAATGTTCAAATAAAAATACGAGGTCACATGAAAGCAGAATGGCAGCAGATGACATGTTAATTACAGCAGGTCGGATTTGTTTCTAAAAGCAGAATTTGGCTCAGCAGAGACTCGGTTGTTTCTCTACTCTGAGCAGCGCTGAGGGTCCAGGCTTTGAGTGACAGGGCTCTGTCCATTCAGACTGGCCTCACAGCTGACTGAGCCCGCCTTCCTCCACTGGTCTGCAGGGAGGCTCAGGGTGCTGCTCCAGCTGTAGTGGCCGTCCCTCCCCAGGACCTCCAGGCTGTTTGACACCCCTGAGGAGCTGCTGCTGCCCCCCACCTTCCAGCCCAGACTCCAGGCTGAGGGGAAGCCCCCGCTGGCCACACACACCAGTGTGGCACTGTCCTGCTGCAGCTCCTCTCTGGAGGGGGGGAGGACGGTCAGGGTGGGCCGCACCACACCCACTGGAGGACAGAGAGGAGGGAGGAGAGGGGGGAGAGAAGGCAAAGGAATGAGAGTGAAGGCTTGGTAATAAAGAAACATCACATCCTGCTCATTTCTTCTATTTGATCCAATCAAACAGAATAACTTGTGCTGCTGTTGCACTCATAAATCACTCAGTATCAGACCGTCAGCCACATGATTCAAGTGACACTGAAAAGGTTGATTGATAATGATTATTGATGACATCTTCATGTGTGTTTCATAATGTGTGACAGTGAATAACTGGTGCCTGTGATGATTTTCTTCAGTTTAAAGTGACAGAGCTGAAACACTCATGTGAATACAGTTCAAACCTTTGTCATCTGTCTCTTTCACTTCCTTTTCACTACATGGAAAATGAATGAACCGTGAACACAAAGATAAACTGCCTTCACTGATAAAAACATGTTTGTTGTTAAATAGAATCCAATTCATTCTTTAATTCCATTTTTAAAAACATATAAAAAAAACAAACTTGTAATATCTATTTTTTTGAGCATTTAAGGTCTGACTTAAACAACTGTTAGTTTCAAACATTTTTTAACAGAGAAAAATTCAACGTTACTTTAAAAAGATAAGGAAATAGTTATTTTGTGTTTTATTTCCTTTTAAATGTAACTAAATGCAACGCTGAGATCATTTTGATTTCTACAGTTTCTTATCAGATTGTGAGATCAGCTTGATCAAATAACAAAAAAATATCATCAACACACAAACACTGAATTTGATCAGAGTCTCATTCAATACTCGAAAATAGTTCTATCAGCTATATATTGAATTGAATGAAATAAAATCTCTCGTACTCACAGTCAACGACGAGTTTGGTCCCTCCACCAAAAGTGTACCACAGTGATACAAACTCATTAAGTGGCCGTACAAAAACCTCCTGCACTGTGAACAAACATCTATCCACTGAAAATACTCTCTGCTTTTTGAAATTACAGAGGAACCATTAAAC
Source organism: Cephalopholis sonnerati (assembly GCA_019142605.1). NCBI lineage: Eukaryota > Metazoa > Chordata > Actinopteri > Perciformes > Serranidae > Cephalopholis > Cephalopholis sonnerati. The sequence goes on from JAGQAX010000015.1 coordinate 36,211,671, forward strand.
CTGACTCAATCTATAAAGCTTCTTTAATGATATGGATAGAAAATATTGTACAAATTAAGATTATTTCTTGAATATTTATTTAGTTTTCTACACCTGACAGAGAAATGATTACTGTCTCTGTGTAAAAAGAGTCATTTTTCACAGTTTTATATCAGTTAATACTTGGTCAAATACCCATAATGCCTTTATATAATAATAATAATTTACAAACTCACATTAAACAGAATGTAATTATATATTTTTCTATCTACATTAAACCCTGTAAGTAAATGAAAGGCAGACAAACAGACATATCATACCAACCACAGTGAACACAAAATTATCCTTAAATCCTCAACTGCACTTGTAATATAAATATTTTCTTCTTTTCCATTAAGATGATAGATGGTGTAAATCCAAGCAGTATTCCTCCTGATTTTGTGTCCACGTCGCCTTGAGTCTGTTGAGAGCAGACAAATGATTTCCATAGAGAGGAGGCTTTGCATGGTCAGCTGATCCTCCAGTCAACTGAGAAGGTTTATAGTCCTGTGAGTTCAACACTGCAGGACTCACATGTGTCAGTCAACACAGCAGAGAGCACAAGCACCATGACTCTCATCACCATCCTCATCTGGACGCTGGCCTGCTGCTGTTTGACAGGTTGATTGACTCAGCAACATTTCACACATGATGTGCTGCCTTTTCTCTCATTGATTTGTGCTGATAAATGAATGATTTGTTTTTGTCTGCAGGATGCAGCGCTCAGGTGACTGTGACTCAGCCTCCAGTGGTGACATCTACTCCAGGATCCACTGTCACTCTCACCTGTAAAACCAGCCGAAATGTTGGAGGTTGTGGTAATGGTCAGTGTATATTCTGGTATCAACAGACATCTGGACAGCCTCCAAAGCTCCTAATAAAATATGGGAGCACACGTGAATCAGGAACACCAGCTCGGTTTAGTGGCAGTGGAAGCAGCTCTGACTTCACTTTGACCATCAGTGGAGTTCAGACTGAAGATGCAGCAGTTTATTACTGTCAGAGTTACCACTACATAAACAGTGCTTATGTGTTCACACAGTGATTTGTGGTCGTACAAAAACCTCCCTCAGTCAGACTGCAGAGACACTGAGCTGTTACAGCAGGAAGTGACTGCAGCTGCTGAAGAGGAAGAGACTCTGACACAGACCACTGAACACAGAGCTCACAGTAACCTCACCAAGCACACACTACTATCCACAGTAATATATTAATTAATTAAGTTATAAAATCATTTAATTTCTTTCCGCTCTTCATAAGATAAAAGACCAAACACTTCATGAAGTTATTTATCAGTGAAAGCTTTATTAGCAAAAACATCAGTCATCAACATGACAGTTATGAAGCACACTCACATGTAGCTGCTGAGCTCCACACATTACTCTCTAACTTGTTGTTTTCCAACACTTTACAGCAGTGTTGTTCTATGTCACACAAAGCTTTAGTTTCCTCTACAAACATTCAAACTCAGATTGATCAGAGCAGCAGGTGTGTTACTCCTGCTCCCCCCACACACAGCTCCTGTCCTGAGCTTCCTCCAGTCCCTCTAGCCCTCACACTGGCTCCTGCGGAGGGACTGGATCTGGCTGTGGTCATGATGGAGGACCCTGCAGGAGTACAGCTCTCCTAACATCCAGCGCTCCTTGCTCAGGCTCAGGGTGCTGCTGCTGCTGTAGCGCCCGCTCTTCTCCTCCTCTGAGCTGCTCAGGACCCCCTCTGTCACCTCTGTACCGTCCACCTCCCAGCTCACCACGGCTCCCTGAGGAGAGTAGCCAGTCAGCAGGCAGGCCAGTGTGGCCGAGCCCCCAGAGAGCTGCTCAGAGGAGGGGGGAAGCAGAGACACTGAGGGCCTGACCATGGTGCCAGCTGGAGGGGAGAGCAGAGACACACAAGGAGCACATTAACTTCCACTGTAGGACAGACAGCTGAACATGACACACTTATGATACATGACAGAGGTTAACACTGCTGTGGGTCAGCTGTGTGCACCATACTGTGATCAGACAGAGGAGAGGAGCTGAGACATGACAGGAAATGAGGCTTTGACAAATGACACAGAAATATAAAACTTGATGTCATTTTGGTATTGAAAGTAAAAACTCTTCTTCTGTGGAACTCATCAACATATTGCAACATGAAACACGTGCACATGGAATTAAAATGTTAACAGCTAATCCTTGTATAAAAATTTGTGTATCTGCTTTTAATGTGTGACAGTAAACAACTCAATGCAATAACTTTCAGGTGGAACAACATGTAACATCTGTATCCAGTTAAAGACTTTGTCTTCTGTTTGTTTCACTTCCTTTTCACCACTTTGAACTAACGAACTGTGAACGCAACCTACAGCTTTACTGTATGTACACATAAACTCAATTTTATGTTTAAATGGCCCATTAGATTTAATTTAAACAACAGTTTAAATGTAAAATAAAAAAATGGAAACCACATTATTTGTTGAACGTTAAAATGTCCCTCAGACAAATTGCACAACCATATTTTTAAAACATAACTTCAATTAAAAATGAAACACAAAAAAATCAAGGTATTTAACATGCAGAAAACATAAAATTACATCTAATACAACAAGATTATTAATCTCTACAGAATGTTTGCCAAACTGTGATATCAGCCAACGTCAATAAATCACATGAAAAAAAAAAAACCAATACAATACTTTCTTGTTTTATGGCATTTCTTTTACAACATTTAGTCAAATATTTAATTGTAGAAATTATAAATCTCTGGTACTTACAGGAAAGGATGAGTTTGGTCCCTCCACCAAAAGTGTACCACAGTGATACAAACTCATTAAGTGGCCGTACAAAAACCTCCTGCACTGTGAACAAGCATCTATCCACTGAAAATACTCTCTGCTTTTTATAATAACACAGAAACAATTACATCTTTCTTAGTCTAGAAAGCATTTGTAAGGATATGGATAAAAAATATTGTATAAATAAAGATTATTTCTTGAATATTTATTTAGTTTTCTAAACCTGACAGAGAAATGATTACAGTCTCTGTGTAAAAAAAGTCATTTATCACAGTTTTATATCAGTTAATACATGGTCAAATATCCATAATGCCTTTACATGATAATAATAATTTACAAACTCACATTAAACAGAACTTAAATATATTATTTATCTACATTAAACCCTGTAAGTAAATGAAAGGCAGACAAACAGACATATCATACCAACCACAGTGAACACAAACTTATCCTTAAATCCTCAACTGCACTTGTAATATAAATATTTTCTTCTTTTCCATTAAGATGATAGATGGTGTAAATCCAAGCAGTATTCCTCCTGATTTTGTGTCCCACGTTGCCTTGAGTCTGTTGAGAGCAGACAAATGATTTCCATAGAGAGGAGGCTTTGCATGGTCAGCTGATCCTCCAGTCAACTGAGAAGGTTTATAGTCCTGTGAGTTCAACACTGCAGGACTCACATGTGTCAGTCAACACAGCAGAGAGCACAAGCACCATGACTCTCATCACCATCCTCATCTGGACGCTGGCCTGCTGCTGTTTGACAGGTTGATTGACTCAGCAACATTTCACACATGATGTGCTGCCTTTTCTCTCATTGATTTCTGCTGATAAATGAATGATTTGTTTTTGTCTGCAGGATGCAGCGCTCAGGTGACTGTGACTCAGCCTCCAGTGGTGACATCTACTCCAGGATCCACTGTCAATCTCACCTGTCACATAAACCCCGAAGATGACGGAGGTGACTGGCTGCACTGGTATCAACAGAAATCTGGACAGCCTCCAAAGCTCCTGATTGAATTTGTGAGCACACTTGAATCAGGAACACCAGCTCGGTTTAGTGGCAGTGGAAGCAACTCTGACTTCACTTTGACCATCAGTGGAGTTCAGACTGAAGATGCAGCAGTTTATTACTGTCAGAGTTTCCATGACATAAACAGTGCTTATGTGTTCACACAGTGATTTATCGTCGTACAAAAACCTCCCTCAGTCAGACTGCGGAGACACTGAGCTGTTACAGCAGGAAGCGACTGCAGCTGCTGAAGAGGAAGAGACTCTGACACAGACCACTGAACACAGAGCTCACAGTAACCTCACCAAGCACACACACTGCTAATCACACTAATACACTGGCATATTTCATAGATTTTTGTTCACTTGTTCATTTGTACAATCTTCATTTTCTACAGACAGTAGTATTATTAAAGTTTATGTAACCCAGAATCCTTCTATACACAAAGATGTTATTTTGCCACTTTAAAAACACACACAACATTTTACAGGCTACCTGTTTCCCTCTGCCTCCAGTCTGTGTGCTAAGATAAGCTAACTGGCTACTGGCTTTAACTTCAGTTTTACTATACAATATGGCAGTGGTACGCAGTGTGATCACATATTTAAAGAATCAGTTCCCCAAAATGTGGAACTATTCCTTTGAGCTTTATCAGATAAACACCAGTCAACAGGTAGAGTGAAAACACTGCCAGAGACTTCCATAGATTACACACAGTGTTTAATGAAGGTTCCATTGAGGAGAATCACAGCTGAATATTCAGAGTGTAACACAGAGTATCCTGTCCAGAGTATCTGAGGGTGTCCTTGTTTAAACCTTGTTTTTCACCCTAACAGTTTCCCCTGAAGAGTCACAGCATGTTCCAAAATAAGGTTACTCTGTACCAGTCTATGAATGTGTGAAGATTCTATGTGTACCTGATTTTAAACAAACAGGTATGCTCACCTTGCTCGCTCTAAATCAACTCGCCTGTCTCCTCGATCATGATACTACACCTGTATAAGAAGAAACTCTAAGTCTACTGAGTCTGGGGCACAGGGCAATCTTTCTTCCTCCTAACCTTGGGAGCTATGACAACACAACCAGCCAGCACCCCCTTATCTGGGCAGCTGTGCTCCCTCTGTCAGAGCTGGGAGACCAACGCTGAAACATAATGACAACAGAGGTGGAACAGCCTGACCTCGAGGCCTCCTTCAGGCCTCACACTGATCTGACTGTGACTTTAGGCCTAACTGTCTCCCACGACCATCACTGACCAAGACTGAGGGTTTCAATACAGCAGAAACACCCTCACAAACAGCATCACAGTTATTAAGAACAGACTCACATCTTCATGCTGACCTGCACACATTGTCCTCCATTTTCCATCAATGTTGCTCCCTTCGCCTCTCATTGAAACTCATCCTTGTATAAACAGAACTGCTGTTACAATATTTATCTACTGATTTAAGCAAATTGTAACCACAAAACAACAACCCATGTCGTACACCAAAAAAAGAAAACCTTCAATTTATTACTCAACATTTTAATATTTTATTTCAGGAGGAAACACGTCTTGATGTTGATGTGAAGTTTGGTGAAAAAGATGAGGAAGTTGGGATAAACAGCTGAGTCACTCAGCAGATTCTCAACAAAATACACTATATATCTATCTTCCCATTATCCTAAATGTAACACCTTGTTCTGGATAATAAGAATGATATAAATGCAATTAATGAAGACAACAACAGGTCACAGTGAGTTCAGTGTTGGCCCACTCAACCAGCAGGGGGCGATGTAGATCTGTTAATGAGGACAAAGTCATGAGAGACAATAAAGAAATAAAAAGAAGAGTGTTTCAAAGTTGACAACCATGAAAACAGAACATAAAGTCAAAGTTTTCTACATGGGCTTTAAATGACTGAATGATCCTCAAGATGAATATAATGAACTCTCATTCCATCTGCTTTTTCTGTTTCATAAGGAGAGGTGTGTGTTTGCCTTCTCACTACACCTGACAGACAAACAATTACAGTCTGTAACAAAGTCAGTTTTTTCACAGGTTTCTAGCAGGGATACATGGTTAAATAGGATTGTCTTTTAAATAATAATGATTTACAAACTTCTTTTCCATTAAGATGATAGATGGTGTAAATCCAAGCAGTATTCCTCCTGATTTTGTGTCCCACGTTGCCTTGAGTCTGTTGAGAGCAGACAAATGATTTCCATAGAGAGGAGGCTTTGCATGGTCAGCTGATCCTCCAGTCAACTGAGAAGGTTTATAGTCCTGTGAGTTCAACACTGCAGGACTCACATGTGTCAGTCAACACAGCAGAGAGCACAAGCACCATGACTCTCATCACCATCCTCATCTGGACGCTGGCCTGCTGCTGTTTGACAGGTTGATTGACTCAGCAACATTTCACACATGATGTGCTGCCTTTTCTCTCATTGATTTCTGCTGATAAATGAATGATTTGTTTTTGTCTGCAGGATGCAGCGCTCAGGTGACTGTGACTCAGCCTCCAGTGGTGACATCTACTCCAGGATCCACTGTCACTCTCACCTGTAAAACCAGCCAAAATGTTGCAACTTGTAGTGGTGGTCAATGTATGTTCTGGTATCAACAAAAATCTGGACAGCCTCCAAAGCTCCTAATACGACATGTCAGCACCAGACATTCAGGAACACCAGCTCGGTTTAGTGGCAGTGGAAGCAACTCTGACTTCACTTTGACCATCAGTGGAGTTCAGACTGAAGATGCAGCAGTTTATTTCTGTAAAAGTATTCATGTCATCAACAGTGCTCATGTGTTCACACAGTGATTTGTTGTCATACAAAAACCTCCCTCAGTCAGACTGCAGAGACACTGAGCTGTTACAGCAGGAAGCGACTGTAGCTGCTGAAGAGGAAGAGACTCTGACACTGACCACTGAACACAGAGCTCACAGTAACCTCACCAAGCACAAGTTAAAACACTTTAACACTCCTATGACAACCAGTAGCTCACCATATTTTCCTTTCATAGCTCTTAAGATACCATCTGAGACTTACAATTTAATGAGCTTAAAGCACATCATGTTGGGTTGCCACTGATTGTAAAATCCCCAACAACAGCATTCTTAAAAAGACTATTGCTGCTGAACTCTCTCTCTGTTTTCAGACCAATGTCCTTGGACACTGTTTTCTCTGTCTGTCTGTTGTGTTGGGTTGCAGGTGAACCAGGGGTGCAGCCCTGCCTACCAACCCTGATTGCTGATGCGTGGCACCTGCTGTGATTACCTGAGTTTCAACGCCCCCTCTCCTCTACCTTCTCCTCCTCCTCCTCCTCCTCCTCCTCCTCTACCCAGCAGCACTGAGCCTCTGTCTCAGCCAGCTGTCTACAGGAGCAGAGTCCCCTCTCATCACTTTGTTTACCTTTTCATTTTCCCTTAACTTCTTCTTCCACTTCATCATGGACCTGTTCCAGTTTGGACTGGGTCGCTCTCACTTTAATATAATGGAGGCAAAGGGACAAATGTTTTTTCTGGTGACTGTAGACACACTCCTGCCTGTCAGTCCTGAACCTCTTGAATCTGATTTTGGACCTTGCCTCTCCTGACGTATCATTCTGTGGTGGTGAGAATTTCATTTCAGGATCCATGTAAGAGAGTGTCTGACTGGACCATTATGCCAATTGGACATGGACACAGTGTCACCATCTGGCTGCTCACCTTGGGCCATGTGACCAGAACCATTTGGGGCTAGGACGTCACCGAGCACACCCAGTAGACACAAGTGAATTTTTAAAGAAGCATGATTTCATGTCATGTGCAAGATGTCAGGTCCTGTGCAAGGTACAGGCCTACTCCTCTGAAACAGCAGAGAGATGAGGAACAGAGAGTCAAAAGTTTCTACATGATCTTAATCAGTCCACAGGGAGATGTAGCCTCTACTTCCTCCACCTCATCTCTCCCTCTCTGTTTCACATGGACAGGTGTGCCCAGATGTATTTTGCATGATTTTAATGCATCACTGCTCCTCACAGTTTTAAGTTCTCATGTCACAGAGAGTCTGAACTGTTTTCATGCACTCACACTGAAAACTCCATCAGGATGATGTTAACAATAACTTTGCTTGTCATGTTGGGTTTTCTGAGTCAGGGTGAGAGGTTTGGAAAGTGCATTTAGTATTTTAGGAGATTTTTTAATGTGGTCTTTTTTCAGTTTGTTCTTTTTATGATTGCAATTACTTTGCATTCTGTGGTCTTTTTGCTGTTATAAATTTAACTGCTGCTCCATGTTGTTGGGTGTCGAACATTTCAGTGTCTTCACTAGTATCTGCACAAAGTAATCTTAAATAAGAGGAGTCCCAAAAGAAACAGAATTATCTTATTAAAAATAACAACCATCTTCATCAGGTATAGTGTTCTGTACTAAGATAATCGAGAGGATATTTTTACTCATGAATATATCATAAAAGGAATACAAAGACACTGACTCATTATAATCCACAGTTTTATTTAATGATGGTTTAATGTTCATGCCACATTTTTGATGAATGAAAAGTTTCTGTTGGAGTGAAACTAATAAAATTCAGTTGAACTTGAGAAGTAATGAACACAAAGAAGAATATGAAAGCAACATGCAGACTAAAACACTGAGCAGAGAGCTGTGAAACTGCAGAAACATGTGAAGAGAGGAGCTCTGTAGCTTCATCAGGATCTGTATGAAAGAAGCAGCATGATTTCCAGACAGGAAGTGTTGCTGAAGCTCTACTCTGAGCAGCGCTGAGGGTCCAGGCTTTGAGTGACAGGGCTCTGTCCATTCAGACTGGCCTCACAGCTGACTGAGCCCGCCTTCCTCCACTGGTCTGCAGGGAGGCTCAGGGTGCTGCTCCAGCTGTAGTGGCCGTCCCTCCCCAGGACCTCCAGGCTGTTTGACACCCCTGAGGAGCTGCTGCTGCCCCCCACCTTCCAGCCCAGCCTCCAGGCTGAGGGGAAGCCCCCGCTGGCCACACACACCAGTGTGGCACTGTCCTGCTGCAGCTCCTCTCTGGAGGGGGGGAGGACGGTCAGGGTGGGCCGCACCACACCCACTGGAGGACAGAGAGGAGGGAGGAGAGGGGGGAGAGAAGGCAAAGGAATGAGAGTGAAGGCTTGGTAATAAAGAAACATCACATCCTGCTCATTTCTTCTATTTGATCCAATCAAACAGAATAACTTGTGCTGCTGTTGCACTCATAAATCACTCAGTATCAGACCATCAGCCACATGATTCAAGTGACACTGAAAAGGTTGATTGATAATGATTATTGATGACATCTTCATGTGTGTTTCATAATGTGTGACAGTGAATAACTGGTCCCTGTGATGATTTTCTTCAGTTTAAAGTGACAGAGCTGAAACACTCATGTGAATACAGTTCAAACCTTTGTCATCTGTCTCTTTCACTTCCTTTTCACTACATGGAAAATGAATGAACCGTGAACACAAAGATAAACTGCCTTCACTGATAAAAACATGTTTGTGTTTAACAGAATCCAATTCAGTTTTAATTCCATTTTTAAAAACATATTTACAAAATAAATAAAGATAAAAAAAAACTAGTATTGCTATTTGTTTTGTGCATTTAAGGTCTGACTTAAACAACTGTTAGTTTCAAACATTTTTTAACAGAGAAAAATTCAATGTTACTATAAAAAGATAAGGACATAGTTATTTTGTGTTTTATTCCTTTTAAATGTAACTAAATGCAATGCTGAGATCATTTTGATTTCTACAGTTTCTTATCAGATTGTGAGATCAGCTTGATCAAATAACAAAAAAATATCATCAACATACAAACACTGAATTTGATCAGAGTCTCATTCAATACTTGAAAATAGTTCTATCAGCTATATATTGAATTGAATGAAATAAAATCTCTGGTACTTACAGTCAACGACGAGTTTGGTCCCTCCACCAAAAGTCCACCACAGTGATACAAACTCATTAAGTGGCCGTACAAAAACCTCCTGCACTGTGAACAAGCATCTATCCACTGAAAATACTCTCTGCTTTTTGAAATTACAGAGGAACCATTAAACCTGACTCAATCTATAAAGCTTCTTTAATGATATGGATAGAAAATATTGTATAAATAAAGATTATTTCTTGAATATTTATTTAGTTTTCTACACCTGACAGAGAAATGATTACAGTCTCTGTGTAAAAAAAGTCATTTTTCACAGTTTTATATCAGTTAATACATGGTCAAATACCCATAATGCCTTTACATAATAATAATAATTTACAAACTCACATTAAGCAGAATGTAATTATATTATTTATCTACATTAAACCCTGTAAGTAAATGAAAGGCAGACAAACAGACATATCATCCCAACCACAGTGAACACAAACTTATCCTTAAATCCTCAACTGCACTTGTAATATAAATATTTTCTTCTTTTCCATTAAGATGATAGATGGTGTAAATCCAAGCAGTATTCCTCCTGATTTTGTGTCCCACGTTGCCTTGAGTCTGTTGAGAGCAGACAAATGATTTCCATAGAGAGGAGGCTTTGCATGGTCAGCTGATCCTCCAGTCAACTGAGAAGGTTTATAGTCCTGTGAGTTCAACACTGCAGGACTCACATGTGTCAGTCAACACAGCAGAGAGCACAAGCACCATGACTCTCATCACCATCCTCATCTGGACGCTGGCCTGCTGCTGTTTGACAGGTTGATTGACTCAGCAACATTTCACACATGATGTGCTGCCTTTTCTCTCATTGATTTCTGCTGATAAATGAATGATTTGTTTTTGTCTGCAGGATGCAGCGCTCAGGTGACTGTGACTCAGCCTCCAGTGGTGACATTTACTCCAGGATCCACTGTCAATCTCACCTGTAAAACCAGCCAACCTGTTTTCAAATATAGTGGTGGAGAGCAGGCTATGTCCTGGTATCAACAGAAATCTGGTCAGCTTCCAAAGCTCCTAATAAAATTTGTGAACAGACGTGAGTCAGGAACACCAGCTCGGTTTAGTGGCAGTGGAAGCGACTCTGACTTCACTTTGACTATCAGTGGAGTTCAGACTGAAGATGCAGCAGTTTATTACTGTCAGAGTCTACACTACACAAACAGTGCTTATGTGTTCACACAGTGATTTGTCGTCGTACAAAAACCTCCCTCAGTCAGACTGCAGAGACACTGAGCTGTTACAGCAGGAAGCGACTGCAGCTGCTGAAGAGGAAGAGACTCTGACACAGACCACTGAACACAGAGCTCACAGTAACCTCACCAAGCACACACACTGCTAATCACACTAATACACTGGCATATTTCATAGATTTTTGTTCACTTGTTCATTTGTACAATGTTCATTTTCTACAGACGGTACTATTATTAAAATTTATGTAACCCAGAATCCTTCTATACACATAGATGTTATTTTGCCACTTTCAAAAATACACACAACATTTTACAGGCTACCTGTTTCCCTCTGCCTCCAGTCTGTGTGCTAAGATAAGCTAACTGGCTACTGGCTTTAGCTTCAGTTTTACTACACAATATGGCAGTGGTACGCAGTGTGATCACATATTTAAAGAATCAGTTCCTCAAAATGTGGAACTATTCCTTTGAGCTTTATCAGATAAACACCAGTCAACAGGTAGAGTGAAAACACTGCCAGAGACTTCCATAGATTACACACAGTGTTTAATGAAGGCTCCATTGAGGAGAATCACAGCTGAATATTCAGAGTGTAACACAGAGTATCCTGTCCAGAGTATCTGAGGGTGTCCTTGTTTAGACCTTGTTTTTCACCCTAACAGTTTCCCTGAAGAGTCACAGCATGTTCCAAAATAAGGTTACTCTGTACCAGTCTATGAATGTGTGAAGATTCTATGGGTGCCTGATTTTAAACAAACAGGTATGCTCACCTTGCTCGCTCTAAGTCAACTCCCCTGTCTCCTCGATCATGATACTACATCTGTATAAGAAGAGACTAAGTCTACTGAGTCTGGGGCACAGGGCAATCTTTCTTCCTCCTAACCTTGGGAGCTATGACAACACAACCAGCCAGCACCCCCTTATCTGGGCAGCTGTGCTCCCTCTGTCAGAGCTGGGAGACCAACGCTGAAACATAACGACAACAGAGGTGGAGCAGCCTGACCTCGAGGCCTCCTTCAGGCCTCACACTGATCTGACTGTGACTTTAGGCCTAACTGTCTCCCACGACCATCACTGACCAAGCCTGAGGGTTTCAATACAGCAGAAACACCCTCACAAACAGCATCACAGTTATTAAGAATAGACTCACATCTTCATGCTGATCTGCACACATTGTCCTCCATTTTCCATCAATGTTGCTCCCTTCACCTCTCATTGAAACTCATCCTTGTATAAACAGAACTGCTGTTACAATATTTATCTGCTCATTTAAGCAAATTATAACCACAAAACAACAACCCACGTTGTACACTAAAAAAAAAAACATCAATTGATTACTCAACATGAGGAAGTTGGGATAAACAGCTGAGTCACTCAGCAGATTCTCAACAAAATACACTATATATCTATCTTCCCATTATCCTAAATGTAACACCTTGTTCTGGATAATAAGAATGATATAAATGCAATTAATGAAGAAAACAACAGGTCACTGTGAGTTCAGTGTTGGCCCACTCAACCAGCAGGGGGCGATGTAGATCTGTTAATGAGGACAAAGTCATGAGAGACAATAAAGAAATCAAAAGAAGAGTGTTTCAAAGTTGACAACCATGAAAACAGAACATAAAGTCAAAGTTTTCTACATGGGCTTTAAATGACTGAATGATCCTCAAGATGAAGATAATGAACTCTCATTCCATCTGCTTTTTCTGTTTCATAAGGAGAGGTGTGTGTTTGCCTTCTCACTACACCTGACAGACAAACAATTACAGTCTGTAACACAGTCAGTTTTTTCACAGGTTTCTAGCAGGGATACATGGTTAAATAGGAATGTCTTTTAAATAATAATGATTTACAAACTCACATGAAGCAGATTTGAAGCAGACAAACAGACATATCATACCAACCACAGTGAACACAAACTTATCCTTAAATCCTCAACTGCACTTGTAATATAAATATTTTCTTCTTTTCCATTAAGATGATAGATGGTGTAAATCCAAGCAGTATTCCTCCTGATTTTGTGTCCCACGTTGCCTTGAGTCTGTTGAGAGCAGACAAATGATTTCCATAGAGAGGAGGCTTTGCATGGTCAGCTGATCCTCCAGTCAACTGAGAAGGTTTATAGTCCTGTGAGTTCAACACTGCAGGACTCACATGTGTCAGTCAACACAGCAGAGAGCACAAGCACCATGACTCTCATCACCATCCTCATCTGGACGCTGGCCTGCTGCTGTTTGACAGGTTGATTGACTCAGCAACATTTCACACATGATGTGCTGCCTTTTCTCTCATTGATTTCTGCTGATAAATGAATGATTTGTTTTTGTCTGCAGGATGCAGCGCTCAAGTGACTGTGACTCAGCCTCCAGTGGAGACATCTACTCCAGGATCCACTGTCACTCTCACCTGTAAAACCAGCCAAAATGTTGGAGGTTGTGGTGATGGCCAATGTATGTTCTGGTATCAACAGACATCTGGACAGCCTCCAAAGCTCCTAATACGACATGTCAGCATCAGACATACAGGAACACCAGCTCGGTTTAGTGGCAGTGGAAGCAACTCTGACTTCACTTTGACCATCAGTGGAGTTCAGACTGAAGATGCAGCAGTTTATTACTGTAAAAGTATTCATGCCATCAACAGTGCTAGTGTGTTCACACAGTGATTTGTGGTCGTACAAAAACCTCCCTCAGTCAGTCTGCAGAGACACTGAGCTGTTACAGCAGGAAGCGACTGCAGCTGCTGAAGAGGAAGAGACTCTGACACAGACCACTGAACACAGAGCTCACAGTAACCTCACCAAGCACACACACTGCTAATCACACTAATACACTGGCATATTTCATAGATTTTTGTTCACTTATTCATTTGTACAATGTTCATTTTCTACAGACAGTACTATTATTAAAGTTTATGTAATCCAGAATCCTTCTATACACAAAGATGTTATTTTGCCACTTTAAAAAACACACACAACATTTTACAGGCTACCTGTTTCCCTCTGCCTCCAGTCTGTGTGCTAAGATAAGCTAACTGGCTACTGGCTTTAGCTTCAGTTTTACTATACAATATGGCAGTGGTACGCAGTGTGATCACATATTTAAAGAATCAGTTCCCCAAACTGTGGAACTATTCCTTTGAGCTTCATCAGATAAACACCAGTCAACAGGTAGAGTGAAAACACTGCCAGAGACTTCCATAGATTACACACAGTGTTTAATGAAGGCTCCATTGAGGAGAATCACAGTTGAATATTCAGAGTGTAACACAGAGTATGCCATCCAGAGTATCTGAGGGTGTCCTTGTTTAGACCTTGTTTTTCACCCTAACAGTTTCCCTGAAGAGTCACAGCATGTTCCAAAATAAGGTTACTCTGTACCAGTCTATGAATGTGTGAAGATTCTATGGGTACCTGATTTTAAACAAACAGGTATGCTCACCTTGCTCGCTCTAAATCAACTCACCTGTCTCCTCGATCATGATACTACACCTGTATAAGAAGAGACTCTAAGTCTACTGAGTCTGGGGCACAGGGCAATCTTTCTTCCTCCTAACCTTGGGAGCGATGACAACACAACCAGCCAGCACCCCCTTATCTGGGCAGCTGTGCTCCCTCTGTCAGAGCTGGGAGACCAACGCTGAAACATAACGACAACAGATGTGGAGCAGCCTGACCTCGAGGCCTCCTTCAGGCCTCACACTGATGTGACTGTGACTTTAGGCCTAACTGTCTCCCACGACCATCACTGACCAAGACTGAGGGTTTCAATACAGCAAAAATACCCTCACAAACAGCATCACAGTTATTAAGAATAGACTCACATCTTCATGCTGACCTGCACACACTGTCCTCCATTTTCCATCAATGTTGCTCCCTTCGCCTCTCATTGAAACTCATCCTTGTATAAACAGAACTGCTGTTACAATATTTATCTGCTCATTTAAGCAAATTATAACCACAAAACAACAACCCACGTTGTACACCAAAAAAAAAAAAACTTCAATTTATTACTCAACATCTTAATACTTTATTTAAGGAGGAAACACGTCTTGATGTTGATGTGAAGTTTGGTGAAAAAGATGAGGAAGTTGGGATAAACAGCTGAGTCACTCAGCAGATTCTCAACATAATGCACTATATATCTATCTTCCCATTATCCTAAATGTAACACCTTGTTCTGGATAATAAGAATGATATAAATGCAATTAATGAAGAAAACAACAGGTCACTGTGAGCTCAGTGTTGGCCCACTCAACCAGCAGGGGGCGATGTAGATCTGTTAATGAGGACAAAGTCGTGAGAGACAATAAAGAAATAAAAAGACGAGTGTTTCAAAGTTGACAACCATGAAAACTGAACATAAAGTCAAAGTTTTCTACATGGGCTTTAAATGACTGAATGATCCTCAAGATGAAGATGATGAACTCTCATTCCATCTGCTTTTTCTGTTTCATAAGGAGAGGTGTGTGTTTGCCTTCTCACTACACCTGACAGACAAACAATTACAGTCTGAAACACAGTCAGTTTTTTCACAGGTTTCTAGCAGGGATACATGGTTGAATAGGAATGTCTTTTAAATAATAATCATTTACAAACTTCTTTTCCATTAAGATGATAGATGGTGTAAATCCAAGCAGTATTCCTCCTGATTTTGTGTCCCACGTTGCCTTGAGTGTGTTGAGAGCAGACAAATGATTTCCATAGAGAGGAGGCTTTGCATGGTCAGCTGATCCTCCAGTCAACTGAGAAGGTTTATAGTCCTGTGAGTTCAACACTGCAGGACTCACATGTGTCAGTCAACACAGCAGAGAGCACAAGCACCATGACTCTCATCACCATCCTCATCTGGACGCTGGCCTGCTGCTGTTTGACAGGTTGATTGACTCAGCAACATTTCACACATGATGTGCTGCCTTTTCTCTCATTGACTTCTGCTGATAAATGAATGATTTGTTTTTGTCTGCAGGATGCAGCGCTCAGGTGACTGTGACTCAGCCTCCAGTGGAGACATCTACTCCAGGATCCACTGTCACTCTCACCTGTAAAACCAGCCAAAATGTTGGAAGTTGTGCTGGTGGTGAATGTATGTTCTGGTATCAACAAAAATCTGGTCAGCCTCCAAAGCTCCTAATAAAATATGTGAGCACACGTCAATCAGGAACACCAGCTCGGTTTAGTGGCAGTGGAAGCAGCTCTGACTTCACTTTGACCATCAGTGGAGTTCAGGCTGAAGATGCAGCAGTTTATTACTGTAAGAGTCTTAGTAGTGTGTTCACACGGTGATTTGTCGTTGTACAAAAACCTCCCTCAGTCAGACTGCAGAGACACTGAGCTGTTACAGGAGGACGCTACTGCAGCTGCTGAAGAGGAAGAGACTCTGACACAGACCACTGAACACAGAGCTCACAGTAACCTCACCAAGCACACACACTGCTAATCACACTAATACACTGGCATATTTCATAGATTTTTGTTCACTTGCTCATTTGTACAATGATCATTTTCTACAGACAGCACTATTATTAAAGTTTATGTAACCCAGAATCCTACTATACACAAAGATGTTATTTTGCCACTTTAAAAAACACACACAACATTTTACAGGCTACCTGTTTCCCTCTGCCTCCAGTCTGTGTGCTAAGATAAGCTAACTGGCTACTGACTTTAGCTTCAATTTTACTATACAATATGGCAGTGGTACGCAGTGTGATCACATATTTAAAGAATCAGTTCCCCAAAATGTGGAACTATTCCTTTGAGCTTCATCAGATAAACACCAGTCAACAGGTAGAGTGAGAGGAGAGGAGAATCACAGTTAAACATACAGAGTGTAACACAGAGTATGCCGTCCAGAGTTTCTGAGGGCGTCCTTGTTTAAACCTTGTTCTTTACCCCCACAGAGTTACAACATGTTTCAAAATAACGTATTTTGGAACATTATTGTGGAGGACTCGCTCCCAATAATGTGCACTGTTAACTATATTACACCACTGGCAGTAGCAGTGGTGTAGTAGCAGTAGAAGTACTGGTAATGATGTGGTATATACCTTATAAAAATAATGAAGGGTCATTATTATATATATATTTAGAATCTATTCATTCATTTACTGAGTATAAAGTAGAGTATATACAAATACACAAATAGGGACACATAGCATTTCAAAGAACTACCAAAATACAACAGACACAAAATATACAGGAATCAGGAGCCCAAAGGAATCATGGGAAATAGTGGCCTTTCTTACAAGTAAAAAGAAAAAAGTTTTATGTATGTTAAGCATGTGAAGAGAGGGCATGACATGAGCAGTGTGTTATGTAAAGTTAAAACTTTCAGCCCTTACCTGTGCTTTAAAAGCACCTGCCGCCATCTAGTGGTCAAAAGGAGGACTCAGCTGATTTTGACCCACAGGTGAAAACAATCATTTGGTGATTTTTTAAAGCACAGCCACTCCACCTGATGCACCGTTTACACGTACACGGGTATTTTTATAAACGGAGACATATCCCTTCGTTTACACGCAAACAGAGAATTCGCCTCTGAAAACGATGCTTTTTAAAAACTCCGGCCAGAGTGGAGATCTTGGAAAACTCCGGTTGCACGTTTGCATGTAAACTGAGCAAAACGGAGAAAACGCAGGCAGCAGACGTCACAGTGTGCGACAGAACTTGCACCCGCGTCAAAAGTGCGACCTATGTTTACATGTTGCTATGGTGATCATGGATGCCTTCAGAGTAGCAGCTGCATTTATGTTGGTGCAAGCCCTCTTTGTATGTTTGCATTTGCAAATACAGCTGCTCTATTATATCACCCCACTTTGATCTTTAATGAAAGTCATATTTTCAATAAGTAGTTAAAGACAACTGTACTATTGGACGAGTACTTCTTGGACAACGTGCAAATAACATTAAGTACTTTTACTGTGTACTTTTGCAGTACCTTGGACTACTTATTGAAAATATGATTTTTATTAAAGATCAAAATGGGGTGAATGAAGCATATTTATAGTCGATATGACACAAGAGACTTTGACACAAGATTACTACAAAAGTGCACAGTGAAAGTACTTCATATTATTTGTAAGAAAGTTGTTTTATTTCCTTATTATATTCATTCTACGAGAGGCTCTGCCTGTCACCTTACAGCGCCGTATTAATGCATTTATGTAAGCATTAGAATACGTGCGCACTCCATAAAAAAAGTTGCCTGCACCCTGTATTACCTGTCCGACGAGGGTAGACTGCGTAAGACGGCATACATACACTGGTTGGTGTAAACGCAAAGTTTAGTTTTCTAAAGTTTTCTGAAAACGGACACGTGTGCACGCAATTATTTTTGAAAACGGAGAGGGTGAAATGTCCATTTATGAAAATAGCCGGCTACGTGTAAACGTAGTGTCCTTCGTGAAACTCGGGAGGATCCTTGCCATTGGAACAATCCTTCGGTGGAGGTCGATGACGTAGCATGCATCAAATCCGCCCATTTGAGGATCCTTCCTTGCAATTGAGAAACTGCTTGTGTGTCATGTTGAATGGGAGTTCAGAGAGTACTTTAGAGGATCAAGAGTATCCCTCTGCAGGCAAGTGCACAAAGTATAATCAAAAATACTCACAGCGATCACGGTGTAACACAGCGGTCAACAAAAAATACAACAACAGGTGAACAGGTGCTTTAATTAACTACAGGATATCACCGCCCATACCCATGTGACCTGATGATCAATCACCGTGATTGTGCAATAATAAATAAACCAAAATAACCCAAAATGTAACCCACCACAAAATTACTACTTTGCAATTCATTCCAAATTCACAATTTAACCATTCATGGCTCCTATAACCATAGACATATATATGTTATATAGACGTTTATATGTCTATGCCTACAACCCTCCATAGAGGGAAGCACATGTGCGCAGGTGCCTGTTCCATTACAAAGTCACACTGCCACCTACTGGCCTGGCATGTATACTACAGCGTTTTTAGTCATTTTGCGGATCCGTGTGCACGGCGATTATCAAAACGTTGTCATCTGAACACGGAACTTTTTTCCAAACAAAAATGAGGAACGATTCAGTTTTCGTGTAAACATGGCCTGAGTCCGTTTAGAGGGCTGAAAAGGACCAAGTGTGAGAACACCCTTACATTCACCTATGGGGAAATGTAACAATGTGTCAGTGAAAGTGGAACTGAATTATAATTAGACAAGACAAGATAAGATAAGGCAAGATAAGCCTTTATTCGTCCCACTGCGGGGAAATTTGCAGCATTACAGCAGCACAGGGATGGTGCAAACAGGAAGCAGTAGCAGTAGAAAAAACACAAACTAATACACATATAAGTTTGTATCGGTGAAAAGAAAAACAGAAAAAGAAAAAACAGAACATTAAATAAGTAAAATAAGAACAAAACAAAGAGCAAACAGTATAAAAAGACAAAGCAATGGTATCACACCTTGGCCAGTTACCAAGATCTCAACCCACCAGGTGGAGGTTTAATTGATACCGGCTCAGGGATGAGTATTCCTTGGCACTTATTCAAAGTGAAATACTGGATTATTGGTTGAATAATGAGGGCTCAGTGTCAAACCCAGCATAATACAACCTGTAGCTCTTTAAGACTGATGGGAGCGCCCGCGATCGCATTTGCATATCCACTTTTAAATGCTGGTAGAATTGCAACCAAATAAGACAGAGCAATAATTCTTTTTTGCATATTAAACCGGGGGAGTTGCACTAACATATCTTGCATTCACCGTACCCCAGAGCGCTGTTTCCTTGTACTAATGGGTTTGTAGAAATCCAGTAGCAAGCGCACACAACTAAAACATTATCCAGACCGCGGATATTCACAGCACTTGTGCCATCACGTTGTGAGAATGAACTGACTTTCTTGCATGTATTTAGAAAAATATGTGTAAAAAAATAAATGATTTTCATTTTTTTAGCAACTTATTTCATTAGTATGGACATAAGTCCATACATATTATTAGAATTTGGGATATAAGGGTCGTATTGATGGATAGCATATTAAACTACTCCAAAAATAGTACTACAGCATTTAAATATGCAAAGACATGCTCTGGTGGACTTGTTCTATGGATGGGTGAAATTGGGAATCTTGTATATCGGGGACTTATTTAACAGGGACCAAATTATGTCTTTTGAACAATTAAGGGAAAAGTACAAACTCCCAAGTAAGGATTTTTGGAAGCACTTGCAGTGACAGAGTTGCACTTTGGCATGCCTTAGACAACTGCCACTTATACCAGGAACCGAAATACAGGATAGATTGGAACAGGATTGGCACTTAAAAAGAAAAACATTATGTTTGTACAACCTCTTGAGGGGCTCTCAGCCACCCAGCTCTGAAGGTCTAAAGAGATGCTGGGTGAGGGACACCGGGGAAGAGATAACTAGTGGAACACGGGGGAAATTATTGGATCGTGGTTTAAAGTATCAAGAGAAATGCAGACGCGTATGATCGATTGGACCCCAAGTAAAATGGCACGGTTAGGACTTAGAAACTCTGACTTGTGCTGGAGATGTGACACCACTTGTGGCACCCTCTTACATATGCTGTACTCATGCCCCATGATAGATCTTCTGTGGTCTAAGAAGAGAAAAGTTTAAAAAATAAATTAAAAAAGGGATGCAGGATTAAGGAAGGACAGGTGGAAGCAGCAGCTGCAGTCAACGATGTTTCCGTCCACCTTCAGACACCACGCTCCAGGACCGTCTTGTTCCTATTGTAATAAAGACACAAAACATTATTCAAACTGCATACAGCAGGTACTAAGACAGCAATACTCAACTTAGAGCCCTGAAGACATTGCTGGCACTATGTTGTACAACTCTGGGTATTCAGACACATTATCTTCTTCTGTTCCCTTCTATTGGATCAGCCAAAGTCAGGCTGCTACCAACAGAAGTTCAACACAATGAAGTGGGCGCAGCTTCTCACGCTGACATGAATCCTGCTCCATCATATGGAATCACTCTCAGACAATGAGTTTTAAGGGGTGGAGAGGCCCAAATGTTTGCAGTCACTTTGATTTTCCAGAAAAGAAAGCCGATTTTACTGACGTTAGTGTCTAGTGAGTTTGGATGACAGAGAAGAGGAATGTAATTGTGCTGAAAAAGTTTTAATGATGTTTATGGTTTCAAAAATTGTGTAAAAGAATGTATATGAGGTTAACAGATTAGACTCACAGTTCATCATCTGAAGACTTGACCAATTCTTCATCATCGTCATTGTCCTCCAGCTCTGAGGTAGAAAGTTCTTGGCTGCTGCAAGTGTGATAAGCAACATGATTTCAAACATGGTAACAGTGTGTGGAATACTACAAGACTGCAGGGGGCTTACTTTAATTTTACTGTTTCAAACATTTTGGCCATGAGTAGGGTACAGTTTTGCGCTTGCGCCCCCCGCCCCACACACATAGAAAGAACTTAGAGCCTGAGCATGTGAAGTATTGTCTTCCTGACTGAACTTTCTCAAGAGCTTCATCTCCATCAGGAGAGACAGATGAATGATGTAAAGATAATATTTAATGCAGAATATGAGTGTACAGATTAACAGATGGTTTGTGCTGATTAAGATTTAACAAAGTCCTGGGCACTTGGACACCAGAGGGAGATATTGGGAGTTGTTGACTAGAGGTGATACACCGTCTCATCTTGATGATCAATAGGCGCTGGCGTTGGTGTGAATCGGCAGGTTTTTAGAACGTTGCAGAACAGCAAACTGTGGGTAGTTGCCTGTTTGAACTCGTCTCGTTGTGAATCTTAAAGGATAGTTAGGATATGTTTTTTAAGATAAAAAAAAACAGTATCTTTAAACCAGAACTGCACTGATGAACAGTAAACCTGTCTTCAAAGGTCATGTAGCAACAACAGCAGCACATTTGCTTGCATAGGTGCTAAAATTATAAAGTAATATGATGATTTACATCATCAGACTTGTGTGTGTGCAAAACATCACTGAATGCAGTTACATTTAATGCTCATAAAAGCTCACCTGGGAGAGGGTCTGTCTTTGAAATTCTCTATGAAATCTTTTGACTTATCACTCTTGAAAGACAAGCTGGAGCTCACACTGATTCTGGTAGACAAGAGAAAAAAACCATCAGGGTAGGAAATGAGACAGTTAGCCATACAGGCACATCAACTGATGGATACACAGAAACTACAGAGTAGGCATCAGTAAAAGCT
This sequence comes from Cephalopholis sonnerati, assembly GCA_019142605.1. Taxonomy (NCBI): domain Eukaryota; kingdom Metazoa; phylum Chordata; class Actinopteri; order Perciformes; family Serranidae; genus Cephalopholis; species Cephalopholis sonnerati. Next base: position 36,233,805 of record JAGQAX010000015.1, read on the forward strand.
GGTTCTGTTCCCACTGAATGATTTCTCTCCTCTATATTTACCCTGCTTCTCACTTTAACATGAACTCTGCTCCATCATAGAGGAGTCATTTCGATCTTCAATAAAAGGAAGTTGATTTTCTGTGGTACTGTAAAGTCTTGAAAAAAAAAAAGGTTTCTCACATGCCTGGAACCACGTTAAACATGACTACTGTCAGTCCAGATACAAGTGACAGAAAAGATGAATGTGACTGTGCTGAAAAATTTTCAGTGATGTCCACAGATTAATCTAAATATTTGGAAAGGTGTGTGGAACAATGTAAATGAGGCTAACAGATTAAACTCACCCACTGCATGGAGACTTGACCGAATCTTCATCATCTCCCACAGGTTTGTTGATCTTGTAGGAAAACAGGCTCCGACCTGCTGCAAATGATAATCAGACTTATGATGATACTTCATCAGTTTGTCTTCACAGGTCACTTAGCAACAGCAGCATGTTAGCTAACAGATGCTAAAATTGTAAATTATAATAATGACTGACATCATCAGACTTGTGTGTGCAAAATATCAATGACTGCAGATACATTTTAATGATAATAAAAGCTTACCTGAGAGAGGAGCTGTCTTTGAAATCAGTCAGTCCACTTTTTGACCAGTCACTCTGTAGGTACACACCAGAGTCAATGGACTCCAGGCTTTCTTTAGCCATCCTAGTAAACAAGACACATTTTATCAAAGTGTGTGAAACAATGGATATCAGATATCTTGTGCTTTTTTCTTCTAATCAGACAAGGGTATTTTAATTCATACCTGACATGTTTAGACGGAGCCTTCCGTTTTCCTCAGAGGTGTCACCCGATGTTAGCGTGACGTGTCCTTATATCAGCTGATCTTATGGAGGCGTGATCCAGCGTTGGTGTTTGCTGCCTTCAGTGCATATGACTCTGGCCTTATGGCCTGGATTATGGAAGCGATTGAGATCAGGAAACGGGCGGACAGGACGATGAACTGGGACGAGGGGGCATACATGCTGTCACACACCTCGAGCGCCGTCCTGGGGGAGCGACCGGACAGCAGGAGGCGTGGTCGACCTGTCAAACCTGACAGGGCGATCACGCCTCTGTAAGATCAGCTGATATAAGGACACGTCACGCTAACATCGGGTGACACCTCTGAGGAAGACGGAAGGCTCCGTCGAAACATGTCAGGTATGAATTAAAATACCCTTGTCTGATTAGAAGAAAAAGCACAAGATATCATACATAGAGACATAACGAACCTTGTTGGAATAATGGATATCAGATTTACAGATTTGACTCACTGATCGTCTGAAGACTTGACCAAATCTTTATCATCTGCCACAGTCTCCTCCTCCTCCTCCTCCTCCTCAGAGTTACAAAAGTCCGACCTGCAGCAAATGATAATAAGAGTTTTGATGCTGCTTCAGTTTGTCTTCACAGGTCACATGGCAACAGCAGCACATTAGCTAACAGATGCTAAAATGATAAAGTAACATGATGATGACTGTGGGGTCCTGGTAAGGACAAACTGGATCTTCCAGCCTGCAGGAAGTGGTGTTCAGAGTTATGATGCTTCTCCAGATAACCATTAAAAGCAAAAGCAAGAGGATTTTTGGGTGTGGAATGGAGCAAAACAAAATCGGTGACACACATAATGTGTGTCTATACAAAAGTTTAGAATTCAATGTTAGTTAAAGCTTACTTCTTTTTAGGAGAGCAGAGTGTGTCTTTAACATTTGCAAAGCGACCTTGTGAATTATCCCTCTTGGCAGACGCACAGCTGATGCCCGGGGAAAGCGAATCTTCTACAAGGCCTCTGGAAGAAAGATAATCACACACACTTACACACTGAATACCCCACCCCCATAATAATCTAATTTTTGTCTCTTCAAATCTGTATTTTATGTACTTTAAAGCTTGTGTTTTGCTATAAAGCAGCCTACTATATCAATAAAAGCTTAGCAAAGGCTCAGTCCTCTACAGAATGTCTACAAACATAACCAAGTTAAATTTAGGACCCTTAAAAAAACCTTTATTTTAGGTTTTCAATATAAAACAAATGCTCAGTACATAATCTCAACAACTCAGTCACAAATATCTTCATAGGTAGAAAAACAAAAACAAACAATATTACTACTAAAATAAAATACATACACACAGCGATAGAGGGTATACTGCCATTCAGTTAGACCATTACAATTCACTACCTCTGAGATACTCCAGTACAGGGCTCCAAATTCGGACAAATATTTGAATCTTAGGGCGTATTCACGCTGGCGCTGGTCCGCTTTAAACGAACCCTGGTCCACTTCCACAAATAGTTCAGTTCATTTGGAGTGGTGTGAACGCTTATTTGAACTCTGGAGCGGACCAAACAAGCGAACCCTGGTCCCTGGTCTGGTGCAGTTTGTTACCTGACATAGTTATTGTTACCATGGCTACAGCTTGTCTGTTTACCATGATCACACATGGACAGTGTGTAAATGAGCATCAAAAGGCTGCTGTTACTCACAGTCAAACACGCTGCACGCACAGCAACACAGCACAACACAGCACACACACTCAGTTGGAGCGGAGCCTGTGTTGCGTTCAGGCGTTGTCACGTAAATAACATATTCCAGCACTTGAATAGGCCATAGCACAACACAGCAGCATGTCAAGTGGGCCGAACCCGAGCAAAATTTCCGATTTGTTATCCAAACCTGGCCCGACCCGTCGGGTTCCACTGGGTCCCGTCAGGTCCCGTCGGGCTCGGGTCGGGTATCCACACTCTGGCCCACAACAGACCAGATGACGGGGTTCAGAGCCAAAATAAGTAAGTCTACATCTGACAAATTAACAAACTCTCTGGTGAAATGAAAAATAAACATTTTTGTTGTTTAAGTTCACGAATATGTGTTGATTCAGTCAACCAAAATTTATTGAAAAACTTTACTTATTGTGTCAAATATTGCTTTTGATAACAATGCGATTAATTGCAATTCATTAATTACAAAGCCTCTGATTAATTAGATGAATTTTTTTAATCGCGTCCCACCACTAGTTTATAAGTTAATTTTATGCTGACATAATCTAGTGTTGCTTAATTTGTGCAGGGGCTGGAGTTTGTATGGTTGTGTATGACGCAGGATTTTTGTTTTTGCCGCTTGTTGTCAGGTGTGTGTTCTGTGTTTCATTGTGCTTAATTGAATGTAACAGCCCCCTTTTGCTGTTGTGCTTCGTGGGAGAGGGGCTGGAGTTTGTATGGTTGTGTGTGACAGAGGATTTTGTTTTTGCCGCTTGTTGTCAGAGGAGGAAAAAACAGAGATCACCTCTGAAGATATCCACGGTCTGGGCCTCATTATATCTACACAACGCAGACATCACTAGAGTCCACCGGTTACATATGGATTCAATACTCTCCTTAAAAATATACCACCACGATGGAGTGTAATCAACAAAGACTTTTCACATTTTTCATTCTGATGTGATTCTTATAAGAAAAAATGAGTGTCTCCTGATTGAAATGTTAATAAGAGCTTACCTTTGTGAAGATCTCACTTGAATATTAGGGATGGGTCTTCTTGACCTAGCGGGGGAGCACATCTGGCTTATCGCTCTGGTTTTGGTAGACAGGAAAAAAGGAGCACCATGGTGGGAAATTAGATTAGGCTGAAAAGACATCCAGACACAGCAACTGATGGACACACAGAAACTAAGATAAGACATCCCAGAAATTCGGTAAAAGTTGATTCTGTCCCCACTCAATAAATTCTCTCTGCTCTCTAACAGCTAGACAGAATGGCAGGACGGTAAAATAAAATATGCATGACGATATCTTAAATAACGGTGATGTTGTGGAATAAAATATATTAAATACATTTATTTTGCGTTTATTATTTTATGTAATTATTCTAGTACTTGTGCAGATCACCTTGTGTTAGAAAGCCATGTGACATCAGGTTTTAAACTGCTTTGCAGAGGACGGCAAAAAGTTAAAATATTTTCATTTTGAATGGCAATGCTGTCTACCTTTACTGTTGCTTGTATTCTCCGCCAGCCTCACTAGATTTCACCGTCCTGCCCTTGCCCAGTAAAATAATATCTGGTCTGCCATCTGCCTGATTCCATGTAAACGCAGCTCAACGTCTGTCAGTGTGGATACAAATTAAATGAAACTTCTGTAAACATATATATAAATAATTTAATATGGTAGGCAGGATTTAAAACCAGAACTGCACTGAGGAACAGTAAACTTGTCTTCACAGATCATATAGCAACAACAGCACGTAGCTAACATAGATACTAAAATTATAAAGTAACTTACATAATCAGACTTGTGTGTGTGAAACATCACTGAATGCAGTTACATTTTAATGCTCATAATAAAAGCTTACTTGAGAGGGGATCTGTCTTTGTAATCAGGGATGAAATCTCTTGACCAGTCACTCTTGGAGGACACACCAGACTCACAGGACCATCTGCTTTCCATTGTCCTCCTTGTAGACAACAAAGACAGACCACCAGGGTGGGACATGAGAGTGTAATCCAGCCACAGCAGCTGGTGCATACACAGAAACTACAGGCATCGTAAATGTTCGGTAAAAGTTGATTCTGTTCCCACTGACTGATTTCTCTCCTCTTCTGGCAGACTATAACATCAATCCTACTCAGGGTCATTTTGAGCTCTTCCGGAGAAGGAAGTTGATAGTAAAGGAATACGTCACACAAAATGACCATTTGTGAATCAGTTAAGTCTGCTGTGTTACCGTGAATTCTTGAAATTAAGGATTTTCTCTTTTGGCCGATCATCCTTGAAGGACACGCTGGAGTCAGAGCCCTCTCCGTTTTTTGCACTGATGCTGGTAGACAAGAAGAAAAAAAACATCAGGGTGGGAAAGTAGATCACAAAACATCCACAGCAACTGCTGGATACACAGAAACTATTGAGTGGGCATCAGAGACATATGATTATCATTGTTGCATACATATTCTATCATATATTAATAGATACTTATAACATGTATGCTATCAAAATACTATATTTATTATTAAATCATTGCTAAAATAATGTTATTGTAGCTATTGCCATAACTGTCTGTCCTGCATCTCTCTGTCTCTGTCTCTCTTATGTCTCATTTTGCTACATGGATTACTGTGCATTTATTATGTTGATCTGTTCTGTACAACATCTACTGCACGTCTGTCCGTCCTGGAAGAGGGATCCCTCCTCAGTTGCTCTTCCTGAGGTTTCTACCATTTCTTTTTCCCCCATTTAAGGTGTTTTTGGGGAGTTTTTCCATGTACAGAGGGATGTCATATGCTGTAAAACCCTCTCAGGCGAACTGGGATTTGGGATATTGAGCTTTGTGAATAAAATTGAATGGAATTGAATTCTCACTGAATGATTTCTTTCCTTTTTTTCAAAAGTAGTTTACCCATAAAAAAAGATCCTATTTAAACTGATGATATCAGGCTGGTGGATGGTGTTTTCCTAACCATAACTAAGTAGTATATTTAATCCTAAATGTGAGTTTGTTTGTGTGTAATTTTTTATGAATGCAGTCACATTTTAACATTAATAAAAGCTTACTTGTGAACGGATCCGTCTTTGATATTTGGGATGGCACTTTTTGACCTTGAGGGCTTGCAGGACGCCATGGACGTGGAGGAATCTTTGCTTTCCATGTTTATTCTGGTAGAGGAAGAGAGAAACTAACACCAGGGTGGGAAATCAGATTATGAGTTCAATGTGAATTATTGTTGAATTATTCCAGAATAGTATAAACTATGTACAAAAGCTCAAAGACTCTCACTGTCACATTCACAGCCACACGCTGGTGGCTGAGGCTACCATACGTGGTGCCACCTGCTACCATTTACATGCACTCACACACAGCTGGTGATGATGATATTGATGGTTGTTGTTGATTACTATGTTTTCTGAAGGCGTCTACAGATACCTAGGCTGTTCAATGTCGGAAACAGCTTCATGGTGAGGAGATGTTGATCTTGAAATCCCTCTTATCCACCTTGCAGGGTCACTATGCACTTAACTTACCTTTGCTCACTTCAGTTGCTGCTAATCAGTCACTTTGCTTTTTTTGTTTTTTTACATTGCAATCATTTCACACCAGTGTCCACTGTTGTTTTAGCTCACTCCACTGTTATGTATGTACATTCTTATGTGTTCACATGTGCCTTTTATATTTTACTTGCCCTCCAGGGACAAAAATAAAGTTGAAGAATCTAACACTAAGACATGTTAATATTAGAGGCTCTGGATAACATAAAAATCTACTGTTGCATTTATGTTTTTGACCCCTAAAAGGCTCCTGATAACAGTAAACTGCAGTAATTCTGTTTTATGTTACACAGCAATCAGCCATTTCTACCACGGTCCCAAAAAGTTTTCCATGTATGTTAATTTTTTATGGCGCCAATATGTCCGCTTAGCGGGTGAGATTTCTTGTCCACTTTTTCTGCTCAGTGAAACGACAAAATAACAGTCAGTTGAAGAGGATAACAGCGTTGCAATAAAAGCAGGTAACACAAAGCTTGTTTTACTTATTCATATCCATTTCAAACGAAGAGCAGTAAGCGCAAAGCACACGCGTAAAGAATGCCGCCAAACCTCTGAAGCTTTTATCAGTTTAATCCTTGTTTTTCCAAACAGGATGAAACAAATGATTACACGGTGATACAACGACCCTGTCGATAAGAGTAATATAATAATAAAGTATGTAAAAGCGGTTGTTACAGTACCTTAAAGTGGGAAATGACTGCGCCAAAGGTGAAGGGAGCACTAGTTACGGGAGAAGCTGCCTAAAATCCAACCCCCGAGCGCGATAACATTCCTTTATCACACAGTTACAATCTGGCGACAATCACTTCCTTTTTTATTTCCAGAGCTGTGGTGAAGGAAAGACAAACACTGGGTGTGTTCTGAAGCGCAGACTTTTTCTTTCTACTTTTAAAGGTTACTGCAGCTGGTGTTAAAAACTTTGTACTGTTGCATGCAGCATGCACACAGTCTGGACACAGTGCTGTCTCATATCAGGCTCGTTGCAGAACTTTGTCTCTGCTGCAAAGAGGACGAGATCAGGCGGCTGCAGCAGGAGGAGGTGAAGTCTGACAGTTTCCCGACATTTTCCCAGCAGCCTTCAGTCCGCACGAGCGTTCATTTACCCGGTCTCCTCCTTACAGATATCAGCGAGCGCCAATTGTAAATGAATATGGAAGAATAAAGGAAGAAGAAGCTATAAAGAGGGAGGTGCGAATGAGACTGATTTTAATATCGTGTCCTGGGCCCGGTTGTTTAAAAGTAATCCGACAGGATTAATCCAATCAACTAGGATCAAATCCTGAAATCAAAGGAAAAACAGAATATTTTCATACACTTATTTCCTACGTTTATTTATGTTTCATACCTGTAATATCTATATTCAGGACTTGAGTTTTTTATTCCTTAAAATCATAAATAAATGTAGTACACAATAAACTGTGAGCTTTGTGGTGAAGCCAAGACATTAATCTAAAAAAAGGTTATGAATGAAGAATGTTAAAGGTCATCACAGCTGATAAAAGTTAAATCATGTGTTCTCAATGTTTGCTGCCATGTGCTGGTCAATTTTTAGGCTCTTTCTCAGTTACAAGTCAAGGCCAGACAAACAGCATAAAGACAAACAGTGCAGGTGTGTGTTGCAGCAGAGAAACAAAGAGTAATGTTCATGTTTTGATTACACCTTTTGAACAACCGGGCTCTGAAGTTGAAAGGGTTAAAATCTTTTATCAAGAATAGTCACTCCTTTTGGTTTATTGTCCCCAGTATAATGTTTTAAAAACTTTCTACCTTCCATCCAGCAGGTCCTTCTCTATTGAAAATTAATATATAAACATAATTTCACAGCACAGAACACTCCAGTTTGGAACAACAGGTACATGTTGCTTTGTAGAAAATCTGTGTATTTAGAGGAATAGACCTCCAGAGGGATTTGGGTTGTCACCAGTTTAATTGAGGAGAATGGAAGTGTGTTACAGCATAAGGACCTTTGTGAGAAATTTCAACTCCAGTGTTCTGTTAAGAACTACAAAAGCCACACCACCCTGCGGTCAGTGGTTTAAGAGGACATTCTGTACCCTCTCCTGGGCTGAGACAGCTTTGCATCAAAGAACTGGACCTCTGTGACAATAAATGTAGTAACAGAATTATCAGAACCTTTCTGTTAAAGACACACTTCCCCAACCCAGTAAGAACGAATTATGTTCTTAAAGAATTTGCATGTTTTCTGTCAACAGAATAAACCTTCAAATCAGACAAACAATTTTTGAGGTACTTGTACTTCACAAGTGTATTTCCATTTTATGCTACTAAATACTCCACTAAATATATTTGACAGATTTGTTATAAGTGACTTTGCAGATTCAGATATAAAACAAAATATAAATCAACTGACAAATTATGATGTATTATTATGAATTAAACTGTCTAGCTGTATATGAAGTAATTAGCTCCGACTATACCAGCTGCAACATTGAAGTGGTTAGCCTATTAATGCATCAAATATTGTAAACCAACAAATCTAAAATGAGCCATACTGTATAATGAATATTTCTACCGAAGGCCATTATGATAAATTTTAATGCAAACACTTTAAATGCAGGACGTATACTTGCAATGTAGCATTTTCACACTATGACAGCCTGTCATTACTTTTACTGAAGTACAAAATCTGAATACTTCTTCAACCACTGTATCCAAAAAGTAGTTTAAGCTTAATAAAACAAAAGTTAGATGCACGGACACAAAATCAGAACAATTAAAAAAAGCTTAACTGGGCCTATTCAGTGTTGATTTATTTAGATGTTAAACTGTTTTTTTTAATATTCTGCACAATATTTGTATCACTTCATCCTTATTTTCTGACATTTATTTAGGATCCTGCCAGTTTCTAGTCATTAAGTTTTTGAGATCAATATACTGGCCTCTGACTTAAGTTGAGTTAAATAAACAGCTAAGAGTGTATTAACTTTTTTTTTTTTTTAGCTTTTAGCTTTACTACACAAAAGGACAAACTTGAATAATGAATAACAAAGCATAAGAAACCACAAAAAATCTCCACCTCCATCATCAAAACACCAAATAAAGGATTACTTTTTGTAACAATAATCTCAAACTTTATTTATAAAACACTTTCAAGTAGTTCACATAATGGATAACATAAGACAACTAAAGTGAAACAAAAATAAAATGCAATACAATAAAATACAGTCCACTTGTGTTACAACAAAACAAGTAGTTCCCAAACCTTTTTCAATAATGTCCCCCCATTTAAAGTGTTGACACAAAGTAACCCCTGAAAAGTGCAAAACATTTTTGATAGAAAAAAATGTAAATCTATGTAAAGAGGTACAATAAAGCACCATCAGTGTCTTTTTTTTCCTAAACTACAACACTGTAACTGAAAAAAATAAAACGTAAATGCTACAAATCAAATGTTTAGAGTCCATCACTACATTCAAAGCAAACAAATGTATGTCATCATGCAATAACCCTAAGATTACAGCTTAGTGATTAATTATTCAATGATTATAATTAGCAGTCCAGAAGAGAAAGAGTCCGATTAAATAATAATAATAAAAAAAATTAGGCATGCAAAAGATACAAAAAGACAAGAAACAGCAATAAACAATAATGACATTACGTTTGCTTGTTTTTTGGACATACTTTTGCCAGTTTCAGGTATACCAAATAGAGCAAGGGTGTCAAACTCATTTTTGTTTTGTTACAGCCAAATTTGATCTCAAGTGGGCGGGACCAGTAACACCGTCGCCCTCAGAGTATGGCTTTGATGCTAATGCTATTTTGTTAGCAATAAGGTAGCTAGCTTTTAATGCTGATCTGTTGGCTAAAACTAAAACCAAACTTATGTTTCCTCAAACCTGCCACCTCTTAATTTATCCTCTCTGGTTTTCCTTGCAAGTTGTTGTATTTTTTGCCATGATGAGTTTGATAGTGGTGCTGAATATAATATTCCTTGAGCACTGAGAGGTGCTGAGAGCACACTAAGTACACTGACTTCTTTCTGTGAGGAAACAGGAACTGGTTCATTAAGACAAATATGAGTGGCAGTGCGTGTAATTGAAAAAGTGGAATTAATGACTTTCACTTTACACTTAGCAAAGTCATTGAGTGGGCCGATTCTAGCCCGCTAGCCGAAGTAGTCTTTGACACCCCTGAAAAAGGGCAATCTGTGGGAAAGGTTCTAGCACTTGTTCTAATATAACTAAAATGAGTGTAAAATAAGACGTCCAGTGCTCCCCCAGAGTTATAAGAGTGAGATTGCAAGGAGACTGGAGACATCTGTCACAAGTTTTAGCCATATTCAGTTATATCTTGGCAAGTCTATCTTTACCGTAGTGTACTGTATGAACTATTTGGAATTGTATGAGTTAAAATTTTTCGAAACCATGAAACTCAGAGTGGTCAGTGGTGTTCGTTGATGTTCCC